>CM048844.1:58828316-59428316 GCA_026545765.1 Plantago major | reverse complement strand
TGCTCAACATTTGCATTCTGGGGTTTATGATTTGCAAGGTGAGTTGTTATACTGGATTACTGTGGTCTATGCACATAACCAGCTTGAGTAGCGAAGACTATTGTGGAATATTCTTAGGGGGGTATCTGTACAGATACAAGCGCCTTGGATAATAGCTGGAGACTTTAATAATGTGCTGAGGATTAGGGACAGAATTGAAGGCAATCCTATTCAGGCTGGTGAATATAGTGATTTTGAAGGATTGTTGGATGATATTGATTTGTATGAGCATGATTCCACTAGACCTTATTTCACACGGTCAGATAAGCATCCAACTGAGCTCATTTGCTCCAGGATCGATAGGGTACTATGTAATAGAGATTGGTTCTTGTGCCATTCAGATGGATTTACAGAAAGCATATGACACTGTGGAATGGGATGCATTGGAAATGATTATGCAAGAATTGAATTTTTCTGGACAGTTCATTCGTTGGATAATGGTATGTGTGACTTCTGTTTCTTATAGGTATTCTATTAATGGTCATCATAGTAGACTATTGAAGGCTAAAAGGGGGTTGAGACAGGGAGATCCTATATCTCCTCTTCTTTTTGTTCTAGTAATGGAATACCTTCAAAGATATCTGCTACAACTCAGATTGCAACCTGATTTTAATTATCATCCCAAATGTGAGAGGTTGCATATTATTAACATTCATTATTATAATAATATGCAACCTCTCACATTTGGGATAAATTCATCTGAATGGCACATCTAGGAGATAAATGTTTCCTACCATAACCTCGCAAAAGTTCATGTGTAACTAGGATGTTATCATGTATGACCTTCCCAGGAATGAAAGCCGAGTGACTGTCATTGACAACAACATTTATCACCTTGCTTAATCGAGTTGTAAGTATCTTGGAGATTATTTTATACAAAGTTGTATAGAGGGCTATGGGCCTCATGTCCTTCATTGTCTTAGCAGAAGTAGACATAGGAATTAAAGTCACCAAATCACAATTCACCGCTGGATAGAGCACTCCATTCGGAAAGAAATCTTGTATCGCTGCAACAATGTCATTTTTAACTATCCTCCAAGCTGCTCTAAAGAACTTAGAATTGTATCCATCAAGCCCAGAGGCTTTAGTCTCACCAATCCCTTTTAATGCTTGAACAATCTCATCTTCAGATACAGATTTAATTAAAGTCTCATGATGCCCACCATTTAATTGAGGTACATCCCTAAGTGCAACAATATTAACACCTTGTCGGCTAGGGGAAATCTGACCAATCAAATCACCATAAAAGTCAGCACTTCTTTTTCAATGTCTTGTTGCTGGGTCAACACCCTACTAGAACTGGTTTCCAATCTGTAAAGTCCAATCCGCTTATTCTTATCTCTCACCGTAGCATGAAAAAATGAATTATTTCCATCACCCAATTTGATCCAATCCACTTTTTCTTTTTGTTGAAGAATTTGTTCCTCCAATTCAGTAGCTTCCAGGATTTGATCAGTAAGAGCCTTAACCCTTAGAATATGGTTCTCATTAAACAAGTCAGCAGCTAGAGTTTGTTGTGCTTGGAGAATCTGATCCCTGGTATCATGTATATGTTTAACACTATTAGTAACCTGGTGTGTTAAACCTCGCAAGAATGGTTGTAGCATCTTCAGCTTCCTCCAAACCACAAACATGGGCCTACCAAGTTCCACTCTATTCCAGTGCAGATCCACCAGTTGAATAAAATCAGGTTTCTCAGCAATACAATTCAAGAATCTGGTGATATTTCGATGTTGGCCATGGATCAAAATCTTCAAAGTCGAGTGGTGTGAAATATGTGTCTCCAACACCTCAACAATACAATCTGGATACTTCAAGAACCAATCTCTATTACATAGTACCCTATCGATCCTGGAGCAAATGAGCTCAGTTGGATGTTTATCTGACCATGTGAAATAAGGTCCAGTGGAATCATGCTCATACAAATCAATATCATCCAACAATCCTTCAAAATCACTATATTCACCAGCCTGAACAGGATTGCCTTCAATTCTGTCCCCAATCCTCAACACATTATTAAAGTCTCCAGCTATTATCCAAGGCGCTTGTATCTGTACAGATACCCCCCTAAGAATATTCCATTACAGTCTTCGCTGCTCAAGCTGGTTATGTGCATAGACCACAGTAATCTAGTATAACAACTCACCTTGCAAATCATAAACCCCACAATGCAAATGTTGAGCAGAAGAAGACACCAATTGAATATTCAAACAAGCAGGTTCCCAACCAAACCATATTCTGCCATTTATATGATGACTATAATTATCAAGCCAACACCATTGTGAGCCAAAAATCCTTCTAATCCTATCCATATTAGCTAGTTTCACCTGAGTTCTAATAAAGCAAAACAAGACACACTTAATTTCCTGAGATAGGCTGCAATCTAAATATGCCTTGCTCTTTTATTCAAGCCCCTTACATTCCATGTCAAAATCATGGCACCTTCTCAGAAACAGCAATGGGGTCAGTTCCAATCCTCAAAGCTGCAAATGAGTTTGCACATCCAAAATCAACATTGCCAAATTGTACTGGATGTGATAAATTCTCAGTCATTATACTTTTTCCTTTATCTAACCTAGGTGAAGGTATTACTACAGAATCAGTAACTAAAGGTTGGGAAGTACCCTGAACTGTAGTATGTGCTGGTTAGGTTGCTTTGCAGTATCTGCTCTTGCTTGCCAATTCTTCTGTTGCGTAACCTTTTTCTTTTGCTGAACAGGTGCAGCTACCGGTCTCTTTTGTAAAGAGCAATCATGCCTAACTTTATTACAACTTTTGCAGAACCAACGGTTGACATTCATAAGTAACCTGTTGCCGAATCACTACAGACTTCTTCAATTCCTTAGTAATATTGATTTCAACAAGCACTCGAGCATATGAAACTCTCAGTTTCCTTGCTGTGCATTCATCAGTCATCATTGGCTTACCCAAAGCACTGCCGATTTTACTAAGGCTGCTATCACTCCAATAAACTAATGGTAGCTGAGGAAACACCACCTAAATAGGCATCACAAAGTTTGCAGACCATTCTTTCAGAAACATAGCCTGTTTATAAATGGTGTAAGCACCGTTACGTATAATTGCATCCCTATCACTCTCCGATTTAAAACACAACAAAAAATAGCCTTCTTCATTGTAATAGAGCTCAGGCATGGTCACAAAATTCCAGACATTACTTGTGAAATGCTTAACCGCATTCATTGATAATTCCTCTCCAACCACATACATAATCAATGTATTAGCCCAGAAAACCAGTTCAGAAGCCATATCTGCCTCACTAATGGAAACTTCAATTTCACCATCTACAATAGTTGGGGCAATAAACCGTACCTCATTACCATTCGATTGGAGGCGATTACCTCGAATCACATCCACCCATGGCAATGGTGGATCTGAAACTACCTCCTCCCCAATCGCAGCAGGTATCTCCGGCAACATATTTGTAGCCTCTTCGATCACAGTCTCCTCTTGAATCACACCCAAATCCGACATCGACGTCGGTGTTGTCGGAAGTGAGATTGGAACTCTAACCTGTTCCCTAATCCCATCCTGTCCTTGTCGATTTGAACTAGAGCCATTACCCACATCACCTTGTCGTAGCTGTTGGTTGTTGTAACATAGCTCTGACCACCGCCTGCTTTCTTGGCCGGCCACGCCCTTTGGCATAACTTGTACGGGAATTTTTCACACCTACACTGTCTGAGAATCGCACATAGTAGCAGAGCGTTTTTTCCTGTGTGCTTCTTAGGAACACTTGTTCTTACAATGTTTGCTTTTTTTAGAATTGATACTTTGTTGAATTATGCTGCTTCAAATCGGTGCGCTTATGATTGTTGTGGTCTCCTCTGTGAAATTTAGTATTGTTGCTTGTCATAAATATTTAAGATATTTGCATGCAAGTTATGTTAAGTATCTTTGAGTTTCTAGATGTTGCTAGAACATGACATTCTCTTTTTGGCAAGATTATGTGTGTTACTTAAGTTCATTAGTTAACTCTCATTGGTAAGATGCTTTGTCCCAAATGAAATCTTAACTAGTTTGGAACATGTGGTATATTGCTTGGATGTTAGTAAAGGAATTGCATCGTGCCGTGAGGGAATATGTGTGCAAATTTTCTAGCATCTGTCTTGATTAAAATATAAACTTATGATGCAATATAGGTGGTCAGGTTGCATAAGCTGTACAAAAGTTGGGAATATGATCCTGATGTTGACATTGTTGTTCTAAAGGTACTTTTTCTCCTCTTTCCTCATATTGTGTGCTTTATCTTCATTTTCTACATGTAAAGTAACTGTTTGGTGGTTTAATATTTTCGAAGGGGGGAGGCAGGGCATTTTCAGCTGGTGGAGATATCGTTGCTCTGTATAATCTGATAAAAGCAGGTAAAACTACTTCCCCTCACTGCAGGAAGTATTTCTTAGTTACCAGTTAGATTTTATGTTTGTAGTTGAGTTCATGCAATAGATTGAGTTCACTGAAACAAAAAATGCTTTATTTATGGGCCATAACGTAGGCCTAGCAGGGTAACAATGCATTTGTTGAATTATAAAGGCTTCACTTTATAAGTTTATGGACCTATATCTATCAGAATTTACTCTAACGGTTTAATGTATCCTAACATTAGCTCGGAACTTAGCATTCTGCAAAGTTCGATGAAAAGTAACCTAATCTCAGGGCACTGTTATCTTCTAGAACTGCTTGCTAGTTAGTGGCAAACATATTTAAAACTTGAAGCCTCGTCTGATAACTGTCTTAAAATATTATACATGAATATATGTTTCACAAAGCCATATTTCACTGCCTTTTCTCGTCTAGCTGCTATGGCTTTTCAATTCATAGTTTGCAGGCCGTGTGATAGATTTGGAAATTAGCAGTGTGCTTGGGAGTATGTTAAAGTCATGGTTTAACTAGTTTAAACTCTGAAATATTTTGTGGGTTAAAGTTAGGGTTTAGCTTTATTCATTAACCACAATTTAATTTCTCACTCTTTGCTTGCCTGTTATTATTCTCCCACGCGGCCACGCCTATAAAACCTATACTTCATAATTTTAAATTACTCCCGAACACCAACAAATTTACTCACCTTTAGTCCCAACACAATTCCACAACCAATGTTTTTTCAAATGTAAACTTAACTCCATATTTTAACTCACTGCCAAACAGTCTATTGATTTCTAGGCATAGGACTGCTTTGTGTTTTCAATCTTCACTTGATTGTGATATGTAAGGAAGGCCCAGTAATGCTCCTCACTCCTCGGATACTATATGAAGTGGCAAGTGATATTTAACTTAAGTAAGATTTTAATCACTGTGTAATTTGTAACTAGCATTATGTTGCGGTCCTGTTTAAATGTCTCTTTTGTAATATACTTTTGTATATGCAATATTTGTTATCCTCAAGTTGACAACTCCATAGAGACCAATACTGGTAATACTCTAGGCTCTAGCTAGTTTGACTACTGCACATGTCTAGGTCAGAGATATATATGCTGCCATTGTCCACCATATTTATGCATTTTCCCCTGCTTGTTGGTAGTTACGACAACTGCAGTTATGTTTTGCTTGTTTCCTTGATTGTCATTTTCTCTTTTGCAGGGAATATAGAGGAGTGCAAAGAGTTCTTCTGGGAGATATATCGCTTTATAGTTTATATACCACCTTGGTACTTACTTGAAGCCGCATGTGAGTTTTGGTTATGTTCATTCTAATTGCTTCTTATTTCGCGTGGTTAATGGATTGTGCCCTACTGCCATTGGTCCTATTTTCTCTTTCTAATATATCTTAGTATAAACGTCAAGAATAAAAAATGATATGGCTTTAACGGAAAACCATTGACCCTGGTGTTTTTGCTTTTGTGATGCTTGATTTAATGAAAGTGGACAAACTTGCTTGATGTTTTCGTCTGATGCTTGGCTGTTGCAAAGTACTTATATACTTGTTTTATGGTACTAGTTATTTGATTGCATGGTGTTTGCTCTTGTGTTCCTGGATTAAAGGTTTTAGTCAGAATGAACATTGAGAATTTTTATATTAGCTATTACATCAATTAATTTTGTTTATTTTATATACTAAAAGAAGGCTAGTCTAGTCTCATAACAATTTTATGCAATAATTTAAAAGAAAATTCTACTTCCTCGAATTTGCAGGTGGATATCTTAAATGGGATTACTATGGGTGGTGGTGCTGGAATTCAGGGTTGCAACTCATAAAACTGTATGATATTTAATTACACACTCAAGATGTAATAATTTCTCATTGTTCTCATGCTTTACTTCGAATCTCTCTCTGCGCAGCTTGTCTTTCTCAAATATAACTTTTGGTTGTCTATTTGGTACTGCTACTACATGAACTAGCCTTTACGTTGTTGCTGATTGCATACTAGTTGGATCTTGGATGTTTATTTTGGTGAAAAAACAATGATGTATACTACTTATTATATTTTATGCCTTGTAATGAAGTGTCCCATAAAGTACCTCAAGATTTGTGTTACTTTCGGAGAACAGGTGTTTCATGGATTGTCCTGTCAGGCTGTCACTATCGAATGATTCAATTCTGGAAAAGTTGGTTTAGGAAGGGAGAACTTTGCTGCTGTGAGTTTTTTTTTTTTTTTTTTCAAAATCGCAAAAATTTATTACTATACTTGAAATATTTTACATGAGCATAAGAGATGATCGAAATTTACAAGCTCCAAATCTTTACAAATCACATCATAACCACATTCTTACAAACTCATAGTCTACACCCACTTCAATTGATTCTAGACCTCACTCATTTCACAATTCCAACTTTCTGTCTTGTTGAACGTTGTTGAAATGTAAACGGAAATGTAGCCCTGGTGTCTTACGTTTGCTCTCTCAGAATTCTTAACTCCGAAGCTATTTCAAATGCTCTGCTAAATATGTAGTATGTATGCTATAAATGTAGTATAGTATAAATTGTTTGACAAAAACGAAGAATACATGTTTAAATATCAATCCATGATCGATCGCTACCAACATTACCTGATTGGTTGGACCCAATCCTTTCACGAATAATATTCCTTAATTTGGTATTAAAAAAGCAGTAAAATGCGATTTGGACCCTCCAGATAATAAAATTTGGCCGAAAACCCCTGCATCATAGCCTAGCAACGAGTTCTTTCTCGAACGCCTGGTCAATATTTCACAGAAACACTCATAGTTGACAGACTTGAGGAACAACTCGAGTTTTCATGTAATAATATCAATTGTCTGACAAAAACGATGAACAACCGTTTAAATAATAAACTCTAATAGCTACCAACATAAAAAGAATAAAAACTCTAAACCCGAAACCACAAACCATTCGGTCAACCAAAAATAGTTTGATACAGTATGTGCTTAGAATAATCTTTTATACCATGCATGTGAATAAATCTGTTGCACGGATCCATTCGACTAATCAAACTATAACGAATCTGTGACGCCCCGCCATGAAGCACCCTGCTCCATGTCTCAGTGCACCCGCCTGCACCCTTCATACCAGACCATCTCTTATCTGTCAGAAGTTGCAGGAACGAACTAAAATCGAAGAAATGAAAAGCCATGTACTATACCTGATATTTTCAACATTCTTTACACCTCAATGTGGGCTCATCTTGGCAACTTACATCAATAAACTAATCTCCATCAAGTCGGATTTATCCTAACTTCTACAATAATCAACAAACCCTCCTAAAGTGATGCACCTGAGGAAATATGGATAGAAGAAGAATGAAAGGAGTAAGTCTTTGATGACTTAGTAAGGTTTAAAGGTAACACGGTATCAAAGAAATAACAAGAGTTGAAAGGCAATAGAATGACAGACAATGTGAAACATAGATTTCAATGTGTAACGGATGATGATCGATCTGAATCGACAATCTGAACCATAAAACTCCCGAACATATAGACGACTACCTTATTACTCCATCGAGGCACGACCTCGCAAACAAACAAGATCAAGCATGCCGAGGTTCATGCTATACCAGATCACGGAACACACTAACCACCGGTAGTATTCGGAGTCTGGGGATTGGGGATCTGCAGGAGATGACCTTAACCGTCGGTCCGTTCCGCCCGGTAGCCACTCACTCACAGTCCTGGGCCCGAGTCGAATTCAAATCAAGATTTGTAACTCATAATCATGTATGCTCATTATCATCTCTGAAAGAGAACATCATCAAATAAACAAAACCTGAACTCGAATCAGGTATATCAATATGATATTATGTATACAACAATAGACCAAATGGTCAACATGTCAAGAAGAGGAATATATGAATCATGAATTCATCATGAATGGTCAGAATAGAAGATTACAATTGTATGAATAGGAACAAGGATACATCTGGTGGCGGATCATTGAGATTTCTCTTCAACTTCATCATATCTTTACATGTAGTATCGGAAAGAGTTTCCCTTTCTCAACAAATAGACAAATTAAACATCGCATATCGAACACACTATTTATTAAACGCTACAATCACTCCTACTGAAAGACAAGGGGTCAAGTGAAAGGGAACAGAATGACCAAGTGACAGTAACTGCAAAAGAACAAGACAAGCCAGTACAAGACAACTGGTTGAACTGATAGTGACGAGGAGACAAGTTAATAAAATAGATACAAAAAGGATACTGGATGGATAAGGCCAAGAGACATTATGAGTAGTTGAGTTCAGAATAGAATACCACTCGGTATGGATTGGTGTGAGTGAAAGTCAATAAGTTCTCAGAACATAAATCCAAAGGCAAGAAAATAGAAAGGGTACAAGACAACTACTCAAGTTGTAACAAGTGAAGTACGAGATAGCCAAAAGAGTTGTATATGAATAGAAAGATGAATAAAGTCCCGCAAATAGGATTTCCAGGAGGAGAAGTTGAACTGATGGTTAACTAAGAGGCAAGATAAGAAGATAAGTTCAAGATGATAGGCTAAATTCACATGATGTGAGATGTGAGAAAATTGGACAAGATCAAAAGAGCATATTCTAGTGAAAGACAAAACAAAGGAATGAATAGAAGATATCAGGCCAAAGTGGTAGCAAAAGATACACGATACAAATGAGGATTTTAGAACAATTAGTTCTAGGGATATCAAATAAGATGCAAGAAGAGGGTATGGTAACAAGAGGACTCTCAAATGAGAATAGGGAGGATCCAAATGGAACTAAGCTTAGGAAATGTTCTAATATAGACTGTCACTTAAAGGATGAAAGAAATAGAAAGGAACTCGAGGAAATAGAATTTACAAGATGTCAAGCTACAAGAAGATATGAAATCCAATAGGAACAAAAGCATTGAGATATATAATATTCAACAAGGAGAGAAACTAGAGAAGAAGACTGAGGGACTCTCACCCTTTTCACTAATGTCCTCGTGTTTCCCGGACTTTTAGAAACGCATGCAAAGTGAATGAATAATTAAGTATTTTATTTGCTTTCTCTTATCAATATATATACATGAAATATGCATGTATACCAAATTCAAGAATTTATATACTACAATAAAGCTTGGTAAAGCAATTTCAAACATGTAATATTACTTCTGAAACATTTTCAAGTTCAAACATATACATTCTCATATAGTTATAATTTTCAAAAACAAAATACATTCTTATACAGCTATAATTTATAAAAGTAAAATTTCGAATAACAACAAGGTTTGTAAAAGTAATTGAGAACATGACCAGTTTCATCATTTAAAAGTCCAAAACTTTCATGGAAATTGTTTGTACATGAAAACTTCTTGAGATGAGAAGATATCAACAAATATCAATGATTTATTCTAATGGAGCTCGATTTATTTAGCAACATCTAATTTGTTTCAACTCATTTACAAAATATCAATTCTTGTACAAAAGACAAAACTTAATATTTTATTTTCATAAGAAATGGTCTTTCAAGTCAAAAGGACCATTCATTAGTCTCGAAATACCTTAGCAAGTTAACTTCAAATAATATAACATTAATCAAATAATTTTTTTTATAAAACTCACGTTGACATATAAGACAAACAAGAACATAAAAATGGTTTAACAAAAGACAAGATAATTTCTTAAAATACATGTATACGTAATAACAAAATAATTTGAAGATTTATATTTAACTTCGACTTTTAGAATTTAAATTAGAAAACTTCAAACGTACTTTGAGAACTTCTTGTAAGAAAAGAACTCAGACCGACAGTGACGCACATGAAAACTCAAAAGTATACTCGTTCCTTTCTTTCAAAATTCTTTTATTCAGCCCATAAATCATCAAAATTAAATATAATATACTTCCTTAATATACCAACAATAATAAATTAGTATATGTAGAAACCAAGACAACTAAACAGTTTTCAACTAAAATCAACAAGAACAAACACAATACAAGTAAGAATGAACATCAAAGACTATTCTACACTAATCAATTAGCAAATCCGAAAAAAATAATTTATCAAATATAAACAAAAGAAATTTAAAACATAAAATACATATTTAATGATTTTGACGGGTTTTATCGTGCTTCTCGTATTTCTAAAACATAACAAATTGCTACAGGACAACGATTCTTTAAGGTTGTGACTAATTAGTCTCTTCCAAAAGTGACCTCAGATAATGTCAAAACCAAATCGTTTCTATATCTCTTGAACATCAAAATGTAGTTGCGTCTAACCTAGAATGTATTAGTATCTTGCTTTCTCAACCAAGGGACAGCACACTTCGTCGATCCCAATAATCTTTTCTATTAATACTAGCCTATATCCAACATACATCAACCGAACGAAATGGTAAGTACACTAGCCTACATAACCATCCCCCAAGGATCATAACCTATGGAATTGATTCCTACCAAGTATCCTTGATATCCTTGACTATGGATCAATCACAATATATGAAACCCCTTAGACAACAATATATGAAACCCCAAACCCTGAACCCTGAGCCCTCAGCCCTGAACCCTGAGCCCTGGACCCTGAACCCTAGACCCTACACCCTGGACCCTACACCCTCCACCCCAGACCCCCAACCCCAGACCCCAGACCCCCAACCCCACACCCCCAAACCCTAAACCCTAATAATTTACCCACTTGCTCAACTACCTGACATGTATATTTCCTTCCAAATACCATATACAGCTTGATATATATGTATAATTTCGCAATGTTGGTGTCTTCGTCGGCACAATATATCATTCATCATTTCATGGCAGCAACTGGCTGCCGGAAACTGGAAGGATAATAATGATATTAGTAATAATAATGTTTCACAACAAAGAGGTTGCTTTGTCATATGGCAAATGGTGCCTGACAAATGGCTTATTGAACTAGTTGTGGCTGGTCACAAGGTTGATGGCAATGTCGCTTGGCGCCATACCCTATGGCTCGCTTCTCATGCTGATAAAGGTGGGCCTCGCCCTCTTCGCCGTGCTTTTTAGGCATGATCCACATTACTACGATTTTTTTTCATTTTAAGCACTACAATATCAGTTTATGATCAGGTTTATGGAATATTCTTGTACAGACTGATAACATTAAACTTGTTGGTACCTGTGCAACTATGTAGTTATGTAATTATCTCCAATATTGCTGCTGGTATAGCAACCAACCTAATTTTCCATGACTTGCAAGTAAAAGATACTCTTTTCTGGTGAAGTGGAAAATTCTTTTTACAGATAGATATGCAATGCAACTCTAAAAATTGACTTAGACTTGACTCTTGACACTTGGACTTATTCTTCTTAAAAACTCTTTAACTTGGACTTGAAACTTGTCTTGAAACTTTCTCTTGAAACGCCTTAAAATCTTACATGACCGCGAGCTCACTTGGCATCGCATGGTCCTACCCCAGCCCATTGTGGCCTCTTAAAACTCTTAAAATATGACTAGAGGCACTAATCAAACTCTAGCCGATACTCTTGAAATTGCCACAAATGGTTAGGGCGGTGCCTTACGAGCCCGTTACTTTTCTTCAAACTTTAAAACTTACTTTACTTTAAACCTTTAACATCTTCTTAAAGTGACTGCATGATCTCTAAACTCTAACTCATGAATGCATGGTTCTATGTGGGTGTGTAACATCATATCAAACAAATCATAACAGGACTGAAACATAAACGATCAAACAACAAAACTCTTACAAACAATCATGCATGGATCATATATAAATATGTACAGTGTCCTAGAAACAAGCACTTTAAAATCAAACCACTTTGGAAAAACAGTCACATACATGTTCCTTAATTTTATACATATTACACAAGAACATATGACATATATTTGTACTACCACTTCAACATAAACAACAAAAAGTGAACTTGGTTCAATTCAAACATTTGGGAAAAGGATTACTAGAGGAAATTGCAAACACATATATGTAACAATCAATCAATTATCATAAAATATGAACCATACTTAATCGTGTCCAAGTCTAAAAGAAACTTGCAAGAATATCATATCAAAGCATAGATGACAAAACCAATTAATCGTTGATGCAATTCCTGGGGAAACTTACCTTGAGAGAACAAATACGATAGCTAAGGATTGAGAACGGGCTGGAAAATAGTACTCTGTTCGACACCAAATTCCGGATGATTGAAGCATCAAAACGGTGATCCCTCCGTTGAAAGTTTAGAATGGTCTGTTATAAATCAGCTCGATCTGATGGTTAATGAACCGGTAATCGAGTTTAGAAAATGACTGCGTTGTATAGAAAGTTTGCGCGTGAAAAAGTGTTTAAGCTAAAGGTTTTTCATTCAAAATCCCTAGGGTTAGGGTTAGAATGACTTGTTAAATAAAATGGACTTGGGCTTTAGATAAATGATGGACTGGATAAGTTTACAAGTCACAAAAGCTGTGCCAACAACGCTTTCGAACTCCGCTCCAAAGTTCGGTTCCCTCTAAAACGCTTAAATTCGAATTACGAATTTATGGGCTGTTACAAATATTGTACAATTTAGTTTGTTTTAGTATGTTGAATTGCTAAGACGTAAGAGAAAAATGGATTGGCCTTTACTAATTTGGTTGTGTTTTGCAAGGTATGGCTATAAATAGTATGAAAGCCTAGAATAGTACCAAAGTTTGGGGATTGGTCCACACAGTATCTCGTTTGGTTGCACTGGCATTGTTAGTCCTTTTCTTCCTCCTAGTATGGCTGTTTTCAGAATTTTGGTGCCAAATCAAACTTTGCCACTGTTGACTAATGACGTGTCGACATAGTCAATGAGTCAATGAAGACTTTTACTTCCATGTCACCATGGCTATAAAAAAATGTAAAATTAAATACACAATTCAAAATTCTTAAAAAAAAGGAGAATAATTCAATTTTCAGAAAAAAAAAAACCGAATCAAGTCATTAGAGAAGGATAAGAAAGAAAAAGAAAAAATCGAGAGTGTATGAACATACACTTCTATGTTTATTCATTCATAAACCCTAATTACACAATTTCAGCTCCTAACTTGGCGATTTCAGCGACGAAGATAATACAAGAATGGCCGAAATTCTTGAACCATATATCGGCGCCTGTTCATGGTAAGTTAGGGTTTTGTTTATTCGAAATTGCCTTTTTCCCGAGAAACCCTACTTGTTGTTTAATGTTTCTTCACTGGAAATGGTCCCCTCTTGTATTCAATAATGGTGGTAGGTTCATCTGCATTGATAGCTTGAGCAAAGTAGATGATGTTGATGATGATATCTCTGAAGTATTCACGGTTGAGTTTCTGAATAATATTAATTGTTTTGGACTCCCTAACTACACGATCCTTCTTAAGGTTGGTTGCATGATCATGTTGTTGTGTAACATTGATCAAGCTTTGAAACTTTACAATGGAACAAGGCTTACAGTAAGGGGAACATATTATTGAGGCAATGATGTCATATGGAATGAATGCAGGAGAAAAGGTATTAATACCTAGAATGATAATGAGTCCATATGATGTCACAAAGTTCCATATTAATTTCCATAGGAGCCAATTCCCTATAATTGGCAGTTTCGCAATGACCATAAATAAAAGTCAGAGGCAGTCTCTTGCTCATGTTGGACTCTACCTTCCAACACCAGTTTTTTGTCATGGCCAGATCTATGTTGCACTATCCAAGGTTACGAGCATAATGGGACTCAAGATACTTGTATGTGATGCTGAATGCAACACATATAATACGACTACTAATGCTGTCCACAAAGAGGTCTTCGACAAAATATAAGGTATTTTGAAACTTACTACTTTAAGAACCTTGAAGAATTGAACATATACTTTGTAACGAATAATTTCTTTTAACACTATGTATTAACTCTTCTTTAAATTTGCTTTTACAGGAGATGATTGACTTCAATTGTACTCTTTAACACACAAACGTCTAGAGTCTCGAATAATTTAGTATTTTATATTATTTATTGGGAAAATGACATATACGACCCCTACAATATAGCCTCTTGTCACTTTAGTCCCTTTCTATTCCAACAATTACAAACACATCCATTTAATACTCATAAAAAAAATCTAATTACAGATTAGCCCATTAGCCAACGGAAGTGATGATGTGTCATGCAATTTTGCTGATGTGGAGGATATAGTAGTTTGCATTATTAACGAAAATGCCATCCACTTTTTTTTTGATTTTTGACTTTCTTAAATGGTTTGTTTTCCTTTCCTTTTCTTTCTGCTTTGGCCAGTGGCAGTTGGGTTTATCTGTAATTAACTAACACAATTTCAGGGACATGTATGTAATTGATTTGAACAAATTTTAGACGGTTAGTTAGTTACACGACGTGAGTATCACATGCGGATCATACTGTAATTAACTTTCTATATTACAGGGACTAATACATAATTGCGTTGCATTTAAAAAAAACTAGTTGTTAATGTTACCATTTTTAATGAATGTTTTGCTGTAAAACCTCCAGTTTAACCCTTTTACTCACTTCTTTTCATCTCCAATTGCACACACTTTCTTGAAATGCAATCAAGTAGATCTTTCACTAGTACTATGGTCACTGATGGTGGAAATTCTAGAATATGTCGACAGTTTGACTGTGTTAAAAGGATGGTCCTGTTCCACTTCAAGAGAAAATCCAGGAAGGTTCTACCACGTTGCAGTATATATGGTTGGTTTAGTTAGTGGACACCAAGTGAAGAGTAAGCCTATGTGTTAGAACAAAATTTGAAAGAAGAAAGGGTGGAGCAAGCTATAAGCAAGAGTGCAAGATACAACATTTGACACAACTAATTAATATTAACCTAATTTTGTTGGAATTATATTTGTTTTGTTTGATAATGAAATGTATCTTCTAGAGCAGTGTTATTTGATCTTCTAGTGTAGTAGTGTAACAAAAAATCAAAAGTGAATTGTAATATGTATGCAAAAAAAAAATCCATAAATGAATCAACAGTAGTAGGAATCTACAATTGCATCAAATGATACCATAACCAAACAACCATAACATAAATAATAATCAGCATGATCCATTACATTCAAGCGTAATCATTAAACATAACCATAATGCAATATTGTGTAACCCTCTAGTGCACCATTAAGCATCATAACAACTACACTATTGTTGAGGGTGAAGTCCCCCAATCTCTTAGTGAGTTCTTCCTAAATCGTCTAGGTCCAAATCACTGCAAATTGTCCCAAGTAAAGGTCCAAAGCTAAGGTCCAAAGCTCTCCAAGGTCCATAGCTCTAGAGGGTAAGAACCTGCATAAGTAACTTTGGAGGGGGGGTTTAGGACCGTAGACCCGGTTTGCTAAGTGTCAAACCGGGTAAAGACTTCACTTGAGAGAGACTGAAGATCTACTCTGTATAGTGTTTGGGATTAGTTCCTAAAGATGACTTGACTTACCTCCTTTATCATGGGAATGTGTGCCATATATATATAGAGATTTCCCAAAGGGGATGGACTCCGTTAGATCGTGCCAAGTGTAAGGCTCAGATTGTGCCAACAATGCTCCATTAGGCCCATGGCCCATTAAGAAGACTTAACCCATTTCCCTTTTGGGCTTTCGAGGGTAGTTTAGTCATTCTTCGAGAGAAATTAGAGACCTCTGAGGTCCGTCTCGGATCTTCGTCCGAGAGTGCGGGTCCGAGGGTACGGTCCGGGTCGTCATTCTGTCTGAGAGCACTTCTCCTAAACCACAAGGCATAGTGGTACGGACCTTGATTATCTCGGACCCTGCTTTCTCGCTTAGTGCCAGTGCACTTGGTTCCTTATAAGGTTAAGGGCTTACATCCGAACCGTCGTCCGGGTCGGACCCCCATGGCTTCGGACCATGGTTTGGGTCGGACCTACTGTCTTTGGGGTCCATTTCACCGTTACACTCAGGAGGGTCGGGCCGGAAGTGGCCTTTGGGTCGGACCTCCGGGTCGGACTTTAAGTCCTCGGACCTTTAGACAGCTTGAGACGCCTTAGGATTCGATCCAAAGGCGTATTATGACGGATTGGACATATTTCCTTATCAACATATGTCCCCCTAGTTTCCAAGTATCTTAATAGAAGATAGTTGTGGAACTATTTTTTAAATTAAAGAGGACATTTTTGTTTTTTCGTTCAATCCGTCCCTCATAGGAAAAAAAAAGGTGTTGAGTCCGTGTCTTTTGTCGTCCTTACCCTAATCTCCCCCCCCTTTTTCTTACAGTTCGAGAGTGTGGTCTCGGACTGTAAGTATTAAAAAGGGGTATTTGTAAGCGGATTAGGCATAGGTCCGAAGGGCGTAACGAAGTAACCTTTCTTCAGTCGACTGCTTGGGATTGTCCGACGAGGGGCGTCCGTACGGACGTTGTCCGCGTGTTCAAGATAAGTCATCCGTCTGTCAGTAAGACGAGGTTTATCTTGTATTATTAATCGACTCTTTGAAAGTTCTAAAATAAGACCTACGGGCGATTTCATAGCTCTACACCCACAAGCTATTGAGGACAACCGGACGAACGAGGATTCGTGTGAAATATCTAGTGGATTATGCGAGATAAACCATCGTGGTATATCCGAACGGACGAGAATCCCTGTAGATACAAGATCCAAGCAGCCAGTTCGTAAGAAGACTGTTGCTATCGTCTGTATTAATCAACTCTAAGGATCCAAATAAGGACCTATGGGCGATTTCATAGCTCCACACCCATAAGCCATTAGTGAAATCTGGACGGACTAAGGTCCGCGAGATGGACATAGTTGATTATTCGGTTGAGTCCGATAGGGAACGTCCGAACGAACAGGGGTCCGGGAAGTTTAAAACTAAAAGTAATCGTTTGTCAAAAAAAGATTGTTTGTCTTGTTTTTCACTAATCAAGCCTTCGGAAGTACTATAACAATCCTATGGGCGATTTCATAGCTCCACACCCATAAGCCATCAAGCTTATCCGGACGGACAAGGGTCTGCTGTGTCGGACAATGATTTATCTATCCGATCGGGGAAGAGGGATCACCTCCGAACGGATGAAAGTCCGTCGTTTATGATGATTTATCCATCCGAGTGAGGAAGAGGGATCACCTCCGAACGGATGGGAATCCGTGTCGGTCATGATGATTTATCCATCCGGGTGAGGAAGAGGTATCACCTCCGAACGGATGGGAATCCGTGTCGTTCATGATGATTTATCCATCCGGGTGAGGAAGAGGGATCACCTCCGAAGGGATGGGAATCCGTGTCGTTCATGATGATTTATCCATCCGGGTGAGGAAGAGGGATCACCTCCGAACGGATGGGAATCCGTGTCGTTCATGATGATTTATCCATCCGGGTGAGGAAGAGGGATCACCTCCGAACGGATGGGAATCCATGTCGTTCATGATGATTTATCCATCCGGGTGAGGAAGAGGGATCACCTCCGAACGGATGGGAATCCGTGTCGTTCATGATGATTTATCCATCCGAGTGAGGAAGAGGGATCATCTTCGAGGTTGCAAGTGTTGTAATCTAATCGTCGAGAAATAGATACTTTTGGATGTAAATGTCATTTCATCTAGTAATTTGAACTATGTCGTTGGATGAATTTTGATCAACGGCCCAGATTTAATCTTGAACTGATGTGACGGTTGAGCTTCCCAAAATATCCCTCTATAAATAGGGCACCAGTCGCTTTCATTTCTCACTTTTAGAGAGAGAATTTTCCTAATCTGAGTGAGTCCGAAGCAAGTGGAATTCAGTTCGAGCCAAAGAGCGAGTCTGAGTCAGCGGAAGTTTGTTTGTCGGAGCTAGCTGCCTTCAATCTAACCCTTCATATATTTACAAGTAAGTGTTCACTCGGTCTTTTTAGATTTGTTAAAATCTGTGTTGTAGGAATTTCTTGCATGTGTTTATTGTTCGGATAAGTGTTGTATGTAGCTTGTTCGGACGTATGTAGTAGGTCTCTTCGGAACCTCCAAATTATTTGTACTAACTGCGTACTAACTTCGAACTAACTACATCCGACAACACTTAGTGCCCTCCGAACCCTTTAGGTGTTTAATCCTAAATTACGTGAATGGGCTTAATTACGGACCATAAACCTTTAATTTATAGGACCTCCTTTCTTTCCCTAGGATGTCTGATAGCGATAGCCAAAACCGCACCGAAGCTGGAGAATATGCATCAGATGAATCCTCCTATTCTGTGACGTCCGAAGAAGTTGACATTGGCGATGTGGATGATCAACGGGGTTACAGATACGTGTTAAACCGGAGTGGCGAAGAACCTGTGGTGAGCTCTCCATCTTTTCGGTTAATCATGCCCGGATCTAAGTATCCGGATAGACAAGATTACCCAGAGTCTTCTAGTGTGCACGAGGTAATGACGATTCATGAAACGGCCATGCGGGTCATCAGCAGTCCGCGTCGGAGTGAGGATGAATCCGAGTTACCGGTAGAAATCCGAGCTCTCTGTAGGAACTTAGGTTATAATGTTAGGATTAACCCTAACCAAATCCCTTTTGTGCCGGATCCACATGAGATAAATGTAGAAGAGGTCCACGACACGACCAATGCACCGCCTGAGTTAGGCGTGTTCGAAGCAGGGGTGGAGGAAACTGTCCGAGTTGTTACTCCACTCCGGACTGTAGTTGTACGGTCGTCGTCTGAGGACGAAAAAAGTTGATGAACAGACCATGGAAGAAGAAGAAGAAGAAGATGAACAAGAAGAGGGTGAGGAGGAAGAGGAGGATGAAGTGCCTTTGGTTCGGACCAGGCATTCTGATCGTCCGGGCCTGAGTGTCCTGAGAGGGGAAAGTTCTACTCAAGGGTCGAGCCGGGGAGTTGCGTCCCAATAATCCGAGGCGGCCAAGAACAAGGGTGATGATGTGATCCGAATCAAGTTCCCTCGGACGCATCTACAAGTTACTCACCCGGACCCCCATGGGGAGTTGAACTTGGATGACCTTCTCCCCACTTGTCCTTCAATCATTACTGCTAATGAGGTGGAGGAGCTTCGGTGCAGATACGAGATTCCGGACTCCGTGGAGATCTTGGTTCCGGATGAAGCTCATGCTTTCTACAATCCACCTCCCGGATATATGTGTGTCCACGAGATTTCACTTCACTGTGGGTGGCGTTTACCTGTCTCCTCCGAGTTGCTAGGAATACTGAATGGAATTGGGATAAGCCCACACCAAGTGATTCCGAATTCACTTGGGAATTTGATGTGCTTCAGAGTATTGTGTAAACACAAGGGGATCCCGCTCACGTTCGACAACTTCGAGAAGTTATTCAACATCACTCCGAGCCAGCCCCACCAATTCTTTAATACCTTAGTGGTTCAGCAGGCCTATACCTTCTCAAGGATCCGATCTCCTCGTTAGGGATCAAATGGTGGCAGAGGTACATCTTTGTCCGAGCCGCACTGAAACCTAGGCAGTTCGAGGCTCAGAGAGTTGAGTGGAATTTTAAGAAGAAGTTCTTTCTGGGTACACTTCCGGACTGGAGACCCACGGCTCGGAACATGCCTCAATGGATGCAAGCTCTCCACAGGAAAGAGGATCCGGAGAAATATTTCTTTCGTGGGTTGATCTGTCAGCCACCTCCCTATCTGGCCGGACTATCAAGTCCGAGTTTCTGTGATAACAAGAAGGATCTTGGTAAGTGGCTCGGATATGTGTTATGGTTCGAGTCTTCTCTTGTTGTAAATAGTTGTAATATTCCAACTTTCATTGGTTCGGTCTTATCTCTTATTGCTGTCAAGTTTTCTTTTTGGTCGGACGAACCCTTATCGTTGTTCGGTTTTATGTATGTTTTTGGTTCGAATATACTATGTCCACCATGAGAGAGCTCAAGAGGCAACAGCTGAAGGCTCAGAAGGAAGAGAAGAGGCTTGGTCTCCGAGACCAAGTTATTAAGACATCCACCACTCTCCCTATGGCCGAGCCTCGGAATGCTAACAGCTTTCCAGGCGGAAGATGTCCAAAGGGAGGTGGCCGGAGAGCCGAAGCAGAGCTTGGCTACACCGGACAAGGGTAAGACTGTGGCTGCCAAATGCACGAAAAGGCCTCCGAAGCCAGTGACGAAGGAGGCCGGAGCCAGTGCCTCGGCCTGTAACGCCCCGAAAATTACACTAATTTTTAAAAAAGACAAGGGCGTTAAATCAATAACGAAGGAACATCCTAAAGCTTTAAGAAGATAAAAATCTAATAGTTGACTTGCAAAAGACAATATTTTCAAAAGCAGCGGCTAAAATTTTACAAAATCCCAATTAACTCCCCACTCTCACTCTAGTTGCTGAACGTCTACCCGACTCGGTACTCCAACTTTCTCGGAATCTACAAGGAAGGAAAACGAAAGAGTGAGATAAAAATCTCAGTGATGTTCGTGTGTGACAGTGGCGATTAACATATCAATAGGAAATACATAACAGAATCCAAAAATAATAAACATATCATATAACGAAGCAATAACAATACAATCAATCGTTCGTTGGTGCCGCTCCTTATAACCCCAATCCGAGCCCTTATCTCTCCATTCAATCAATCAATACCCGCCATGGTACGGGGTGGTACACTACTACCTCTAAGACCTCAGCGTCTCCTGCCTCGCGTCAAAGAGAAGTAAGGCAGAGCAACCCACAAACATATCGACCCTCACCACTGCCCGAAAATGTAATGAGTATACCCTAACTGAAAACTTGGCCAAACCAATCAATCAATCGAAGCAATATCATATACAATATATACATATTTTTATTTGAGCGGAAGCGATGCCAAATCAATTTTGATGCAATGTTTGAAAAGAATGAGTCGGAACTTTGATGCAATACATATATATATATATAAGCAAGTACTTCCTTGGTTTTCGCAAGCGTTTTAAGAACACTCACCGTAGAAAGTAGTTTCTCGTCAAATCTCAAAATATGTAGTTCCTGAGTAAGAAGGGTACCGGCCAGTAAGAAACCAATCTAAGACTCTGTGAACTACCCTTAAGAAACCCCAAGAATACCGAAACCAAAAACGTCACAAACAAAATAGCACAAATAGAGTAAGGCAAAGCTAGAATTGATCACAAGACCTCTACAAATCAGAAATTCTACTAAGTAACCACTCAACCACAGAACATAGCGAGATATGTTAGCAAATCATAGTAGAAATGGATTTTGACATGCGGCAGACAATTGTGAGGCCAACAGAAACCAAAGTCATAAAGCACCGCTACTGTAACTCACTTACAGCTCCAAACTGAAACAGAGCAACGCAACATACTGATCAACAAAGTTGTAAGGTAGATTAAAGGAATAATTAACATATCAATTCTCAATTAATTAGTAAAACCGTTCACATACATGAATCCATAAACAACTAATAGCTTGTTAAACGAAACAATCACAACTAATCTACTACACACCAATATTCAATACTCACGTTTAAATAGAAAAACATGAACAAGAAACATAGAAAAAGATTTAACAGACAGCAACACACACCAATAGACGGAACGGAGACAATAGCTAAACAACGGCAACGAGACTATAGTACAGGAAAAGAGAAGACTGACGCGATTTAATTAAGAAGAAAAGCAGAGCAAGCAACAAAAACAGTGCATACGGAAAAAGACAAAAAGGAAAGAATTTCAATTCGAATCAAGCAAGAAACGAGATAATCAACTCTAATACCCAACCCAGATCTCAATTACGAAACAAACAAGAAAGAAAAACACTTACCCAAAATTAAAGACGAATCGAAACCGAGCTAAATTACGAACAAACGGGTCGAAACTCCCTAAATCTTGTAATTGATTCTACAAAGAACAGATAAGCATTGTTTCTGGACTTAGGAAGAGAATCGAAAACGAGGAAGAGGAAATAGGAATCGATTGTGGAGTCTTACCGGACGAATTCGAAACGGCCGAATTGGGGAAGAGCGAAGGTGAGAGGCGAAGCTGGACGTGTGAGTCTCTTCTGGCTTGGGATCGAAATCAGTTAGCGTGTGGTTGGGACGGCGTAGATATAGGAACAGAAAAGGGGAAAGAAGTCGAGATCAAAAGGGGAGCAGGAGGCGTAGTCTGATAGAAACAGGGCAAGGGTACAATTGTAAAAGAGTTAAAAACCCTTTTCCAAAACAAACTTGAACTCTAATCAAAGGAATAAATAATTAATTACTCAATAATTAAGTATTATTGATAATTAACTAAATACTGAACAAGGGAATTAAAATAAGGAAGGACGAAAATCCGGGGTTTTACACTCTCCCCTCCTTAAAGGAATTTGGTCCCCAAATTCTCACTTTAGAATTTAAAGAGCTTTGGATTCTGACTCCGCGAAATAACTTACACAATATAACACGAAGGTTCGAAACTTACTGGCAACATACTTGAAGGTTGGCTAACAAGTGAACGCACTGAAATAGACGAGGCAAGCCTCCTTTAAATTTCTATGCAGGAAGCAAAATCAATAGGGTTTTCGAGTGAGAAGGAGAAGGAAAGAAGACAATCTTTAATAAGAGGCCAAGAAACTTATCGATAGAAGTTTGGTGAGATTGAGAATCTGGTTAAGTAATCAAGATCAGGGGAATTACAACGAAGAAGATGAAAGAACTGTAAAAGTTTGCTAAAGAGCCTGAAATTTTGCATTTTCAGGAAGAAGTTATAATGTAGGTTACTAAGTACGACGAGAGAAGAGAGAGAGAGAAAGAGAGAGAGTCGATGAAAGGAGAAGGTTAACAAGATGGGTTTTATCGAACGAGAAATCAAAATTTACCACATAAGCCACCGAATCAATTTTTAGTACATGCGATAGTCAGCTTGAAACTCATATTAAGTAAAATGCACCAATATTTAAGCATACAATCAAGTAGTGATCCTCTATCAATCTAGTTAGTATGAATCATCTGTAGTCGGCCGCCTACAAGTGATTTATACTAACTTTAGTAAAATATTGGGCCACCAAATGAAAACACATAACATGCAAAAAAATATGCTACACAACACAAGCAGGTAACATTTTGATCATAAGACATGAAAAAAAATTAGAATCACATATGTCAAGCAAATCAAATTGAGCACTCGAGACGACAATCACTTCCGTATTTTAGTAACAAGACGACAACTCGAGAACCAGTTAACACGAAACACACAACCTAGGTTCAGCAACTTAGACACCTCACTCGCACAACCCAAGGTCCGAAAATCATATCCCGGTATAGCCCGAGTAAAAACTCAGGCTCTAATACCAACTGTAACGCCCCGAAAATTACACTAATTTTTAAAAAAGACAAGGGCGTTAAATCAATAACCAAGGAACATCCTAAAGCTTTAAGAAGATAAAAATCTAACAGTTGACTTGGAAAAAACAATATTTTCAAAAGCAGCGGCTAAAATTTTACAAAATCCCAATTAAGTCCCCACTCTCACTCTAGTTGTTGAACGTCTACCCGACTCGGTACTCCAACTTTCTCGGAATCTACAAGGAAGGAAAACGAAAGAGTGTGAGACAAAAATCTCAGTGATGTTCGTGTGTGACAGTGGCGATTAACATATCAATAGGAAATTCATAACAGAATCCAAAAATAATAAACATATCATATAACGAAGCAATAACAATGCAATCAATCGTTCGCTGGGGCCGCTCCTTATAACCCCAATCCGAGCCCTTATCTCTCCACTCAATCAATCAATACCCGCCATGGTACGGGGTGGTACACTACTACCTCTAAGACCTCAGCGTCTCCTGCCTCGCATCAAAGAGAAGTAAGCCAGAGCAACCCACAAACATATCGACAAATACCTGCTGAAAATGCAATGAGTATACCCTAACCGAAAACTTGGCCAAAACAATCAATCAATCGAAGTAATATCATGTACAATATATACATATTTTTATTTGAGCGGAAGCGATGCCAAATCAATTTTGATGCAATGTTTGAAAAGAATGAGTCGGAACTTTGATGCAATACATATATATATATACAAGCAAGTACTTCGTTGGTTTTCGCAAGCGTTTTAAGAACACTCACCGTAGAAAGTAGTTTCTCGTCAAATATCAAAATACGTAGTTCCTGAGTAAGAAGGGTACCGGCCAGTAAGAAACCAATCTAAGACTTTGTGAACTACTCTTAAGAAACCCCAAGAATACCGAAACCAAAAACGTCACAAACAAAATAACACAAATAGACAGGCAAGGCAGGCTATAATTGATCACAGGACCTCAACAAATCAGAAATTCTACTAAGTAACCACTCAACCACAGAACATAGCGAGATATGTTAGCAAATCATAATAGAAATGGATTTTGACATGCGGCAGACAATTGTGAGGCCAACAGAAACCAAAGTCATTAAGCACCATCAGTAACTCTCACTTACGACTCCAAAGTAAACAGAGCAACGTAACATACTGATCAACAAAGTTGTAAGGTAGATTAAATGAATAATTAACATAACAATTCTCAATTAATTAGTAAAACCGTTCACATACATGAATCCATAAACAACTAATAGATTGTTAAACGAAACAATCACAACTAATCTACTACACATCAATATTCAATACTCACGTTTAAACAGAAAAACATGAACAAGAAACATAGCAAAAGATTTAATAGACGGTAACACACACCAACAGACGGAACGGAGACAATAGCTAAACAACGGCAATGACACGATAGTACAGGAAAAGAGAAGACGGACTGACGACGCAATTAAGAAGAAAACAGAAAGCAATGAAAAAAGGGTACGCACGGAAAAGACAAAAAGGAAGGAATTTCGATTCGAATCAAGCAAGAAACGAGATAATCAACTCTAATACCCAACCCAGATCTCAATTACAAAACAAACAAGAAAGAAAAACACTTACCCAAAATTAAAGACGAATCAAAACCGAGCTAAATTACGAACAAACGGGTCGAAACTCCCTAAATCTTGTAATTGATTCTACAAAGAACACATAAGCATTGTTTCTGGAGTTAGGAAGGGAATCGAAAACGAGGAAGAGGAAATAGGAATCGATTGAGGCGTCTTACCGGACGAATTCGAAACGGTCGAATTGTGGAAGAACGAAGGTGAGAGGCGAAGCTGGACGTGTGACTCTCTTCTGGCTTGGGATCGAAATCAGTTAGCGTGTGGCTGGGACGACGTAGATATAGGAACAGAAAAGGGGAAAGAAGTCGAGATCAAAAGGGGAGCAGGAGGCGTAGTCTGATAGAAACAGGGCAAGGGTACAATTGGAAAAGAGTTAAAAACCCTTTTCCAAAACAAACTTGAACTCTAATCAAAGGAGTAAATAATTAATTACTCAATAATTAAGTATTATTGATAATTAACTAAATACTGAACAAGGGAATTAAAATAAGGAAGGACGAAAATTCAGGGTTTTACACGGCTGGTGTGAAGCGTCCCTCCGAGGGCCCAATCCCCTCTGCAAAGAAGGGCAAGGGGCTGATGGTGGAGGACTCGAATCTGGATTCCGAGGTTGCTCGGTTGGCCTCCGTTTCGGAGCTAGAGAGGATTGCGGAGCTTGTTGCTGCTCACCGGAAGGTATTCTTGGTTCCGAATACACCTTTTTATTTTTTTAATTTGTCTGAAAATGTATCTTTTATTGACTCGGAGACTTTTTTGTTTCGTTGTTAGCTCACTACTGCTGTTCGAGCGTGTTCCGAGGTGGCAGGTCGGAGAGCCACCTTAGAAGTTGAATTGTCCAAGTCCGAGGTGAGCAGAGAGGCCGAGGCTAACAAGGCCGTGGTCTATAAAGAGAAGTTCAAGAAGGCTCTCGCTGCGCTGAAGGAGTCCGAGGCTAAGAAGGGCAAGCTGAAGAGTGCCATTCGGGCCCTTGAAACGGACTTGGAGGCTTATAGGGAGGGCATGAGTGACTTCACTGCGACCTCTCGGAACTTCAAGGACCGGATGCTCGAGCTACTACTGATGGTCCGAACTGAAGTTTTTCGGGATTACCTGAATTCGGAGGCACATCGATTCCTTTTGGACACTAAATACGATGCGGCTCAGCAAGACGGCTTCGATGCAGCGGTGGGGCAGCTCCAGAAGAAGGGCCTCATTCCGGATGGCTACGACTTGGAAGAAGAAGGGGTGTCTACTTACAATGCACCGTATGGGTCGGTCTTCATCTCGGAGGAGGTGGAGGACAATGCGTTATTCCAGTCCAAGTTCGTGGAACTCGTGTGAGGAAAACGAGGAACACAAGTACAACCATGGTGGTCCGTACCTGCCTTCCTTCGTTCCGGAGGCTCTGATGTCGCATGTGTTCCTGCCCTTCAAGGAGTATGCGGAGCATAACCGGGAGTGGCTGAAGATCCCTGGTCTGGTGCTGGGTCATGAGCCAAACTTGGACTTGTTTAAAGAGTGCCCGGAATTTATCCGGAAGACAAAGGAAGAGCATGCTAAGAGATCATCCGAGCAACAGGCTTCGCAACGTGAAGATCCAGAGAGTGCCCCCGACCGTGTCCAACCGGAGTCCTAGGCCAACCCTTCTACAAGCCAGGCCAACTGAAGGTGGGGAATGCCCCATGTTGAATGTAAAGGTCTTCGGACCTCCAAACAATTGTCTTTTGGCTAATTTCTAATATTCGAACAATGTGTCAAAATTAACTTCTTCGGCCTCAGATTTATGTTTTGCTTGTTCAAACTGATGTCGATTGGGAGTGATGTGTCGCTTCGGATCGGCTCTTATTTACGGTAAAGAAACTGTTCCTTTTCTGCTTTCATCCATACTCCGAGTAAATACATACACGTTGTGCATGTTTGTTTAAACTATATCTACTTCGGTCGGCTGGAAGTACACCCGAGTCGACTCACAAACTTAAACTTGGGGCGTCAAACAAACAAATTTAGAGGATCGGTTAGGACTCTTGTAGCTATGGTCCGAGCATATCATTCGAAACCAATGTATTCACTATCAGAAATAATTGTTTTAAATTATTTCACCCAAGTAATTGTGGCTCGGATCGACCTTGACAAAAATAGGTCCCGTAAACTTTATAGGTCCGGATACAAGTAGGTTGAAGTGTGTTGATCATGAGCGTCCGAACCAAAAAGTCTTGTAAATCATGAATCATGCCATAGGTTGAGTAGTGATCCGGAGTGAGGATTTAATCCGAACTACTCGATTCTCTGATGTTTTGAAGTGGAGGCCCAATAGTGAAGGCCCAACTCAGGCCCAAGCCCATTGGTAACCAGTACATTGCACGCGTCCCAATGCAATTGGTTGATGGTGTCTATAAATACCTTGGCATTGTACGGCTAATGTTGACCACAATTGATTTGAAGTAGTGAGTGATTCGGATCCCTTGGCTCGGATGCTATCGATTGGATCGATTCCGACGTTCCTATGTGTGATCCGCCTTGTATGAGCCTTCCTCTAGTCCGAGGAGCTTGTATGAGTCGGATCCCACTAGGGACGATGAGGTCGGACCACTCGAACATCTTGGAAGTCTTAGGTTGGTTCGGAGGGTCGATTCCTAGACCTATCCGTCTCTTCCACCATTTACCATCATCTGTATCTCAAACTCGAAAATGGTTATGGTTGAAGAGGTAGATGGTTTGAGGAACTTCATTCGGACTTATTTATTCGGGAGTGTCAGAAAAATTACACTTTGGTTCGGAGGACGAATTCCTTGATCCATCCGCCTCTGCAACACTTCAACATTTTCTGTGAGTTTCTTTCGTCTAACTTTGAAAATGTTGGTGGTTGCAGAGGTAGATTGTCCGGGGAATATGCCATTCGGACTTCGGACGTAGTGGCCCGCCTTGGTTGTTGAGCATTTTTTTTTTTTTTTTTTTTTTGGCTTCGGATCTCTGAGTCTGAGTCTCTGGTTCTTACGCTTTGTGCAAGTTGTAAGACAAATCTTAGGAGTTCGATCATGTGGTTATTTGTACAGGAAATGGCTATGGCTCGGAGCAATAAGTCCGAAGAGTAGGATTAAGCCTGAGATAGATGTAATCAAAAAAGATAGAAGTTGTACTGATTTGACGTAAATTCAATTACAACCGGTGGGCTTCAGGGCCAAAGAGCAAAAATAGGCAAAAGTATGTAACTGACATAGTTCTTAAGCATAAAACTTCTGAAGGTTCTTGGCATTCCATGTTCTCTTCAAGGCCCTTCCCTGATCATCCTCTAACTCATAGCTTCCATTGACCCTGGCTCCAAGGATCTTGTAAGGCCCTTCCCATTTGGGTTTGAGCTTTCCAACATTACTGAGGATGTCCGCCCTTCTGAGAACTAGATCACCTACTTGCAGATCCTTAGAATGTACGTGCTTGTTGTAGGCCCGAGCAGCTGTCGCTTGGTATCGGTAGATGTTAGCTAGTGCAGTGTTCCTTTTATCCTCAAGCAGCTCCAAATCATAGATCCTTGCCACTTCATTCTCCACTGGTTGGTATTGTTGAATCCTTTGAGTTTCGACTGCAATTTTCGAAGGAATGACTGCTTCAGTGCCATAAACTAATGTGAAAGGTGTCTCCTGAGTAGCAGTTCTAGTGGTGGTGCGATGAGCCCAAAGCACCCCATCTAAGTCTTCTGCCCAACTTCCTTGAGAAGTCCTTAGTCTCTTTTCCAGCATCTTAACAATTGTTTTGTTCATTGACTCTACTTGGCCATTAGCTTGGGGATAACCAACTGATGTGAATCGTTGTTCTATCTTGAAGGATTTACACCATTCCTTGAGTCTTGCTGCAGAGAACTGAGCGCCATTGTCTAATACAAGGATCCTAAGTAGTCCAAAGCGGCAAATGATGTTCTTCTAAACGAAAGTTATCACTCGATTCTCAGTGATGGTGGACACAGCTTCTGCTTCGACCCATTTGGTAAAGTATTCCACAACAATGATGTGGAACTTCTTTTGGTGAGTATCGTGGGGGAAAGGACCGACTATATCTATCCCCCATTGATCAAATGGACATGATATGATTGACGGAATCATAGGGTTTGTAGGGGGGGTGAGGTACGTTGGCATAATACTGACAATCATCACATGCACGAGCAAAGTTTGAAGCATCCTTATCAATTGTTGGCCAGTAATATCCTTGCCTTATGACTTTCTGAGCCAAAGCTCGGCCTCCTGAGTGACTCCCACAACTCCCGCTATGAATCTCTTCCAAAACAGTTTTAGCCTCTTGAGGTCCAAGGCATCTCAAGTGAGTGCCATTGAAAGACTTCTTATAGAGATCTTCCCCAAGGATAAAGTACCTAGTGGCTCTTCAAAAGATCCTTCTTGCTTCCTTTGGATCTGAGGGCAAAGACCCGTCCTTGAGGTAATTGAAGATGTCTATCCTCCAAGTCTGTTCAGTGCTTAAAAGCAAGATGTGCATTTCCAGACTCATGAGTGAAGAAGTGCTAAGAGTCAGTAGGATGATACTTCTAATGTCCAATGCTCCCGAAGCTGACATATACTTTGAGAGTGAGTCAGCTTTCTCATTACATTCTCTATCGAACCTTTCCAGTGTGAACTCTTCAAAGCCCTCCACCTCTTTTTTGAGCAACTCCAAGTATTTGATCATGTTAGGGCCCTTAGCGGCAAAGGACCCTGAGAACTGAGATTCAACTAGTTGTGAGTCGGTGTAAGCTTCGATCCTTCTTACTTGGAGAGATTTTGCCATCTTGAATCCAACGAGGAGTGCCTCATATTCAGCTTCATTGTTGGTTACCTTGAAATCAAGTGTGATGGCATAATCCAACTGAGCACCTTCGGGTCTCTGAAGGTGTATTCCAATACCTCCAAGTCTACCGGTAGAAGATCCATCCACCTGCAGTGTCCAAGTGTCTTTCCCTTGTTCTTTGGGTGCTATGGAAGTACCAGTGTTCTTATCATTTAGGACCTCCTCTCGCATCTTGATGGAAGATGCGAGTACAGGAGCGTTGGGTAATTCATCCAAGAGAAACCTGTGTCTCACTCTGAGAGAGTCATCCATAGGTTCAGATGAAAATTCCCTGAATTGAGCATCACCATAGGTCTCTTGTTGCACTTCTCTCTCAGTAATTCCTGCTTGCTCATAAAGGTTCATCCCTTGTGTTATCACCAAGCACTCGGCTCCTTTTATCTGATCACCGGCAATTTCTTCTTCCTTTGTTGGGTACTCGACAAAGAAGTCGGCGATGATTTGTGCCTTCTATGCTGATGGAGCTTGATATCCAACATCGTACTCGCTTAGCTCGATTGCCCATTTAGACAGGCGATCAAATTGATATGTCTTTCCAAGGACTTGTTTCAATGGTTCACTGGTGAGGACCACAATTCTATGTGACTTGAAGTAAGGCTTTAGCCTCCGGGCAGTGTGTACCAAAGCATATGCCAATTTTTCAATCCGGGCATACCTAGTCTCTACTCCAGCTAGAGCTTTGCTTAGGTAGTACACAGGCATGTGATCATTGGCTTGGATTCGGAACTCATAGCCTCATCAGTGATGGCTAGGTACAAGTAGAGGGGCTCTCCCTTCACTGGTTTGGCCAAGAGTGGTGGTGAGAGGAGATACTTCTTTAGGCTGTTGAAGGCTTCTTCTCACGCTTCGGTCCACTCGAACTTGTCCCCTTTCCTCAATATCTTGAAGAAGGGTAGGTTCTTTTCCGCTAATTTGGAGATGAAGTGACTCAAGGACATGACTCGCCCTATTAGCTGTTGAACTTCGTTGATGGTTTTTGGTTGTAGTAGGTCTAAAATAGCCTTGATCTTTTCTGGGTTGGCACTGTTGCCCCTCTCCGTTACCATATAGCCATGAAACTTACCCCCTTTCACTCCGAAGATACATTTTTCGGGGTTCAATTTCATTCCATACTTCCTCAAGATAGAGAAGCAATTGTTGAGGTGGTCGATATGTTGCTCCTCTGTCTTGCTCTTAACTAACATGTCATCGACATATATTTCCATGGTTTTACCAATCTCTTCTTTGAACATTCTATTTACCTGACGTTGGTAAGTAGCTCCTGCATTTTTTAGTCCAAATGGCATAACCTTGAAGCAATAAACTCCTCGAGCCGCAAAGAAGGCTGTCTTTCTGATGTCTTCTTGGGCTATTCTAATTTGGTAGAATCCTTGGTAAGCGTCCATGAAGCTTAGAAGAGCACATCCGGCTGTGGAGTCCAGCAATTGGTCGATCCAAGGCAAGGGATAAGGATCTTTTGGGCAAAACTTGTTTAATCTAGTGAAGTCATTGCACATCCTCCACTTCCCGGGAGCTTTTTCGACGAGAACCACATTGCAAACCCAATCTGAGTATCTCACTTCTTCAATGTGTCCTGCTTTCATGAGCCTGTCAACTTCTCCAGCTATGATAGCGTCCTCAATGGGCCAAAAGTCCTTCCTCTTCTGACGGATATATTTGACCGAAGGATCCATGTTCAGACGGTGAATAGCTATCCTTGGATCTATCCCCTTAAGATCGTCTGTGCTCCAAGCGAAGACATCAAGTTGCTTTTTAGACAAGCTATGAGTTTCATCTCAACCTCAATGTTCATCTCGGTCCCAATCCTAGTTTTCTTTTCGGGACTTCCTTCAATCAATTGGATCTCCTTTAGGTTATCATGAGGTTCAATCCTCGCAGCCTTAGGAAATTTCTCCTTGAGTGCTCCAGCTCCTATTTCTTCTTTAGGAAGTGTAGGAGGGATGGGCGAGAGTGAACCGTGCTTGTCGGCGACCGCAAGAACAGGGGCTGAGGCATTTCGGGTTGACATAATGTAGCACTCCAAAGCTTCACTAATGTTTCCTGCTTCTTCTCCCACCCCATTTGGAGTAGGGAATTTGACCCTATTGTGTAGTGGAGAAGAAATGGCTTTGAATTGATTGAGGCCAGGTTGTCCTAGGATAACATTGTAATCAAAGACATCATCCACAACCACGAAGAGAACTGTCTGAGTCGCTTTTGTTGGGAAAGTCCCCATGGAAACTTGTAGAGGGATACTTCCAATGGGATGAATTGTAGAACCTCGAATCCCACTAACGAAGTATGGACTCTCCCATATTCGATCCTTCCCAAATTCATCTGGTCCACAGTTCTCTTGGAGATGATGTTAGAAGAGCATCCAGTATCAACAAACACCTTGTTGACCTTGTAAGTGGCGATGACCAGGGAGATCACTAGTGGAACGTTCGGATCTCTGAGATCTCTTCCTCCAAACATTGGGGGAGGTATCTCACTGTTATCAAAAGAGATCAAGTTCGAACCCCTTAACGGAGGTGGAGTGTAAGCTCTGTCGTTGTTCCTTAAGTGCTGGACAGTTCTTTCTCTGGCATTCCGACTGTCTCCTCCACTTGGTCCTCCAGCTATGGTGTTGATAACTCCACTATAGGGAAGGTTTTTCATTTCTAAATTTCCGGAGTACTCATCGTATTGGCGAGCTTGTTGGGGAGGGATTCCCGTGGGAGGTGGTGGCAAGGACCTTGTCGCAGTTTCTTGCTCACGCTCCGCTCTTCTTCTTTCATTCCTTTGGTGGCGAGAAGGTTCGTCTACGTCAACTATCTCTTTTAACTTGACACTCCTTATCAAGCATTCGATCTCAGTTTTCAACTAGATGCAATCTTCTGTGGAATGGCCTCTGTACATATGGAATCTACAATATTCTTTGGATGCCTTGCCTCTCTTACTATTCCTTGTTGGCGTGGGCCATTGAACATCCACATTCTTTTCAACAATAGTTGCCAAGATGTCGGATCTTGGTCTATTGAGGCAGGTGTATTCCGCATACCTCCTAGGAGGGGTTCTCTCCCTACGGAACTCTCTTTTATATCTAAAATCCTTCTTTTGTTCAAATCTTTCAGGACGAGTCGCGGGTTCCAGTTTCATGGGCTCTTTTCCCTTCTTACTCCTGGCTCTTACTGGAACGTTCCTCCTATATTCCTCACCGTACAAGACTCCCTCACGTATATCTTCTAAGTATTTTTCATTTGGAATCTCTTCATTGGAGAGTTTCTTCCTGAGTTCATCATTGTAGGTATTGGCGTACAGGTATCGGACCCGTTCTTTGATGCTGTGAGACTCAACTTGCCGTACTTCAGCATTAAACCGCTCTAGGAAGGTCCTATGGTCCTCATTGTCCCTTTGGACGATTCCAGCCAAGTGCTCCACTGATCTTTTCCTTTTCTTTGCCTTCTGGAATCCTTTCAAAAAGAGAGAGACCACATCCTCGTAGGACTTGTTCGATCCATCGGGCAATGTGGTCCACCAATCCATTGCTTCTCCGAAGAGAGTGGATGGGAAGTTGAGAGCTTTCATGTTGTCATTCAACCCGTTGGTGTCCATCTTACACTCGTACCTAGTGAGATGTGCAATAGGGCAAGTGTCTCCATGGTAACGTTCAAGGTTTGGGATAGTGCAATCGGGACGCTTCCTCTCTCTTCTGATTGCATCACACAATGGGTTTGGAGCTCTCATCATTACTTTTTCATGTGCCTTAACCATTTTGCCTAAGTTAGCAATCTGGGTCTCCAAAGCCTTTGGTTGAATGTAGATTTGTTCAGCGGTGAGCCTCTCGCCTGTTCTAGGGTTGATGGCCACATTAGCAGGAAGGTCCTCGACTTGGACTACTGCGATACTTTCTGCTACTTGGTCTCTTGGCCTGGTTTGGAGAGCAGCATGGCGACTAGTACCACCCTCATCCATCCTAGGTCTCAATGGGCTCCACTCACGATGTTCTTGAGACACAGTAGCTCTCCTATTGATAAGGTTGCGCAGATCATCTTGTCGACCTTGTTCTCTTATCCTTTCCAAGACATGGCGATGCTCATTCCTGGACTGAGCAAGTTCTGTCTATCTTGGAGCTACCAATGGTGGAGTAGGCTGGACATTGTTGGATCCAAAGCAACCTAGGGTAGTGGTGAGAAAAAGGCCAAACTGATTCTCATTCATCCCAAACTCATTTGGACGAACGATCTGGCCATTTTGAAGAGTGAAGTTCCTTCCAGGTGGAGGACCATGTGTTCCTGACAGAGGAACATGTCCTTCCACTCCCAGTCCTTGGGTCCTTATGGGTGGATCAACGATTCTTTCATCCTCTGAGGAGGCGCTGGCAGTGTGTCCATTAATGAGTCGATAATTTAGAGTCTCATTGGGTCCTTTTAGCGGTCTTTGTGAGTCTTTATCTTTAGTTTTATAATCTTATTAGTTCTTTTTACGCTTTGGTGTTTTCTTTACATTTTGCAGGATTTGATATCTTTTGAGACAAATGAGGACGAGCTGCTTAGCATAGCTCACCGCGGCAAGGATTGATGCCTTGTGGCGAGATTTCTGACTTGGACACGGAAGTTGCGGAAGGCTTCGTGGCCAGATTTCTTGAATGGGCTCCTGTTTTGAAGATTAAGGCTCGCCGTGGCGAAGGGATTTGCCCACCGCGGCGAGATTATGCGAGAGCTATATATTCTTCGATTAAGAAGGCTCGCCGCGGCGAGCTATTCCTTCATGTGTCATTAGCTCAGAGGGAGAGATCATGCCGAATGATTCGCGACTATCAAAAGATAGTGGTAGACAAAAAAATTGTCATACATGCGTCGCATGTGCATTTCTATGTAATTGACGAGGAAGATTTTAAGAGAATCATGAGATTGTATGTGATATGTCGTCTTATGTATTGGTGTATCCTGCTTGGTCCGAGTTAAACCTGGGCACGGATTATGATATTGGGGCAGATGGCCGTTCTGTTTCCGCAAACGTGGAGATGGAGGATGAGATTCGCGACTCTACTCCACTTTCAATAGAGCTTCCATTCATATCTTTTGTGTAGCTGGATTGATTCTTGGATCCATTTCGTATTGATTTGGCTGAAAGTGTTTGTATTCACATGTGTTTGCGGCATCTATATTGCGTTTCATGTTGGATCGGGATCTTTGGACTTATGCATTTCATAACAACATTATGATTTATGATGTATGGTTTCTGTAATATTTATGCATAAACTTTTAACCGCATCATATACATATCACATCAAACACATTCTCCAAAGATACATGTAAATTTGGAAAACATGTGAAACATGTCGATTTGTTTGAAATAAGATGCGGATTGGCATGACGCATGGGTGAAAACATAATAGACAGGCTTAAGTAATCACGTTGATATGAACTATGCATTTTCATTCTCAACAAACCATCTCATTGTAACGTAATATATAAAACAACTTCATAGAACAAACATATAAAGGTTGTTCATTGTGGTTTTAGGTCGATACGTATAAAAGCATAAATTAAATTTCATTTGAAGTACGAGCGATACATGTGAGAACATAGATGTCGTTCCATTTGAACTGTGAGTGATATATGTGAAGACATATATGTCGTTTCATTTGATAGTAATCGTATAACATGCCCACAAAAGTGTTAATGAATTAGTAAGATTAACCTACCTGACATCCGATAGCTCGCTAGAGTGCAAAATGTTTGAGAAGCATCCATTGGCGTCCAGTGAAATGATGCATGTATTCGGCTGATCACTTATCTTGAGGGTTGTCCCCCAGTCCAGGTGCTCGTTCGAAGAACTGGTGCTTGGACTTTTTAACTTTGAGTCACTATCAGACACTACATCTTGTTCATAAGGTATGTAGTATAACCCCTGGATTTGGAGATACGGGATTCCTCTCCTGCATCTCTATTGGTCTTTTCAAACAAAGTAAAAGACTAGGGGTGTTGGGGGGGGGGGATTAATAGTCTTGTTGATACGGAAATATGTCCAATCCGTCATAAAGGACCTAGGAACAAATCCTAAGGCATCCCAAGTCATCCAATGGATCCGAGACACTTTGGTCCGAGCCAACGGTCCGATCCGGGCAGACCAACCATGGTCCGACCCACATTGAAAGAAAGGGACGAAGGATTTGGACCTACAAGGCCCGACCCGGAACCATAGGTCCGACCCACCTTGGTCCGAGCCTCTCTGGGAAAGGAGCATACTGCTAAGTCAGTACCTCTCCGACCCAAGGACTCCGATCCGGATGTCAACTCGGATCCAGCATGACCATCTCATAAAGCAACCAAGCAAATGGGCACCAAAGAGTGAGATGTCCGAACCCAGGAGCTCCGAATCGGAAGAGTTGGACAGGCAGGAGAACTTCCTCAGCTGACAACCAAATATGGTCCGGACCAATCGTCCGGACCCATCTCTCCGAACCTGGGAACTCGGCAGAACTAGTCACATCCTCAAGAACTCTCCCAATAATGACCAAACTACCCCTAAAGCCCAAGATGGCATGGGCTAAAGCTTCATTATTGGGCTATGGGCCTCATATTAGCATTGGTGGCTCAATCGTAGCCTTACACTTGGCGCAATCCTAGCAAGGCCTTCCATTTTGATGATAGCCTATAAATAAGGCACACATCCCCACTAGTAAGTGATCCAACAAGTCACCTCACGACCTCAATCCCGAATATTATACAGAGTTGATCTTCAGTCACTCTCGAGTAAAGTCTCATCCCGGTTTGACACTTAAGCAAACCGGGCACTAACCCCCCCCCCCCCCACTCAAGTGTGCAGGTCCTTACCGAAGTAGTTGGTCGCTGGTTCTTACGCCTTGGTCCTTACCTAGCAAGGAGCTTCTTACCTTGGCACCCATTAGTGGAGTTGAAATAAATCTAAGTAGTTGGGGAGTTACACCCTCAACAAGTCTTTTCAAACTAAAGCTTATTGTTGCGACTAAAGCTTACTTACTCTCTAGCTTATTGTTGCGACTAAAGCTCTTGAATTCTAAGTAGCACGAAAGTTCTAAATGTCCTAATCCTTAACGAGAATTGTATATTGTGAAGGAGTTGAATCCAGAAGATATAGTTGCGACTACTGTCTAAGATTCATTCTCTTGAACAAAATCAAGACTTGGGTCAGTAAACAACAAGTTACCATACATTGAAAAGTGTATTAAGTAATCTTGTTTCTACAGAGCACTCCTACATAACTGTAGAAGTTATTAAGAGCCTGCTCACCTGACAAACTACCATAACCAAACACCAACAGGCGTTGAGCACAAGAAGTACTTGGCTTTGGAAGCTAAGGAATAACTCAATGGTTACTGAGTAGAGGAAGTACTTGGTTGAGAAAACCAGGGAACGACTCAGGGGGAACACTTGGTTGGGAACCTAGTGTTAAAGGGATCAAGAGATAGGATTTTGTAAGGGGAACTCATCATCTTATATTAGTGAATTCAAGTCCTGAGAAAGGGCGAGTGGATTAGTTGAAGGATTACACCACCTTCAGATACCACTATAAAACTTTGTGTTATTTACTTTCTGCATTTACTTACTGAATTATTTATTGCTTGCTGAGTACTTACACACATTATTGCTTGCTGAGCACGTGCACTTATTTGAAAGACTTTCGCTCTCTGAATAAAAGTATCAGATACCTACACAGATATCTGAGAAACTGTTTTATTGTCAAATGTTTGAAAATACTATTCACCCCCCCCCCTCTAGTCTTTACTTTGTCGTTATCTGGACCAACAAGTGGTATCAGAGCAGGAGGTTCCCAAGCCTTCTGCACTGAACCTAGATCCCAGATAAGTTCCCACTAACCGCTTACCACCTACACTTGATTTGTTTGGTTAGTGTGTCTACTGCAGGATGTCTTTAAGCGACGCTCCCATTCTCAAGCCAGAGAACTATGAAAAATGGAAGAACAACATGATGCTTCACCTGGAAGCTATCAGTGACGAGATGATCGAAGTTATAAAGAATGGGCCCATTGTCATTCAACGAGAGAAGCAAGTCATGGAAGTTTCCAATGGCTGAGACAAGGAACCCACTGGTACAGATGCTGCTGTTTCCTCCACATCTGGTACAACTTTGAGTGCAAGACCAACTGGTGAAATTGCGTATGAACCAAAGCCTAGACATCTCTGGACATCGGAAGATTCCAAGAGAAATAGGTTGGATGGTCAAGCAAGAAATATCATTATACGTTCTACCCCAGACCACATACAGTAAAGCTGGTGTGCAAAAACAATGAAGAAGCACAGTCACCGATTGAAGAAATGCAGACGACCTTGAAAACCAAGGAAAACAAGTTCGAAGTTTTGAAGCTCAAATTCTAAAATTTTAAAGAGGTCCCACTGAGACACTTGAAGAACTTGATTTCAGGTTTATAACACTGATAAGTGAAATGGCTGCACTTGGTGAAAGTGTGAGATATTCTTACTCTGAAAAGGTTAAGACTATCATGACAAGCTTAAATAAAAACTGGGAACACACTCATTACTTCTATTTCAACCAAGGAATGCCTAACATCACTCCGGTGGAGCTTTTCTCACACCTGGCAACTATCAATTATGAGACTACGTAAAGAGGACATATGTCTGCTGAAACATCGCAGAATGTTGCTCTAATAACTCAAGGTACTTCTGAAAAGAAGGATACCAAAGAGGTGACTGAGGAAAATGCTCTTGTTGTAAAGCACATGAGAAAATACGTCAGTCAGGAGATTGAAAGAAGAAGGACCAAAAAGAAGCTGAAAAAGCATCTAGGTCCTAACTATCACCAGTACAAAAGTATGCAATTGACTAGCTCGCTGAACAAGCCTGTTCAGCAAGCATTCAGTACTGAGGGAGTAGAAATCCAAAACGATATCTACTTCTATTGTCAGAAACCTAGTCACTTTAAAAAAGACTGCCCAGCTTATAACAAGCTAAAGTCAGGTGACAAGAAAGATAGGAGAAATTTCAAGAGAGGCTAGAGAGCTGTGCTCACTGACAAAAGAAAGAAGATCCAGATTCAATTGGATGCTCTAGATTTGGACTCTAAGTCTGAGGATGAAGAGTCAGATGATTCTAAACTTCTATCACCGGAGTTGTGTGGCATGACTCATGAATTGGTTGACTTTGGTCAAAAGAAAAAGGAAATGTGTGGGGGTTGTTGAGGAGATCTACCCAGATTGCTCCAACATCGAGTCGTGCCTAATGGCTGATCAGGTAACCACTATTTCTCATTTTATAAATTATGAGAGTGATGAGGAAGGAATCAAAAATCTAGAACATCTCATACATGAGCTAGATTTGTACGAAAGAGAATTCATGGTTGTCTAAGCTAGAACCAAAATTCTCGAGGAAGAAAAGAAAACTCTTGAAAAGGAGTGTTCACAACTGCATAAGCTATATGAGACAAAGGATGCTGAGAATGCATTATGTAAAGGCACAGATAGCTGAGACAGGAAAATTACACGAAGAGGCAATAGACATACTTCAAAAGAAGTGTGGATATCTTCTTTCTGAGAATGATGAACTCAAAAAGAAAGAATTATCCTTCCAGTCATATGCCAAAGCATGTGACACTTTGACTGAAGTACACTCTTATTTAAGAGATACCTTAGAAAAAAGAGGACTTGGGCTAGACACTCAGACAAGTAACTCTGTTATTCTGAACAAAAATAATGGAAGGAAAACATTTGTTAGAGGTCAGCAAGGTGATTCCCAAACAACCTATAGCATTGGTCAGAAAGCTAAGGTTGCTGACAAAGGAAAGGTAGTTGTGACCAAGCCTTTGAGGGAAAAACGAATCCCAAAGAAGACTGTTGGGAAGTATGAGAAAAGAACATCACACTGAAAAGTGTAATCACCCACAGTGCTATGTCTCTCAGAAAGGGAAGATTGCTGGAGCTGGAAAATTCTCAAATGTCACATTTCCTGGAAAGAAAGATGACCCAGAGACTAGCAAGGTTGCTGAGAGGAGATCTTAGTCGGCACCACGTGCTCGTAATGGGAAAGAATTTTCTCATGACTACAAGCTAGAGCAAGAACGATGGATGAAAGCTAGGGTTGCTAACAACAATTATCAAAAGTGGAAGAAAGAACAAACCAAAAGCAATCTGAATGCCAGGGCTAGAAGAAATCTGACAAGGAAAGCTAAGTTCGCTAAAAAGCAGACTCAGCAACCTGACAGGTACCTGAAAGCACCATAGGGAGCACCCAGGAACACACCTAGAAGGAAAATAGTTCTTGATGATAATGATACTAGTCATTTTCCAAGAATAACTCTTTATGTTCCTGCTAGACAAAAGAAAACTCCTAAGCAATTCATTCAAAAATGGATTCCTACTGGAAGATACTTTAGTCTAGAAGGTTCCATTATTGGAATGAGAACCTAACTCCGTATTTCTTGTTTTGCGCTGAACACTCTAAAGAAGAATCCAACGTGACACTTTGACAGTGGATGTGGGAAGCACATGAAAGGAGATAAAGTAAATCTGGTGAACTACACCAGATATCAGGTTTGCTAGAGGAGAAGTGAATCCAACCGTAGGATTTGGAGATCTGAAAATTGGAGCCTTTACAATCACTGGAGTAATACATGTAGAGGAATTGAAATATAATCTTCTTAGAATGAGTCAATTTGCTGGCAAGGGGTTTTCAGTGAAGATCAAATCCAAATTCTACAAACTGATTGACAATTAGTCAAAGCAGGTAGTCTTGGTTGGTAGGCGGAAAGGAAGTCCCTATGTTGCTGATTGGGCATCTATCACAGATGAAGAATGCCTCATGGTGAGTCAATCTGGCTACACTGAAGAAAATTGGCTATGGCATAAAAGGATGAGTAACTTGAATTTTAAAACTCTGAATAAGCTAGCCAAGAAAAATTTGGTTGTTGGATTACCTAAAATGGCATACATAAAGGATGGTGTATGTTCAGCATGCTAATTAGGGAAACAAGCCAAAACATCTTTGTAGTCTAAAACTAGACATTCCAGTGTGAGGCCACTGCAACGGTTACATATGGATCTTTTTGAGTCCTCAGTAACTAGTTATGCAGGAAAGAAGTATGGTCTGGTTGTTGTAGATGACTACTCAAGATTCACTTGGGTTGTTTTTCTCAAACATAAATCTGATGCAAGGGTCGAGATACCAAGCCTGCTGAATAAGCTTGAAGTCATGAAAAATGACAAGGTATCTGTGATCAGAACAGACAATGGTACTGAGTTTGTAAACCAGTACATAAAAGAGTTTTGTACTTGCAAAGGTATACAATGTCAACTATCTTCAATAAGGACACCACAACAAATGGTGTTGCTGATAGGAAGAATAGGACCCTAAAAGAAGCCGCAAGAACAATGCTTGCTGACACCAAAATAAGTGAAATCTATTGGGTCGAAGCTGTAAATACAACATGCTACACTCAGAATAGATGTTTGATCAACAACCACCATGACAAGACTCCCTATGAGTTATTTATTGGTAAACCCCCTAGTATCAAACATTTAAGGGTGTTTGGTTGCAGATGTTTTATTCTCAACAATGGTAAAGAATATCTATGAATATTTCAACCAAAGGAAAATGAAGGAGTATTTCTTGGTTATTCATTGAATAACAAAGCTTACAGAGTCTACAATAAAAGGACACAAAAGATTGAAGAATCTGTCCATGTAGTATTCTATGAAGGAAATAAGAAAGTACCCCTGAATGAAGAACTCTCAAATAGGTTCAAAGAACTTATGATCAAGGATTCTAAACAAGAATCTCAGAGAGGAAATGATTATGTCATTCACTTAGAGGATGAGTCTAATGAATAAAGGCAACCATTGCCAAGTAACAACCAGATGACTCATAGGCATGATGAAGAGTTTCCTTTGAGAAATCCAGAAATGAATCAAGTCACCGAGAATCTTCATCATGAAGAGGTCTCTGAGCAGGAGGTTGCTGAGAACCCTGTCTTAGATACCCAGGACACTGAAGACCAAGATTGGATCTTCGCAATGCAAGAAGAGTGTGGATCAATTTGAGAGAAACAAAGTCTGGAAACTAGTTCCTTATATTGATGGAATATCTGTCATAGGAACTAAGTGGGTTTTCAGAAACAAGATGAATGAGTCTGGTGAAATAACCAGAAACAAAGCAAGGTTGGTTGCCAAGGGATTCAACCAGACTGAAGGACTAGATTTTTGATGAGTCATATGCTCCAGTTGCAAGATTGAGTGCAATCGGACTATTTTCTAGCCTTTGCAGCTCATAATGACTCTAAGGTTTACCAAATGGATGTAAAGAGTGCATTCCTAAATTGTGAACTTGCTGAGGAAGTCTATGTTGAGCAACCACCTGGTTTTGAAGTTTCCTCAGAAAGCAAGATGGTATATAAGCTTCAGAAAGCTCTATATGGACTTAAACAAGCTCCAAGAGCATGGTATGACACTTTGGCCAAGTACTTGCTGGGAAGTGGATTCAAGAAAGGAGAAGCTGACAAAACTCTCTTTACATTGAACCATGATGGGAAACTACTCTTAGTACAAGTTTATGTTGATGACATAATCTTTGGATCTAAGCACAAGCAACTTTGTGAAGACTTTGTCGAGCTCAAGAAAAGTAAATTTGAGATGAGCATGATGGGAGAATCGAATTACTTCCTAGGGTTGCAAGTCAAGTAACTTAATAATGGAATATTCATTAGTCAAACTAAGTATGCTAAGGATATGCTCAATAAGTTTAATCTAAAGCCTTCTGAAAAGAATGATAAGATACCTATGAGCAATGGAACCAAGATGACCTATACTGAATCTGATAAGAGTGTTGAAGAACACAAGTATAGGAAATTAATTGGGTCTTTACTATACCTTACAGCTAGCAGACCAGATATTCAATGTGCAGTTGGTGTATGTGCAAGATTTCAGACAAATCCAATGCAATCACACTATAATACTGCTATGAAGATTCTAAGGTATGTGAAAGGTACTGTAGAAGTTAGATTGTGGTATCCAAAAGAGAGTGGTTTGAGTTTAGTTAGCTATTCAGATGCTGACTATGCTGGATCAATGCTTGATAGAAAAAGTACTTTCAGGAACATGTCAATTCCTTGGTATTAGATTGATATCATGGTTCAGAAAGAAGCAAAACTCAATTGCTACCTCAACCACAGAAGCAAATTATATTGTTGCTGGGTGTTGTGCTTCACAAATCTTGTGGATACAAAAATAACTCAGAGACTATGAGATAAATGAAGAGAAAACTCCTATTTTTTGTGACAGCACAAGTGCTATTGCCATAACTCAGAATCCTAAGTTTTAGGCAAGAACAAAACACATTGGTGTTAGACACCACTTCATTAGAGATCATGTTGAAAAACGCAATATTGAGATACTCAAAATTGGTACAGAAGACCAACTTGCAGATATCTTCACAAAGCCTCTGCAAGAAAGTAGATTCTTAGCTTTAAGACATAGTCTTGGGTTAATGGAACTACCAAGGTGCTAAATTGGTCACTGAGACAGAAACTCAGTAAGCCAATAAGAGAAGAATAAGGCTTTCTGTGAAAGAAATAAAGAAAGGCACATACAGAATGAAGGAGATATCTGAGACGGGAACTCAGATATCAAGGCTAAGTGTAAAAGTTGTTTAGAGAGGTATCTGAAATGGGTATTCAGATATGTGAGGCCATCGCGTAAGGGGGAACACAAAAGAAGAGAAGTTGACCTTTAGTACAATATGTCAGAAGTCAACTATCTCTTGTGTTTTGAAAAATTTCAATTCTTTTGATAATTTTCAAACAACACTGGACGCTGAATTAATAAGCTCAGAAACCAGTTTATCTCCTAGTTACAGGTTACTGAGAGTCGAAAATGACTCAGATAACTATTAGCCAAATAGCATTAATTGGGCACAATTACATGTGTTGATTTATATAACTGCTGAGAAATCAATCTCAACCATTGAAAAAATGTCACTTCTAATTCAATGGACCAGATGAGTTTCTCAAGCCCACTAGCGGAGTAACCAAGTAACAAGCCCCACTAGCATTAAATGAAAAACCACTTTTTCACCCACGCCTGTGTAGATAGCGAGATACATAGATACATAATTCATATGTTTCTGTGTACTTGTGTTGCTATATAAAGAAGTTTTTGGAAAAAGACAACAATTTCACCTAAACACACATTTTACCTAGCACCAAAACAGCAAAATCCTTCATCTTTTCTCTGCTAATCTTCTCTGAAAGCGTCTGAAATTTTGCTAAGTTTTTCTGCAAAGAATTACATAATCGAATTCGAGCTGAATCTCTTTCGACATTACTTCTTTACGTCATCTATTTAAAGAGATGGCACCAAAAAGATCCAGATCTCAGAAATCCCAAGTATCCACATATGGAACTGCTGAAAAGCAAAATCCAGCGATAGTTGTGACAAATCGAAGAGTTGTTGGTGGTTTCGACTTCTCTATGTGGAATCCCAAATCCAAAGTACTCTAGGGAGGAGTACTTATTGATGATTATTTGCTTGGTGCTGCAAAGAACCAAGAAGATGCTAAACGTGGGTTTGCTTTACTTGAAAAGGTAAAGATTAAGCAGTTTTGCTCCGGAAAACCCACTTACGCATCCAGAATCGATGTGTTGGAATTCTGCAACAATTCCACCATCGTTGAAGAAGATGGCACTGAAGAAGTGAGCATCGTATCGAAGGTCCAAGGTGTTGACATAAACCTTGATGAAAATTCCTTCTGTAATCTCTTTTGGTTACCCACCCAAGGTGTTGATTACTGCCCAGACACCTCGGCCAAAACTGCAGCACACTTCTACTCACTCCACATGATTCCTGACAAGGATGATCCTCCAAATACTTTCGACAATGAGCTTGTTAGAAGAAAACATCTTATCGAACCTTGGGATTTGATAGCCCTTATATTGCATAGGTGCTACAATTCAAACCAAGGGGGAGCTGATCAGATCAGCATGGAAAGATGGGGAATGATGTCATTCCTCATTACTCTGGATGATAGAGAGACACCCTTCAATTGGGGGAAGTACATCTTTCTGAGGTTTGTTGACAGACTTTAAGGCTTTGAGCCTATAGTGATTGGTGACCTTGCTGAGCCTAAAAAGACCATCAACTTTGGTCTGAAGATATGCTACATTCTGGAATAGCTTGGGATACAGCTTAGAGGAAAGGAAGAAATTGCAAACAGTGATCTTGTTTGCAAATACAATTGTGAGCTCAAGCAGAACCAAAAGAGGCCAGTAGAAGATGTTGCTGAGACAAATGTTGTGCCAAAGAAGAAATGTAGAACTGGAGGCAAGAAGAAAGCATAACTCCCCAAACCGAACCTTTGCTCGTCCTCGAGCAAACACACAAACTAAAGACAAACTAGACTCTAGAAAAAGACAAACAAGAAACACACAAACGAGTCAGACTTCCAAGTGACCGAACTCTACCATTGCAAGCATTAAGTTCACAAGATGCAAAAAGTTTGCACTCAACTAACCTTGACAGAATAGTGCACAAAAAATCAAGCAAGACAGTTTCTCAGGTAAATAGCATTTAAGTCTAACTCTTCACTCCCTCACAAGGAATCCTACGCAACTCTCTCTCTCATACTCTGGAAGTGTCCAGTGGGTAATCACTCAAGAAATGGCAAGAGAAAGGGAAGGTGACTTTCTTCACAAAGGTGCCTCAAATACCACATGTAATATACTCAGTTAGTTAAGTCGGAAGGGACTTTTTCTTCGCGTACAACAACTTGCCAGAAACATGTAACCAATCTTCCCATAGTACCACATTTTTTCATAGAATGAAATGTATGCTAATCAAATGGCCTCAAGGGCTCTTTTAGTCTCACTTTTTTGGTAGTGTTTGGTTTACCGAAAGTCCGCACTTTTGTGCGTGTCATTTTGGTATACGTGCCATCAACCCTCACGGTCATATGGCTTTTTAGGACCACGCCGGTATATAGGTAGTATTTGAAACATGCCTAACACGACTAACGGTGGTGACGAGCACCACAGATACACTCTGAGATGAATCAATAATTCCGGGAGAGCAATATAGATTACAAGTATAGAATAAGCACATCAGTACAGCAGAGTCTTTCTCCCAAACCGGTTCTTTGTAATGCACTGGCTTTCATAAAACAGATCATAAAGAGCATGTCATTCGTCATACTTAACTTACACAGAGTACACATGAGCATGATGAGGCGCAAACAAGGGAGTTTGCACTTCCCGAAAAGATCACACAGGTGCCGGTACAATATTTTTTCATCGGCTAAAGGTTTCTCACCGGTTTTTGGACCAAAGAGCTACACAGACTTGCTATTTACAAGAAAAATAGACTTATAGGATTTTAAATCCACTATGCCACTTCAGTTAAATATCATGCAAAACATAAGCAGCTAGCAAATTTAACAATCACAATAGATGCTCGATGACTTGGGAGAACAACTCAGACTCACCACAAAAATCAGAAAGCAGGCCAAAAGACTCTATTCTAAAAAACTAAGACACAAACATAAACTGAAATCAAAACAAGCACATAAAAGTGGCAAACATACCACCCCACGTAGACAAATAAGGCACACAGGCCGCAAAAAGATATGCAATCCTATGTGGCTCACCGACCACCACTATGAAAGCGATAAAAAACGAACACAAAACACATGAAATCCCTCCCCAAACCTAAACTTTAGCTCGTCCTCGAGTTTCAAGTTTAAGCAAGCGAAGGAATATAGTAGAAAAAATAACAAACTGATAATAAAGAAAAACTTACCCCCGGGTTGCCTCCCGGGAAGCGCCTTTTATTATAGTCGTTGGCTCGACTTTTTGGAAATGCTGCTATCCATTATCAAACGGGAACGAATCCCTTGCATCCTTCCCGGTATACACAGTATTTTGGGAGCCATCCTTAGCTCCTCTCCTCAAATTTTCTAACAATTCCATGATTCCCTGCAAACTAGAATTAAAAAAATCAGAAAATTTAAAAACTAAAAAGTAACTATGGGAATCAGAGGGAAAATAAAAATGACAAAGTGGGTCGAAACTCCGTGGGCAGTCCAATGTGTATGGTGGGACTATGACGTGCGAATCATGGGTTTCTTCTTGTACCGTAGGGGCAGATCCAGAAGTCAGCTCAGCAAGTAAGCAAGTAGAATGGATTTCTTCTTGTATAGTAAGGGCAGATTCAGAAGTCAGCTCAGCAGGTAAGGGAGTAGAATGGGTTTCTTCATATACAGTAGGGGCAGATTCAGAAGTCAGCTCAGCAAGACAGTTTGTCCTCTCATGCTCGATGTCATCATGCAATAACATCGCGAAACTCAAAGAATTGACAAACTCAAAGAATTGTTTAAGTTTAAACTCATCCATGGGTTGTCTTGCAGCTTCTTCTAATATTGTTTGATCATCCTTGGTTAATCCCAAATAGAAACATCCTATCACATCCCTACTGCTCAACCTAGCATTTATGCACCCTTTCTCAAGCTCTCGAAACAGATACCACGCTCATAGAACTTTCTCCAGTAAACTGACGGAAACTACGAAGGAGTTCCCTCTCTTTCTGGCGGATAGAGTACATATCCATCAGATACGGTTTCTTGGTTGCATAAGTTCCTACACACATGAAGACAAGAAACCACGAGTAGTTCCGACAAAACAAAAACTAACTAAACAAAAGAAAACTATAAACAAACAAAAAATCACACTCAAACGCTACAGTAGGAATTAATTCCCCGGCAGCGGCGCCAAATTTGATGAGCTCAAATTATACTCTAAATAACTTAAGAGAATAAGCTGTAGTAGTAGACTATGCTTAACTTGGTATCGTTCTCTAGGGAATTAATCAGGCAACCACAACGAATGAGAGTAAACAGTTTGTTTGTAAGTAACAGATAGATTTGAGTGATTGTACTTCTAAAACACAGATTAAAATAGGAAACAGATAAACTGGTTTGATCAAAGAGAGGAGATGAACACAGTAGTAATGATCAAGTAATGCTAATTCATTCTGGGGCAATCATTCATACTTGTCACGGTCAGCGTACAAAAATCAATCAATCCAATTCAACCAATCGTTATTTGAATGTTTTGAACTACAGAAATCTTGGGTTGTCAATCCACGATCCTTAACCGAAAACGATTTTGAAAGTCTTGAACTAGCTTATTGGATTGGAGGTTTTTACGAAGATTTTGAACTAGACGAACCTATATGAACGAATCCTAACCCTAGAAACGAATATGCAAGACTATCACATAACTACCGTGTTCGGAGTGATTTAAGTACTCATGAGGGAAGCAAAGATGAAAAAAGGCATGGTATTGATCACGCAAAGCATAAACATGGTGATAATCGCATGCAAGATCATACAATTCGATAAACAGAAGAAAACACGAATTGAAGATAAACCATAGAGAGTTATCAATAATTACCAAGAATTTAATCCCGATGGTTCTTACAAGAGGTAAAATAAGCTCCAAAGATCAATCAATCAATGTCAAAACCTAGTTCTAGGAGCTTTTTCTATGTAAAAATCGAGTATAAGAAGTTATGGCAAAGGAAAACCTAATTCTAATCTAAAATGGAGTTTTTCTTCCGAATCAGTGAAGTTATCGCAAATCTCACCGCGGCGAGGAAAATAGCTCGCCGCAGCGATACACTGTTTAGGCTCCCAAATTGCTCTCGCAAAATCTCGCCGCAGCGAGTTTAAAACCTCTGTAACTTTTGCTACAGACAAAATTTGGCGATGATTTCAAACAAAAGTTGTAGCCTTTTAAATTATCTTTCCGTGGCCACTGAGCTCAGGTCAATTGGACATCATATGAGAGAGTTATGGCTAAAATGGCTAGACTGCTCCGTAAAACTTCACTTTTGCAAGCTTCACTAAAACGACTCTCAAATCTTCGTCCGAACTCCGAATCCACGTCCGTTTTCGCCCAGTTACTCTACATTCAAAGACCCAGAACCAATGTTTTCACTCCGATTTTCACCTTCGGAACACAAAAATCCTACAATACACAAATAAAGCACCAAAGCATAAAAATGTACGAAAACACTATAAAACCATAAACAAAGACTAACAAATACCGCTAAAAAGGACCAAATGAGACTCTAAATTATCGTCTCATCAGTAGTCAAAGAGAGCACTTCTGTGGTGGATGCTGACACAACCACAAATATCCCTGGAGGAGTTCAAGTACAACTCCATAGTGCTGAAGGTACCACTTCTCTTGCCCAGCAAGCACACCATAGTGCTGTAAATACCACTCTTAATGCTGAGAGGGTAGATGCACCCCAAGCATTGACTGTTGAAGAAGAAGGATTGGACTTTGACCCATTCTTGGAAAGGAATGAGGTTGCTGAAGAAGTTCCTGCATCACTGGTTACTAAGAAAGTAACCATGTCAGAAGGAAAAACTCTAACAGGGCCATCCACTTTGTAAGATATAAATGATGCCCTAATGAGTGATGCAGATGTACTTGATGACACTGCCAATGCATCAGTACAACACTCAGCTGCTGATTTGGAAAGAACTATTACAAATGTTCCTTCTCCATCAAAAACAAGATCACCACGACAACCACAAGCCCCTCAGACATCTACAAGCCCAAGGGATGAATATCATGTAGAGGTGTTTGAGATGCGCCAATGCGCTTATGGTGTGGTGGAATTAAATCATGTGATTGAATAGGTTCCCCACTCTTTATTGAGAGGGATTAACCTGATGTTGAGACTCAGGGTGATCAACCAGGGGAGGTAACTGAGCCTAAAACTCAGGAAAGGTCTGAAGTACCTAAAACTTCACACAAAGAAGTGGTCAAGGAACAACCAGACCATGGAATCTTCACGAGTTCCAGAGACCAATCAGTCTGATATTGATCAGGTTACTGACTGGTTTAACTCTTTACTTGTGACCTTCTATGTATTTTAAACTTGTTACTTATAAACTTTCTTTGTTACAAGCTGGAAAAGAAACAAGAGATCAAGAGGAAGCTGCAAAGGTTGCCTCAGAGACTGAAAAGGACGTTTCCACAACCTCAGTATCAAAGGAAACTGAGCTTGTGCAACTGGTGAACTTAGTTTTCTAAGGCACACACTTTTCAGATATCTGATAAAATCACATAGTATCTAACTCTATGTTTATTTCTTAAAGGCTCCAACATAGAAGAGAAGTGGTGAGGCTGACAAGCCTAAGTCACCAGAGAACCAACCAGAGACTCACCAAGTCTCTGAAGAACATGCATCTGAGCCTTCTGTTGAGAAGGTAGTCAACTCATATATCTGTACTGTTCAAATTGTTCTCTAATCATTTCTCCAAGTAATTAACACTTTCTACTCACAGGTTCCAACAGAAGTAGAAGTTGCTGAGGAAGAGACAACCAAGTCCCCTCAAGCAATGGAAATCGATGAGGCCACCAAGCCTACATCACCAGAAAGAATGCCAGAAACTTCACAAGTTTCTGATGAACATATATATGAGCCTCCTATTGTGGAGGTATCTAGTTAATCATATACCTAATGTTCATAGCTATTTTCTGTAAAATTTTCTAAGTGTTAATAACTTTTTAATTCTCAGGTTCAGAAAGGAATGGAAGTTGCTGAGGACAAGACTCCTAAGTCCCCTCCTCACACAAAGATTTCTGAGTGTCCTTCCACCTCAAGAGTTCAACTATCTAAGCCTGTTGTTGTGACACAAGTAACTCAGAAAGTTGATACATTTGAAAATCAGGTATCTGACCAAGTTTTGATACTTAATCAAAATTCCATTCTCTGCCTCAAAATGAGGAAATTTTTCAGCAAACTACAAGGGTAGTTACTACTGATGAAGATCTGCTTCAGTTGTTCAAGAATCGTGCACTACCGGATCATCTCACTGTATTTAAAAGATGGCAAAGGTGGAGAAGAGTTGATCCGATGGCTCTTGCACAAATTATTGATGATCCTATAAGAAGGAAGAAAGCTGAATAACTCGAAAGCTACATCCAATCGTTGCTTCCTACAGAAAAGTATGATCATGCAACTTTGATGAACTTATTTTTCAAAGATGTAGTTGCAGATATCCTCATAGAAGATTTTCAGAAAGCGGATAGAAACACAAGGATTCAGCTAGCTTCCGACTCCACTCTGCCACTAAGAATTCCTTCAGCACCCGCTGAACAAGAGGAAATGGGAAGCAAGCCTGTGGCAATCAAAGAAGTGATTAATCTGCTATCTGATGAGGAGACTGATGAAAATGATGTGGAAAATCCTAAGTCTCCTCCTCATTCTTCTGAAAAGAAAGATGATCCTTCCTACGAAGGATGATGATGACAATGCACCCTCACCTGGTATAGAAGGAATTACTGGAAGAAAAAATGCCTCAGCCGCTGAAAAGCCAACTGAGAAGAAAAATTCTCCTCCTCCATCTCCTCAGGGATCATCCAACCCTTCTCCAACAAAGTAACAAGGTAAAGAAGTTGGACAAGTTGCTGACGACACCGCTCAAAAACTTCAGGAAGCTGAGCTAAGGGTGGCCCAACTTAAACAATTGTTGGAAGAAGAAGAATCTTTGCGCCTTGAGTTGGAAACCAAGGTTGCTGACAAAGAAGCAAATCTGAAGAAGATTGAAGAGTTGTCTCGCAAGGAGGAAGAAGCCCGTGCTGAGTACAAACAATTGCAAGCTGATGCGCAGGCACTTATAGATGCTGAAGAAGTTGTTGCCATCATCAACCAGAATGCTAAGATAGCATATGTTCCTTCTTCTTCTGGAAAGGGAAAGAAGGCTGTGTCTGAAATGTTTGCTGGCTTAGGCAATGAAGACACATGGGAATATTAAGACGAAGAAGAAGATGAAGACGCATAAAATGACAAAGAGGAGCATGAGATTGCTGACATATCCACATATCTTGTTAAGGATAATCAAACCATTGTGTCACATCTCAATAGGAATATCCTGGCTCCCACCATCTTTTCTAAAGTTCCTAAAATGCATACAATAGATTTTGAGAATAGATCAACGATCATGATGAAACTTATGCAGGAGTTGGAAAATCAAAACAAGGAGGTCACTGAATCTGTACCATCAGATTTCACCAAGTTTGCTGAACTTATATCCAAAAGAACCTCTTCACTGGTTCTCAAGCATAGAGACCTTGGGATTGTCAAATATTTGGATGGCAAGACAATGCCGGTGGCATATGATACTGCTACCCTTGCATCTACAAGGATAGAGTCAGTGGTTGCTCATGTTTTCAAGTTGACAAACAAGGAAACTGGAATTGAGAAGTAAAATGAAGATCTCATAAAGGAGATGCTGCAACTCACTGAAGCTTATCTTCATCTACAATAGAATTTTGATACTCTGTCAGATTCTTATGCCAGCCTCCTGAGCCATTTTGATCAGTCACGAATGACTAAGGGGGAGGGAAGTACAAGGAAAGTACAGGGTAAGGGCATAGAAAAGATGTATCCTGAAGAAGCCCAAACCAAAACCCCAAGTCAAGAGCTACAGATGGTGACTACAAGATCAAGGGCAAGGCCCCAAATACCTCCAACAGCTGCCAAGAGCTCAAGGAGAAGAAGACAAGACAAAGACTCTGAAGAAGAAGAAGAAGAAGAAGAAGAAGAAGAAGAAGAAGAAGAAGAAGAACAAGAAGAAGAAGAAGAAGAAGGAGAGATCTCTGAAAAGAGAAGGAAAACTGGATAAGAAAGCTGCAGAGACATTATGGTCATAAATCAAGAAGATGATGATGATGATGATGAAGATGACAAACATCCTCTTCAAAAGAAAAGGAATCTGAGCAACATGTCTGAACCAATTGCTGCAATTCCCATAGAAACAAGGACACCTTCTGGAAACACCAAGTTAATTTAGCAAGGTACCCCATCTGAAGACCCCTCTTTGAAAGGTCTAAACTCTAAACAAAAGAGGAAAAGAAAAAGGGACATCAAGTTTGGTAGAGTGCTACCACCAAAGCCTGAAAATGCTCAGATTGAGTATGTGAAGGTTAATGATCTAGATCCCACTATTTGACAGTGCATACATCAGAAGAATGGCTATTGGATACTAAAGTTGAAGAATCTTTTAGTCAATGAAGGAGGACTACCAGTACCCATCTAAAGGTAATTGATGGCACGAAGAAAGGATAGGCCAAGTTTGTTACCTAGAGATAGAGTCAAGAAATGGCTAGACTTTGAAATTGAAGTCAGACAGATAGCTAGAAGAAAAGACCTATCTGAAGAATGCCCTTTTCCTAGACCTGATGACGAGCACACCTTTGAAGAGAATTATGGAAAGAGAACCAAGCTGCACTTTGAACCTTTGAGTCATTCTATCTGACTAAGGAACAATATCTGGGAGACCTGGAATATCTGTGAGAGATATATGGTCATTACAAGCCCACTGAAGAGCAGCTGGTACATGTCTGTAAATGGGGCATGTATCTTTGGATCAAGAACATGATCAAGAACCTACCCACTAAATCCTACAAGGAAATTGCCCTGGAAGCAAGAAATGCAGAAATGAAAGTCAGGACTTACATCCTTGAATATTCTGAAGACTACAAGAGATTTGGTGATAGGTTTTTTCAAAGCTGAAAATGAAGACTTGAAGACCAACTTATAGGATGTTCACTTGGAACTTGGACTTTCCTATTGTCCTATAAAGTTGTGTGTTGTTTTTATTTTTGCTGATTGTAATGTAATGCTTTATTCTTGTAAAAGTTATCTGTACTATCACTTGTAATTCTATCTGATGAACTTACTCTCAGATACCTATTCTGATGAAAAGATAACTTGTCAGCAAAGATCACACCTTGTGATTTGGTTGATATTTACTTTCTGCACTTAAATAAAAAGAAATGAAAGATCACAAGAAAAGTTTAAGTGTTGGATTGTTTCCTCATCCAGTTCATGATAGGTTTTAAAGATAATCATAGGTGACTGATCAAAAAGGGGATAATTTGTTAGGAATATATGTTTAGATTTTGATCAGTAAACCCTAATGACTTATCTTAGCTCAGAAAGGTAACTAGTATTCTTACTTCACTTGAACATTGTAAAAGAGGAAGCTTACTGAGTATGTTAGTCTAGCAAATCTTGTATAGGATGTTAGGTCTCTGAATGTAGTTTTTATATCTTTCAAGAAGGCCAAGAAGGAAGCATCCAGCAGAAGAACTCTTTTTATTGAAGATCAAAAGACTGCACAAGATTGTTGAAGACTAAGGAAAAGTATCTCCTCAGATGCATTGGCTCAGATACCTTGAAAAACTAAGTGTTTGAGAGACAAATGTTTCAATATGTTTCTGAAGCACTATAAGTCACTAAGATAGGACTTGCAAAGCCTCAGAAAGCTTGCATTGTTCCGTTGACACTACATGACAAAAGTTAGTACAGTGCATTAATTACGCAGACAGAGATGTCTGAGCAAAAGAGGAGATTTCTGAAAAGAGACAAAGCTCACTACCGTACTTACTTTAGATATCTTTAGTTTGAATTTCATTGTGCCTAACGGATACTATTCAAACAACCTGATTTTCAACTATAATTATCAACACTTAGAATGCTTGAAAACACACCTTAGACTGAACATCAATTGCGATACACTTTCCAGCATACAAGCCTTCTGCCTACTTACTCTCTAGCTTACAGTTGCGACTAAAGCTCTTGAATTCTAAGTAGCACGAAAGTTCTAAGTGTCCTGATCCTTAACAAGAATTGTATATTGTGAAAGAGTTGAATCCAGAAGATATAATTGTGACTAATATATGAGATTCATTCTCTTGAACAAACTCAAGACTTGGTCAGTAAAGAACAAGTTACCATACATTGAGCACAGGAAGTTCTTGGCTTTGGAAGCTAAGGAATAGCTTAAAGTTTACTGAGTAGAGGAAGTACTTGGTTGAGAAAATCAGGGTACAACTCAGGGGGAACACTTGGTTGGGAACCTAGTGTTAAAGGGATCAAGAGATAGGATTTTGTAAGGGGAACTCATCATCTTATCTTAGCAAATTCAAGTCCTGAGAAAGGGCGAGTGGATTAGTTGAAGGATTACACCACCTTCAGATACCACTATAAAGCTTTGTGTTATTTACTTTCTGCATTTACTTACTGAGTTATTTATTGCTTGCTGAGTACTTACACACATTATAGCTTGCTGAGCACGTGCACTTATCTGAAAGACTTCCGGTCTCTGACCATAAGTATCAGATACTTTCACAGATATCTGAGAAACTATTTTATCGTCAAAAGTTTGAAAGGACTATTCACCCCCCCCCCCTTAGTCTTTTACTTTGTCGTTATGTGGACCAACAATATCCCTTTCTCTTTTCCTCTTCTGTTTGAAGTTTAGACCTTTCAAAGAGGGGTCTTCAGATGGGGTACGTTGCTGAATTGATTTGGTGTTTCTAGAAGGTGTCCTTGTTGCTAATGGAATTGCAGCTATAGGTCCAGACATGCTGCTCAGATTCCTTTTCTTGTGAAGAGGATTTTTGTCATCTTCTTCATCATCATCATCTTCTTCTTCTTGATGTATAGCCATTAGGTCTCTGCAGCTTTCTTGTCCTGTTTTCCTTCTCTTTTTAGAGATCTCTCCTTCTTCTTCTTTAGAGTTTATGGCTTGTCTTCTTCTCCTTGAGCTCTTGGCAGCTGTTGGAGGTATCTGGGTCCTTGCCCTTCATCTTGTAGTCACCATATGTAGCTCTTGGCTTGGGGTTTTGTTTTTCTTTGCCCTTTCCTTGTACTCTCCTTGTACTTCCTTCCCCCTTAGTCATTGGAGACTGATCAAAATGGCTTAGGAGGCTGGCAAAAGAATATGACAGAGTGTCAAAATTCTTTTGTAGACGAATGTAAGCTTTAGTGAGTTGTTGCATCTCCTTTATGAGATCTACATTTAGCTTCTCAATTCCAGTTTCCTTGTTTACCTGTTTGGAAACTTCAGCAACCACTGATTGTATCTTTGTTGATGCCAGGGTACCTGTATCATATGCCACCTACATTGTCTTGCCATCCAAATCTTTTACCATCCCAAGATCTCTATGCTTTAGAACCAGTGAAGAGGTTCTTTTTTAGATTAGTTCAGCAAACTTGGTGAAATCTGATGGAACAGATTCAGTGACCTCCTTATCTTGATTTTCAAGTTCCTTCATTAGTTTGAGCATAGTCTTTGATCTATTCTCATAATCAGTTGTATGCACTTTAGGAACTTTTGGAAAGATGGTGGGAGCCAAGATATTTCTCTTGAGATGTGACACAATTGTTTCATTATCCTTAACAGGATATGTGGATAGGTCAGCAATCTCATGCTCCTCTTCGTCTTCATCTTCTTCTTCCTCATCTTCCCATGTGTCTTCATTCCCTAAGTCAGCAACCATTTCAGACACAGGCTTCTTTCCCTTTCCAGAAGAAGAAGGAACATATGCTATTTCAACATTATGTTTGGTGATGGTAGCAGATTCTTCAGCATTTATCTCTGCGATAAGTGTCTGCGCATCAAGTTGTAGTTGTTTCTGCTCAGCAAGGGCTTCTTCCTCCTTGCGAGACAACTCTTCAATCTTTTTCAGATTGGCTTCATTTTCAGCAACCTTGGTTTCCAACTCAAGGCGCAAATATTCTTCTTCTTCCAACATTTGTTTAAGTTGGGCCATCCTTAGCTCAGCTTCCTGAACTTTCTGAGCGGTGTCGTCAGCAACTTGACCAACTTCTTTATCTTGTTGCTTTGTTGGAGAAGGATTGGATGATGTCTGGGGAGATGGAGGAGGAGAATTTTTCTTCTCATTTGCCTTTTCAGCGGATGAGGCATTTTTCTTTCCAGTGATTCCTCCTGCACCAGGTGATGGTGCATTGTCATCATCATCCTTCTTAGGATCATCTTTCTTTTCAGAAGAATATGGAGGAGACTTAGGATTTTCTACATCATTTTCATCAGTCTCCTCATTAGATTGTAGATCAATCACTTCTTTAAGTGTGATGGGCTTGCTTCCCACTTCCTCTTGTTCAGTAGGTGCTGAAGGAATTCTCAGTGGCATAGTGGGGTTTGAAGCTAGCCGGACTTGTGTACTTCTATCTGCTTTCTGAAATTCTTCCACGAGGATATCTGCAACTACATCTTTGAACACTAGGTTCATCAAGGTTGCAAAATTTTACTTTTTAGTAGGAAGCAACACATGAATGTACCTTTCAAGTCGTTGAGCCTTCTTCCTTCTCTGAGGATCATCAAGAACCTGTGCAAAAGCCATCAGATCACTTCTCCTTAATCTTTGCCATTGTTTGAAGGTAGAGATGTGATATGGAAGTGCACGATCTTTGAACAACTGAAGCATATCTTTATCAGATGTAACTAACCTTATAGTTTGCTGTGAAGTACCCTCAAATTGAGCCTGAAAGAAAATGGAATTTTGATTAAGTGTAAAAACTTTGTCAGATATCTGAGTTTCAAAGAAGTCAGGTTTCTGAGTTACCTGTGTCACAACAACAGGCTCAGATAGTTGAATTTTTGAGGTGGAAGGACCCTCAGATATCTTTGTGTGAGGAGGAGACTTGGGAGTCTGGCCTGCAGCAACTTCCATGTATTTCTTAACCTGAGAATTAAAGGTGATTAACACTTAGAAATTTTTTCAGAATGTAGCTATGAACATTATGTATCTGAGTAACTAGATAACTCCACAACAGGAGGCTCAGATATATGTTCATCAGAAACTTGTGCAGTTTCTGGCATTCTTTTTGGTGATGTAGGCTTGGTGGCCTCATCAATTTCCACTGCTTGAGGGGACTTGACTGTCTCTTCCTCAACAACTTCTACTTCTGTTGGAACCTGTGAGTAGGAAGTGTTAATTACATAGAGAAATGATTAGAGAACAATTTGAACATAGCAGATATCTGAATTGACTACCTTCTCAACAGAAGGCTCAGAAGCATGTTCTTCAAAGACTTGGTGAGTCTCTGGTTGGTTCTCTCGTGACTTTGGCTTTTCAGCCTCACCACTTCTCTTCTCAGTTGGAGCCCGCAAGAAACAAACATAGAGTTAGATACTATGTGATTTTAATAGATACTTGAAAAGTGTGTGCCTTAGAAAACCAAGTTCACCTGTAGCATAGGCTCAATTTCCTTTGGTGTTGAGGTTGTGGGAACTTCCTTTTCAGTCTCTGAGGCACGCTTTGCAGCTTCCTCTTGTTCTCTTATTTCTTTTTTAGCCTGTAGCAAAGAAAGTGTATAAGTAACAAGATTAAGATACACAGAAGGTCACAACTAAAGAGTTAAACCAGTCAGTAAACTGATCAATGTCTGGCTGATTGGTCTCTGGAACTCGTGGAGATTCCATGTGCTGGTCTTGTTGTTCCTTGACCACTTCTTTGTTTGAAGTTTCAGGTACTTCAGACCTTTCCTGAGTTTTAGGTTCATTTGCCTCCCCTGGTTGATCTTCCTGAGTATCAGGTTGATCCATCTCAGATGAGAGTTGGGGAACCTATTGAATCACGTGATTTATTTTACCAACACCATCAGCTCCGTAACGCATCTCATATGCTTCTACCAAGTGATCATCTCTTAGGTTAGCAGAAGTCTGGGACTCTTGTGGTTGTTGTGGTGATTTGGATCTTGATGGAGAAGGAACATTTGTGATTGTTCTTTCCATATCATCAGCCAAGTGTCGTACTGATGCATTGGAAGTGTCATCAAGTATGTCTGCATCACTTATCAGGGCATCATTTATATCTTGCAGTGTGGATGGCCCTGGTAGAGTGTTCCCTCTGGACATGGTTACTTTCTCAGCAACCTGTGATGCAGGAACTTCATCAGCAACCTCATTCCTTTCCAAGAATGGGTCAAAGTTCCAATCTGCTGCTTCCTCAGCAGTTAAAGCCTAGGACACATCTACACTCTTGGCATCAGGAGTGGTATTTACAACACTATGGAGTGCTTGCTGGACAGAGGCAGTGGTACCTCCAGCATTATGGAGTTGTACTTGAATTTCTCCAGAGTTATCTGTGGTTGTGTCAGCATCCACCACAGAAGTGCTCTCCTTGGCACATGCCTTCTTTTTGCCTCCAGTTCTACATTTCTTCTCTGGCACAACATTTGCCTCAGAAACATGTTCTACTGGCCTCTTCTGGCTCAGCTTGAGCTCCCAATTGTATTTGCAAACAAGATCATTGTTTGCAATTTCTTCCTTTCCTCTGAGCTATGTGCCAAGCAGTTCCAGAATATAGCATATCTTCAGACCAAAGCTGATAGTATGCTTGGGATCAGCAAGATCACCTTTCACAACAGGCTCAAAGCCTTGAAGTCTGTCAACAAACCTCAGAAAGATGTACTTCCCCCAGTTGCAGGGTTTCTCTGTCTCATCCAGAGTGTTAAGGAATTCCATCATTCCCCATCTTTCCATGCTGATCTTATCAGCTCCCCCTTGGTTTGAATCAAAGAACCTATGCAATAAAAGGGCTATCAAATCCCAAGGTTCGACAAGATGTTTTCTCCTACCTATCTCATTGTTGAAGGTTTTTGGAGTATCATCCTTGTCAGGATTCATGTACAGAGAATAGAAGTTTTCAGCACTCTTGGTCGAGGTGTCTGGGTAGCAATCAGTACCTTGGGTGGGTAACCCAAAGTGATTATAGAAGGAATTTACATCAATGTTAATGTCAACACCTTGGACCTCGATATGATGCGCACTTCTTCACTACCATCATCTTCAACGATGGTGGAATTGTTACAGAATTCCAACACATCGATTTTTGATGTGTAAGTGGGTTTTGCGGAGCAAAACTGCTTAATCTTTACCTTTTCAAGTAAAGCAAGCCCACGACTAACATCTGCTTGGTTCTTTGCAGCACCTAGAAGATAATCATCAACAAGTACTCCTCCCAGAGTACTTTGGATTTAGGATTCCACATAGAGAAGTCGAAATCACCAACAACTCTTCGATTTGTCACAACGATCGCTGGATTTTGCTTTTCAGCAGTTCCATATGTGGACACTTAAGATTTCTGAGATCTAGCTCTTTTCGGTGCCATTTCTTTAAATAGATGTAAGAGTAGAGAAGTAAGATCGAAAGAGATTAAGGTCCAATTCGATTAAGTGATTGTTTGCAGAAAAACTTAGCAGAATTACAGACACTTTCAGAGAAGATTAGCAGAGAAAAGATGAAGGTTTTTGTTGTTTTTGTGCTAGGCAAAATGTGAGTTTAGGCGAAAGTGTTGTCTTTTGCCAAAAACTTCTTTATATAGCAATACAAGTACACAGATACAAATGAATTTTCTATCTATATATCTCGTAATCTGCACAGGCGTGGGTGAAAAGTAGTTTTTCATTTAATGCTAGTGGGGCCGGCTACTGGGTTACTACGCTATTGGGCTTAAGAGACTCATCTGATCCATTGAATTACAAGCGCCATTATTTCAATGGATGAGATTGATTTCTCAGCAATGATATCAATCAACACATGTAATTGTGCCCAATTAATGCTATTTGGGTAATAACTATCCGAGTCATTTTCGACTCTCAGTAACTTATAACTAGGAGACAAACATGTTTCTGAGCTTATTAATTAAGCGTCCAACGTTGTTTGAAAATTATCACAAGAATGGAAATTTTTCAAAACTCAAGAGATAGTTGACTTCTGACAGATTGTACAATTGGTCAACTTCTCTTATTTTGTGTTCCCCCTTACTTAGTAGCCTCACATATCTGAATACCAATTTCAGATACCTCTTTAACCAACTTTTACAGTTAGCCTTGATATCTGAGTTCCCGTCTCAGATATCTCCTACATTCTTTAAGTGCCTTTCTTTCTCAGAATGCCTTATTCCTCTCTTATTTGGCTTACTGAGTTCCCGTCGTAGTGACCAATTTAGCACCTTGGTAGTTCCATTAACCCAAGAATATATATGTCTCAAGGTTAGGAATCTACTTTCTTGCAGAGGCTTTGTGAAGATATCTGCAAGTTGGTCTTCTGTACCAATCTTGAGTATCTCAATATTGCCTTTTTCAACATGATCTCTAGTGAAGTGGTGTCTAACATCAATGTGCTTTGTTATTGCATGAAACTTAGGATTCTGAGTTATGGCATTAGCACTTGTGTTGTCACAGAAAATAGGAGTTTTCTCTTCATTGATCTCATAGTCTCTGAGTTGTTGTTGTATCCACAAGATTTGTGAAACACAATACCCAGCAGCAATATACTCTGCTTCTGTGGTTGTAGTAGCAACTGAGTTTTGCTTCTTGCTGAACCATGATATCAATCTAGTACCAAGGAATTGACACGTTCCTGAGGTACTTTTTCTATCAAGCATTGATCCAGCATAGTCAACATCTGAGTAGCCAACTAAACTCAAGCCACTCTCTTTTGGATACCACAATCCAACTTCTATTGTACCTTTCACATACCTTAGAATCTTCATAGTAGTATTATAGTGTGATTGCATTGGATTTGTCTGAAATCTTGCACATACACCAACTGCATATTGAATATCTGGTTTGCTTGCTGTAAGGTATAGTAGAGACCCAATTAATTTCCTATACTTGTGTTCTTCAACACTCTTATGACAGATATTCCATCAATATAGGGAACTAGTTTCCAGACTCTGTTTCTCTCAAATTGATCCAATTCTCCTGGCATTGCTAAGATCCAATCTTGGTCTTTTAATGCTTATTCAATGGTCTTTGGTTCAATATCTGAGATGAAACATCCATAGAGAGAATTTGAATTTCCAGCAATTGCTCTCCTAGTTCTTACCCCTTGGTCTAAGGGACCTATCACATCCTTTGCAGGATGATCTCTTATCCATTTCATAATGGGTTTAGAACTAGTAGGATCATTATCAGTTTGGTTCATTTCTGTATCATTATGATTATGAAAAGATACTTGATCAGTATCTAAGATATCTGGCACATGTGATGTGCTTGGGATATCTGACACTTGTTCAGTGTCCTGGGTATATGAGACAGGATTCTCAGCAACCTCCTGCTCAGAAACCTCTTCAAAATGAAGCTTCTCAGTGACTTGATCCATTTCTGGATTTCTCATAGGAAACTCTTCATCATGCCTTAGAGTCACTGGTTGTTACTTAGCAATGGTTGCCTTTCTTCGTCAGACTCATCCTCCAAGAGAATGACATAATTATTTCCCTGTGGAGATTCTTGTTTAGAATCCTTGAACATAAGTTCTTTGAACCTATCTGAGAGTTCTTCATTCAAGGGTACTTTCTTGTTTCCTTCATAGAATACTTCATGGACAGATTCTTCAATCTTTTGTGTCCTTTTGTTGTAGATTCTGTAAGCTTTGCTATTCATTAAATAACCAAAAAATACTCCTTCATCTGCCTTTGGTTGAAATGTTCTTAGATATTCTTTACCATTGTTAAGAACAAAACATCTGCAACCAAACGCCCTTAAATGTTGATACTAGGGGGTCTACCAATCAATAACTCATAGGGAGTCTTGTCATGGTGTTTGTTGATCAAACATCTATTGTGAGTGTAGCATGCTGTATTTACAGCTTCAACCCAATAGATTTCAGTGTCAGCAAGCATTGTTCTTGCTGCTTCTTTTAGGGTCCTATTCTTCCTTTCAGCAACACCATTTTGTTGTGGTGTCCTTACTGAAGATAGTTGATGTTGTATACCTTTGCAAGTACAAAACTCTTTTATGTACTGGTTCACAAACTCAGTATCATGGTCTGTTCTAATCACATATACCTTTTCATATTTCATGACTTCAAGCTTGTTCAGCAGGCTTGGTATCTCGACCCTTGCGTCAGATTTCTGTTTGAGAAAAACAATCCATGTGAATCTTGAGTTGTCATCTACAACAACCAGACCATACTTCTTTCCTGCATAACTAGTTACTGAGGACTCAAAGAGATCCATATGTAACAGTTGTAGTGGCCTCACACTGGAATGTCTAGTTTTAGACTTGAAAGATATTTTGGCTTGTTTCCCTAATTGGCACGCTGGACATACACCATCCTTTTTGTATGCCATTTTAGGTGATCCAACAACCATTTCTTTCTTGGCTAGCTTATCCAGAGTTTTGAAATTCAAGTGACTCATCCTTTTGTGCCATAGCCAATTTTCTTCAGTGTAGCCAGATTGACTCACCATGAGACATTCTTCAGTTGTGGGAGATGCCCAGTCAGCAACATAGTGACTTCCTTTCTGCCTAGCAACCAAGACTACCTGCTTTGACTCATTGTCAATCAATTTGCAGAATTTGGATTTGATCTTCACTGAGAACCCCTTGCCAGCAAATTGACTCATGCTAAGAAGATTATATTTCAATCCCTCTACATGTAGTACTCCAGTGATTGTAAGGGATCCAATTTTCAGATCCTACGGTTGGATTCACTTCTCCTCCAGCAAACCTGATATCTAGTCCTGTATCACATACTCTGTAGTTCACCAGATTTGCTTTATCTCCTGTCTTGTGCTTCCCACATCCACTATGAAAGTGCCACGTCGGATTCTTGTTAATAGTGTTCTGCACAAAACAGGAAATACAGAGTTATGTTCTCATTCCAATAATGGAACCTTCTAGACTAAAGTATCTTTCAATAGGAATCCATTTGTGAATGAATTTCTTAGGAGTTTCCTTATGTCTAGCAGGAACATAAGGAGGTATTCTAGGAAAATGACTAGTATCATTATCATCAAGAACTAGTTTCCTTCTAGGTATGTTCCTTGGTGCTCCCCGTGGTGCTTTCAGATACCTGTCAGGTACCTGAGTCTGCTTTTCAACGAACTTAGCTTTCCTTGTCAGATTTCTTCTAGCCCTGGCATTCAGATTGCTTGTGGTTTATTCTTTCTTCCACTTCTGATGATTGTTGTGAGCAACTCTAGCTTTCATCCATCGTTCTTGCTCTAGCTTGTAGTCATGATCAAGTTGTTTCCCGATGGCTTTATAGCCAATGCCATTACGAGCACGTGGTGCCGAATGAGGTCTCCTCTCAGCAGCCTTTCTAGTCTCAGGGTCATCTTTCTTTCCAGAAAATGTGACGTTTGAGAATTTGCCTGCTCCAGCAATCTTCCCTTTATGAGAGACATAACACTGTGGGTGATTACACTTTTCAATGTGATGTTCTTTTCTCAGAACCTTTCCAACAGTTTTCTTTGGGATTTGTTTTTCCCTTAAAGGCTTGGTCGTAACTGCCTTTCCTTTATCAGCAACCTTAGCTTTCTGACCAATGCTATAGGTTGTTTGGGAAACACCTTGCTGACCTCTAACAAATGTTTTCCTTCCATCATTCATTTTCAGCATGCCAGAGTTACTTGTCTGAGTGTCTAGCCCAAGTCCTCCTTTTTCTGAGGTATCTCTTAAATAAGAGTGTACTTCAGTCAGAGTGTCACATTCTTTGGCATAAGATTGGAAGGATAATTCTTTCCTTTTGAGTTCATCATTTTCAGAAAGAAGACCTTCACACTTCTTTTGAAGTATATCTATTGCCTCTTCGTGTAATTTTCCTGTCTCAACTATTTGTGCCTTTAGAAATGCATCCTCAGCATCCTTTGTCTTAGATAGCTTCTACAGTTGTGACCACTCCTTTTCAAGAGTTTTCTTTTCTTCCTCGTGAATCTTGGTTCTAGCTTGGACAACATGAATTCTCTTTCGTACAAATCTAGCTCATTTCTGAGGTGTTCTAGATATTTGGCATGATATTTGAGAACATAACCATCAAGCCTCACAACATACACACAATCAGCCCCGCGTTGGTTTATAGGTAGTATTTGGAAATGCCCAACACGATCTCAAACGATTCCAAAGATCTTGGGAAAAACACTTCGATATTTTTTTAGAACGGCAGCAAGCAATACAAAACAGGTTTTCAAAATCGACCAAAAGCTCAAATATAGAAAGAAGTGAGCTTGAGTATGCGGTACCTAGTACCCTTCTCCCCAAACCTGTTCCTTGAATGGGTCTGGGAATCAAGACAACAAGTCGAGATGTCGTTCGGCATACTCGTTTTAAAAAGAGTGCACATGTATATGAAGTGGTGCAAGGATTTTCCTTGCTCAACCTACTAGAATCACACATTTGCTAGTATAATATTTTTTCATCGGCTCAAATAGGCTCCTCACCAGCTTTTTGACTGTTAGAATTGGAAGACTCTCTATTTACAAGTGAAACGGACTAGAATGTTTTTTGAAAATTCCTTAATACTAGTTAAAGGCCATCAAAGATCACATCAACAAAAGGCTTAACTAAAGCAATAGATAACCTACTTGTCAAAAGAACTCAGACTCGACACACAAAAAATTTCGAAATAGGCCAAAAAATTAGGCCAAAGACGACTCACACAAGATCAAGCAAAAGTGGCTAACAAACCACCCCACATAATCACAAACCAAACTAAAAAAGAAAAAACAAGAACACATATATAAATATATATACAAGGCAGCGTGTAAAACATACTGAGGCATTTAATCTAAAGCATACAACTTCCCTCCCCAAACTAATTCAATAGCTAGACCCTAGCATAAAGAATAAATAAAAGGACAAGTTGTACAGTTATCGCTTGTAGGATGCCTCGGTCGGCATGATCACTAGAAATGAGGGTGGACCGTGGGGTCCTGAAGAAGATCCTCCTCCAAAACGTTGCTGCCAATTATCCATCTGAGCTTTGCGCATCTGCTCCATCCGCGCTAGGCGCTCAATCGCCTTTGTGTCCGACAAAGACATGTGTTGTGAGAGACTTGAAGAACATGAGTCCCACTGATCGAAGTGCTCACCAAACCGCTCAGATACTCCATGAATGCTTTTCAAATCAGCGTTAAATCCTTGGTAGCACCCCTGTAACTGGCTCCTCTCAATATGCTTAAACTGGGGCTCAATCCACTCCTGGAATCGGGTACTCAACCGCTGTAAATCTGCGGTGAGATCTTCATCTTCTTGGGAGTGTGGTGGATCTTCATCCTCATCATCAGTCTCTTCTACGGATATCTCCTCATACCATGTGTCATTCTCGGGATCAAATTCGCTATCATTGCTATCGTCCTCCTCCTCTTCGCCTTCATTGACCTCACTTGCATGTACAACACTCCAGTTTACCGCGGTTGCCTCAATTGTTCGTACCTCTTTTTCGTCCAAGCAACCTTTTTGCTGACCAAGCTTGATGATGTTTGGCACTCCTGCGGCCTCACACATCTCGGTGATCAAACACGAAAATCATAATGCCTTAGGGATGTGCGTATGTACAAATGTCTTAGCCAAGATGATGTCTCCTGCATTGACGAACTTGTTCCTGATAAGTGCCGCTATGAATCGGCCAGTAGGAGCAAGCAACTTGGTGAAGGTGGAGTTTGGCAGCAAGTTTTACTGAACCCAGTGTGCCCAAACTCTTGCGAGGGGGTTAAGTAGCTTATTTCTCATCCTTCGAAACCTTCTCTCTATGTTGAAGCTTGGGTGGGTAACAACTTCCCAGGTCTCTTCGTCCCAAAAGTTATTTCTAGATGCTTCCAGGTTGAAGATTCCATTGTCCCGGCTGGGATTGTACTCCGCCTGTGTTTGAAGGAATCGGTTGATGGAGTCTGAAGTGTGATCAGAGAAGTTAATGTAGAACTCTTTGACCAAAGATGCGTCGTATGCTCTGTTCAATCCGGCAAGCCTTTGCCATCCCAAGCTCCTTATGCACCTTCCAATAGCTCCTGACACAGGGGTATCGTACCCGAAGAGGCTCATCCCTCACTCCGCTATAATGCTCCAAGGTTTGCTGAAGTTCTTGATCCTGAAATCGTCCGCTTCTCTGCTCAGCCTGAAACGATAAGCATCTGGCCTAGTCCGTGGAGCACGGGAGCTTCCTTCTCCTGTCTTCTGCCTCTTGTTAGACACATTCTTTCTCTTGGGTGCCATTGTACCTGGATAAACAATGTTAGCACTGCACCCCTCTCAACATAAACATGTAGCAACACGAATGACTAATCCTAACTTCTAATAAAGTGTAAACATTTGTGCATTCAAGTGTAGCTACAAACTCTTCCCCAAACCGATTCTTGCAAGTAACGCTAATGCCTTATCCTATCGCATAATTGTGCAAACCATAGTGCATACAATGTTACTACAAGTGATTTTCCCAATCAAAACAAAAGAAAGTTCAACTTAGCATCAATACTAGCGAGAGTAAAAATCATAAGTAGAAGTTGCTATCATGCATATCAAGCTTTACCACCAAAACACATAATTCTTCGGATATTCAAGATAAGCTAACATGGAAAGTGACTTATCTAGACAATTCTACACATTCCAAGCATAGTCACATACTCAATCACAAGAATCAAGCATAACGATCCAAGTTCGCAAAGTAAGAAGAGTAGAAAGAATTACCTCGAATCCGGAAGAATTAATGGATAAAAACTCAAATTGAAGCTTTCTCGTAGTAGATGAAAGTGCAAGTGTTTGAGTCAGTGTTTTCACAACACTAAGACTGCACTTGAGTCAGTGTGTTCACAACACTAAACTATACTTTGTAATTACACTTGAGTTACTATATTTTGCCTTTATTCAACTTCACTAGTTTCCAAGTTGAGTTATCTGATTTAGGACATTAAACAGGTTAGAAAGTACATGTGTTACGATGGTGTTTTCACAACACCTATTCGAACTGCAACTTTAGTAGTTATTTGATATGTTCCTAAATTAACCTTAACCAAGTTCCACAGTTTTAGGTTAATTGTACAGGTTCAAAGAAGTCAAGGGATTCGAAATTGAAACCTAGAAAGAGTTCGAAGCCAAGTGGGAAAGCAAATCTGATCAAAGAAGAATTATTTCCTTATTGGAGACCAAGAGAATCTGCGACAAAGTTATTGAGGATATATGCTGAGGAAATCTGAATATTCCAAGTATATGACTGGCGGCTGATACAAGAAGAAAAGAAATCAAAGATGAAGGAAAGCGTGTAAAGCAAGCATAAAGGAAGAAACAATAAGGAAAGCAAATTTGCACTTTCCTTATTGAAGAAGAGAGCAAAGGAAATATTCATAAGAAAAGAATTCGAAGATACAAGTCAAGATCTTCTACAGCAAACAAAAGGAACTTACCATAGCGTCTCGGGTTGTAAACCTATATAAGAAGCTAGTCGTAGTTCACCCAAAGTACGAGTTCATACAGCCGTTCTGAGTGTATTCACTGCAGGGCCTTGATATTCGCCTAAACTTCAATCTAGTCTGTGCTAGAGTAGAATTGTGTATCAATTCAGTAGCTTATTCATCCATAGCTTGGATTTCTGTAATTAAGCTGTGGAGTGTCCTTGTAATTCATTATTGTAGTGAGTTACATTTGCCTTTAAGGCTTGGAAGGTTATAATATATTAACCTTCTCGAAATCCCAAACTTGGTGTCTTTACTTTCTGCTGTGTACTTATCTTGTTTAGTAGATTAGTAGTGTGTTAGAGTAATTTACTGTTCTAGTTATTACTCTACTCAATTCAGTATATCGAAGACACTTTTTGATAGTGTTCTTAGGTGTACTGAATACACTAAGTTACTTTTACTTTTCCGCTGTTGCTATTCTACTTGTGTGTTTAAATTTTGTAGTTTAAATACACTGGTTCTTTCTATATCAAAGACACTAAGTAATAGTGATCTTTGGTTATTTTGATTAGTATAAGTGTTTGACTTGTTATATACAATGTTTAAAACGGTATATCGAAGATACTACTCTATAGTATTCTTTGGTGTATTGTGTACACTTGTCTATCCTATACAAAATCCCGATCCATACATTTTCATTTGGCATCAGAGCCAAGCACCTAACTCATAGGTGTTTGGATTTGGTATCATGGATTTTGCTAATCCCAATGCCAACAGGATACCTATACTAGATGGCTCCAATTACGATCTGTGGAAGACTCGTATTCGCTTGCATATCAAATCTATTGATATTCAGGTTTGGAAAAGCATCACTGATGGTTATACCGTGCCTCTATTGCCTTCTGATATAGATAAGGTCTGCATCCCTAAACCAAAGTGTGACTATACAAATCGAGAAATTGCGGATGCAAACAACAATGAGAGAGCTCTTACATTCTCTTTAGATATTCTGATCCTCACATGGTTAAATTGATTCGAACATGCTCAACTGCTCAACAGGCCTGGGATACTTTCCAAAGGCACTGTGAGGGTGATCTGAGTGTGAGACAATCAAAACTTCGAATACTCTTGAGTCATTTTGAAAATCTTCAGATGGGGGCTGATGGGACATTTATTCCTACTTTAGTAAAATTTTTGATATTTCAAACGAAAGTCGTATGCTTGGAGACCCTTTGTCAAACAAGCAAATAGTTCACAAAGCTATTAGGACTTTTTCAAAACGTTTTGAAACAAAAAGGATTGCTGTAGAAACTGCTAAGAATTTGGATACAATGAATCTTCAAACCTTGATGGACATTATGAAAACTTTTGAGCTAGGTTTGAACAAGTCTTTCTGTGTTGCCGAAGACATAAGCATTGTACTTCATTCTAATTCTTCGGAAACACTGGATGTTGTAGAAGATGATGATGAACTCAATGTTATGTTCAAGTCGTTGGTAGAGCGTTTTCAAAATGCAAATCTAATAGGCAACTTTAAAGCAGGTTCAAGCAGCAATCAATGTGGTCAGTCTGCACTCCTTCCCAAAGCTTTGGTCAAATATTCTTACAAAGATCCCATGGATGAGGATCCAGAAAAACTAAAAAGAATTCAGTGTGTAGTCTGTGAAGGATTTGGTCATTATTCTTACGAATGTGCTAACACCCTTAGAATGAAGGGAAACTCGTATTGTGTCTGTTGAGATAATGACAATGCAGGTACAGAAGAAAAGGAGTTACTTGAAGATGAAGAAGATCATGCAACTACTCTACACTCCCATGTAAACTGGAGTGATGATAACGTCAATGTTGATCAGTGCTGCGGAAACATTGTTGAAAACATTCCTGTGCAAGAAGTTTTTTTTTTTTTTTTGCAGGTGTTGCTGGTGAAACTGATGATTCTGCATCTAACCTATGCACTGGAACTCCTGAACCTTCGGTGTTCTGTGATCTGCTGGACTCACACTGCTTGAATGGTTCGGTATAACTTGAAGCTGCTCACTCAACTGAGGATGTAATGAGCCAAGAAGAGTCTGTCAAGGAACTTGAAGACCTATATATGGAAGTGTTGGAGACTTAGCGAAAATCTGCCAGGAATGAGAAGGTCTTGCTCAAAGAATCAACTAGACTCAAAGAATTGGACAAATCTTTGCAAGACACCATCCTGGATCTGGAGGTACGTCTAACCAGAAAGGAAGCCGAACTGGAAAAGGTAACTGCTAATCTTAAAACTCTTGAGCTTACTCTGATTAGATTAAATACAGGTACTACTAAGCTTGATGAAATGCTGGGTCTAGGTAATGATGGAACTACAGGTCTTAGTTTTCAAAAACTTATTCAGGACCTTAATCCTTCCACCAAAGATACCATTAGTAATTACCCAACTCTTGTGTTTGTGAAAGAAAAAGGATTGTCTATTCAAAAGAACAAAAAGGGTTTATTGTGTCGATTTTGTAAAACTCCTGGTCATATTAAACCTCACTAATACATGTACAAGAAATCTTTGGATGATTCCAACAATACCGTGAATGAGTCTAAATCGGTTAAAGACCCCTCTAGTTTAATGGTTTATGATTGCAACATGCCTAGTGTTGACAGTATTTGTAGTATAGTTTTTGGTACTATAACAGCTCTAGTGGACTCTCAAAAGGATTTGTCCTCTGATACTAGTGTTGTCTTTACACTATCTAAAAATTCTACCTCTCTAATAGGAAAAAACCAGACTAAGAGGTGTTTTGTCACCTATGACCTATAAGGTTTGCAATCTTGTGTTCTCTGCTGTTAAATCTAATCCTGCAGGTACTTGGTACTTTGATAGTGGGTGTTCCCGACACATGACAGGTGCAAAGACCTACTTGAAGGAAATCGTTCCCCTCACCAAAGGAACTGTCACCTATGGTGGAGGAAGCAAAAGCAGAATAATAGGTAAAGGTGTGTTGAAGGTGGATGGATTTCCAGCACTTCGAGATGTATTGTTGGTAGATGGCTTAACTGCTAATTTAATTAGTATTAGTCAACTGTGTGATGATGGCTTTAAAGTGTGCTTTGATAAGAAATCCTGTGTAGTATTTGATAGATCAAATTGCTGTGTTATAACAGGCACTAGATCATATGATAACTGCTATATGATTAATGATCATGTTGTCTATAATCATGTCAAAGTTGATGAGTCAGTTATTTGGCACAAAACACTTGGTCATATGAACTATAGGAATCTTTATAAGCTGGTAAAGTGCGAGGTAGTGTTGGGTATTCCCAAACTGACTAACCCTGGGAAGATTGTTTGTGGAGACTGCATTAAAGGGAAACAAACTAGGTTATCCCTTACACCTATTCCTGTTGTGTCTGATGGTAAACCAATAGGTACAACCAAGTGTTTTCAGCTGCTTCATATGAATCTCATAGGTCCAATTGAGGTTAGCAGTCTTGGTGGGAAACGGTATGCATTTGTGATTGTTGATGATTTCTCCAGGTACACTTGGGTTAAATTTCTCAAGGAAAAATCTGAAACCTTTGATATGTTTAGAATCTTGCATGCTAGTATAAAAAACTTGTATGCTTGCTCTGTGAAACGTATTAGATCTAATCATAGGAAGGAGTTTGAGAACTAGAAGTTTGCTCAATTCTGTGATACACATAGTATCAATCATGAGTTCTCTGCTCCCGAAACACCTCAGCAAAATGGGATAGCTGAGCGTAAGAATCGCAATTTTTAAGAAATGGCTAGAGTCATGCTGAACTCTATGATTGTCCCAAAGAGACTTTGGGTTGAAGCCTTGAATACTGCCTGTCACGTCATTAACAGGGTCTAGCTCAGATCGGGCACTTCCAAGACTCCTTATGAACCGCTAAAGAATAAAAAATCCAACTTGAAATACTTTCATATCTTTGGTTGTGTTTGCTATATTCTTAATGATCGTGATTATCTAGGAAAGTTTGATCCCAAGAGTGAAATAGGGATTTTTGTTGGCTACTCCCTAAACAGTCATGCCTACAGGATTTATAATCCAAGGTTGAAAAGTGTCCAGGAGTCGGTCAATGTTGTATTTGATGATTCTACGAGTGTTGCAGGAAACCTTGTTGCTGATACAGGGACTAAGGAAGTAGAGTCTGTTGTTATACCAAGAGCAATAAACACTGAAACTGGAACTCAAGAGCTACAGAAAAGAGAGACTGGTTCTGCTCATTGTGCTCCACACTCTTCTGAGAACAATGAAACAGAAGACCTCAGTGTTCCCACTAGACCTGCCGGTGTTCTTCATACACCGGAAGAGTCTGATGCGAAATCAAAAGAAGAACAAACAGGAGATGCAGGAGGGAGACTAGATCCACCAGCTCGGATCAGAAAGGATCATCCCGTCACTCAAGTAATTGGGAACCTAACTGATGGAGTACACACCAGGAGGAAAACTTGAGTCGACTATCGAGTTTTCATAATATTCATCAAAGTTTGACGATCCATCGTGGTGAAGTTTTCAGGGGTTTCAACAACAATCTTTTTCATCTCAAAACGTTTTGAAAGAGTCCTAATTGCTTTGCTAAATAATTGATTGTTCGGCAAAGGTTCTCCAAGCAAATGACTTTCGGTAGAAATATCCAAAAGTTTACCAAAGTAAGTAGTGATATCCTCATGCTCCCCCATTCTCAGATTTTCAAAACGACTCAAAAGCATTTGAAGTTTTGATTCCCTTACACTCAAATCTCCTTCAGAGTGCCTTTGAAGAATTTCCCAGGCCTGTTGAGCAGACGTGCAAGTTTGAATTAGTTTAAACATGTGAGGATTGACATAACTAAACAAGATATTGAGAGCCTTCTAATTGTTGTTTGCATCCGCAATTTCCCTATCGGAATAATCACGTTCGGGCTTGTGAATGCAATCCCTATCTGCATCAGGAGGTAAAAGAGGCAACTTATAACCATCAAGAACATTTCTCCAAATACGAATATCAATGGATTTTATATGTGAGCGAATGCCAGTTTTCCAAAGATTATAGTTGGAGCCATCAAGTATGGGTAACCTATTGACAATTGGATTAGCATAATCCATGATACCAAATCCAAACACCTATGAATTAGGTGCTTGGCTCTGATGCCAAATGAAAATGTATGGACCGGGATTTGGTATAATGTGAACAAGTGTATCCAGTATACCTAAGAACACTATGAATCAGTGTCTTCGATATACTGAACAAAACAGTGTATTAACTACAAAAGTTAAACACATAAACACTAAAACTAATCCAAAGAGCAAATCAAGAACACATCAAAATAATCAGAACACCAGTTTTGGTTTCAAGAAGGTTAATATATTATAACCTTCCGGCCTATAAGGCAAATAATCCACTATGACAATAATGAATTACAACCGAATCACATCTTTAACAAAATGTAAAAGCTATGAAAAATCACTAAGTAGCGGATCGAACTAACTATCCTAATCTAGTAAACAAAACTAGACAAAAAAAAAAGAAAAAAAGAAACAAGAACAATAGTTATTAATATATATGAATATGCTCATGAATGTGCAAAAATTAATACTTAAAAAAAAAGTAGTATAGGCAGTGTTAAAAAAATAAAACCAAAAAGTCCAAGTTCGAATTAATTAAAATAATTAAGCGTAGAGAAGAGAGTATGATGTACTTGTGAGTAAGTTGGTTTGTTGGTGTGGTATACTACTACTAACTAACTAACTAAAAAAGATCACGATTAACAATGAGAGAAAAGATGAATAGAGTAAAAGATCAATTATATGCTAATTCGAACTAGGGATAGCACTCATATTTGTCACACAATTGTTGTACAGTAAATCAATCAATTTGATTCAACCAATTGTTCTTAGAATATATTATACTGGAGAAATCATGAGTCGTCAATTCACGATCCATAAACATGAACAATTTAGATAATTTAATACGGACTTATCGAATTGAAGGTTTTTACGAAGATTTTATACGAGACTAACCTATATGAGTGAATCGATAAACCCTAGAACGAATATGCATAATCTTCACATACTACTGTATTCAAAGGTGTTTAGCTACTCATAATGGATGATTGCATACAGAGATTCATGGTAAAAATCATACGAATCATAGCTGATAAACTCGCATGCAATAACATACAATTCAATCGATAAGATAAAGAACGAATCGTAAAGAAGAAAGCAATAGAGAAATCAATACCAATAATCCTGATGAATAAAATCAACGAATAACCAAGCTCCAAAGATGTCTCAATGTCAATGTCTGTATCTAGGAGCTTTTTCTCAAAACTAGGTTAAAAGAAGTATGAAAGAAAGGAATCAAAATTCTAATCTAATAAGGAAAACAAAACGTTGATCCTGCACCTCTCGCCGCGGCGGAAGGAATAGCTCGCCGCGATGAGTTTTCTTAATCGAAATATATATAGCCTTCGCATAATCTCGCCGCGGCGGAGCACCTGCTTCAATCTTCAAATCAGAGGCTCATTCGCAAAATCTCGCCGCGGCGGACCAATTCCTTCGCCGCGGCGAGTCTTCTTTAATCAAAGAAGATGATCATTCGCTAAATCTCGCCGCGGCGGACTGATTTCCTTGCCGCAGTGAGCCTTCTTTCAATTTCCAGTTGCAAGCTCGTAAAATCTCGCCACGGCGAGCCATGCTAACCAGCTTGTTTGATTTCGGCTCAAAAGACATCGATTTCTACAAAATGTAAACAAAACACTAAAGCGTAAAAACGAACTAAAAAGACTACAAAACTAAAGACAAAGACTCACAAAGACTGCCGAAAAGGACCAAATGAGACGTTAGAAATTATCTCATCAAAATCCCCAAAACGAACCTTTGCTCGTCCCCGAGCAAACACACAACCTAAACACACTAGACTCTAAACCATGTAAACAAACAAAGAGAAAAAATCCCAAGCGACCGAATCTACCATTGAAAACATTAAATTCACAAGGTGCAAAAATTTTGTTCTCAACCTAACCTTGGCGGAAATAGTAAGCAGGTAATCAGACACGATCGTTTCTCAAGTAAATAACACTTAAGCCTAGTCCGCTAGTCCCTCGCGGGTGTATAAAGTGTATCACTCACTCTCATGGAAGTATCCATACAGGGTATAGCTCAAAAAATTAAACTGGGAAGATGACTTTCGTCACAAGGATGCCTCAAATATCTTATGCTATTGTACTCGTCTTATTTAGTCGAAAGGGACTTTGGCTCATGACTGTGTTCCTCTAGAAAAAATCGAAAAACTGGAACTACTCCCCTCATCAATTTCAAAACAACATCAAATCTCATAATGCTTCACTGAGTTCAGTGCATGGCCACCTGGGCTCTTTTAATCTCAATTTTTTGCAGGTGTCTGTTTTACCAAAAGTCCGCACTTTTGTGCGTGTCAGTTTGGTATACGTGCCATCAACCGTCACGGACATATGACTTTTCAAGGCCACGCCGGTATATAGGTAGTATTTGAAAAACGCCTAACACGACTAACGGTGATCAATAAAGACCATAGATCAACCCCGAGATTCAAATATCATAAGCTTAGGGAGCAGTAAACAGATTTTGAAGCACTATTATAACAGCTCATAACATTCATAGTGAACAATCCTCTCCCCAAACCAGTTCGACAGAATGGGGGAAAATAAAATCCGCAAAGTAAAGCATGACGTTCGTCATCCCCAACGAAACTAAGTACGCATAAGTATGAAAAGGCGCAAGTAATACATAAAAACTTGCACATCCCAGGAAATCACACAATAATAGGTGTCGGTACAATATTTTTTCTTCGGCTAGGCTCCTCACAGGCTTTTGGACTACAGGGCCAACCAGACATGCTATTTACAAGAGAAACGACCTTGCAGGATTAAAATCCTACTACACTACTTCTAGCTAGACATCAAACAAAACGTAAGCAGCAAGAGAATTTACCATTCGCAATAGACGTTCGACTTGTTAATTGACTCAGACTCACCACAAGAGAAAATAAAAGTACTAACATCTAAACTGGACTCAACTGGAAAGGAAATATATAACTAACACAGAAAGGTTTTCTAACATACCACCACAATCACATAACACAAACAAGTGGCTAACATACCACTTGAACAGAATACATAAAAATAAAAAAATGAAAAACAGAGTACGAAATAGAGTAAAAATATCAGAAATAGAGTACAAAACGAGATAACTTTAGCTAAAGATACAGTCGACCACCTCCCCGAACCTAAACAAGTGCTAGTCCCTAGCAATGAATAGTGTAAGAACGACTGTATAGAATGACCAGCCATAGTGTTGTCTCAGCAGGGGTGATCACACGGATCCAGAAGGGCCACCACCAAAGTGCCGCTCCCAGAAATCCTACTACGCCTTCCAGAGTGCCTCCTGCCTCTCCAAGCGCTCAAGCTCACGCTGCTCCCTAGCTTCAGCTCTCCTATCTCGCTCCTCCTGTCGCTGGTAGTGCCCCTCGATGCGGGAGTACTGATCCTCAATCCGGGCATATTGTGTTTCTGCCCACTCCTAAAACTGTGCTTGCATCTGCTCGAAGTAACTCTGGAAGTCAGAAGAACCAGGTGGAGCGGGCTGCTCTGCAGTGTCATCGGCGTCCCTGATAGGAGTGGGATGGCGGCCGAGGATGACTCTGGCGCTAGCGGATTTCAGAGCTCCTTTGGGTTTCTCGGAGCCCTGAATACCGGGAACATGGAATGATCGGCAGATATTGGTAATAAGGCATGGAAAACCGAGGAGACTGCCTTTAGCCTTCCGGGACTGAACCTCCGCCATAATGATATCTGGGGCGTCAACAAACTGCCCGTTCATGATCGCTCGAATAAGGCGGGCTGTGGGAGGGGTCAGGGTGGTAAAATGTGAGTTGGGGGTCACATTATACTGTATGAGATGTTGCCAGAGGCGAACCTATAGCTTGAGGAAGTGGGTTGCTATGGTGGTTTTGGTCCTGTGCTCCTCCGGATCGGTACCAGGTAGAAGTACAAACTCGGCTAAGTCCCTCTCAAACTGCCGGTTGTGAAAATTGTCGCCCAGTGGCTGTACCTGTCGTCTTCTGCTTGGAACACCCTGGACTGTAGGAATTCCCGAATACTCCTAGGTGAGAACTGGATCATGAAACCGCGAATCGTCATCACCTCGTCATCCAAGTCGTGGAGGCTGATGTAAAATTCCCGAACCAGCTTCGGGTCATAGGTATTGCTGTCAAGAGCTTGCTCGACTAAATATCGGATCCTTGCCTGACTTCGGCCGTGAAGCTGACATCCTCTGACTCATCAAGAGCCAATTCGCGCTCGGGCCATGCTTTCCTAGGCTCCATAAAATTTGCTTCCATAAAAGCCCTCCCTTCCGCGGACAGGTGGGAGAACTCATCAACGGGACCGCTCTGTCTGACCGCGCTACTGGACTCGCCTCTATGGCATTTGCTGCCTGTGGCTCTGCGAGACATAATGCCTGCGAGAAAGGTGTTAGTGTAGAACAATGGGGGTAGAGAACTACCTCCCCAAACCGATTCATGATCAAAGAGCCAGAAACAACAAAAGAGCAAGGAACAGGGGAGAATGAAAAATTCCCCAAACCAACTCAAGATTTGATATCATGGCCAATACTCGATTCACATCAGTTCACAAGCATAGGAGTAGTGATAATCATAGCAAAAGAGGAACAAAACGGCATTAATTGGCAAAAACGGGCAAGTAGTGCAAAAAAATGGAAAACGCAAGGTCCAAATTCAACGAGTAAGGAATCCATGCATCAATCAAAATCGAACTACTACACCCAAACAAAAAAAACTAACGACGATCAACCATATAATTCAAGTAAACTCGAAAAACTGAGGAAGAAGGAAGTTCAAGCCAATTTACCTTTTGAATCCGAAGGAATGGGTGGAAAACACACGAAAGTGATGCAAGAAACGGGGAGAGGAGGAAAAACCCGTTGATTTGCAATGAGAATGGGGGAATTTGGTGGAGAATTGAGGGAGAATGAAGATTAGAGTGAAGAGGAGAGAAAGGAAACGGGAAGAGGAAGAAGAGGGAATGGGGTGGTGAGGAAGAGGAAGAAGATAAAAAGATTTTAAAAAACCTAGCTACTTGGCAAGGAAGAAATCTTGGCATGACGAGTTTCTGAAACTACTGATTTTTTTCCTCTCTCACCGCGACGAAGAGAAGTCTCGCCGCGACGAGTTTTCTTTATCGCAGATATATATATATTCGCAGGTTCTTGTCGCGGCGAAGAATAAATCTCGCCACGGCGGAAACTTATGAGACGAACACTGGAAAAAAAACTGACAGCGGCGTCAAATTTGATGTGCTCAAATTAATACTTAGAAAACCAAGTAGTAAGCAGTTGTTATAGACAGGCAAAGCTAAACCACAGAGTTGTTCGCTAAGGAATTAATTAAGCTACGTAGAAATGAGAGTAAACATATACTTGCGAGTAACGGTTGACCGATGGTTTGGTTATACTTCTAACTAGTTTAACTAAAGCTAAGATCACGGTTAACAATGAGAGAAAGATGAATACAGTAACAAGATCCAATTATGCTAATTCGAACTAGGGATAACACTCATATTTGTCACACGGTTGTTGTACAGTAAATCAATCAATTTGATTCAGCCAATTGTTCTTAGAATATATTATACTGGAGAAATCGTGAGTCGTCAATTCACGATCCTTAAACATGAACAATTTAGAGAATTTAATTCGGACTTATCAAATTGAAGGTTTTTACGAAGATTTTATACGAGACTAACCTATATGAGTGAATCGATAAACCCTAGAACGAATATGCATAATCTTCACATACTACTGTATTCAAAGGTGTTTAGCTACTCATAATGGATGATTGCATACAGAGATTCATGGTAAAAATCATACGAATCATAGCTGATAAACTCGCATGCAATAACATACAATTCAATCGATAAGATAAAGAACGAATCGTAAAGAAGAAAGCAAAAGAGAAATCAATACCAATAATCCTCATGAATAAAATCAACGAATAACCAAGCTCCAAAGATGTCTCAATGTCAATGTCTGTATCTAGGAGCTTTTTCTCAAAACTAGGTTAAAAGAAGTATGAAAGAAAGGAATCAAAATTCTAATCTAATAAGGAAAACAAAACGTTGATCCTGCACCTCTCGCCGCGGCGGAAGGAATAGCTCGCCGCGGTGAGTCTTCTTAATCGAAATATATATAGCCTTCGCATAATCTCGCCGCGGCGGAGCACCTGCTTCAATCTTCAAATCAGAGGCTCATTCGCAAAATCTCGCCGCGGCGGACCAATTCCTTCGCCGCGGCGAGTCTTCTTTAATCATAGAAGATGGTCATTCGCTAAATCTCGTCGCAGCGGGGAGCCTTCTTTCAATTTCCAGTTGCAAGCTCGTAAAATCTCGCCGCGGCGAGCCATGCTAACCAGCTTGTTTGATTTCGGCTCAAAAGACATCGATTTCTACGAAATGTAAACAAAACACCAAAGCGTAAAAACGAACTAAAAAGACTACAAAACTAAAGACAAAGACTCACAAAGACCGTCGAAAAGGACCAAATGAGACGTTAGAATATTATCTCATCACTGCTCTACTTGCATGCTTGACCTAATTAACTTCTAGTAGTATTTATAGGTTTACAAATCAGAAACAACTAGAAGGTAATTTCTATAATGCTGCATCGGAATCTTGTCTTGAATCACAAGGAAAATCTTCCAGAAGATATTTCCTAAATTCTTCTCTTCTACAAGGAAAGTTCTTGTTCATCATATATTTACTTTCCTTCTTCATTCTTTTTCCTTCTTGCTTCGATTGCTTTCCTTTCTTCAATGGTTTCTTCACTAATTTGAACCTGCATAATATAAACCAAAATCGTAGAACAATATTAAGTGAATAAAGGCAAAATACAATGTAGAAGGAGTCAAGTGCAAATAGTGCAGTCAGATGGTGTTAGGACAACACTGGACTGAATACTTGCACTTTCACACACATTTCTTTCTTCTTTTGACCGAAGTCAACCAATTCATGAGTGATGCCACACAACTCTGTTGAAGGTAGTTTGGAATCATCTGAGTCCTTATCCTGAGACTCATGAGTCAAGATCAAGAGCATCCAATTGAATTTGAATCTTTTTCCTTTCCTAAGTGAGCATAGCTCTCTGGCCTCTCTTGAAATTTCTTCTATCTTTCTTGTCAACTATCTTCAGCTTGTTGTAAGCTGGTCAGTATCTTTTGAAGTGACCAGGTTTCTGACAATAGAAACAGATACGTTTTCGATTTCTACTCCCTCAGTACTTGATGCTTGCTAAGCAGGCTTATTAAGCGAGCTAGTCAATTGCATACTTTTGTACTGGTGATAGTTGGAACCTAGATGCGTTTTCAGCTTCTCTTTGGTCCTTCTTCTTTCAATTTCCTGACTGACGTATTTTCTCATATTCTTGACAGCAAGAGCATTTTCCTCAGTCACCTATTTGGTATCCTTCTTTTCAGAAGTACCTTGAGTTATGTGAGCAACATTCTGCAATGTTTCAGTAGTCATATGTCCTCTTTGCTTTGTCTCATAGTTGAAAGTTGACAGTTGCCACGTGTGAGAAGAGCTCCACTAGTATGTTCCCAGTTTTGATTCAAGATCCTTACGATAGTCTTAACGTTTTCAGAGTAAGAGTATCTTTCACTCTCACCAAATGCATCCATGTCACTCATCAGTGTAACCTGAAATAAAGTTCCTCAAGTGTCTCAGTAGGGCCTTGTTTGAAATTTTGGAATTTTAGCTTCAAAACTTCGAACCTGTTTTCCTTGGTTTTCTCAGTGCCGGCACAGATTTCTTTAATCAATGACCAGGCATCTTTCGCCATTTTAGCACCCCCACAATTTGCACTGTATGTTCCTTGCTTGACCATCTAGCCTATTCCTCTTGGAATCTTCAGATGTCTAAAGGTGTCTGGGCTTTGCTTCATAGGCAATGGCTCCTGATAGTCTTGCGCTTGAAGTTGTACCAGATGTTGATGATACAACAACATCTGTTGTATCCTTGTCTCGACCATAAGAAACTTTAGTGACATGTTTCTCTTGTTGAATGACAATTGGGCCATTCTTTATCACTTCGATCATTTCAACGCTGATAGCTTCCACATGAAGCATCATGTTGTTCTTCTTCCATTTCTCATAGTTCTCTGGCTTGAGAGTGGGTGCATCTCTTAGAGACATCCTGCAACAAACACACTAAACAAACAAAGCAAGTATAGGTGGTGAGCTGTTAGTAGGCACTTATCTACAATCTAGGTTCAGTGCAGAAGGTTAAAGAACCTCCTGCTCTGATACCACTTGATAGTCCAGATAACGGCAAACTAAAAGACTTGAAGGGGGTGAATAGTCTTTTTAAACTTTTGTCGATAAAATAGTTTCTCAGATATTTTTATGGGTATTTGATACTTATATTCAGAGAGCAGAAGTCTTTTGTGATAAGTGCACATGTCAGAAAGCAGTAATGTTGTAAATACTCATCAAGTAGTTAAAGCAATAAGTAAAGTGCAGTAAGTAAATAACACAAAGCTTTTTATAGTGGTATCTGAAGGTGGTGTAAAACCCTCAACTAATCCACTCACCCTTTCTCAGGACATGTATCCACTAAGATAAGATAATGAGTTCCCCTTACAAAATCCTATCTCCTGATCCCTTTTACACTAGGTTCCCAACCAAGTATTCCCCCTGAATTATTCCATGGCTTTCTCAGCTAAGTACTTCCTCTACTCAGTAACCTGTGAGCTATTCCCCAACTTCCAAAGCCAAGTACTTCTTATGCTTAGTTAGGTGAGGACTTTAGTTTTCTCAACTAAATCCTTTCCCTAAAAACGCCTGTTGGTGTTGGTTATGGTAGTTTGTCAGGTGAGCTAGCTCTTATAACTTTTCAGTTATGTTTAGAGAGCTCTTTAGAATCAAGCTTCCTTAATACTCTTTTCAGTGTATGGGAAGTTGTTCTTTACTGAGCCAAGTCTTGTTGTTGTTCAAGAGAATGAATCTCAAATACTAGTCGCAACTTTATCCTTGGATTCAACTCATTCACAGTAAATAATTCTTGTTAAGGATCAGGACACTTAGAACATTCGTGCTACTTAGAATTCAAGAGCTTTGGTCGCAACAGTAAGCTAATGAGAATAAGTAGGTAGAAGTCTTGTATGCTTGAATGTAAGTTGTATTCAGTGTAGTTCTCGGTGTATCTTTCAAGCATTCTAAGTGGTGATATTTATAGTTGAAAATCATGCCGTTTGAATAATGTACTTTAGGCATATTGAAATTCAAACTATTGATATCCGAAGATAGTACTACAATGAGATTGGTCTCTTTTCAGAGATTTTCTTTTTTGCTCAGACATCTCTGTCTCCGTAATAAATGCACTGTACTATCTTTTGTCCTATAGTCTCAACAGATCTATGTAAGCTATCTGAGGCTTTGCATTTCGTTACTCAGTAACCATTGGGTATCAGAAACCTATTGAAATACTTATCTTCCAAAGACACTTAATTTCTTCAAGGTATCTGAGCAAGCCTTTCTTGAGTCTTTGGCTCAGTTGCCTCCCCTGTTTGATCTCCCTGAGTCGCAAGCTCAGTTTGATTCCTCTCAGATGAAAGTTGGGGAACCTGTTCATTTGCAAGATTTACTTCTTGAACACCAACCACTTCCTGACTGATTTGAATCATGTCCACTACAAAATATTCTTGCCTGAGCTCGGCATAAGTCTGAGATGCTTGTGGTTATTGTGGTTGTTGTGGTGAACGAGATCTGGATGGAGAAGGAACATCAGTGATTGTCCTTTCCAGATCCTCAGCCATCTTGTGTACTGATGCATTGGCAGTGTCATCAAGTATCACAACATCACTCATCAAGCCATCTTCCATATCTTTAAAGGTCGTATGGCCTGATGGTGTGTGATGTGTGAAATCAAGTCTTTAATTTGTATGAGCCAAAGCCACTTATCAAGAACACTAGAAAACCGTAGTGAAGTGATGAGTTGCCCCAAGTGTCTTTTTCGATGGACTTGACTAAGCTTTATTTGCAGATGCAAGTTTAGTTAATCGAATGGAAAGCAGGTAAACATGTAACAATGACTTATGAAGAGTTTGTGCTTCAAAACAGATGTAACTCAAGGTTTGTTCTGTAAAACTCAACCAATCAACTCCATCTCAATCCCCCTAGACACAATCATATAAAGAACGCTTTGCGTTATCTCTATAAAGATACACAGGTCGGTGGTAAGTAAATAGTTCATACTAGAAAGTAAGGTCTACAATGAAGGATACAACTTTTGAAAGTGAAATCATTTAGTGAACATAGTAGAGTCGTCAATTCTACTAGTCAGCATTTGTAGTCGAATGTGTTGGGCTTAATCGTAAGTAACCTAAGGGTGCGAATCCCATTGTAGATTTTGGGTATCAGGAAACGATTTCTAAAGCATTGAACTACAAACGATTTGCAAGATTCAGCAAACAAAGAAACAGTGTAATTTCATTCAAAAGATCCTATACTAGCTGCAATTCCTGAATTATTACCACCGACCCATTGAATGACTAGCTACGCGATCCATTCATGTTCCATCCATCCAACATGCAATATGCGTATACACAAATCCAATGAATAATCAAAATCTACCTATTAATTAAAAGAAGTTCAGCCAATTACCAAATTGTCACGGATTTGATTCCATGGATGAAAAGCTTCGATTGAATTCGCATAGAAATCAAGATCCAAACCCTTATCTGGTTCTCCAATGTGATTCAATAATCATCCAAAAGGTTTGTTACAATTGTTGATGTAAATCTAGGGTTCTTGGAAGAGTAAAAAATAAAAGGGGAATTTGAAATGGTGAAATTACAATCTGGATTGAAGTCTGATCCAAAAAGAAACACAGAATTAGAATATAAAGACAAAAATCAGATTTACGTTACAAGAGTAGGACCGGGCGATCACCCCAAGCGGAGCGGGCCATTGCCCGCTCCGGCTTCCTGGCGTAGCCCTCTGTGGCTGCGTCCAAAGCTCGGGGCGATCGCCCCGCTTACTTTGGGGCTCGATTCGCAACTATTTGTCCATCCTTGGTCCGTTTGGCATCCCGAGCACCTTCGTGGTACCTATTTGGAGTCTTGGAGCTTGTGGTCTCCGATATAGTGCATAGAAATGCAACGTTTTGACTCCTTTTCTTCATGAAAGTAAGAGGAAGTGAATGGTCAAATGGTCACTATTCCAGAGGTGATCAATCTGGTATCTGACGACGAAGGAGAAGAAGAGAATGATGAGAATGACTATGAAGAGCCAAAGTCTCCCTCTGGTCACAAAAAGGATGAAGATGACAGAAAGGATGATGAGGATGATGCAGCACTAGGGATAGGTAGAGTTCAACAATGAAACAATACTAGAGTTGCTGGAAAGCCAACCGAGAAGAAATCAAATCACTCCCCTCCTCCATATTCTCAGAGATTTTCAAATCCTTCTCCCCAACAAAGAAGCCACTACTACGCAAGTAGTTGAGCACTCTGAGGATAACACTCAGAAAATACAAGAAGCAGAAGCCAGGGTTGCTCAACTTAAACAATTGTTGGAGGAAGAAAACCAGCTAAATCTTAAGATGGAAGCCAAGATAGTTGAAACTCAAGCCAATCTAAAGAAGATTGCTGAGTTAAATCACAAGGAGGAAGAAGCCCTTGTTGAGAACTAGAAACTCCAGCTTGCTATCCAAGCAATTGCTGAGGTGAAGATAAGCATGATGCTGAGGCTGCATTACCAAAGTCCCTCCCCTTCTCCTCACTGAAAGGAAAGAATCCCATCTCTGAAATGGTTGCTGGACTTATAGATGTTGAGGAAGAAGTCCTGGAAGAGGAGGACAACTAGAGTGAAGATTCTGATGAATCTGAAAATAAGAATTTGTCTAACCACCCAGATGATGATACTGTGGTGTTACACATCAAGAGAAAGACGATTGATCCTCAATGCTTCACCAAGGTGCCAAATGTTCACTCCAGTGATTACTTGGAAAGATCCAAGGTAATGTTGGAACTCTGCAAGGAGTTAAATAATCACAATCAATAGGTTGTAGCATCAGTCCCTGAAGAACTAAAAAAGTTCACAGAACTTCTCACACAAAGAACTACCAGTCTGGTCAATGCTCAGAGAGACCTAGGCATGGTAAGGGATGATGACTTTAAACCTGCCCAAAAAGCCCTGAATGAATCAAATTATGCCTCTGGAAAGGTAGATGCCACAACTGTAGCCATTTTTGAGCTAACACACAAAGAAACATGCATCATTAAGCAAAATCTGCAGCTCAAAGCTGAAATGCAGCATCTGATAACTGCATACAATGGGCAAGAAAGGAATTTTGATTCTCTATTAGAATCCTTTGTTCAACTTCTTGATCAGTCAAACATGACTAAGGGGGAAAGTTCTCAGAAAGACAAAGGAAATAGCAAAAGGAAGAGGACTGAAACACAACTCATAATCAATTAGCCCCCTAGTCAAAGTCAAAATCTGCAGATTGTGCCCATCACTCAGAAACCTCATGCACAAGGAGTAGTTACAAAGGACAACTCTCAGAGACCTCCAAGGGGAACCAAGACCCCAAGGAGAAGATAGTACAGAGGAAATGATGATTATGAAGAAGAAGAAGGACAAATCATCAAACCTTTAGGCCATGAAGAAGGCTGCAAATCTCCCACCAAAATTGAAGAAGAAAATGATGAGGACACTGAAGCTCCTCTTCACAGAAAAAGAAAAAGGGATGATAGCCAATTTAAGCTTATAGCTGCAGTTCTTCTGGCAGCCAAAAAACCTTCTGGAAACACCAAGTCTATCCAGAAAGGTTCTTCAAGCAGTAACCCCCTTGTGAAAACTCAAAACAAAGAAGGAAGAGATGCAGAGCTGAAGAAATATTAAGTCAACCACAACTTAGGCCAAAAGAAGCCAAGATTGAGTATGTGAAACTTGACTGTGATCCTCATGTCTACAGATGCATTCACCAAAGAAATGGCTACTGGATACTTGAACTCAAGCATCTACTGGTAAACGATGGTGGACTTCCAGTACCCATCCTTCTGCAACTACATGCATTGAGAAAAGACAAGCCTATTCTAATAAAAAAAGGGAAAATTACAAAAATCACCCCTTAAATATGCCCCCTTTCCACATTCTCCCCTTAAATTAACAAAGCCCGAATTTGAGAATTACATTCAAACCCAAAAGTTAACTTTTTCTCGTATTTTATCTTTCTTTATAATTCAACAATTATATCAATTTTACTTATTGAAAATAATCCCATAAAGTTTGTAATCCTTGTAAATGAATACCTAAAAGTTCAACTTATTAACATTTCAACCCTTCTTCTTCCACTTTCTTCCCCACCACATCCAACCACAATCTTCCCCACCACACCACCACCTCCGACCATCTTCAAACTTCACCACCACCTCCAACCTCCACCTTCTTCCCCCCCCCCCCCCCCTTCACTTCTTCAAGAAAAACCTCTGATCGGAGCTATGTACTGCTCCGGTGGAGCTTTCTGACTTCTCCGAGTTGAATTATCTGACTCAGATCGGGCTGTACATCTCCGATCTGAGTCATCTTACTCCGATCTGAGTCATCTTCTGACTCCGTCGGAATGTAAAATAGCTCCGATCAGAGCCTTTTTTAAGGTGGGATGAATAGTTTTTTTGAAGGTTGGAGGAAGAAGAAGATGGAGGTTGGAGTTGGTGGAAATGGTGGTTAGAGGTGGTGGAAGATGGTGGTTGAAGATGGTGGGGTTATTTTTTGAAATTATAAATTTTATGGAGTATGATTTTGGTGAATAATGTAATTTATAAAATATTTGACTATAATGTGTAGTAAAATGAAACTTTTAAATTGCAATTGAGTCCAATTCATTTTCTTTTCCATTTAAATTTAGTTGGTCAACTCAAAATATAGATTTTGGACTTGAATGTAATTGTTTGAGATCGGGTGTTGAATCTGTAATTAGCTCGAATTTAAAGGGTACCTTATGTAATTCGCCCAATTAAAAAAGTCCATGTCAAGAATTGGCTAGATTTCGAAATAGTAACAAGACATAGAGCCATGAGGAAAGACCTTGCTGAGGAATGTCCCTATGGTAAACTTGATGATGTGCACAGAATTCCAAATCTAACTGGGACGGGCACAAGGCCAAGGCTTGTCGTGGAACCCTATGAGTCATTATACTTGACTGAAGAACAGTTCAAGGGTAACATCAAATATCTGAAGATCATTTATGAATACTTCAATTTATCTGATATCAAGATTGAGCATGCCTGGAAATGGGGGAAATATATGTGGATAAAACAGTTTGTGAAGAATAATCCTACTAAATCCTATAGAGAAATCTGTGAAATTACAAGAAACACTGAGATGATAGTCAGTACTCTGCTCTATGACTACTCAGATGACATAAGGAGATAAGGACTTCACAGACTGATCAACTTGCCTGTTGAAGAAGACTTGAAGACTTGTTAAGTGGAATGTTCACTTGGAGCTTGGATACTCCTGTTGTTCTTCTTAACAATGTAATTTCTTTTATGTATCCTGTTGACTGCTCTTATTTTGTTATACCTTGTAAAAGTTATCTCTGATCTTACTTGTAACCTATCTGATGAACTTACTCTCAGATATTTTGTTATAAAAGATAACTTGTCAGCAAAGATCACACATTGTGATTTGGTTGATGTTTACTTTCTGCACTTAAATAATTAAATTGAAGATTTTAATAATTGTTTAAGTGATGGATTGTTTCCTCATCCATGTCATGTGAGGAACCTTAGATAGTCATGGTTGACTGATCAAAAAGGGGGAAATTTGTTAGGAATATCTGTTAGAGTTTGATTTGCAATCCTAATGACTTATCTTAGCTCATAAAGGTTACTAGTTCTCTTAGTTCACTTGAACATTGTAAAAGAGGAAACTTACGGAGTATGTTAGTCTAGCAAATCTTGTATAGGATGTTAGATCTTAGATTGTAATTTTTATATCCTTGAAGAAGACCATCCAGCAGGAAGGAGCTCAGTATTGAAGATCAAGAGACTGCACAAGATTGCTGAAGACTAAGGAGACAATTATCTGTCTTAGAAGACTAGTATTTCAATAGGTTTCTGACACCCAATGGTTACAGATGAAGGAAATGCAAAGCCTCAGATAGCTTGCATAGTTCTGTTGAGACTACAGGACAAAAATAGTACAGTGCATTTATTACGTAGATAGAGATGTATGAAAAAAAGAGGAAATCTCTGAACAGAGACAAAGCTCACTGCAGTACTATTTTCAAATATCAGTAGTTTGAATTTCAAAGAGCTTAACGGACACTACTCAAACGGCTTGAAATTCAACTATAAATATCACCACTTAGAATGCTTGAAAAACACACCTTGAACTTCATTGAACACAACTTACATTCATGCATACAAGACTTCATACCTACTGATGTTCACTTAGAGATTGTGATTTCATTGTAGAAGCTGTAATCCCTAAAAACAATCAAAGATTAAATTTATTTATGTCGGAAGTCTTCAAATCCACAGTTTATAGCGGAAAGCTGACTTGGGATGTTGTTCTCGACGGACACTTAGCATAGGAACAATCAAATATCGTATTTAAATTGCATGTAGAAAGTAAACAAAATGATTGCATACTGATTGTGAAGGTGTAATGGATCCCCGACCTCCCTCTACTATGCTACTCCCAACTTCCTAGTTAAAATCCTACGCGATTACCTCTAACGACAGCAGGGCATAATACTATGGTGCTGGAGGCGCAGTCGGCACGAGTACCCCTACTCAGTTCAATGAAACTATTGTGTCACTCAGTAGAACATCACATCAAGAAGGATGTATAGAGTTGTATAACCACGATTTACGTCAAATAACTATTCCATTAATATATCATGGCGGTTCGCCTTTACAAGAGAAAGTTAGCTACTCATAGTAATCTACTTGATATAAATTGAAAAGAACAATAAAGAAAGAAGAAGAAGCTTTGTCTCTGATGTCTTCGTGCTGCTTCTAGGGCTTCCTCCTTCTAGGTGTCTGATGGCCAGCGATTTTGGGGTTTCACTTCCCCGAGGACTGGTCCTCTCTTTCGAGAGTTTGCTGTGAGTGTAGTGTAGAATTATGAGACCCCAGAGGTCTGGCCGCCATTCATCATAAGGAATGTTAGAAAGGCGGGCATTAGCCTGACAGGCCAGGAATAGACCCAGAATCTAGAAAGATTGTTAGGAATATCTATTTAGATTTTGATTAGTGCCCTAATGACTTATCTTAGTTCCAAAAGGTAACTAGTACTCTTTGTTCACTTGAACATTGCAAAAGAGGAAGCTTACTGAGTATGTTAGTCTAGCAAATCTTGTATAGGATGTTAGGTCTCAGATTGTAATTTTTATATCTTTGAAGAACACCAAGAAGCATGCATCCAACAGATGGAGCTCATTATTGAAGATCAAGAGATGATGAGCCAATATTTTAGTGCCTCATCTCTTTCTCTTTACTATTTTTTGTTAGTCTTTATTTGCATATTTTAGTAGTTCTTGTGCGTTTTCCTGTGTTTTGTGTTTTAGTGGTGTTTTCTAGGTTGTGGCGTATTTAGGTACTTTTTGGAGTTTTTGGCTTGAACATGGCATTTTTGGTGAAAAGAAGCCGAGACGCATCCCAACACTCATCAAGACGCTTCCCAGACAAAGTTCCCGCAAGACGCGTCCTAGGACGCGTCTCCAGTATCCGCAAGACGCACCCCACTCTTATTGGGACGCGTCTCATCACTTTCCCAGAACCTGCTTGCTGCAAGACGCGTCTCTCACGACATCAACCAGAAAACTGAAGATCACAGGACGCGTCTCAGGAAGGCGTGAGACGTATCTCACTTTTGCCAGGACGTGTCTCACGCGGGTTTGGCAGAAGACTCTGTTTTAGGTCATCGATTTGAACATTTTAGAGGACACTTCTTTCTTACGTTCTTTTTCACTCTCAGGCAAGATAAACCCTAGTTTGGTTCTCTTGCCTTGGTTTATCATCGATTTTCACTTGTAATCGCATCATTGACATTGGATTTTGATGTTGAGGTTAGATTATCAATTGAATTACTCTTTCTTTCGCAATTCCTTATGTCTTGTGTTTGATTGATTGGTTTATGCTTATAATATCTTGTATCATGCTCAATTCGATTATGACTGCCATTGTATAAGTCATTGCTCGTGCTGCGAGTAACTAAACCTTCGATAGATGCGGTAGCAATGTAGGATTAATCGAATTAAGATCTTGACCTTGGGTTTGTTCATATGTTTTAAGCTTTTTCTTAAACTTCATAAAAACCCCAATTTCAGTAGTCTTTTCTCGAATCTTCAAAACCATTCAGGTTAAGAATCAATCGTCTGACAATCGATTGTTTTCCTACTTTACATCTTCAAAGAATGTCTTGGTTAAACTGAAATTGGTATTTTATCTGCACAAAAAACTCTGACAGCATATGAACACTTGGTTTGATCCATATTTGATTATTCTGAAATGCTACCATGTCTATTTCCTTTCTCTTGATTCAAAACATGTTTTAGTTTACATAGTTTAATCTTCACAAGAAACTCAATTTTACAAACCGTTACTGCAAACTCTTACGTTCGATACTTGAAAACGTCATAGTTGCCTATTTAGCTCCTTGAGAATGATCTCGTAGTTAAAGTCTATTTACAACAACTGCTTTAGTTACTTTATTTCAACAAGTACTGATTTGAGAACATCAAATTTGGCGCCGTTGCCGGGGAGTTAACTCCTACTATGGTGTTTTTGAGTTGATAATTTTGTTTGTTTACTACCTGTGTTTTGCATTTCTTGGACTAATAGAAACTAAGTCTTAGTTGAGGTTTTCTGTTCTCAGACTTGAGGTTGTCAAAATACATTGATTACACCCCCTCTCCGGGGGAAGAGGGCCTACTATATTGCTGGATGAGGAATCCAGAGCTTTCGAGCTTGAGGACGAATGGTTCTATTCGTTGCCACAATATTCTGGATGGCCTGGGGAGGATATCATGGTGTTTATAAAAAGTCTGACCCACGCAGTCCGGAACTTGCCAGTGCACAAGCTGAGCGAAGACAAGATGATGGCAAAATTGTTCCCTTTAACCTTGAAGTACCAAGCCAAATAATGGCTACTGAGCTTACCTCCTGGTTCGTTGAAAACATGGAGTGAAGTAGTCATCGCTTTCCATCGAAGATTCTTCCCGCACTCTCTAACTCTAGAATTGAGGCGGAAGATCGCTGTGTTTGAGCAAGGTCGCAATGAAAGGTTTGACCAAGCATGGGAATGGTTTTCTGATCTATTGAGGGAATGTCCACATCATGGATTTACTGAATATGATACCACCACGTATTTCTATGCAGGGTTGGATAACATTAGCCAGATATGCGTTGATATGCTGAGCAAGGGAATAGTTGAGAAGACACCAACTGAGCTGAAAGAGCTTTTCTCTATAATGGCTAAGAATGTGATGACAAAGAGAGATTACAGAAGGGCCAAAGAGCAGGAAACACAGTCTAAGGCTGTTGAGTATGACGAGATAGACAAGCTCATTAGGGAGATGTCCAAGCTGCATGAGACCAGAACTGTCGAAGATGTCCAGAACCAGCAAGTCTTGAACCGGAAGTTGACTTTGATGAAGAATCAATGGCAGCAGTCTGTTAGAGCTTTAATGAAAGGCAGGTGCAATCTGACGCCGAGCATGAGCAAATGAACAACAGGGTGTCTACTTTAGCGGAGCTGATCCTGTAATGGAATGCACGCCTTGACGAAGAAGACCGAGTAGAGCAGGAGCAGGAAAAAGTAGCCACTACACTATGTAGTGGTAAGGTAATAGAGAAACCTGAAATAGATCTTACTGATAGTCCTATTGATGTTTCAGGAGAACAGGTAGATGAGACAGAAGAGCTAGTGATTACCAAAGGGAAAGGCGTGGAGACAGATCAACACTTACACAAAAAAGCAACCCCTTTCCGAGCACCTGGACCACCAGCAAACGGAATTCTGCCATACCCAGGGAGAGTCAAGAAACCGAAGGACAACAGCAAGTTCAACGCCATCCTTGCTATGCTAGAGAAGGTAAATGTCAATCTACCGCTATTGGAGTTGATAGACAATGTTCCAGCCTACGCCAAGTTCTTCAATTATTTGAATGCAAGTAAAAGGAAGTATCTGGCAAATGAGAACCTGATTCTACCTGAGACCGCCAATTCGGTGGTTGGTCTGCCAGTGAAGCAATAAGATCCAGGGAGCTTCATGATTGACATCCAGATGGAGAATGATAAAGTAGCCAAAGGGATGTTGGACCTTGGTGCCAGCATCAATCTGATGACTCATGCCCTATACAAGGAGTTGGATTTGGGGGAGCTAAAAACAGTGAACATGACAATTCAGATGGCGAACAGAACTCTGGAGCGACCCTTGGGGATAATAGAGGATGCTTTGATCAAGGTTGACACCTTCTTAGTCCCAGTCGATTTTGTGGTACTGGCCCTTACAAAAGTCTGCTCGAGCAGCAAAAGACATGTGATACTTTTGGGAAGGCCATTTATGAAGACCGTGAAGATGCAGTTGGATGTATCAGAAGGAAAGATAGCTATGCAAATCGGAGGTGACAAAATAAGCAAGGATCTGACACATTCACGAGGTAAATCTAATGCTTATTCTGTGGAAGCATGTAACGCTATTTCCGAGGTAGAAATTGAATTTGCTGATGATTTTGATAATGTGATAGATGCTACCTATGTTGAGCATCTTACTACCAATACGCTTGATGCTACTCTTACTCTGTGCTCTGATAATAATCTGCTAGGAGAGGAAACCTGTGAGATAGTCTGTTCTCTTGGTTGTGATGAGGAAGTTTTTGAGGGCGAGTCTGTAGATATTTCTGTAGAAGCTGAGAAGGGGGATATGATAGAACCAATGAAACCTGAGCTTAAGGAACCCCCATCCCACCTTAAGTACACCTTCTTAGGAGATAATGAGACCAGGCCTGTGATAATATCCTCCAATTTGAAAGAAGAGGAGGATGGAGTATAGGTGACATTAAGGAAATTAGTGCCACTAGGTGTACCCACAGCATATCTCTAGAGGAAGGCTCGAAACCTGTGAGACAACCCCAGTGTAGACTCAACTCCGTTCTCCAGGAAGTTGTGAAAAAAGAAGTTCTTAAACTTTTGGAACACGATATGATCTATCCAATAGCTGACAGTAAGTGGGTGAGTCCAGTCCATGTGGTGCCTAAGAAATCTAGGGTAACAGTAGAAAAGAACGATAAGGGAGAGTTGGTTCCTATGCGGAAGACTACTGTGTGGCGTATGTGCATAGATTATAGGAGACTTAACGCAGCCACGAGGAAAGATCATTTTCCACTACCCTTTATCAATGAGATGCTTAACAGGCTCGTAGGGCGAGATTTCTATTGTTTCTTTGATGGTCTTTCAGGTTTTTACCAGATTCCGATAGCTCAGGAGGACTAGGAGAAGACTACTTTCACCTACCCGTATGTGACCTTCGCATATCGCCGGATGCCTTTCGGGTTATGCAACGCTCCGGCCACCTTCCAGAGGTGCATGCTTTTCGTCTTCTCAGACATGATGCAGGATTTCATAGAGGTCTTCATGGATGACTTTTCTCTCTTTGGAAACTCTTTTTCTGATTGCCTAGCTAAACTGGAACTTGTGCTTAAACGGTGCATAGAATGTAATCTTACCCTCAGTTGGGAAAAGAGTAATTTTACGGTGAGAGAAGGGATAGTTCTGGGTCATGTTGTTTCAAAATGTGGTATAGAGGTTGATAAGGCGAAGCTTGATGTGATTATGAAACTTCCACCCCCTACTTCTGTTAAAGAACTTCAATCATTTTTGGGGCATGTGCAGTTTCATAGGAGATTTATACAAGATTTTTCAAAAACTGCTAAGTGCCTTAGCAACCTTCTAAGCAAAGTAGTGCCTTTTATTTTTGATGAAAAGTGTCTAGAGGCTTTCAATTTACTCAAACAAAAGCATTTCCGACCCCATTGTCTTGGCCCCTGACTGGTTGATTCCTTTTGAGATCATGTGTGATGCCTCCGATTTTGCTATAGGTGGTATTCTAGGTCAGAGAGTTGACAAGCATTTTCATGCCATTTACTATGCTAGCAAAACCTTGAATGAGGCTCAGGTAAACTACACTACCATTGAAAAAGAGTTCCTAGCCGTCATTTTTTCCATGGATAAATTCAGGTCTTACTTGAAAGGATTTAAGGTTATAGTGCACACTGATCATGCTCCTATTCGCCACTTGATGGACAAGAGTGATTCTAAGTCTAGGTTGATTAGATTGGTTCTGATGTTACAGGAGTTCGATGTTGAGATGGTTGACAAGTGTGGTAAGGATAATTTGGTAGCCGACCACTTATCCCGACTTGACCCTTCTACGATTAGTCCTTCTGCACCCATACCTGATGACCTCCCTGATGAATATCTTTTTACAATTGGGGAGGAACCTTGGTTTGCCGATGTTGTGAATTTCGTTGCAACCGGTAGCTTTGCTTCTAACATGTCTTCGCAGGACAAAAGGAATTTTACAATTCGCTGCAGGTCCTACTTCTGGGATGACGCCTACCTTTTCAAGGCAGGAAAAGACGGCATGATGAGAAGATGCATCCCAGAGGAAGAATGAGATCATTCTGAAGTTCTGTCACACAATGCAATGTGGAGGACACTACAGTGGGCGGAAAACAACTTTGAAGGTACTCCAATCAGGTTTTTTCTGGCCTTCTATCTTTAAGGATGCCCACAAATTTTGCATTAGCTGTGACCCCTGTCAGCGTAGTGGAAATATTAGAAAGAGAAATGAGATGCCCCTTACCAGTAATTTGGTAGTTGAACCCTTTAATGTTTGGGGTATAGACTTTATGGGATCTTTTCCCAAAAGTGGGAACTATGAGTATATCCTGGTAGCTGTTGATTATGTTACGAAATGGGTGGAAGCAATTGCTACCCGAACTAACGATTCAAAATTTGTTGTCTCTTTCCTTGCCATGAATATTCTTTCCAGGTTTGGCACCCCTAGAGTAGTTATTAGCGACGGAGGATCCCACTTCATTAACAGGTCATTTGCGAACTTGCTCAAGAAATATGAAGTGAACCACCGCGTTGCCACTGCCTACCACCCGCAAACTTCTGCGCAGGTTGAAGTGAGTAATCGGTAGATAAAAAGATCCTGGAGAGAGTGGTTAAGCCGAACATGAAGGATTGGGTTGATAAACTAACTGATACTTTATGGGCATACTGCACCAGTTTCAAGACTGTGATTGGCACCACTCCCTTCAAGTTGGGGGATGGGAAAGCTTGTCATTTACGTGTAGAGCTGGAACACAAAGCTGACTAGGCAATCCGCACTCTCAATTTCGACATGGAGAAAGCTGGCAAGGAGCGACTGCTCCAAATTTCTGAGCTGGAAGAACTCCGGAATGATGCTTTCGAGAATGCGCGGATATACAAGGCCAAGACCAAGGAATTCCACGACAATGGTATCACCCGGAAGGATCTATCCCCAGGTATGAAGGTACTATTATTCCATTCTCGTCTTAGATTGTTTCCAGAAAAGTTACGATCGCGATGGGATGGACCATACGAAGTGGTTGAAGTGGCCAGCTGATGGTACTACCTTCAAGGTGAACGGCCAGCGCGTTAAACCTTATGTGGAAGGTTTCAAATAAAAACCGGAGGAAGAGGTTGATCTTATTGAGTACCCGCTACCTGATGCGGAAGAGTCATGTACTTGACTTTAAACACATACAAATCTTGTAAGATGTTTCTTTCTCCTTTATGTTGCTTGGGGACAAGCTTCTCTTTGTTAGGGGAGGGTGAGAGATTTCATCTTGTGCATTTTGTGTGTTTTCGTTTTTTCTTTCGTGTTTTTTCTACTATTTTTTATTTTGAGTCGGAGTTAACTTCTAAGTCGAGCCCCTTTTGCTGGTGTCAATCCCACTTGATGCTTATGTTTTGAGTCTTTGTTAATCAGTAGTGGGGGCAGGAAAAAATGGTATATGTTCGTTTCCTCTGTAAAAAGGAAGTCTAGTTAGTTCAATGGTCTAAAAAGCCTGTGAGAAGCCTTTCCTGCTGATGAAAAAATTTTGTACCAGCATTGTTTTGTGTGATTTCTTGGTAGAGCAATTTCTTCTTTTGAGTTATTGCGCCACTTCATGCTTATGAGCACTCTTAGTAATCGGGGATGACGAACGGCACGCTTTCTTTTGATAATTCCCAGCTTGAGACTATTGCTGGAACTGTAGCTTTGTTTATTATTAGTCTGCTTGCTGCTCCCTAAAGCTGTTGATGTTTGAGTCTCGGGTGGATCTATGGTCTTAATTGATCACCGTTGGTTGTGTTGGGCGTGTTGAAAATACTACCACATACTGGCGTGGCTTAAAAGCTACATGTCCGTGAGGTTGATGGCACATACACCAAACCGACGCGCACAAAAGTGCAGACCTTCGGTAAAACAGGCACCTGCAAAACAGTGAGACAAAAAGAGCCCTATTAGGCCATGAAATGATTATGCAATGCAGTCCTGTTTGACTTTTTGGATGAATAATTTTGAATATAGGGAGTAGCTTCAATCTTTAAAACTCTTGAATGTTAAGTCGCCTGCCAAAGTCCTTTTTGACCCGATTATTTGAGCAATCTTTACATAAGGTATTAGTGGCATCCTGGTAACGAGAGTTACCGCCTGGCTTTACTTTTGAGCGTTTTACCCTACTGGACACTTCCAGTTGTGAGAGAGTGGTTCAATTGATTACCTGTGAGGGTCTATCGGATTAGCTCTAAGTTCTTTTTACCTAGGAAACAAACTTGATAGATTTTTCATTGTCTTCTACCAGCGTTAGTGAAAATTCCAAATGTTTGCATCCTTTGGGTTTACTGTTAGCATTGTTGGCTCGGTAGCTTGGTTGTTTAACTCCTTTGTGTTTGTGTGTTTAGAGTCTAGTCGAGTCTTGTTAGTTTGTTTGCTCGAGGACGAGCAAAGGTTCGGTCTGGGGGGTTTGATGAGCCTATATATTAGTGTCTCATCTCTTTCTCTTTACTATTTTTTTTTAGTCTTTATTTGCTTATTTTAGTGTTTCTTGTGCGTTTTTAAGTGTTTTGTGTTTTAGTGGTGTCTTGCAGGTTGTGGCATATTTAGGTACTTTTTTGAGTTTTTGGATTGAACTTGGCATTTTTTGTGAAAAGAAGCCGAGACGCATCCCAATACTCATCAAGGCGCATCCTAGGACACATCTCCTGTGACGCCCCGCCCTGAAGCACCCTGCTCCATGGCTAAGCGCACCCGCCTACACCCTTCCTATCAGACCATCTCTTATCTGTCAGAAGTCGCAAGAACGGACTAAAACCCAAGAAATCAAAAGCCATGTACACTACCTGATATTTTCAGCATTCTTTACACCTCAATGTGGGCCCATCTTGCCAACTTACATCAATAAACTAATCTCCATCATTTATCCTAGCTTCTCCATTAATCAACAAACTCTCCTAAAGTGATGCACTCTCCTAAAGTGATGCACCTGAGGAAATATGGATAGAAGAAGAATGAAAGGAGTAAGTCTTTGATGACTTAGTAAGGTTTCAAGATAACAGGTATCAAAGAAATAACAAGAGTTGAAAGGCAATAGAATGACAAACAATGTGAAACAGAGATTTCAATGTGTAACGAAATGATGATACAAGTACGAATCGGATACCAACCATAAAACTCCCGAACATATAGACTACCTTATTACTCCATCGAGGCGCGACCTCGCAAATAAACAAGATCAAGCATGCCGAGGTTCATGCTATACCAGATCACAGAACACACCAACCACCGGTAGTATTCGGAGTCTGGGGATTGGGGATCTATAGGAGATGATCTTAACTGTCGGTCCGTCCCGCCCGGTAGCCACTCACAGTCCTGGGCCCGAATCGAATTCAAATCATGATCTGTAACTGATAATCACGTATGCTCGTTATCATCTCTGAAAGAGAACAATATCAAATAAACGGAACCTGAACTCGAATCAGGTATATCAATAGGATGTCATGTATACAACAATAGACCGATTGGTCAACATGTCAAGAAGAGGAATATATGAATCATGATTTCATCATGAATGGTTCGAACAAAAGATTAAAAATTTATGAAGAGGTACAGGATAAAGCCTTTATCATTTCAAAATGATAAGAGTAGAAGGAAAAACAATGGGTGGGAAAATATATATGACAAAGAGTAAGGGTACACCTGGTCAAGGAATGATACAAGGAATTCAAAGAAAGAGGGCAATCTGATCAATAGGACATGAAACAGGACTGCTTAAAATGAAAGTAATCACGGGAACAACTGGACAAGGAAATCATGGACATAGAAATATCCAGAGAAACAATGGAAGTGATGACATAATTAATCCAGATAAAAGGAAGGAAATGATGAAAAGGACAAGACATGAATATGAGTGAGGACACTTGAAACAGAGAGAAATGGGTTTTGGAATTGATTGTCAAATAAACAAGGGTTAACATGCAAAGGAAATGGGAGATACAAAATAAGGGGTTTCAAAGAGTAATATGAATTTCAAATAAGATAAATGAACAAATGAATGAGGAGGTTAACAAGTACAAGAATAAACTAATGGTTGTTTAATAGGAATATATGAAGAAAGGCTGGTCAAATATCGAAACAATGAACAAGATTTGTGGTTGGTCTGATAAACGATAATGGGACAATGAGAACGGATCAATACCAAGTGATACAAGATATCAAGGTTAATTCGATAAGTTTAACCGAAAGAGCATATGCATGATGAAGTACTATATCAAGAGTAGTACCACAGATTATCAATCAATAATACTTGCAAGAACAAGACAGAATAAATATCCATTTTTCCCAGGGGCCAGATGGCTAGAATCCTTACCTCGTACATAACATGCTCTAAAGCTGAGGAATATCCGCTATAGTTTCATGAAACCTGATTAGATAAGGTATGAAAATATTATTAGGTTAATTGAAATGTTGATTATGATGTTTATATAAAACTTAACCGCAACAAGAAGGATAAGGCTTCAATGAATCGACCTTAAACCAGTGGAGATTAGCTATCACATCCCGCTCTTGGTGTGTCATTAAAGCGTTGTCTCACATAAAAAAATCAACGCCGAGCTCGCGTCAAGGATAAACTCGATTTATCCTCTGTCCTTCTTGTTTAACAGATTGATCACCATAGCTTTAGCCTCTCCTACTTCCTTACGCCACCTTGCTATGGTGAATCTTAAGCATGGCTGATCACGGCTTGTTCGACTGAGGCATCGAATCATCATATTGGTGTTCTTGATCTTTCGCAGCTTTCACAGTCGATCTTTGAGAGCTTCTGGCTCGTTTCATTTGTTCACGACCGAGACATCTAAGGTAGTTTAAATTTCCCATATATGTTACTAATCGATTGATCAAGAGTTAATTGATTGGTTTACGAGTCTCCTCTGTTCGTGAACTGTGTATATGCAGGATATTGTGGTAGGCTAAGTGTGAAATAGCTATGTTTGTGGGTGCAAACGTGAAATGGTGAGAAGTGAATTAAGAAACATACCTTACTAATTTTGGAAAGATAAGTATAACCATTGACGTGGTGAGTTGTCAATTGGGCATGGTGTGAGTAAGCATGTAAATTGCTTCGTGGAGTAGAAAATAGTTGTGGCAAGTCTCATTGATCGGCAGGTGGAATGTATATATATACTTTTCTTATTATTTTAATGACTGAATGAATTACTTACACCAACCTGCTTACTTCGATATTCATAAAGACGATCCGAAAACCAAAGAGGTCCAATTAACATATACCATAAATTCATACGGTTCATATTACAGTGACTGTTCTTTCATAGGCTATCGTTTGGATATAAAACGATTCAAGTTAAGACTAGTAACAAGCCGGGCCGAAAATTATATAAAATAATGATAACAATTAAAGTTCAAAAACTATGTAAGCCGAATAACAATAATAGAAAATGACGATTATTATAATATTAATTTTATAATTTATTTATTTAGTTTTTCTAAAGCAGTTACTGCAAGTGGGGTGATACATCTCCAGTAGCCGCAAGATGCGTCCCACTCTTATCGGGACGCGTCTCACCACTTTTCCCATAACCTGCTTGCCGCAAGACGCGTCTCCAGAGAGCGCGAGATGCGTCTCATGACATCAACCAAAAAACTGAAGATCGCAGGACACGTCTCAGGAAGGCACGAGACGCGTCTCACTTTTGCCAGGACGCGTCTCACGCGGGTTTTGCAGAAGACTCTGTTTTAAGTCATCGATTTGAACATTTTAGAGGACACTTCTTTCTTATATTCTTTTTCACTCCCAAGCAAGATAAACCCTAGTTTGGTTCTCTTGCCTTGGTTTATCATCGATTTTCACTTGTAATCGCATCATTGACATCGGATTTTGATCTTGAGGTTAGATTAATTATCAATTGAATTACTCTTTCTTTCGCAATTCCTTCTCTCTTGTGTTTGATTGATTGGTTTATGCTTATAATCTTTCATATCATGCTTAATTCGATTATTACTGTCATTGTGTATGTTATTGCTCGTTATGAGTAACTAAACCTTCGATAGATGCGGTAGCAGTATAGGATTAATCGAAATAGGATCTTGACCTTGGGCTTGTTCATATGTGTTAAGCTTTTCCTCAAACTTCGTAAAAACCCCAATTTCAGTAGTCTTTTCTGGAATCTTCAAAACCATTCAGGTTAAGAATCAATCGTCTGATAATCGATGGATTTCCTACTTTACATCTTCAAAGAATGTCTTGGTTAAACTGAAATTGGTATTTTATCTAGACAAATAATTGTGACAGCATATGAACACTTGGTCTGATCCGTATTTGATTATTCTGAAATGCTACCGTGTCTATTTCCCTTCTCTTGATTCAAAACTCATTTTAGTTTACTTAGTTTAATCTTCACAATAAACTCAATTTTACAAACCGTTACTGCAAACTCTTACGTTCGATACTTGAAAACGTCATAGTTGCCTAGTTAGCTCCTTGAGAACGATCTCGTAGTTAAAGTCTGTATATACAACAACTGCTTTAGTTACTTTATTTTATCAAGTACTAATTTAAGCACATCAAGAGACTGCACAAGATTGCTGAAGACAAAGGAGAAATGTCTCCTCAGAGACCTTGGATCAGATACCTTAAAGAAATCGAGTGTCTTTGGAAGAGAAGTATTTCAATATGTTTCCGATACTCATTGCTCACTAAGTAAGTCATGAAAAGCCTCAGACAGATTGCATTATTCCATTGAGACTAGAGGAAAAAAGATAGTACAGTGCATTTATTACGCAGACAGAGATGTCTGAAAAAAAAGAGGAAATCTCTGTAAAGAGACAAAGCTCATTGCCGTACTATCTTCAGATATCAATAGTTTCAATTACATTGTGTCTAACGGATACTATTCAAACAACATGATTTTCAATTATAAATATCACCACTTAGAATGCTTGAAAACAGACCAAGAACTACATTGAACACAAGTTATATTCAGGCATACAAGCCATCTACCTACTTACTCTCTAGCTTTCTGTTGCGACTAAATCTCTTGAGTTCTAAGTAGCACGAAAGTTCTAAGTGTCCTGATCCTTAAACAAGAATTGAATATTGTGAAAGAGTTGAATCCTAGGATAAAGTTGCGACTGATATCTGAGATTCATTCTCTTGAACAAAATCATGACTTGGGTCAGTAAAGAACAACTTACCATACATTGTGAAGTGTATTAAGTAAGATTGTTTCTATAGAGCTCTCTGAGATAATTGAATAAGTTATAAGAGCTAGCTCACATGACAAACTACCATAACCGACACCAAACATGCGTTGAGCACAGGAAGTACTTAGTTTGGGAAAATAAGGAATAGCTCAAAGGTTACTGAGTAGAGGAAGTACTTGGCTAAGAAAGTCGGGGAATAACTCAGGGGGAACACTTGGTTGGGAACCTAGTGTAAAAGGGATTCAGAGATATCATTTTGTAAGGAGAACTCATTATCTTATCTTAGTGGATTCAAGTCCTGAGAAAGGGCGAGTGGATTAGTTGAGGGATTACGCCACCTTCAGATACCACTATAAAGCACTATGTTATTTACTTACTGTACTTTACTTATTGCTTATCTATTGCTTCCTGAGTATTTACACACTTTATTGCTTGCTGACAAGTGCACTTATCACAAAAGTCTTCCGCTTTCTGATTATAAGTATCAGATACCTTTATAGATATCTGAGAAACTGTTTTCTCGACAAAAGTTTGAAAAGACTATTCCCCCCCCCCCCCCCCCAGTCTTTTACTTTGCCCTTATCTGGACCAACAAGAGGTATCAGGGCAGGAGGTTCTTTAACCTTCTGCGCTTAACCTAGATCCTAGATAAGTGCCTACTAACAACTCACCACCTATACTTGCTTTGTTTGTTTATGTGTGTTTGCTACAGGATGTCTCTAAGCGATGTACCCACTCTCAAGCCAAAGAACTATGAGAAATGGAAGAACAACATGATGCTTCACCTGGAAGCTATCAGTGATGAAATGATCGAAGTAATAAAGAATGGCCCAATTGTCATTCAACAAGAGAAACAAGTCACTGAAGTATCTAGTGGTCGAGACAAAGATACAAAAGATGCTGATGGATCTTCAACAACCAGCACATCCTCAGCTGCAAGACCAATAGGAGCCATAGCTTATGAAGCAAAGCCCAGACATCTCTGGACATCTGAAATTTCCAAGAGAAACAGGTTGGATGGTCAATCAAGAAACATCATTATACGTTCTACTCCAGATCACATACAGTGCAAACTGTGGGGCGCTAAAACGGCGAAAAAAGCCTAGTCACTGATTGAAGAAATCTGTTCCGGTACTGAGAAAACCAAGGAAAATAATTTTGAAGTTTTGAAACTCAAATTCCAAAACATCAAAGAAGGTCCTACTGAGACACTTGAAGAACTTGATTTCAGGTTTACAACACTGAAGAGTGAAATGGTTGCACTTGGTGAAAGTGAGAGATACTCTAACTCTGAAAAGGTTAAGACTATCGTGAGAAGCTTAAATCAAAACTGAGAACATACTCAGTACTTCTATTTCAACCAAGGAATGTCTAATATCACACCAGTGGAGCTTTTCTCACACTTGGCAACTGTCAATTATGAGACAAAGCAAAGAGGACATACGACTGCTGAAACACCGTGTTGCTCTCATAATTCAAGGTACTTTTGAAAAGAAGGATACCAAAGAGGTGACTGATGAAAATTCTATTGCTTTAAAGCATATGAGAAAATACGTCATTCAGGAAATTGAAAGAAGAAGGACTAAAGAGAAGCTGAAAATGTTTCTAGGTACCAACTATCACCAGTACAAAAGTATGCAATTGACTAGCTCGCAGAATAAGCCTGCTCAGCAAGCATCGAGTACTGAGGGAGCAAAAATTGGAAACGATATCTGTTTCTATTGTCAGAAACCTGGTCACTTCAAAAGAGACTGCCCATCATATAACAAGCTAAAGACATGTGACAAGAAAGATAGAAGAAATTTCAAGAGAGGCCAGAGAGCTATGCTCACTGAGGAAAGGAAAAAGATCTAAATCCAACTGGATGCTCTTGATCTTGACTCTGAGTCTGAGGATGAGGATTCAGATGATTTCAAACTACCTTCACCAGAGTTGTGTGGTATCACTCATGAATTGGTTGACTTCGGTCAAAAGAAGAAAGAAATTTGTGATGTTGCTGAGGAGGTCTATCTAGATTTCTCCAACATCGAGCAATGCTTAATGGCTGATGAGGTAATCACTATTTCTAGATTTGTAAATTATGAGATTGATGAGGAAGGAATCAAAGATCTAGAAAACCTCTGAAATTAGCTTGATCTTTATGAAAGAGAATTTATGGTTGTCCAAGCTAGAACCAAGATTCTCGAAGAAGAAAAGAAATTTCTTGAAAAGGAGTGCTCACAACTACGAAAGCTATCTGAGACAGGAAAGTTACATGAAGAGGCAATGAATCAACTTCAGAAAAAGTGTGAAGGTCTTCTTTCTGACAATGTTGAACTAAAAAAGAAATAAATGTCCTTAATTACAATCCTATGCCAAAGCTTGTGACACTCTCACTGAAGTACTCTTACTTAAGAGATGCCTCAGAGAAAGGAGAACTTGGGCTAGACACTCAAACGAGTAGTTCTACCACTTTGAACAAGAGTGATGAAAGAATGACATTTGTTAGGGGTCAGCAAGGTGATTCCCAAACAACCTATAGCATTGGTTAGAAAGCTAAGGTTGTTGACAAAGGAAATGCAGTTGCGACCAAACCTTTAAGGGAAAAACAAGTCCCAAAGAAATCTGATGGGAAAGTTCTGAAAAATGAACAACACACTGGAAAGTGTAATCACCCACAGTGCTACGTCTCTAAGAAAGGGAAGATTGCTGGAGCTGGCAAATTCTCAAATGTCACTTTTTCTGTAAAGAAAGATGACCCAGAGACTAGTAAGGTTGTTGAGAGAAGATCTCAGTCGGCACCTCATGCTCGAAATGGCATTGGCTACAAAGCCATCGGAAAACAACTTGCTCATGAGTACAAACTAGAGCAAGAACGATGGATGAAAGCTAGGGTTGCTCACAGCAATCATCAGAAGTGGAAAATAGAACAAGCCACAAGAAATCTGCATGCCAGGGCTAGAAGAAATCTGAATAGGAAAGCTCAATTTGTTGGAAAGTAGACTCAGCAACCTGACAGCTATCTGAGAGCACGACGAGGAGCACCAAGGAACACACCAAGAAGGAAAATAGTTCTGTATAATAAAGATACTAGTAATTTACCTAGAATTCCTCCTTATGTTCCTGCTAGACAAAACCATGTCCTAAGAAATTCATTCAAAAATGGATTCCCACTGGGAGATACTTTAGTCTAGATGGTCCCATTGTTGGAATGAGAACCTAACTCCATATTTCCTGTTTTTTGCAGAACACTCTAAAGAAGAATCCAACGTGGCATTTTGATAGTGGATGTGGGACGCTCATGATAGGAGACAAAGCAAATCTTGTCAACTACAGAGTATGTGATACAGGACCGGATATCAGATTTGCCGGAGGAAAAGTGAATCCAACTGTAGGATTTGGAGATCTAAAATTGGGAGCCCTGACAATCACTGGAGTACTACATTTGAAGGGATGTAAATATAATCTTCTTAGCATGAGTCAATTTCCTGACAAGGGGTTCTTAGTGATGATCAAATCAAATCTCTGCAAACTAATTGACAATGAGTCAAAGCAGGTAGTCTTGGTTGCTAGGCGGAAATGAAGTTTCTATGTTGCTGATAGGGCATCTGCCACAACTGAAGAATGCCTCATGGTGAGTCAATCTGGCAACACTGAAGAAAATTGGCTATGGCGCAAAAGGATGAGTCACTTGAATTTCAAAACTCTGAATAAGCTAGCCAAGAAAGAATTGGTTGTTAGATTACCTAAAATGGCATACAGAAAAGATGGTGTATGCTCAGCTTGCCAACTAGGGAAATAAGCCAAAACATCTTTCAAGTCTAAAACTAGACATTCCAGTGTGAGGCCACTACAACTATTACATATGGATCTCTTTGAGTCCTCAGTAACCAGTTATGCAGGAAAGAAGTATGGTTTGGTTCTTGTAGTTGACTTATCAAGATTCACTTGGGTTGTTTTTCTTAAATAGAAATCTGATGCAAGGGTCGATATACCAAGCCTGTAGAATAAGCTTGAAGTCATGAAAAATGACAACGTATCTATGATCAGAACAGACCATGGTACTGAGTTTGTGAACCAGTACATAAAAGAGTTTTGTACTTGAAAATGCATACAACATCAACTATCTTCATTAAGGACACCGCAACAAAATGGTGTTGCTGAAAGGAAGAATAGAACCCTAAAAGAAGCAGCAAAAACAATGCTTGCTGATACTGAAATAAGTGAAGTCTATTGGGTTGAATCTGGAAACACAGCATGCTACACTCAAAATAGATGTCTTATCAACAAACACCATGATAAGACTTCTTATGAGTTATTGATTGGTAGACTCCCTAGTATCAAACATTTAAGCGTGTTTGCTTGCAGATGTTTTGTTCTTAACAATGGAAACGAATATCTTCGAAAATTTCAACCAAAGGCAGATGAAGGTGTATTTCTTAGTTATTCAATGAATAGCAAAGCTTACAGAATCTACAACAAAAGGACACAGAAGATTGAAGAATCTGTCTATGTAGTTTTCTATGAAGGAAATAAGAAAGTACACTTGAATAAAGAACTCTCAGATAGGTTCAAAGAACTTATGATCAGGGATTCTGAACAAGAATCTCAGCAAGGAAATAATTATGTCATTCACTTAGAGGATGAGTCTGACGAAGAAAGGCAACCATTGCCAAGTAACAACCAGATGTCTAAGACATGATGAAGAGTTTCCTATGAGAAATCCAAAAATGTATCAAGACACTGAGAATCTTCATCATGAAGAGGTAACTGAGCAGGAAGTTGCTGTGAATCATGTCTCAGATACCCAGGACACTGAACAAGTGTCAGATATCCCAAGCACATAACAAGTTCCAGATATCTCAGATACTGTACAAGTATCTTATCATGATCATAATGATACATAAATGAATCAAAATGATAATGATCCTACTAGTTCTAAACCCATTATGAAATGGATAACAGATCATCCTGCAAAGGATGTGATAGGTCCTTTAGACCAAGGGGTAAGAATTAGGAGAGCAATTCCTGAAAATGCAAATTCTCTCTATGGATGTTTCATCTCAAACATTGAACCAAAGACCATTGAAGAAGCATTAAAATACAAAGATTGGATCTTAGTAATGCAAGAAGAGTTGGATCAATTTGAGAGAAACAAAGTCCGGAAACTAGTTCCTTACATTGATGGAATATCTATCATAGGAACTAAGTGGATTTTCAGAAACAAGATGAATGAATCTGGTGACATAACCAGAAACAAAGCAAGGTTGGTTGCCAAGGAATTCACCCAGACTGACGGATTAGATTTTGATGAGTCATATGCTCTAGTTGCAAGATTGGATGCAATCAGACTATTTCTAGCCTTTCCAGCTCATAATGACTTTAAAGTTTACCAAATGGATGTCAATAGTGCATTCCTAAATGGTGAGCTTGCTGAGGAAGTCTATGTTGAGAAACCACCTGGTTTTGAAGTTTCCTTAGAAAGCAAGATGGTCTATAAGCTTCAAAAAGCTCTGTATGGACTTAAACAAGCTCCAAGAGCATGGTATGACACAATATCCAAGTACTTGCTGGAAATTGAATTCAAGAAAGTAGAAGTTAAATAAAACTCTCTTTACATTGAACCATGATGGGAAACTACCTTTAGTACAAGATTATGTTGATGACATAATCTTTGGATCTAAGGACAAGCAACTTTGTAAAGACTTTGCTGAGCTCATGAAAAGTAAATTTGAGATGAGTGATGAGTTGATTTTACATCGTCTCATTCGGTCTTTTGTACCATCTTATTGTCATTCTCAAGTATAGTTTTTATGTGTTTTATTAGTGTTTTGTTACGTTTTTGTGTTTTGTGTGTTTTGTAGGTGTTTGGTGAAAACGCATTGAAACAAGGCTAAACCATTGCATATAATGCATTAATGGGAGCATGGAAGTTCCAATAACTGAAAGGTGGTTGAAAAAGGAGTTGATCGGTCAAAACGGAAGTTGATTCGGAGTTCGGACGAAGATTTTAGAGCCGATTAAGCGAAAGTGCGCGAAATTCGAACAACGATGGAGTAGCTTTGGTATTTTCGCCATAACTTTCTCATATGAACTATGATTGACCTGAACGTGGTTTCCACGCATAGATAAGACCAAGAGATACAACTTTGAAGAAGGAACCATCTCCAAATTTGGATGTTTAGATGCCCAAAAAGATCTTGGGGGCGCCAATGATTCAAGTGACGCTAAAAATCGAACTTATAGCCTAGTTTTGGCGTCCACCAAGTGTCTACCGCGAACGCCAAATGAGGGAAGAGAGTGTTGGCGTCTGCCAACATCAAATTTGGTGTCCACCAACTTTGTTTTCGGCCCAGAACGTGATTTTCAGCCCGTTTTCGCTATATATAACCTATTTTCTTGATCTTTTAAGAGAACTTCATTATTATTCTTCTCTTCTTTTTGCTTTTCAACCTAGAACCTTTCTGTTGGTCCAGATAACGACAAAGTAAAAGACTAGAGGGGGGGGGGGTGAATAGTCTTTTAAAACTTTTGTCGATAAACACAGTTTCTCAGATATCTGTGAAGATTTATGATATTTAATTTCAGAGAGCGGAAGACTTTTCTGTGATAAGTGCACGTGCTCAGCAAGATAGGTGTAAATACTTTGCAAGGTAAATTAAGCATGTAATAAGATGCAGAAAGTAAATAACACAAGTCTTTTTATAGTGGTATCTGAAGGTGGCGTAATCCTTCAACTAATCCACTTCGGCCTTTCTCAGACCTAGAATCCACTAAGACAGATAATTGATGTAACCTTACAAATATCTTCTCTTGATTCCTAATTACACTAGGTTCCCAACCAAGTGTTCCCCCTGAGTTATTCCACGGCTTTCACAGCCAAGTACTTCCTGTACTCAGAAACCTTTTGAGCTATTCCTTAGTTTCCCAAACTAAGTACTTCCTGTGCTCGGTAACCTTGGAGTTATTCCTTAGTTTCCCAAACTAAGTACTTACTGTACTCCACGCCGATTAAGGTGTTGGTTAAGGTAGTTTGTCAGGTGAGCTTCTTTAATAACTTGTTCAGTTATGCAGATAGCTCTATGAATCAAGTATACTTAATACACTTTGCAATGTATGGTATCTTGTTCTTTACTGACCCAAGTCTATAATAAATTTTCAAGAGAATGAATCTCAGATATCAAATCTTAATTCAACTCTTTCGCAAATAGCAATGCTTGTGAAGGATCAGGACACTTAGAACTTTTGTGCTACTTAGAATCAAGAGCTTTGGTCACAACAAAAAGCTTGAAGGTAAGTATTGTGCTTGAGACAGCTTGTGTGAGAGTATTCAATGTGAGTTCAGTGTTCTAAGGTGTGTTCTCAAGCAGTCTAAGTGTTTGATATTTATAGATGAATTTGAGTGCCGTTTAAATAGAATCCGTTAGGCTTAAATCAAATTCAAACTACTAATATCTGAGTATAGTACTGTAGTACGTTTGTCTTCTTCTTCAGAAGCTACCGTTTTTTTGTTCAGACATCTCAGTCCGTGCATTTAATGCATTGTACTATAATTTTGTCCTATAGTGCCAACGGAACTATGCATGGTATCAGAGATCTTTATGCTATCGGATTTCTCTGATGCTGTGCACGTCCTTTTCAAGAGTTTATCACAACTCCAGATATCACTTGTTGAAACATCTTGTTATAATATATTTCATTTCAGAAACATAGTTTATGTCCAAGGTATCTGAGTGTAGATATCTGTGGGCACTTTCCTCGTCTCAGAAAACTTTTATTTCTCAAATATCTTTTTGCAACACTGTTTATTTAAAAATGCTTGTGTCTTTAAGATATCTGGTCATAGGTATCTGGAAACCTTTGTCTTCAGCAATCTTGTGCAGTCTTCAAATCTTCAAATCCTTTGAACATTTCATGCTGGATGCCTTCTTCTTGGTCTTCTTTAAAGAAAAATAAAAATTACATTAAGAGACCTAACGTCCTATACAAGATTAGCTAGACTATCATACTTAGTGAGTTTCCTCTTTTACAGTGTTCAAGTGAACCAAGAGTACTAACTACCTTTCTGAGCTAAGATAAGTCATTAGGTTGCTGATCAAAATCTAAACATATATTCCTAACAAATTTCCCCATTTTGATCAGTGAACGATGACTCTCTGTCCTATTACAAATCTGGATGAGGAAACAATCCACCACTTAATCATTTCTTATGATCTTTTAATTCATATAATTAAGTGCAAAGAGTAAACATCAACCAAATCACAAGGTGTGATCTTTGCTGACAAGTTATCTTTTATAGATTGATATCTGAGAGTAGGTTCATCAGATATGTTATAAAGAGAGTTCACAGATAACTTTTAGATGATAAAACAACATTTTAGCTCAGTCAGCAAGATACAAAATACATATTAAATTAGGACAACAGGAGTAACCAAGCTCCAAGTAGACATCCTAATAAACTAGTCTTCAAGTCTTCAAATCTTCAGCAGCTCCAAGGATCAATTTGCATACTCCCTATCTCCAAATCTTTTGATATCATCTGAGTAGTCATAGAGTAAGGTTCTGACCAACATCTCAGTGTCTCTAGCATAATCACATACTTCTTTGTATGATTTGGTGGGATTTTTCTTGGCAAAGTGTTTGACCCATAAATACTTTCCCCATTTCTAGGCATGCTCAATTCTGATATCTGATAGTTTGAAGTAATCATAAATGATCCTCAGATATCTGATGTCACCCTTGTATTGATGTTCAGTCATGTAGAATGACTCAAAGGGTTCCACAGCAAGTCTTGGCCTTGTGCCTGTTCCAGTGAGGTTTGGGACTCTATGCACATCATCAGGTTTTCCATAAGGACATTCATCATTAAGGTCCTTCCTCATGGCTTCAACTCTCTTGACAACTTCAATATCCAACCAAGCTTTGACATGATTGGTGTTGATCAAGATTGGCTTATCTTTTCTCCATGCCATAAGTTGTTGATAGATGGGTACTGGAAATCCTTTTTCATTTACAAGCAAGTGCTTGAGTTCCAGTATCCAGTATCCATTCCTCTGATGAATACACCTGTAGGAGGAGGAGTTGTTGTCAATCTTCACATACTCAATTCTGGCTTCTTCTGGCCTGAGTGGAAGGTAACCTTTTCTTCTTTCAACTCTCAATCTATTCCTCCTTTGCCTTGAGTTTTCCCTTGGATTGCTTGAAGAACCACCCTAGATTGACTTGGTATTTCTAGAGGGTGTTTTAGCTGCCAAAGGCTTTGCAGCTATGGGCTTAGTTAGGATATCGATTTTTCTTTTTCTATGAAGAGGAGCTTCGTCTTCATCATCATCATCAAGATTAATTCTTGTGAGAGTTTTGCAGCCTTCTTCATTGCCCAGGGATTTGATTTCGCCTTCTTCTTCTTCTTTAGAAGACTCATCAATCCCTCTCACTTGTCTTCTCCTTGGAGCCTTGGTACTCCTTGGAGGTTTCTGTGCCATGGCCCTTGTTACCATTGAAGTTCCTTCAGTTGGTTTCTGGGAAGTAGCTACTATTTGCAAAGCAGCTTGATTTGAGGAGGGCTAATTGATTCTGAGTGGTGGCTGTGAAGTTTTCTTGTTTCTTCTTCCTTTCTGAGCAGCTCCAGCTCCAGATTTCTTCTTATATCCTTCTCCTTCTTCCCACTCCCCCTGACTTTGAGGTCCAGATTTGTACAGTCCTTCCCCCTTAGTCATTGTTGGCTGACTAAGCCTCATAAAGGATTCTGAGAGAGACTCAAAATGCCCTTGTAAGCAGTTATAGGCAGTGAACAACTTCTGAAGTTCAGCTTTGAGCTCCTGATTTTGTTTGATAAGTCCATTTTCCTTATCAGTGAGCTCTGCCAATGGGCCTTGAATAGCATCTGCTTTTCCAGCAGCATAGCTAGCTTCTTCAAAAGCTTTTACAGCCAAGTTTTGGTCATCATCCCTAACCATGCCTAGGTCTTTCTGAGCAATGACCAGACTGGTTGTCCTCTGAGTGATGAGCTTAGTGAGTCTCTTCATTTCTGCAGGGACTGATGCAGTGGCGGCTTTATCTTAAGAAAACAACTCCTTTTTCAATTTGGCCAGTACTTGATATCTGTTCAAGTATTCATTGGAGTTGACATTTGGCAGCTTGCTGAATATTTCAGGAGCAATTAGCTTCCTTTTCAAATGAGAAACCGCTAAGTGTTCATTGCGGTGTTCTGCCAATTTCTTCTCTTCTTCATCATCTGATTCATCAGCCCAGTGATCTTCATCCTCTTGGACATTTTCAAGATTTTCTAGTCCAGCAACCATCTCAGAGATGGGCTTCTTTCCTTTCAGAGAGGAGGATGGTATATCTTTTGATGGTGATGCAGCCTTAGCATCATGCTTTTCTTCAGATGCTTCTTCAGTATCTAGCTCCTCAGCAATGGCATTTACAACATCTTGGAGCTCTTTGACCTCAGAGTAAGCTACCATTTCTTGTAAGTATTGATCTTGAAGTTGATTAAGCTTATCTCTGGATTTAGCTAGCTCTTCTTCCAGTTGAAGATGGAGCTGTTGTTCTTCTTCCAACAGTTGTTTGAATTGACCAGCTCTGGTTTTTGTATTCAATATCTTTTGAGTTGTTTCCTCAGAGTGCTCAACTACTTGTTCAGTAGTGTCCTTTTGTTGTTGGGAAGATGGATTGGTAGATTTCTGGGGAGATGGAGGAGGGGATTTTTGTGATGTCCTCTCAGTGTGTTTTTCAGCAACTGAGGCATTCTTTCTCTGTGTAATCCCTCCCGTCCTTGGTGCAGGGGCATCATCATCATCCTTATTATCATTCTCATCCTTGTGATGGTCAGAAGGAGAGTCTTCATAGTCATTCTCATCAGTCTCCTTCTCTTCTTCATCTTCAGAGACCAGATTGATCACTTTTGGAATAGTGATCTTTTGCCCATTTACTTCCTCTTGTTCAGAGGGTATGCATTGTAAGGTCTGGGGCAAAGTAGGCTTGAATGCCATCTGCATTCTGGTCTGACCATCTGCCTTCTCAAAAGCTTCTATGAGCTTGTGTGCAGCTTCTTTGATAAAGTCCTTATGCATCAGAGTAGCAAAAGAGTACTGCTCTGTTGGGAACATGGCATGGACATAATTATCCAAGTCAAAAGCTCTGACTCTTCTCAATTGGTGATCAGTCACCTTTGTTAATTCAGTCAGATCTGAGCTTCTGAGCTTTTGCCACTTTCTGAAACACTTGAGATGTTTCTTTAGTGTGTGGTTCTTGAAGAATGTAAGCAGGTCTTCTGTTGAGAATGCAGAAGCCTTTTGCACACTTGTTTGAGCCTGAAAGAAAGAGTTTTGAGTTAGATTCAAAACTTGTGTAGATATCTGAGTATTTGTGTAGTTAGGTTTCTAAGTTACCTGAATGAATACATCAGGCTCAGAGACTTGTACTACTGAGGTAGGGAGCTCCTCAGATATCTTGTTGTGAGGTGGGGACTTGGAAGTTTGTTCCTCATCAACCTTTCTTTCTGCTTGAACCTGAGATTAGAAACATAACACTTCGGAAATTTTATCAAGAAGAATTTTAGTGACAAATCAGATATCTGAGAGGTCAATTACCTCCGTTGGAGGCTCAGATACTTGTCTCTCAGAGACTTGTGCAGTCCCTAGAATCTTTTCTTGTGATGAAGACCTTGATGCCTCATCAATTTCCATATGTCGTGAGGATTGAGTGGGTAACTCCTCAACAACTTCTACTTCTTTTTGAACCTGTTAAGTAGAATGTGTTAGTTTGCGAAAAATGATCAGAGATTTGTTCTTTGAAGAATATAGATATTTGAATGAAATACCTTCTCTATAGAAGATTCAGACACTCGTTCTTCAGAGACCTTGGAAGTCTCTGGATTCCTCTCTGAAGAGACAAACTTTTCAGTCCCTTCATTTTTCTTCTCAGTTGGAGCCTATTTGAAACAAACACTTATTAGTCAAGTGTATAAAGCACATATCTGAGTTATATCTTAAGGAACTATTTTCTACCTGTGAGACAGGCTCCTGTTCCTTGAGTGCTGAGGCTATGGAAGCCTCCTTCTCAGATTATGAGGTAAGCTTTGCAGCTTCCTCTTGTTGTAGTGTTTCTAAATCAGCCTGTAACAAAGAAATTTTTGTTAAATAACAAGATTAATAAACACAAAATATCACAAGTAGAGAGTTAAACCATTCAGCTACCTGAGCAGTGTTAGGCTCATTGGTCTCTGGAACTTGTGAAGTTTCCATGCATTGGTCTTGTTGTTCTTGGACCACTTCTTTATTGGAAGTTTCAGGTACTTCAGACCTTTCCTAAGTATGCAACTCAGTTGCCTCCCCTGGTTGATCATTCTGAGTAGATGCCTCAGTTTGATCCCTCTCATTGAGTTAGGGAACCTGCTCTTTTGCAGGTTTTTCTTCAGCAATAAAAGATGCTGGTATCTATAACTCAACTACCATTTCAGCAGTATCCACATCTGGCTGTTGTGGTTGTTGTGCTTGAGACAGACTTTTGAGTGTTGAGGCAATGGCAGTATCCTCCAACACTAGTGTATAACTCATCAGAGCATCTTCAATATGCTTCAGTCTTTCCTGTTCTGATGGTGTAATTTGTCCAGCGACCTTGGACACAGTTGCTTCTTCAGCAACCTTTGAAACAGGTGCTTGTTCAGCAACCTGTGGTGTAGGTTCTTCTTCAGATACCTCTACACTAGTTACTTTTTCAGTAACCTTAGCCCTTTTTGATTTCTCTAGGACTTGAGAGATGACTAAATCATCATCTTCATCGTCAGAGCTCTCATCAGCGTTAGGAACTGATTGGTCCATAATCCTTGCGGTTTCTGCAGATAGGGCTTGGTATCTATCACTACTTCCTTTAGCAGCATTGATAAGTTCATCAACAAGGCTTTCGGCAGTAGTTTTAACATTTCTGAAAGCACTTTCTCTTGTTGAATCTACTTGTTCAGTAGTCGATACCTCTTTTGCAGCATTGATGAGTTCATCTGCAGTGGCTGCAGGTATCTGGGAATCGACAACCACAATGGGTGTGTCTTCTTATTTGCCAGCAGACTTCTTTCGTGAAGTTCTAGGCTTTTTGGTCGCAAACTTTCCCTTAGATACCTCTTCAGTCTTTCGCTTCTTGAAACCTTTCTGAGATCCAGTAACCTTTTTCATCAAGTTTGTATACTCATATTTGTAGAGTAGGTTACTGTTGGCTATGTCAGCCGTCTCTCTGAGCTCAATACCAAGCTTCTCCAGCAAGTAGCATATCTTTATACCATAGCCCACTGTGGCCTTAGGCTCTGCAAGTCCCTTAGCAATTTTAGGCTCAAAGCCTTATATCTTCTTCACAAACTTCATAAAGGCGTACTTTCCCCAATTGAAAGGGTTTTCCAGCCTTTTGTCTTGTTGTTACAACAAGAACATCATCATCCAGCGTTCTTGGCTTATCTGGTCAGCACCTCCTTTTAGACCATCAAAGCATCTGTGATGAATGCATGCCAACACATCCCAGTGAACCAACAGATGTCTGCTTCTGATGTCAGCAAGCTTGAAATCAGTGGGTGTATCTTGTTTATCAGTGTCACACACACCACTGTAAAGATCTTTTACACCTTCAAGGAGATCTTCATCCTTGGTGTCTATTTCAAAATCGTTTCCAAGATTTTGAAGATCAAAGAACTTACAGAAAGTTGTTAAGTCCAAAAGGATTTCCTTTCCTTGGACCTTAGTTTTTACAAACACTATTGCAGTGCCTTCAGAAACACAGGATATAATCCTGGAGTTATTGTAGAATTCTATCACATCCAGTGAAGAAATTCCACTTGGAAGAGCAGATAGAAAACCCTCGATTTGTGCCTTTTCAAGCATGTCAAGAATCAGTTTCCTATCGGCTTGGTTTTCAACAGCAGCCATGAGGTATTCCTCAATCATGGAACCACCCCAAATCATCCTGTGATTTGAAGTCCAATGATCGGGATTAAAGTCTCCTACCAATCGATTGTTCACTATAACCAACTCTGGTGCTTGCTTTTCAGTAGTACCAGTGGTAGAGGATTGGGATTTCTGGGTAGATGAATGCTTAGAAGCCATCTCTTTATATAGTACAAGTGTTTGAAAGTTTGAAAGAGATTTGGGTGAGAGATTAGTGATTCTTTGCAGAAAAACTAACAAAGATTTGCAGAGGTTGAAGAATGGTTTTTGCTATTCTTATGTAAGGCAAAATGTGGGATTAGGCGAAAGTAATTTCTTTTGCCAAAATCCTATATATATATATATAGCAACGTAATTCTAACAAACATATACATACAAATTGGTTTTGTATGTACGTATCTGTGAATTGCAGTAAGGCGTGGGTAAAAGTTTGTTCGGCATTAAATGCATAGTGAACCATGTCGGAATTTCAACACTTCACTTCTTACAGAGAATTAATCTCTGCCGTTAAGATCAATCGCCCATTTTATCAAGGGTCACCATTGCTTATTCAGCAATGATCACAATCAACAATTGTAATTGTGCCCATTTAATGAGTTTTGGCTAATAGCTATCCGAGTCACGTTTCTGGGTGAATGAGAATACTGTTTGTGTCAGAGTCTATCTTATACTTGTTGTCTTTTCTCAGTTTTACACAAAGATAGAAACAATACAAATTTCAAGATAGTAGTTGACTGTAGACAGTTGTACTATTCTCTTTTGTGTTCCCCCTCACTGAGTGATCTAGATATCTGAGTACCTGTCTCAGAAATCTTCAAATAGCCATTTTACCCTTTAGCCTTTGGTTTCTGGATACCCGTTCCAGATCCCTCTTCTCTGGATACCCGTTCCAGATTTCTCTTTTCTGTCCTTTGATATCTTCTTCAGATATCTGAACTTTTTCCGTTCTTTGGTAGCTCCATTAGTCCAAGACTATGTCTTAAGGCTAAGAATCTACTTTCTTGTAGTGGCTTAGTGAAGATATCTGCAAGTTGGTCTTCAGTGCCAATCTTGAGTATCTCTGTATTACCTTTTTCAACATGGTCTCTGACGAAGTGGTGTCTAACATCAATGTGCTTTGTTCTTGCACGAAACTTAGGATTCTGAGTTATGGTAATAGCACTTGTGTTGTCACAGAAAATAGGAGTTTTCTCTTCATGAAGTCCGTAGTCTCTGAGTTGTTGTTGTATCCACAATATTTGTGAAGCACAACACCCAGCAGCAATATATTCAGCCTCTGTGGCAATTGAATTTTGTTTCTTGTTGAACCAAGATACCAATCTACCACCAAGAAATTGACAAGTTCTTGAGGTGCTTTTTCTATCAAGTAATGATCCAGCATAGTCGGCATCTGAATAGCCAACTAAACTCAATCCACTGTCGTTTGGATACCACAATCCAACTTCTACAGTACCTTTTACATACCTTAATATTTTCATAGCAATGTTGTTGTGTCATTGCATTGGATTTGTCTGAAGTCTAGCACACACTCCAACTGCATATTGAATATCAGGTCTACTTGCAGTGAGGTACAGTAGAGACCCAATCAATTTCCTATACTTGTGTTCTTCAACACTCTTGTCAGATTCAGTATAGGTCATTTTGGTTCCAATGCTCATAGGTATCTTATCATTCTTTTCAGAAGGCTTTAGATTAAACTTGTTGAGCATGTCCTTTGCATACTTTGTTTGACTAATGAATATTCCATCATTGAGTTGCTTGACTTGCAGCCCTAGGAAATAATTTAATTCTCCCATCATGCTCATCTCAAATTTACATTTCATGAGTTCAGCAAAGTCTTCACAAAGTTGCTTGTCTTTAGATCCAAATATAATGTCATCAACATATACTTGAACTAAAAGTAGTTTCCCATCATGGTTTAATGTGAAGAGTGTTTTATCAACTTCTCCTTTCTTGAAACCACTTTCTAGTAGGTATCTGGCCAATGTATCATACCATGCTTTTGGAGCTTGTTCAGCCCATACAGAGCTTTCTGAAGCTTATAGACCATCCTACTTTCTGAGGAAACTTCAAAACCTGGTGGTTGCTCAACATAGACTTTCTCAGCAAGTTCATCATTTCGGAATGCACTCTTGACATCCATCTGATAAACTGTAAAGTCATTACGAGATGCAAAGGCTAGAAAGAGTCTTATTGCATCCAATTTTGCAACTGGTGCATAAGATTCATCAAAATCTAGTCCTTCAGTCTGGGTGAATCCCTTGGCAACCAACCTAGCTTTGTTTCTGGTTATTTCACCAGACTCATTCATTTTGTTTCTGAAAATCCACTTGGTTCCGATTACAAATATTCCGTCAACAAATGGAACCAGTTTCCAGACTTTGTTTCTCTCAAATTGATCCAACTCTTCTTGCATTGCAGAGATCCAATCTTGATCCTTTAATGCTTCTTCTATAGTTTTTGGTTCAATATTTGAGATGAAACATCCATAGAGAAAATTTGCATTTTCAGCAATTGCTCTTCTAGTTCTAACTCCTTGGTCTATGGGACCAATCACATCCTTTGCAGGATGATTTCTTATCCATTTCATAATGGGTTTTGAACTAGTAGGATCAATATCATTTTGATTTGAATGCGAATCAATATGATCTTGATGGGATACTTGTGCAGTATCTGAGATATCTGACACATGAGAAATTCCATGGATATCTGACACTTTTTCAGTGTTAGAGATATCTGGAACTTGCATTTTAGCAATCTCATTTTCAGATACCTCTTCAAGATGAAGGTTCTCAGTAACCTGTTCCATTTCTGGAATACTCATAGGAAATTCTTCATCATGTCTTAGAGTCATCTGGTTGTTACTAAGCATAGGTTGCTTTTCATCGTCAGACTCATCCTCTATTTGAATGATAGAATTGTTTCCTTTTGAGGATCCTTTTTCAGAATCTTTAATCATCAGTTCTTTGAACTTATCTGAGAGATCATCATTCAAGAGTACTTTCTTGTTTCCTTAATAGAATACTACATGAACAGATTCCTCAATCTTTTGCGTTCTTTTGTTGTAGATTCTATAGGCTTCGCTATTTAGAGAATAACCAAGAAATACTCCTTCATCTGCCTTTGGTTGAAATGTTCTCAAGTATTCTTTTCCATTGTTAAGAACGAAACATCTGCAACCAAACACCTCTAGATGTTTGATACTAGGGGGTCTACCAATGAAAAGCTCGTAAGGAGTTTTGTCATGGTGTTTGTTAATCAAACATCTATTTTGAGTGGAGCAGGCTATGTTTACAGCTTCAACCCAATAGATTTCACTTATTTCAGTGTCAGCGAACATTGTTCTTGCCGCTTCTTTTAGGGTCCTATTCATCCTTTCAGCAACACCATTTTATTGTGGTGTTCTTACGGAAGATAGTTGATGCTGTATACCTTTGCAGGTACAGAACTCTTTTATGTATTGGTTCACGAACTCAGTACCATGGTTTGTTCTGATTACAGATACCTTGTCATTTTTTATGACTTTGAGCTTATTCAGCAAGTTGGGTATCTCAACCCTTGTATCAGATTTGTGTTTGAGAAAGACAACCCAAGTGAATTTTGAGTAATCATCAACAACAACTAGACCATACTTCTTTCCTGCATAGCTAGTTACAGAGGATTCAAAAAGATCCATATGTAACAATTGCAGTGGCCTTTCACTGGAGTGTCTAGTTTTAGACTTGAAAGATGTTTTAGATTGTTTTCCCATTTGGCAAGTTGAGCACATACCATCTTTTCTATATGCCATTTTGGGTAAACCAACCACCAACTCTTTCTTGGCTAGCTTGTTCAGAGTTTTGAAATTCAAGTGACTCATTCTTTTATGCCATAGCCAATTTTCTTCAGTGTGGCCAGATTGACTCACCATGAGACATTCTTCAGTTGTGGTGGATGCCCAATCAGCAACATAAGGATTTCCTTTACGCCTTGCTACCAAGACTGTCTGCTTTGACTCATTGTCAATCACTTTGCATAGTTTTGACTTGATCTTGACAGTGTACCCTTTGTCTACTAGTTGACTCATGCTTAGGAGATTATATTTCAATCCCTTTACATGTAGTACTTTAGAGATTGTAAGGGTTCCAAACTTCAGATTGCCAAATCCTATGGTTGGATTTTCATCTCCTCCAGCAAACCTGATAGTTGGTCCATCATTGCACTTTCTGTAGTCAATCAGATTTGCTTTGTCTCCTGTCATGTGCTTCCCACATCCACTATCAAAATGCCACTTTGGATTAGTCTTTAGAGTGTTCTCATCAGCCATTAGACAAGGTTCAATGTTGGAGATATCTGGAAAGATTTCTTCAGCCATTCCACACACTTCTTTCTTCTTTTGACCAAAGATAATTACTTCATGAGAAACACCGCACATTTCTGGAGAAGGCAGTGTGGAATCATCTGAGTCTTCATCCTCAGAATTAGACTCAATGTCTAGAGCATCCAATTGGAGTTGAATCTTTTTCCTTTCTTCAGTGAGCATAGCTCTCTGACTTCTCTTGAAGTTTCGTCTATCTTTCTTGTCACCTGTCTTTAGTTTGTTGAAGGTAGGGCAACCTTTCTTGAAATGACCATGTTTCTGACAATAGAAATAGATATCGTTTCCGATTTCTGCTTCCTCAATACTAGATGCTTTTTGAGTTGGCTTGTTCAGCGAGCTTTGCATATTTTTGTACTGGTGATAGTTTGAGACTAGATGCTTTTTCAGCTTCTCTTTGGCTTTTCTTCTCTCTATTTCCCGACTGACATATTTTCACATTTGCTTTACAGCAAGAGCATCCTCAGTCACCTCCTTGCCTTCCTTCTTTTCAGAAATTCCTTGAGCAACTAGAGCAACATTCTGCAACTTTTCAGTTGTTTGTTCTCTTTGAGTTGTCTCATAGTCAACAGTGGCAAGGTGAGAGAAAAGTTCCACTGGAATGATTCCTGGCATTCCTTGGTTAATGTAGAAAAAATTTGTGTGCTCCCAGTTATGATTTAGACTTCTCACAATAGTATTAATCTTTTCTGACTGGGTATATCTATTACTTTCTCCAAGTGCAGCCATGTCACTCATAAGTGTTGTAAATCGGAAATCTAGTTCTTCAAGAGTCTCTGTGGGACCTTGTTTAAAGTTTTGGAATTTGAGCTTCAAAACTTCGAACTTATTTTCCTTCGTTTTCTCAATGCCGGCACAGATTTCTTCAATCAGTTTCCAGGCCACTTTCGCCATTTTTGCACCCCACAGTTTACACTGTACGTGCTCTAGAGTAGAACGTATGATGATATTACGAGCCTGACCATCCAGTCGATTTCTCTTGGCATCTTCCGATGTCCAGAGCTCTCTGGGCTTTGGTTCGTAAATAACTTGACTGGCAGGTCTACCACTGGTTGACGCATCTGTCTGTGAAGACCCATCGCTTTGTTCTCTGTCTCTACCATTAGAAACCTCCATGACCTGCTTGAGTTGTTGAATAACTATTGGGCCATTCTTTATCACGTCGATCATTTCGTCACTGATGGCTTCTAGGTGGAGCATCATGTTGTTCTTCCATTTCTCATAATTCTCTAGCTTCAGAATTGGGGCGTCACTTAAAGACATCCTGCAGTAAACACACTAAACAAACAAATCAAGTGTAGGTGAAAAGCAGTTAGTGGGCACTTATCTGGGATCTAGGTTCAGTGCAGAAGGCTTGGGAACCTCCTGCTCTGATACCACTTGTTGGTCCAGATAACGGCAAAGTAAAAGACTAGAGGGGGGTGAATAGTCTTTTAAAACTTTTGTCGATAAACACGGTTTCTCAGATATCTGTGAAGATTTCTGATACTTAATTTCAGAGAGCAGAAGACTTTTCTGTGATAAGTGCACATGCTCAGCAAGATAGGTGTAAATACTTTGCAAGGAAAATTAAGCAAGTAATAAGATGCAGAAAGTAAATAACACAAGTCTTTTTATAGTGGTATCTGAAGGTGGCGTAATCCTTCAACTAATCCACTTCGGCCTTTCTCAGACCTAGAATCCACTAAGACAGATAATTGATGTAACCTTACAAATATCTTCTCTTCATTCCTAATTACACTAGGTTCCCAACCAAGTGTTCCCCCTGAGTTATTCCCCGACTTTCATAGCCAAGTACTTCCTATACTCAGAAACCTTTTGAGCTATTCCTTAGTTTCCCAAACTAAGTACTTCCTGTGCTCAGTAACCTTGGAGTTATTCCTTAGTTTCCCAAACTAAGTACTTCCTGTACTCCATGCCGATTAAGGTGTTGGTTAAGGTAGTTTGTCAGGTGAGCTTCTTTAATAACTTGTTCAGTTATGCAGATAGCTCTATGAATCAAGTATACTTAATACACTTTGCAATGTATGGTATCTTGTTCTTTACTGACCCAAGTCTATGATAAATGTTCATGAAAATGAATCTCAGATATCAAATCTTAATTTAACTCTTTCACAAATAGCAGTGCTTGTTAAGGATCAGGACACTTAGAACTTTTGTGCTACTTAGAATCAAGAGCTTTGGTCGCAACAGAAGGCTTGAAGGTAAGTAGTGAGTTCAGTGTTCTAAGGTGTTTTCTCAAGCAGTCTAAGTGTTTGATATTTATATATGAATTTGAGTGCCGTTTGAATAGTATCCGTTAGGCTTAAATCAAATTCAAACTACTGATATCTGAGTATAGTACTGTAGTACGTTTGTCTTCTTCTTCTTCAGAAGCTACCGTTTTTTTGTTCAGACATCTTAGTCCGTGCATTTAATGCATTGTACTATACTTTTGTCCTATAGTGCCAACGGAACTATGCATGGTATCAAAGATCTTTATGCTATCGGATTTCTCTGATGCTGTGCACGTCCTTTTCAAGAGTTTATCACAACTCTAGATATCACTTGTTGAAACATCTTGTTATAATATATTTCTTTTCAGAAACATAGTTTATGTCCAAGGTATCTGAGTGTAGATATCTGTGGGCAGTTTCCTCGTCTCAGAAACCTTTTATTTCTCAAATATCTTTTTGCAACACTGTTTATTTAAAAACGCTTGTGTCTTTAAGATATCTGGTCATAGGTATCTGGAAACCTTTGTCTTCAGCAATCTTTTGCAGTCTTCAAATCTTCAAATCATTTGAACATTTCATGCTGGATGCCTTCTTCTTGGTCTTCTTTAAAGAAATATAAAAATTACATTCAGAGACCTAACGTCCTATACAAGATTAGCTAGACTATCATACTTAGTGAGTTTCCTCTTTTACAGTGTTCAAGTGAACCAAGAGTACTAACCACCTTTCTTAGCTAAGATAAGTCATTAAGTTGTTGATCAAAATCTAAACAGATATTCCTAACACTCTGCAAGGCAATTACCTACCTATTATTGGAGGTAATTGAACCGTTTATCTTGTAATCCGACAATTAATTATTGATTGAGAGCATATTCTTCATACTTTCCACTAGTTCGATTGAAGGTCTTCAATTCTTACCTAGGGTTTGTGACATGATGAGACTATAATTTAGAGTCTCATTTGGTTCTTTTTAGCGGTCTTTGTTAGTCTTCGGTTATTGTTTTCTAGTGTTTCTTGTACGTTTTTATGCTTTGCTATTTTGATGTTGTTTTGCAGGAATCAATGATTTTGAGCCAAAATAAGGGCAAGCTGATTAATATGGCTCGCCGCAGTCCGTCACGGCGAGAATTGCTGAGAGCTAATTAATTCTGCGGAGAAGAGCTCGCCGCGGCGAAGGAATTGGTCCGCCACGGCGAGATTTTGCGAATGCCTCCCCTGTTTTGGAGATCGGAGCCCGCTGCGGCGAAGTATTTGGTCCGCCGCGACGTGACTATTTCTGGGATATATAAATCGATGAAAGAAGACTCACTGCGGCGAGAAACGCAGGATCAGAGTTTTGCTTTCCTTATTAGATTAGATTTTGGATTCTTTCTTTCATACTTTCATTTAACCTAGTTCTTAGAAAAAAGCTCTTAGACATTATTCTTGATATTGAACTACATTGGAGCTTGGTTCTATCTTTGATTGAAGGATTGATATCGAATTCCTGGTTATTGTGGTAATTCTCTATTGTTTATCTCTATACAATTCGTTCTTATTCTTGTTTGTCGAATTGTATGAGCTTGCACGCGATTATCATTCTGTTTATGTTTAGCATAAGCAATATCTTGAATTCTTTGATCCTTGCTTCTATCATGAGTAGCTAAACCACTCCGAACATGGTAGTTATGTGACGGTTATGCATATTCGCTTCTAGTGTTTAGATTCGTTTATATAGGTTCGTCTATATCTTTAAATCTTCATAAAACCTTCAATCCAATAAGCTAGAATAAGACTTTCAAAATCGTTTCCGGTTAAGGATCGTGGATTGACGACTCATGATTTCTCTATTTCAAAACATTCAAATAACGATTGGTTGAAATGGATTGATTGATTTATGTACACCGACCGTGTGATAAGTATGAACGATTTTCCTAGAGCGAATTAGCATTACTCGATCATAACTACTGTGTTCTCTCTATCTCTTTGATTTAAACCATTTACTTGCTTTATTCTGATTTCTAGTTTAGAAAGTATTCAAAACCTAAATCATTCAATTTGTTTTCACAAGTAACTGTTTGCTCTCAATTCGTTGTGGTAGCTGAATTGGTTCCTTAGCGAACGATCTTGTGGTTAGCATTGTCTGTCTACAACAACTGCTTACTACCTGTTTATGGAGTATTAATTTGAGCACATCAAATTTGGTGCTGCTGCCGGGGAATCAATTCCTACTGTAGAATTTGAGAGTGATCTATTATTTGCTTGTTTTTTGAACCTGAAGTTTAGTGCACTAACAGAAACTAAGAATATTTCGAGGCTTTGGAGTTGTGTAGATTTAACAACAGGTTTGTCAAAAAGAAATTCCGATAGCTCAGCTCACCTATGGAGCCTACATGCAGCCTGGTGTGGTTAGGGCTGGTAAAGCAGCAATTGTTCTATCTGATAAGGCCAGGAATTTTGAACTCAAGGCTAACCACCTCTACAATCTTCCAAAATTCTACGGAAATGCTGATGAAGATCTGATAAGGTTCGTCAAGGAGTTCGAACTACTGATTTCAGGGATTCCGTTGACAGTCAAAGGGGTGACAATTATTGACGAGGAGATAACGAAGAAGGTATTTCCGATCTGTATGCACGACAAGGCAAGGAGCTGGCTGTTAAACTAACCTGAGGGTTCTCTGCCGACTTGGGATTCGCTCTACAGAGAATTCATGAATAAATTCTATCCCCCCGAGAAAATGCAGCAACTTCGTGCCCAGATAATGCAGTTTCAGCAAATGCATGATGAGACCTTCTACGAAGCTCGGGGACCCTTTTTTGCAGTTATTGGCCCAATGCCCTCACCACAGGATAGACGATATGAGCTTATGTGTCCAATTTTATGAACGCCTGGATTGGGAATATCAAAATATGGTCGATGTGAGCTGTAAAAACTCCTTCCTGGAAGCATCCGCTGATGAATTGAACAGTGTTTTCGAGAAGCTGGCAGTAGCATCGCAGCTTAAGGGAGCAAGAATAAGGCTAGGAGAGTGGCAGCCAGAGCAGTGGAAGAGACTCCAGGGCCGTGTATTACCGAGCTAGAAAAAGAAATCAGGAACCATATGGAGAGGTCTGAGAGGTACTGGTTTGAGGCGTAGAAAATTCAGGAAAATAATAACCAGAGGTTCGACAGTATTGAGCAATCGCAAAGAAGGCTGGAACAGATATTGGGTGACTTGGTTGGGAAATTACAGCTCATGGAGAGAGGTAGACACCCAGCATTCCCAGAAAACATTAGAGTTCTGGCAGTTGAGATATATTTTGAAGGACCAGGGAAGGTTACATCTGTTGTTACCACCTGTACCAATGAGGTTGAGAACTCTGCACCAGACGAGGGAACTCCAGCGACGGTTCAAGTGACCCATTTACTGACAACGGAGCCAACTAAAGACGTAGCCACTGTTGTATCAACGGGGGTGAAGTCGAGGAACCGAGTTCCGTGATTCCAGAATAGGAGGCGAATGCGGAGCAAGAAACTGCTGAAACCGACCCCCCCCCCACCATAGTCATTCCTAAGGAGGAAAAGAGTATAAGCGACTCCAATAGCTTTGATTTATTGGTAGGCATTGGGTGTTCAACTCAGGTTACCGGAATAGTCGACACTGGTGCTAGTTGCAACTTGATGACTTGTGACACCTATGAAGACATAGGCTTAAAAGGATTGGAGTTGCGCAGATGCTTTATGACTCTTGCTGGTGGAACCCAAAGCAGATGCATGGGGAAAGTGGAAGATGTTCCGGTTAAGCTGGATGGTATAACAGTGATGATAGATTTTGTGGTAGTGGAATCGCCGAGGGTGAAGGGGAAAGAAATGGAAAAATATATGCTACTTCTAGGGAGACCCTTCATCTGCTCAACTCTCATAGTGGTGAATTTATATGCCCGAACCTGCACAATTGAGGTGCAAGGCAAGCCACGCAAACTGGAGGCCTATTCTAGATCTGCTCAATTATATTCTGTTTTGCAGGTTGATAGCAGGAAATTCATAGGAGCACACACTGGACCCTTATATATACATACTTATCAACAAGGAAAAATAAGAGTTGCACCAACCGGAAGAGCTAAGAACTTCCAGAGTACCCGTTAGCCAATGTGGAAGAGTCTTGTACATGACTTTAAAGGTACACCTGCAGGCAAGTCACTGTTGACCCCATTCTTTTCTCTTCTTTACTCTATGCTTGAGGACATGCTTGAGTTTAGGTTTAGGGAGGGGGAATGTGCTCTCTAGTGTCTTGTTTGCATTTTCTCTATTTTTTGAGTCTCTAGAGTCTTTCGTCCTTTACTTTCTGTTTGTTTTGGTCATTTTTCTTTTCTTCACTAGAGTCTTTCGTGAGTCATTCTTCCAAGTTACGAAAACTTCTATTGTGATTGTTAAATCTGCTTGCTGCTTACGTTTTGCACGATTCTCAACTTAGATAGTGTAGTGGATTTAAGATCTCGTAAGTTTGTTTTTCCTGAAAATAGAAAGTTTGTTTAACTCTTTAGTCCAAAAAGCCGGTGAGAAACTTTAAGCCGATGAAAAAATATTGTACAGGCGCTTGTGTGATCCTTCCGGGAAGTGCAAACCCTCTTGTTTGCGCCTTTTCATTCTCATGTGTACTCAGTTAAGTTAAGTATGACGAACGGCATGCTCTTCATGTTTCATTTTGTCGAAAGCCAGTGCATTGCGAAGAACCGGTTTGGGGAGAAAAAATCTGCTGCGTTATGAGGTTATTGTTCAAATCTTGTAATATGTATTCCCCCTGATTAGTTGAATCGTCTCGGAGTGTATCTATGGTTCTTGTCACCACCGTAGTCGTGTTAGGCGTGTTTCAAATACTACCTATATACCGGCGTGGTCTTAAAAAGACATATGTCCGTGAGGGTTGATGGCACGTACACCAAACTGACACGCACAAAAGTGCGGACTTTGGTAAAACAGATACTACCAAAAAAGTGAGACTAAAAGAGTCCATAGTTGCCAAATTGATTAGAATTTAATTCTTTTGATGCAAATATGTGGTTTATGGAAGTTGGTTGTATGTCTTGGCAAGCTGCTATACACAAGGAAAAAGTCCTTTCTGACTTAACTGATTGAGTACATGGCATGAGGTATTTGAGGCACCTTTGTGACGAAACTCACCTTCCTTTTCTCTTATTGTTCTTGAGTGTTTAACCCACTGGACACTTCCAGAGTGTGAGAGAGAATAGTGTAGGATTTCCTTGCGAGGGATTGGAGAGTTAGGCTTAAGTGCTATTTATTTGAGAAACTCTATTGCAGGATTTTTTGTGCACTATTTCTGTCAAGGACAGTTGAGTGCAAACCTTTTGCATCTTGTGAATTTAACGCTTAAAATGGTAGAGTTCGGTCACTTGGAAGATTGACTCGTTTGTGTGTTATTATGTGTTGTAGTCTAGAGTCTAGTTTGTTTTTAATTTGTTTGTTTGCTCGGGGACGAGCAAAATGTTCGGTTTGGGGAGTTTGATGAAACTATAATTTAGAGTCTCATATGGTTCTTTTTAGCAGTCTTTGTTAGTCTTCAGTTATTGTTTTCTAGTGTTTATTGTACGTGTTTATGCTTTGGTATATTGATGTTGTTTTGCAGGAATCGATGATTTTGAGCCAAAATAAGGGCAAGCTGATTAACATGGCTCGCCGCGACGAGGGATTCAGACTGCCGCGGCGAGAATTGCCGAGAGCTAATTTACTCTGCAGAGAAGAGCTCGCCGCGGCGAAGGAATTGGTCCGTCACGGCGAGATTTGGCGAATGCCTCCCCTGTTTTGGAGATCGAAGCCCGCCGTGGCGAAGTATTTGGTCCACCGAGGCGAGACTATTTATGGGATATATAAATCGATGAAAGAAGACTCGCTGCGGTGAGGTATTTGGCCGCGGCAGCGAGAAGCGCAGGATCAGAGTTTTGCTTTCCTTATTAGATTAGATTATGGATTCTTTCTTTCATACTTTCTTTTAACCTAGTTCATAGAAAAAAGCTCCTAGCCATTATTATTGAGATTGAACTACATTGGAGCTTGGTTTTATCTTTGATTGAAGGATTGATATCGAATTCCTGGTTATTGTGGTAATTCTCTATTGTTTATCTCTTTACAATTCGTTCTTATTATTGTTTGTCGAATTGTATGAGCTTGCATGCGATTATCATTCTATTTATGTTTAGCATGAGCAATATCTTGAATTCTTTGATCCTTGCATCTATCATGAGTAGCTAAACCACTCCGAACATGGTAGTTATGTGACGGTTATGCATATTCGCTTCTAGGGATTAGATTCGTTCATATAAGTTCGTCTATCTTTAAATCTTCGTAAAACCTTCAATCCAATAAGCTAGAATAAGACTTTCAAAATCGTTTCCGGTTAAGGATCGTGGATTGACGACCCATGATTTCTCTATTTCAAAACATTCAAATAACGATTGGTTGAATTGGATTGACTGATTTATGTACACTGACCGTGTGATAAGTATGAACGATTTTCCTAGAGCGAATTAGCATTACTCGATCATAACTATTGTGTTCTCTCTATCTCTTTGATTTAAACCATTTACTTGCTTTATTCTGATTTCTAGTTTAGAAAGTATTCAAAACCTAAATCATTCAATCTGTTTTCACAAGTAACTGTTTGCTCTTAATTCGTTGTGGTAGCTTAATTGGTTGAGAGCATATTCTTCATACTTTCCACCAGTTCGATTGAAGGTCTTCAATTCTTACCTAGGGTTTGTGACACGATTAGGTAAAATTGTTCCTCATCTCGTTTCTTGGTATTTAGTTTATGATTATGTTTATTGCGTGTTTAATTACGATATTGATTATGTATATGCATGTCATGAGTATCTAAACCCCCAATTATGGGGTGGTGATGGATTCAATGCATGCTAGCTAGGGTTTATGTGATTATATATACAGGCCGCGATTTACTATGAGCTTTTTAGATTAATTGCATATCCTGTTATTCTGTTTGATGTGCATTCCATCAATATCACTGTTAGATTAAACATTTGGTCTTTACATACCAAAATGTTTTTGTCTTGTTTGATCTGACAGTTAGATTGCCAACAGTAATATTAGGATTAGCTTAATTGGTCGTAGCTTAGTGAAATTGATGCCTTCACTAATGCTATTCGTTTTCTGAACCCGAGTAGTGACAAGTTGAGAGCAACCGTTAACCTATTAATCGCATGTTTCCTGATAGCTAGCTTGTTTTCTGTCACCACACCATAATTCTCATTATTCATATCATTGTCGTTTAGATTAATCTGTTTTCTAGTCAGATTGCATAAGTGGATAGATAATATAGAACAATTTCGCTGCCGAAGCAAACAACCCTTTTATTGCTTTCTTTACTGTAATTACTATTCGTAAACAAGACTCAGCTTAGTTAAGTCCTTCGAGACCGACCTCGGGGTTAACTTCACTGCACTACAAGTTTTCGTAGGGTTGAGAATTAACTCTTAGCTCTTAAACAAATTTAAAACTTTGATTTTGACACATCAAGTTTTTGGCGCTGCTGCCGGGGACTTAACTCCTTTGTTAAGTTTACGAATTGTAATTTTTCAGTTGTGTACATTAGTTAGTTTGTCTTTTCTTTTTTTTAGTTTAGTTTGTTTTGCGGAACTACTTGGGTTTCTTTGTGTGTGCAGAAAAGTATGGATCTCTTGATTTGCTATAGGTGTGGGATGGACGGTCATGTTGCAGCAAACTGCATAGACTTTGAACATATCCGAGATTTTCAATTGGAATCTGGAGAGAAGATCGATCATGCATGGTATAGATTTCAAGATCTGCGAGAGGCGCATCCGAGCCATGGTATGACACTGTGTACACTGATGTGGATTTTCTACAAAAATCTAACTAGCGAAGGCCAAGGAATGGTGGATACAGCCGCAGGAGGGTCGAGCAGGGGTTTGACGCCTACGGACCTAGAGGAAACGATCCGAAGCCTGGTTTGCGACCTCAGTTCTTTTGAAATTCGACGGATATGCAATCATCTACTAGCTTGTTGTGCACGAGAAGATGCTGAAGAGATGGAAGAAGATGAGGTCACTACCACCACCTCTATTGCAATTGAAGAAGAAAATCCAGTCACAGTTGAAGGAGTTTTGAGGGTTTAAACGATCAGTCAGTCATGGAGGAGGAGACATCCGCCGCAGCGACCGATGAGGAGACTGAACCACCCGTTTCCAACTGTTTGGAGATGGAGCAGACACCTGATACCACCCAGATGATACCATTGGATTCACAGTCCGTTCCCCCACCTTACGAATAAGACACACTAGCCCACTGCTTACCTAGACCGGCTGGAATTTCGACCCTATTTACCGCTTTTATTTTCCCTTTGATTATCCTTGTTTTATATTAATTTTAGATTTATCTAATGTCAGTCGACAGGAAATCATAGGAAACCTGAGGAGTGGAGCTAAACATGGGCACCAAATCGTTGGGCTTGGCGGGAAGGATGCAATCGATTCATTCCCGTTTGATAATGGATAGCAGCAACCACACGTTTCAGGGAAGTACACTTTCAACTTTCTTTCTTTCTAGACTATTCATTGGGGACCATCTCTAGTCTAGGTTTGGGGAGGGAGGTAGCTTTGGTGTACTTGTCCTTATATGTGTCTGTCGTGTCTGTGTTGTTTGCGTCTGTGTGCGTCAATGTGTGTGTGTGTTTTTTTCTTTTCCTTTGTGGCATCTGCATGATTTTCTATCGAGTCTAAGTCTATCTCCCATGTCGAACGTCTCTTGTATGTACTAAACCTGTTTAATGCTTTTGTTTTGGCTGATCCTTGACTATTAGCAGTTTGCATGTTTTAAGTTTGCTAAGTTCGTTTCTGCTGTAAATAGAAATTATGTTCTAATTCTGTAGTCCAAAAAGCCTGTGAGTAAACCTTAGCCGATGAAAAAATATTGTACCGGCGCCTGTGTGATTTCTCGGGAAGTGGAAACTCCCTTGTTTGCGCCTCATCATTCTCATGTGTACTCTGTGTAAGTTAAGTTTGACGAACAGCATGTTTCCCATTCTTATTTGATTATGCCAAACTTATTTTCTACAAATATCTAACTAGCGAAGGCCAAGGGATGGTGGATAGAGCTGCAGGAGGGTCGATCTGGGGTTTGACGCCTACGGACCTAGAGGAAACGATCCGAAGCCTGGTTTGCGACCTCAGGTCTTTTGAAATCCGGCGGATATGCAACGAGTTACTAGCTTGTTGTGCACGAGAAGATGCTGAAGAGATGGCAGAAGATGAGGTCACTACCACCACCTCTGCTGCAATTGAAGAAGAAATCCAGTCTCAGTTGAAGGAGTTTGTGAGGGTTTAGACGATCAGTCAGTCATGGAGGAGGAGACATCCGCCGAAGCGACCGATGAGGAGACTGAACCACCCGTTTCCAACTATTTGGAGATGGAGCAGACACCTGATACCACCCAGATGATACCAGGTTTGGGGAGGAGGTTTATGCGTATTGTATGTGTTGATAAAGACTATGATGTTCAGGTTTTTCGTTCTCTCAAAAAAATAAAATAAGTCTCGGAGTGGATCTATGGTACTAGTTACCACCGTTAGTCCTGTTGGGCACTTTTCATATACTACCTATATACCGGCGTGGCCATTATAAGCTATATGATTGTGAGGGTTGATGGAGTGTATACCAGACCAGCACGCACAAAAGTGCGGACTTTCGGTAAAACAGACACTACCTAAAAATTGAGACAGAAAAGAAGATATAAGCATATGGGTCATATATAAGACTGCAAAAAAGTAGTTTGGAAAAAAATGAAAAATTGGAAGAAGAGAGAACGGTTGCCTTTTTATAAGTCTACTTTTGACTTAAATGATTGAGTACATTGCATGAGGTATTTGAGGCATCTTTGTGACGCAAGTCACCTCCCTTATCTCTTTATATTCTTGAGTGACTACGCCTACTGGATACTTCCAGGAGTGTGAGAGAATAGATGCATAGGATCCACTTGTGAGAGACTACCGTTTTAGACTTAAGTTCTATTTACTCGGGAAACAAACTTTTTGGACTTATGCTTGTGATTCTGTGAATGTCAGTGTGATGACAAAACTCTTGCGTTTTTCGGGCTTATTATTTGCAATCGTATACTCGGTAGCTTATGAGCTAGACTTTTCTTTTGTTTGTTTGTGTTTTTATTTTTCTAGGATTTTTTAGAGAGTCTGTTGCTTGAGGACAAGCAAGGGTTCGGTTTGGGGAGTTTGATGAGTTGATTTTACATCGTCTCATTCGGTCTTTTTTACCATCTTATTGCCATTCTCAAGTATAGTTTTCATGTGTTTTATTAGTGTTTTGTTACGTTTTTGTGTTTTGTGTGTTTTGTAGGTGTTTGGTGAAAATGCATTGAAACAAGGCTAAACCAGTGCATACAATGCATTAATGGGAGCATGGAATTTCCAATAACTGAAAGTTGGTTGAAAACGGAGTTGATCGGTCAAAACGAAAGTTGATTCGGAGTTCGGACGAAGATTTTAGAGCCGATTAAGCGAAAGCGCGCGAATTCGAACTATGATGGAGCAGCTTTGGTATTTTGGCCATAACATTCTCATATGAACTCCGATTGACCAGAACTTGGTTTCCACGCATAGACAAGACCAACAGCTACAACTTTCAAGAAGGAACTATCTCCAAATTCGAAAGTTTAGATGTGAAAAAAGAGCTTGGGGGGTGCCAGTCGCATCTGGCGGATGCCAAAATCAGACTTGGCGGACGCCATAGCCTAGTTTTGGCGTCCGCCAAGTGTCTACCGCGGACGCCAAATGAGGGCAGAGAGTGTTGGCGTCCGCCAACATCAAAGTTGGCATCCCCAAACTTTGTTTTCGGCCCAGAACGTCATTTTCAGCCCGTTTTCGCTATATATAACCTATTTTCTTGATCTTTTAAGAGAACTTCATTATTATTCTTCTCTTCTTTTTTCTTTTCAACCTAGAACCTTTCCAAGGCAATTACCTACCTATTATTGGAGGTAATTAAACCATTTATCTTGTAATCCGATAATTAATTATTGATTGAGAGCATATTTTTCATACTTTCCACCAGTTCGATTGAAGGTCTTCAATTCTTACTTGGGGTTTCTGACACGATTAGGTAAAATTGTTCCTCATCTCGTTTCTTGGTGTTTAGTTTATGATTATGTTTATTGCGTGTTTAATTACGATATTGATTATGTATATGCATGTCATGAGTAGCTAAAATCCCAATTATGGGGTGGTGATGGATTCAATGCATGCTAGCTAGGGTTTATGTGATTATATATACAGGCCGCGATTTACTATGAGCTTTTTAGACTAATTTCATGTCCTGTTATTCTGTTTGATGTGTATTGCGTCAATATCACTGTTAGATTAAACATTTGATCTTTACATACCAAAACGTTTTCGTCTTGTTTGATCTGACAGTTAGATTGCAAATTGTAATATTAGGATTAGCTTAATTGGTCGTAGCTTAGTGAAATTGATGCCTTCACTAATGCTATTCGTTTTCTGAACCCAAGTAGTGACAACTTGAGAGTAACCGTAAACCTATTAATCGCATTTTTAGTCACCACACCATAGTTCTCCTTATTCATATCATTGTCATTTAGATTAATCTGTTTTCTATTTAGATTGCATATGTAGATAGATAATATAGAATAATTTCACTGCCGAAGCAAACAACCCTTTTACTGATTTCTTTACTATAATTACTATTCGTAAACAAGACTCAGCTTAGTTAAGTCCTTCGAGACCGACCTCGGGGTTAACTTCACTGCACTACATGTTTTCGTAGTGTTGAGAATTAACTCTTAGCTCGTAAACAAATTTAAAACTTTGTTTTTGACACATCAATGAGCATGATGGGAGAATTGAATTACTTCCTAGGGTTGCAAGTCAAGCAACTTGATGATGGAATATTTATTAGTCAAACAAAGTATGCAAAAGACATTCTCTATAATTTTAATCTAAAGCCTTCTGCAATCCACAGTCGACCGCCAAGTGCGATTCCTGCAGCTTCTGTATGTTCATCGATTTCGGGCTTCGTAACTTCGTTTCCTGTCTGCTACAATGTTGTTGAATCTTCAATTATCTTCGCATTGGTTGGTCGCATGACATGTTTTGACACCTCGAACTTCATGCAACAGCCAATCCATCGTATTTGCTTAACTCTCCCTATTTCGCACAAATATGTCGTTTTGGTGCTTGAAATCGTGCAATTCCTCAAAAACACGAACATGACCAACAAAATACACAAGAAGTTGGTAATTGGCCATAATATGATACAAATATTGAATCTTGGGCCTAAAACGAGGGTCTAAAAGCATGTAATATCGCACATTTCATTGTCACACCACACCCCCAAACCAGTTTCTTGCTCATCCTTGAGCAAGGCAATAACGATAATTAAGAAGTGTCAGTGAAATGACTATTGAGCATAAACCACCACATAGACAAGCAGTCAGTTTCTAGGGTTTCAAACTCCACTGACTCACTTAGTTTCCACTCCAAGCAAATAACAAGCAAGCATCACTCACTACAACCAGCGGTTACAAGTGTAACCCAATGTCCTTCAAGGTGTATTTTAAGATCATTACCTCGCGATAATGTTATACAATCCTGCTCCCAAAAGTCAAGCCACAAATCAAAGTACTACTCAGGTTGGCTTGGTAAGTAAAATAGGTAGGATAATATAGAGGAGTGTTTGGCTAAGCATCATTAAAAGATGAGCAAGGCAGAACAAGGGGTATTGCAGGGGGGCTTATCCTTTCGGACACCGAGTTCCTTCCTTCAACTTCGTCTTCTCTATGACAAATCATCAACTTCTCCTTCATCATCATAACTACTTCATCGGTTGCTTCACACATAGACTACTTGATCCTTTATTTTTTTTCTTTTTTCTTTTTCTTTTTCTTTTGACATACTATTTTTTGTAGTCGTTTTACTGACTCGTATGCTTTTGGTTGGCCATCATTGGGCTCTTTTAGTCTCTACATTTTTTTGTAGTGTCTGTTTTACCGAATTCTGCACTTTTGTGCGTGCTGGTTTGGTATACATGCCATAAACCCTCACGGACATGTAGCTTTTAAGGGCCACGCCGGTATGTGGGTAGTAACTGTAACATGTCCAACACGAAAACGGTGATCACAAGTACCACAGATCCACTACGAGACTCTTGTAACTTTGCTTTTTTCGGTACTTTGTTTTCTATTTTTCTGGAGCAAGAGCTAGTGATTTTTAGCACCGGTAATACAAAAGTAGCGCCAACAATGTTACCTTTTGATGATGTTCATCTTCCATTTCTCCCCCAAACCAATTTCTCGAACCAGGGTTTAGTATTTTCTTTTCTACTTTCCCCCAAACCAATTCTCGATCATGATCAACAGGATTCTCCTCCATTCTTTGGAACTCGTTGCTTCGTTTCTTCGTTCAAGCTCGGCGGTAAGTTGCTAATACCGCTTAAGTAAAGCATGTATACGATATATATATATATATATATATATATATATATATATATATATATATATATATATATATATATATGTGGTGGAGATTCATAAGGCTCAAGAAGCTTTCAGAGGGGTTAGAGAAAGGTATAGAAAATGATTCAGAAATGTGAGTACTACAAATAAGGACTCAAGGGTAGCAGTGTTCACACGGTTGCACACAGGACATTAATTAGAGTAGCAAGTAAACTCACTCATCAAAGTAGCATGGGTCAGGTTTGGTCAGAGCATATATTCAGCAAGCAGCGAAGCATGAAAACAAATCCACAACCCCTCATCTTATTCATAATTTATACTTAGTACTCTTCCACAGATCAACCCTTTTTTCAAAAAGCAAAAGACCATAGACGTATCAGATAAAAAATAAAACTAGTACTTATGCAAAAATTAAACTAAAAATTATTGAGTGCGAGTATTTAAAAGTTATTACAGACCGAGTAATTCAGCAAGTAGCAGCCAAATTCCTCCCCCAAACCTAGCTAAGAGAAGATAGAAAAACTAGGAAAGTAAAGAGAAAAAAGAAAAGTTATTCCCCTCTCAGTGTTGTGCTTCCATGGAGAAATGCATCTAGGATGGAGGATCATCCGCTGGTGGAGTAAAGAAATCATCCTGGCTTCCATAGTATTGGCTCGGTCCTGTGCCAGGTGGCGGGTGAAACGGTGGTTGAGGGTAGTGATAAGCTCAAATTATACTCTAAATTACTTAAGAGAATAAGTTGTAGTTGTAGACTATGCTTATAACTCGGTATCGTTCTCTAGGGAATTAATTAAGCTACCACAATGAATTAGAGTAAACAATTTGTTTGTGAGTAACAAGATAGTTTTGAGTGATTTTGCTTCTAAAACACGAATTAATACTAAGGCAAATAAACTGTTTGATCAAATGATAGATGGTCAACCCGGTAATAATGATCAAGTTATGCTAATTCGATACTAGTATAATTGTTCATATTTGTCACACGGTCGGTGTACAGAAAAGCAATCAATACAATCTTAACCGAGTTGTTTTTCGAAGATTTCAAACTAGAGAAATCGTTAAGTTTGTCAGACAGACGATTCTTAACCAAAACAACTTAGAATATTTCAAACTAGCGAATTGGATTGAAGGTTTATATGAAAATCTCAAACTAGACAAACCTATATGAACGAATATAAACCCTAGCTTTGAATACGCATGACTATCACATAATTACCGGATTCAGGAGAGGTTTAGCTACTCATAATTGAATTAAAGACGAAAGAATTCATGGTATTGAATATGCAAAGCATAAACATGGTGATAATCGCAAGCAAGAGCATACAATTCAAAAATCAATCAAAGAAACGAGAATTGTAATCAAGCAATAGAGAATTATCAAAGGCATACTAAGAATTCGATGTCAATGATTCGTACACGAGAAAAACCAAGGTCCAAGATCAATCAATGTCAAAATCTAGGTTTTTGAACTTTTCTAGGTAAAAATTCAAGTAGAAGAAGTTGTGGCCAAAGTTTGCCTAAGTCTAACCAAAAAAGGAGAACAGAAACGCTCAGAAACCCGTCTCGCCGCGACTAGAATATATACTCCCCGCGGCGAGGATTCCAGTAAATCCCAGTGCCTGCCTTGCGTCCTCTCACCGCGGCGAGAATATTTCTTTGCCGCGGCGAGCCCTTGATTCAAAAATTCCACGAGCTTCTGGATTTCTCGCCGCGGCGAGCATCAAACGTCAATGTATTTCCAATTTCTGGAAATCTCGCCGCGGCGAAAATACTTCTCCACCACGGTGAGCTTCAGTCGACCAAAACATTGATACTTACTGGGAATCACGCCAAGGCGAGATTGTTTCTTCGCCGCGGCGAGCCTCGTTCTTCTTCGTTTCTGCTCAGCTCAACAAGCACTTCTCCGCAACGCAAAATCCTACAAAAGAAAACCAAGGTACCAAAGCATAAAAATGCACAAAAACACTATAAAATTTGTAAACAAAGACTAACCAAAAGACGGTAAAAAAGACAAGATGAGACTCTAAATTGTCGTCTCATCAGGTAGCAAGGTGGGTAATTATGCTGAGGGTAGTTCGCATAGCTTGCTTCCATAAAGGAAGTTCTTTGTTGCGCTTGAAGGCAATTCAAGTATGAATTCCATTATCTCCCTTGGTAGCTAGCGTACATCTCCTCTTGCTACCTTATCTCTTCTTGCTGATTTGCTTGGCATTGGTCTCAGAAGTCTTGCATCTGGCTCAGATCAAAGGCTCCTTGCTGCTCATTCCTCCTATTCCTTGCTTCCTGTATTGCTTCCTGGTGCTTAGCGAAGATTCGCTCTACTCTCTTCACAGTGAATGGTTCGGTCAAAGCCATGTTCCCCGATTCCTTTATCTCCACTCCATCTTCCTTATATAATCCTGTTATTAGTCCAGGGAATGGGAGATTCCTCCTATGATATCCTTTCATTGCGTGCATTTCTTCCATGACGATCCGTCCGACATCGACGTACTGGCCAGTCATAATCGAGTAGACCAATACAACCTCCTCTTCATCAATTCCACTTGCGCGATTTCTGGGCCTGAGGTTTGTGCGCACGAATTGCACCCAAAATCTAGCATGATCGGTGAGGGCGGTCTTCGGTATTGATGTGTTCAAATTAGTACTTGATAAAATTCAAAGTAACTAAAGCAGTTGTTGTAAACAGACTTTAACTACGAGATCGTTCTCAATGAGTAAACTAGGCAACTATGACATTTTCAAGTATCAAACGTAAGAGTTTGCAAGTAACAGTTTGTAAGATTGATTTTGTTTTGAAAACTAAACTTAGTAAACAAGTAAACTAAAACGAGTTTTGAATCAATAGAGGGGAAATAGACACGGTAGCAATTAAGAGAAATCAAATACGAATCAGACCAAGTGTTCATATGTTGTCGCAATTTTCTGTCCAAATAAATCACCAATTTCAGTTTTAACCAAGACATTCTTTAAAGATGTGAAGTAGGAAATCAATCGAGTGTCAGATGATTGTTTGTTAACCTGAATGGTTTTGAAGATTTGATAAAAGAATACTAAAATTGGAGTTTTTACGAAGTTTGAGAAAAAGCTTAACACATATGAACAATACTTAGTCTTATAAAAGTCCTATCATGTTATGAAAGTCCAGAGAGACCCCTTGGTTTCAATAGAAATTGTCTAGTTTTTCACTTTACCCGTTTTATATTTCGCGGGTCATAATGCGGACCGGGTCATACCATTTTTGTTCATGGGTTTAGTACATTTTCAGTTTTTGTTTCCCTTTTTGTCTCATTTTCAGTCTTCCGATTTCTCCGGTTTTCAGTTTTCTTCCGATTTTCTCTGGATCTGGCAAAACCCTAGTTTCTGGAGCTTTTCATCTCGCGATCATCAGGTATTCGTCTGTTCCAACTCGATTTTAGTGTTTTAAAGTTGTTGTCACTTGTTTTTGACGGTTTTTTGTTTCGATTTTTGCTTTTTGGTAGTTTCTAGAGCTTTTCGTCGATCGATCGTCAGGTATTTGTCTGTTCAAGCTCGATTTTAGTGTTTCGAAGTTGTTGTTAGTTTATTTTGACGTTTTTATTGTCTCGATTTTGCTTTTGGTTGCTTCGATTTTGCTTTTTAGCCGTTTTTATGGCTGATTCGACTGTTGTAGGTTATATTGGTGGTGGAATGTCTGTGCAAGGGAACACGGATCTTCCTGTTGCCGGTGATAACGTGAATCCTCCTGCTTGAGTGAACACGGAGATACCTCTTCTCCATAATTCTGTTCCCAACATGGGTAAGTGTTTTTTAGTTGCGTTTATGGTTTGTAATTGAGTTTTTTTGCTAGATCTGTTGATTTATAGTTGAATTTTATGGTCATGTTCTTCATTTGTATCTTATTGTGTGAAACTGTGGAATGTCTGTTTGTTTTGAACATTTTTTATGGGAAACTGTCTAGGTTTTAGTATGTATTGTCTAGTTTTTAACATGTATCATCTACTTTTTATGATTTTTAGCTTTTGCTACGTGGTTGTGTACACTGTATATGTTTTTGGCGGGCATTTTGTTGTTTGTTTGAATTTTCTGAATGTTGTGTGTAATTGTCTAGTTTTTAACATATATTGTCTACTTTTTCATATTTACACATTTTTGTTGCTCAGATTGTCTAGTTTTTACCATATATCATCTAGTTTTCATGTAAATACCTTTTGTTTTAGCTTGTAACACATATGGTCTAGTTTATAACAACATTTGTCTAGTTTTATCATGTTATAGCTTCTTCTTTTTTGTGCATTTTTGTAAAAATGTATAGTTTTTACCATATATCATTTAGTTTTGATGTAAATACCTTATGTTTTAGCTTTTAACACATATGGTCTAGTTTTTAACAATATTTGTCTAGTTTTTCATGTTATAAATTTTTGTTGTGCAGTTGTGTTGAATTGTCTAGTTTTTAGTATGTATTGCTTTTTAATATTTTTTTTTGTATTGTTAGGTAACGATGGACAGACGAATAAATCGAAGAATGATAAGGTACCTAAGAAGAAGGTGATTGTTCCAAAGGTTCCTAAGCAGAAGAGGCAGCCTAAACGTGTTACGGTGGTCTCCGAGTTGCTGATGCTTCACCTGAGGAAGATGACAATACAATTCGTGTCAGTCAGAACATTGTGGAGGTTGAGCAAGGTTTAAAGAAAGAGTACAGGCCTGGGGGTTCTGCAAAACTTATGGTTGACATGTTGCAGAAGTTGAATGATGCACATAGACAAAGTGTTGTAGATATTGGTTTCGGTGGGTTGCTTCATTTGAAATTCAAGGCTATTCCATTGGGTATCGTACCCTGGCTTGTGGAGAAGTTTAATGGAGAAACGCGTATTCAGACGATAGGGGAGAATAAGTACCATATCACCGCTGAAGACGTGCAAGACATTTTTCTTCTTCCTAGGAAGCCTGGTTTTCCTGTGAAGTTGTGTTACCAGAATTTAAGGAATGCTGATAAGAAAGATGCTGCCTACATTGCTGATGCAGAGTTGAGGAAAACTTGGAGGGCTAAGTTTGGTATTACAGATCAAAAGGACAATGTGAGGCTTACTGATGTGTTGAAGGTGGTGTTGAGTTTGAAGTATGGTGGGGATGATTTTAAGAGAGTGTTTGTGCTTTATGCTTGTGGCATTTTCCTAGCACCAACTGCAGTAACTTCTATACGTAATGTGGATTGGTGTGGTTTCGTGGTTGATACTTTGTGTGATGCAGTTTCTAAATACAAGTCAACTACGCAAAACCACATTCATGGTTGTGTAGTTGTGCTTGTAGTGCACTTCCCCTTATCCAACATTGGATAATGAAGAATTTGTCAGAGAGGCTTGAAAAAGAGAAGAATATTGGATATGGGAATTCTCTTATGATTGATTGGTATCCTATTAGTAAGCAGAGACTCAAGTCTGCTGTGCTTTATGATGGCACTGTTCCATGCATCAGATATCCTATTCCTGATGGTGTTCGTACTGATGCGGAAATTCAGAATAGTTTTGGCGATGTTAGTCATTCTCTCTTTTTCATGTCTTTTTATTTTTTGAAATAGTGTAGTTTTGTCTATTTTTATACTTGTAATAGTTTTTTGCATGTTTTGTCTAGTTTTATTCAATATGTTACCTTTTAGTGGTATTTGTCTGTTTTTTTATTTTTTGTCTGTAATTGTTTTGTTTTGCTGATTTTGTCTAGTTTTGAGAAGTTATTGTGTAGTTTTTAGTAGTTATTGTATAGTTTTTAACTCTTCTTGATTTGCCTACCTTTCTTGTTTTGTCTTGTTTTTTAATGGAATTGTCTAGTTTTTTCTTAAGTACTGCTTATGTAAAGTGGTTTTTATATTTTGTAGGCTATGGATGAGGCGCTTCAATTTCTTAAACGAGATGTGGAAGTTGTTTTCCACGCATATTCTGCTCGTGTTTCGAAAACACGGAAAGTGCCTGAGGTGGAGTCTTCATCTGCATCACAAGAAGAAGTATCACAAACACAAAAGTTCTGGTTCGATCCTGGGGTGTTGAATCAATTAGACCACATGGTGGCCATGTACCTCCTGATGTTGAGAAATATTGTCCAAGCTTCAGTCTTGGGTTTTCTCAACCGGAAGCAGATCAGAACATTACACATATGTTTGATGCTATGAGAGCTTCCCAAGTTGATAGGGATAATGTAGTTGCAAGTCCTGATGTAAGTTTTTATTGTTATTGTCTAGTTTTATAGTTTTATTGTCTAGTTTTCTGCTTTTATTATCTAGTTGACAGGGATAATATTTTGTGTGAAACTGTCTAGTTTTTGTTGTGCAGTTGTGTAAAACTGTATAGTTTTTACCATGTTTTATCTAGTTTTTACAATGTTTTATCTAGTTTTAGCTTACTGATTAGAATTTTATCATTTTTTTAGCGTGGCAGGTCTAATCTACCAACTGAGCCTGCAGTTAACCTCAGTGATAATGATGATCATGCTTTTAGAAATAAGGAGGATGATGGCAGAGGAAGCTGAAGAAGAGGAAGCTGAGGATGAATAAGAAGTAGTTGAGGATGATGTTGCACAAGAGGAGGAGGATGTTGCTGATGGAGAGGATGATGAAAATGAAGATGATGAGGATGAAACTGAAGATGACGTAGTAGTTTATTGTGAGGAACGTGGTTGGTGCTCTTTGGACATTGGGCCACCACAAGTGGATGTTAAATATGTTTCAAGTAATATGAAGAAAATTGGATTCCTTTGCAAGGGAATGAACAAGATTCCTAAGAAGTGGTTGATTATTGCTTCTTTAAAAGTGAACAAGCCCCGAAGTAAGTATTTATTGTTATTGTATAGTTTTATTGTTTTATTGTCTAGTTTTAGCTTACTGATTATAATTTTATCTTTTTTTTTCTACAGTTCAGATGAAATGTTTGTGAATATCACTCAAAAGTTTTACTTGAATGCTGAGGATCTCCTAAGCATGTATCCTACAATATACATTACCATTAGTGTGATTGATTGTTGGTTAATTGTGATGAATGATTTTCATAGGAGTGTAAATGATGGTGCTATGACCAGATTTTATTTTGGACTTCAAACCTCTGTAAGTGCTTTTTTTTTTTTTTTTAGCTTTTGTGTGTTTTTGTCTAGCTTTATCTTTTTTTTTTTTTTGTCTAATTTATAGTTGGTCAGTTGTGATGAATGATTGGTTGTAGTTTTAGTTTTATGTTTGTAATTATATGTGTGTTTACAGAAACTTTGGTGCAATCTTGCTGGGATTTTTGATGAGGACGAGCATAAGGAGACTTATGATGAAGATGAATCGAAGAAAGATTTAAAGGGTTCTCTTGATCTGTGGGTTGAGGACCAGCTTGCAGACATTGGAAATAGTCTCTCTACTGTGCGAATGGTATTTTTTTTTCAAATTTTTTTTCAGTATATGAAATTGTTTAGTTTTTGTCTGAAATTGTTTAGTTTTTGCTGGAAATTGTTTAGTTTTACTTGTTGATTTTTTTTGTGTTTGCTTGAAATTGTTTAGTTTTTAATGTTTTTGGTCTAGTTTTAATACCTATCTAGTTTTTAAAGTAAAATCATATAATTTTGTATATGATTTTTACTCTTATATTGTTTGTTTTGGCAGTTCTTTGTGCCTTTGTTTCATCCCCACAGTTCGCACTTTTCATGTTGTGTTGTTAATTGTGACAATTTGAAGATTCAATACCTTGATAATTTGGTAGTTGAAGATGAAGGTGAAGTGTATACATTAATGACTGTATTGGTAAGTTCTTATGGAAATCTTGTTATCTTTCTTTTTGTTGTTGTTTTGTTGCTTACATTTTTTCTTCTGTTTTGATATAACAGCGATGTGAAATGGAGACCTTTTTTCGCCGTATTGGTCATCCAGCTGCTAGTTCTATTCCTAATTTTGAAAACCAAATTGTCAAGTTTGATTGGACTGGTAGACTTGGAACTTCTGACTGTGGTGTTTTTCTAATGAAGCATATGGAGCTGTTCCAAGGAACTCATTTTCCTTGCAAGGATCTAATACAAGTATGTACTAGTTTATTATTTTTTTTTACATAATTTTTTTCCCTAAGTTTGTAGAAAAATTGTGAACTTCTTGCATAATTTTTTCTGAGTTTTTTGTTCTAGTTTTGTATGTTAGGTGAATCGTAGGAAATTCCATCGTGTTGAAATTTGCGCAGCTCTTATTCTTGCTGATGCAAATGGTTTGAGATCTGATATTTTGGAGAGTGTTGCATCATTTAACAAACAAGATGCGATAAAGCAAATGAAGGAGAATGATAAGTTGAAACAGCTAGAACCAAAGAAAGCTGCTAATGAAAAAGCTTCTCAAGGATCTAAGAGAACTGCTGCTGATGATGATTTTGAAGAGAGTGGATTGGATAATTTGAAGAAGAATGCTCTGAAGAAACTAAAGCAATCGAAGAAATATTAGTGTTGTTTGAACCGTCTAGTGTTTAGTGTTTAGTGTTTTTAGTGTTTTGGTGTATTGGATGTATTGGTGTTTTGCACAGACATTGCTTGTTCAAATTTGCCCAGTTAGTACTTTATGAATCTAATTGTCTAGTTTTTTGTAAACATTGTCTATGTTTTGCAAGGAAATTTCTAGTTTTATTACTTCTCCAGAAATTTGAAAAATGGCCTACATAATTGTCTAGTTTTGTCTGTGAATCGTCTAGTTTTATTACTTGTCCAGAAATTTACTCAGTGTAACATAATTGTATAGTTTGTCTAGTTTTTACCATATATTGTCTAGTTTATGAAAGGAATTCTCTAGTTTTTACATGATTTTAAATTTACATTATTATGTCTAGTTTTTACATTATATTGTCTAGTTTATGAGAGGAATTCTCTAGTTTTTACATGATTTTAAATTTACATTATATTGTCTAGTTTTTACATTATATTCTCTGTATTGGCCAAAATTCGCTCTTGTCAATTAGACTAACGGATCGGCCCATCAGGGCTACGGCCCAACCCACAATCCATTAATGAGTCCGCCTTGACTTCATACGTGAGTTGGACTCCAAAGGCCAGTTAGCAAGCCCACCTAGCTGACTCATCCATGCAGCCAATCAGCCCGCATGCCACCTGACTAGCTCACACCTTGCCAACCTTCCAGCTGGTTGACAAGCTAGCTAGCTCACCTAGCTCGCCCGACCAGATGATTTAACTCACAAAGACTGACTAACAGACTAACTAACTCAAAGAGCTTGACCGACTTAGTCCGTCATAAACCGACTAAGGCCCACTCTCCTAACTACTTGAGACACGGTCTAATCCGTTCCAATGGCCTCCCCGAGATTCGCGGGCAGACTCCAACGATGGGTGGGTTATATAGAGAAGGCTGAGGAGATGTAGAGATCATCGCATTCTAACGGCAACAAACCCTAGCAATCAATCTCTCACTCCTCCATCTCTCTCAAGCTCTCTGAACAACATCAGCCGTCACCTATCATCATCCACCATCGCTCATCACCATCCATCGTCAACCTTCAACCATCCGCCATCATCCATCTCTGTCAGACAACTGCCAGCTAGCTCCTTCCCGTATGGTCAGCTAGCCCACTGCCGGTGTTTGTCCGCCACGTAGCCGAACCGACTCAACCAACATGATAAGTCGACGCTTGCCACCATCTCTCCCTCTCTATCTCTTTCATTTCATTACTCCTTCTATCAGTCATCTAATTTCATTACTCCTTCTATCAGTCATCTAACTTGAGCGTCGGAGTCCCTTCGGTCGGCACCACACCGGTGTCACCTCGGAATCTCACGTCTCTGTTTGCTATTATTGCCTTGAAGGTTGTCAGTGCCCCCAATCTCTAACCCTAATTTTGATTGTAGATTTCTGAGCGTCTACAATTTAGCGCCCACCGTGGGGCCCCGGCTATCAAACAAGACAATCCAGTAGCAACGACTGCGATACGCTAAGCAATCATCATAACGCACTCAGACGAATACGTTCTGGAAGAGGTAGAGGAGGTGGATGTCGTCACTCAGATCAAAACCTTGGCGGCCCAGATGCAAGAGAACGCCAAGAAGATCAAGCTCCTTGAGGATGAGAACCGCGCTGTCCGCCATGAGAACTCGCTCTTGAAGGAAAGAGTTGAGTCTGTCGTCCACCAGGAGGCTCCAACATTGGACGCGGTCTCGTCTCGCCGACTGACTCATGGCACTGGGGGTAGAGAACCCACCACGCAATACGATTGAGGCTTGCCAGCTAACCTTTGAAGAGACGGAAGGGGAGTTTCCCGTAACTCCAGTCTCTCAAGTGGTGAGTGCTCCGCCAAGGCCATCCCTGGAGATCACTCAGGGTACCACCAGCAGGAGGGTTTCGTTCGAAGGTCCTAACCCAAGGATGAACGATGAATCACCACAACAACGCAACCAAAGCGCAAGTCAGGTAGATCACTTGCTAACCCTCTCTGCAGGACACGGAAGTAGCAACGAGGAGCTAGCCTCCAAACTGGTGAGCTTGGAAGAGATGATCCAAAGGATCCCTGGAGTGCCAGCATCGATCAAGAAGAGCTTACCCAACAGCTTTGTTGACTCTCCCTTCGCCGATGCTATAGCCTTGGTGGAGATGCCAACCAAGTTCACCTTCCCAAACATGAAGCTCTATGATGGAGCGACGGACCCGGACGACCATGTCTCACAATACAAGCAGAGGACGTTCACCATAGCCATCCCCAGGGATCTCCGTGAGGCATGTATGTGCAAAGGGTTTGGTTCCAGTCTGATTGGACCAGCCCTACAATGGTATACCAACTTACCCAACAATTTCATTTCTTCTTTTGCCCAATTAGTCGACTGCTTTGTGGAACAATTCGCAAGCAGTCGTAAGCTTTTGAAACTGTCGGACGACTTGTATAGCGTCCGGCAAAGACCTAACGAATCTCTCAGGGAGTACGTAGCAAGATTCAACAAGGAGAAGGTGTCAATCCCCAATTGTAATAGGACACTGCTGTCAACGCCTTCCGCAAAGGGGTACCACCCAACTCGGGGTTGTACAAGGAGCTGACCATGTACCCCTGTCAAACGATGGAAGACGTGCTCGCCAAAGCATGGGCTCAGATAAAATGGGAGGAGGATGATGCCAACAGACCTTACATGTCAAGCCAAAGTGTTCGCAAGGAGCCCAAGCCTGACAGACGAGTTGAACGAAGGGTTCTAGACTATCGTGCTAGGCCATACCCAACTGAGAGAAGACATGGTCCTGTTGTGAACCCACCCGCCCTCCAATCCAACAGAGGAGGACAGAAACCCGAGCACCGCCTCCGAGTTACTCCCTCAACATTGAACCAGAGGAGTGTGTAGCAGTCATGAAAAGCATGGGTGACAGAGTTAGATGGCCAGGAAAACTCAGGACACCTCCAGATCAAAGAAACTCCAACAAGTGGTGTGAGTTTCATGGAGACCATGGTCATACGACTGCAGAGTGCATCTCCCTGCGATTGGAGGTAGCCGAGCTCTTGACGAGAGGGCACTTGACAGAGTACCTCTCTGACAAAGGTAAAAAGACCCTCGGCACTCGGCAGGGCACTGTTCTGCCTGAGCCCCTCAGACCAACAAGGTGATCAACGTAATCTCTGGGGGGTCAGAGATCAGCGGTGTCTCATACTCTGCGGCGAAGCGCCATAGTAGGCAAACGGTAAGGCCTGAGCCTAACGCTCGCAGGGCATCATACACCTCTTCATCTGACTTGACTATTAGCTTCTCAGACCAAGAGTCTAAGCAACTAATCACTCCTCATGACGATGCTTTAGTTATTTCAATTCTTATTGCAAACTGTCTTACGAAGAGAGTCCTCATTGACAATGGGAGCTCTGCTAACATCATTTTCCTAGATGCTCTGACAGAAATGGGCATAGATGAGGCTGCCATTCGTCAGCCGATAACTCTGTATGGCTTCAGTGGAGAAAAGAAGTACACGGTTGGGAGTGTTACCCTTCCTGTCTATGCAGAAGGCATCAACCTACCAACAAAGTTCCTGATCGTAGAAAATCCGTCAAGCTATAATTCCATCCTTGGTAGGCAGCAGAGTTATAGCAATTACAGCAACTCGACCCCCCAATTGACCCAGACCAGCCAGGGATGGAAGAGCTCGATGAAGTTCAGATTCACCCAGACCATCCAGATCACAAAGTTCAGATTGGGGCAAGGTTGAGACTAGAGCTACGAGAGCAACTGATCACACTTCTCAAAGTTCACCATGACTGCTTTGCTTGGTCACATGCAGACATGACAGGAGTTGACCCAGAGGTAATCACCCACAGAGTTGAGGTCGACCCAGACTACCCACCAGTCAGACAGAAACGGAGGAAGTTCGCTCCAGAGCGGAACAAAGTTATCTATAAAGAAGTCCAAAAATTACTTGATATCGGATCAGTCCGCGAAGTACACTACCCAGACTGGTTAGCCAACGTTGTGGTAGTGAAGAAGAAGAATGGCAAATGGCGAGTGTGCATCGACTTCACCGACCTCAACAAAGCATGCCCGAAGGATTCCTTTCCACTTCCCCACATAGACATGCTAGTGGATGCCACCGCAGGACATGAGCTGTTAAGCTTCATGGACGCATTCTCAGGATACAACCAGATACTGATGCACCCTGAAGATCAAGAGAAGACAGCCTTCGTCACAGAGAGAGGAACCTTCTGTTACAAGGTCATGCCATTCGGACTCAAGAATGCAGGAGCCACTTACCAGCGACTGGTCAACCGTATGTTCGCTAGCATGCTGGGGAACACCATGGAGGTGTACATTGACGACATGCTGGTCAAGTACTTGGTTGCTGATCAGCACCTCGACCACCTCCGCCATGCCTTCTCAGTCCTCCGCAGGTATAATATGAAGTTGAACCCAACCAAATGCTCGTTTGGAGTCTCCTCTGGGAAATTCCTTGGGTATTTGGTCACGCAAAGAGGTATTGAGGCTAACCCTGATCAAATTCATTCAATTTATAACATTCCCTCCCCCAAGTGCGTTAAAGATGTGCAGAAATTGTCTGGGAGGCTAGCAGCCCTCAGCAGGTTCATACCCAAGTCTTCCGAGAGGTGTCGACCATTTTTTGACACCCTACGGAAGGCCAAAGACTTCCAGTGGACAGACAGTGTGAGGACGCCCTACAACAAATCAAGCGTTACCTTACCACACCTCCAGTGCTATCAAAGCCCAAGGCCGGAGAGACTCTGTTTGTTTACCTCGTAGTCTCCGACTCAGCACTAAGCGGCGTCCTAGTCAGGGAAGAGGATGGAAACCAACTCCCAGTCTACTACGTGAGCAAGTCCTTACTAGATGCAGAAACTCGGTACAGCCAGCTGGAGAAGCTAGCCCTTGCACTAGTCACCTCAGCAAGGAAGCTACGCCCTTACTTCCAATGTCATCCAATCGTAATCCTCACCAACTTTCCACTACGCAACATCCTGCACAAGCCCGAAGTCTCTGGTAGGCTCTCCAAATGGGCGGTCGAGCTCAGCGAGTACGACGTCTCCTTCCAACCCTGCACAGCCATCAAATCTCAAGCACTTGCAGACTTCATAGCAAACTTCACCCCAACTAAATTAGGTCAAGTGGAAAAGGAGTTATTTTGCTTACAGGAGAAGGACAACTTGCAGTGGAAGCTCTTAGTCGATGGCTCCAGCAATACCAAAGGAAGTGGGCTCGGCATAGTCCTTACCTCGCCAGACGGTGACACAATCCAAAGAGCCATTCGATGTGGATTCAAAGCAACCAACAACGAGTCCGAGTATGAGGCGCTTATAGCTGGCCTCAACTTAGCTCGGGACATGGGCATAAAAATCATTCAGGTACAATCGGACTCACAGTTAGTAGTTAACCAATTGCAGGGCTCTCACCAAACCAGAGACACCAAGATGGCTGCCTATCTCCAGCTAGTCAAGGAGTTGCAATCCTCCTTCGAGGAGTTCTCTATTTCGTAGGTACCAAGGATGGACAACAACCACGCAGACGCCCTTGCCAACTTGGGAGCGGCCACCCAAACCACAGCACCAATGACTATTCATGTAGTGTATGTACAATGGCCTGCAACATGGAAGGGTGAGCCCGCCAACCAGACAGTGGCTGATATAACAACTGAGTCAAATTGGATGACTCCATTAATATTATACTTGTCCAACGGAGAACTTCCAGAAATCAAAAGCGAGGCAAAGAGGGTAAAGGCAAAGGCAGCCCGCTTCACGCTCCTCGACGGACAACTCTATATGAGATCCTATTCAGGACCCCAACTCAGGTGCGTAACTAATAATGAAGCCAGACATGTTCTGACTGAATTTCATGTAGGAGAATGTGGCAACCATTCCGGAGCCAGAAGTCTTGCCCACCGAGCACTAACAACCGGGTACTATTGGCCAACCATGAGGGCTGATGCTCTAGACTTTGTGAGAAGATGTGACTCATGCCAAAGACACTCACACATCAGCCACCTCCCACCAGAGAGGCTACACCCATCCTTTGCTCCATGGCCTTTTATGAAATGGGGGATGGGCATAGTAGGGAAACTACCTACTGCACCAGGCCAACGAGTGTACATGCTCGCAGTAAGTGATTACTTCACCAAGTGGGTGGAAGCAGAAGCCTTCAAGCAAGTCCGTGACACAGAGGTAAAAAATTTCATTTGGAAACATGTGATCTGCAGGTACGGAGTCCCCTACGAAATCGTGACAGACAATGGCTCCCAGTTCATAAGCTATGAGTTTCAAGATTTCTGCAAAGAATGGGGAATCAAGCTTACATTTTCCACTCCACGCTATCCCCAAGCCAATGGACAAGCAGAGTCGACCAACAAGACTATCATGAACAGTCTCAAAAAATGGCTGAAACAAGCAAAAGGAGCATGGGCGGATGAACTCCCAGGCGTCCTATGGTCGTACCAAACCACACCAAGGACTCCAACTGGAGAAATACCATTCAGCATGACATATGGAACTGAAGCAGTCATACTCATAGAAGTAGGACTACCCACAGCAAGATACAAAATGGCTAGCGAACAGACCAACGATGCGACATTGGCACACGAGCTCGACTTGGTTGATGAACTCAGGGAAAGAGCCATGATTCGGAGTGCCGCCTATCAATAGAAGGCTGCACAACACTTCAACAAGAACATACGCGTACAAACCTTCAAGCAAGACGATTGGGTTCTACATAAGGTGTTCCAGAACACCAAGGAGACAGGAGCTGGCAAGCTTGGACCAAATTGGGAAGGTCTTTACAAAATCACCAAGGTAGTAGGCAACGGAGCCTACAAGTTGGAAACCAAGGAAGGACGACAGGTAGCTAACTGTTGGAATGCCATCCACTTGAAAAGGTATCACTTCTAATGCCCCACCTTCCAAACACTCGCATGTTGAGGTTAACTCCTCTTTACAATCTGCCGACCTGACCAGGGGCTAGCTGGTCACCTAACCCAGCTAGGCAGGTCGGTCAACTGCCCTACCCCCCCAAACCTTCCCAGGGGGGTCCAAACGTCTTGCTGACAGCCGACCAAGCTACTAGTCTTTCCATCGTGACACCCGACGACTGAATCCATGTGAAATCGTCAGCCAATTGGAAGGGTCCAAACGTCTTGCTGACAGCCGACCAAGCTACTAGTCTTTCCATCGTGACACCGGACAACTGAATCCATGCGAAATCGTTAGCAAATTGGAAGGGTCCAAACAATCACATCATCCAAGAGGTTGATAGTTGACCACCTACTTCGTCAGAGAAACTTCTCTCCACGAGCAACATATCACCCACGGCTACGGTATGGTCCAACTTTGTCCGACGAGATTGATTTCTCTTCCAAACAATCGATCTGACTTGGGGCAAGCCGGTTATCTAACCCGGTTGGGCAGGTCGGTCTAACGCCGCCCCCCCCCCCTTTCTAAGGGGGTCTAACGTTCTTGCAGGCTAACCAATACAAGACCTGAACGAGTAGGAAAACCTCGACAACAACGATCAATGAGAAGTCGCCGGCTAACCAGAAGGATCCTCGCAATTACAAAGTCCAAACAATAGGACAGTGGTCATCCACTCCATCTGGCACATACAAACAGTCAGCCTACACCCACAGTCAAGGTACCAATGCTCATGTTTCATCTCAGAGATTGAATTCTCACAACAACTAGCCAACCTGACCAGGGGCTAGCTGGTCAACTAACCCTGCTAGGCAGGTCGGTCATCCACCCCACCCCCCAAACCTCTCCAAGAGGATGGATTCCACTCATGTTGCAGGCTAACTCATCACGAATATGATTGAAGTAATGCCCACGCGGCACATCTTACTTCCAAGTGATCATCCAAAACATACTACTCAACAAAGCCAACCATCCATCAGGCTGAGCAACGACAACACATGGACTCACATCTATTCTGTTTGGATTTCACTTGCTTAATCCATGAGATGCGCCAAAAACAGCTCCAGGGTTTAGACAAGTGCAAACCTTTCAGAATTGATGATCACTACCATACGAAGAGAATCAGCTCCATCCACATGTTCACCATAACTATACGAGAGCTCCGGCAGACAAAGCTCTCTACATGTTGCACCCATCTCAATCCACATACCAAGGTATGACCAAAGTCGCCTTTTGAGATTGATTTCCCTCTAACACAACCGATCTGACCAGAGGCTAGTCGGTTAACTAACCCGACTAGGTAGTACGGTTCAACGCCTCCCCTCTCCAAGAGGGTCCATCACTGAATTCTACAGTCAAGACACAGGGTGAACTCCACAAAATCAGCCGTCTGACAAACGCAGCTTGACATCCACCAGCAAGCTGACGCAGCATGGTATCCACCTGCAAGCTGATGCAGCATAGTATCCACCTGCAAGCTGACTGGCACCCAGCCGTCTGATTGACGCAGCTTGACATCCACCTGCAAGCTGACTGGCACCCAGACGTCTGACTGACGCAGCTTGACACCCACCTGCAAGCTGACTGACACCCAGCTATCTGACAGACGCAGCATGGCACCCAACTGCAAGCTGATTGACACCCAGCTGTCTGACAGACACAACATGGCACCCAACTGCAAGCTGACTGACACCCAGCCGTCTGACAGACGCAACATGGCACCCAACTGCAAGCTGACTAACACCCAGCCGTCTGACAGGCGCAGCATGACACCCAATTGCAAGCTGACTGACCCAGCCGTCTGACAGGCGTAGCATAGCACCCCAATGGCAAGATGACATACATAGATGTCTGACTGACCCAGCGTGGCACAAATTCGACGAAGTAGGCGAACGAACACGATGATAGTTCAAGCACTACTCCTTTGGACTAGAGCTTAAACTGGGGAACAAACCTAGTAGACAAAGTCCAACAGTGCCAAGCGCGTTGCTTTGAGGTTACTCCGCAATGTCTCATTCAATTCGACTTGTAAGACAAGCATGGCTGCATGGTTAAGACAAGCATGATTGCATGAATAAGGCTAGTTAGTCACTCATTCATTCCAAATCGTTTTCACCACTATCAGTGTATGTGCTAGCTCAACAAGCAGTTCTTGTTATGAATTTCTTTGTGAGTGCCCCAATTACATGAGTATGATTTATGAATATGTCTACCATACTATCGATGAAGCTTTTTTTTTTATGTGCTCTCTTCATCACATGAACATTATTAATTTCATATGTATGACTCGTTCTAAGCTACTTCACTCATGTTTGACCACTTTTATCGAGCATTAATATTTTTTAGATACCATATTCAAAATCGTATCTTGTTACATTTACCATGAAAAGTGTACAAGGGCGTACAAACGATCCACGAGATCACATTCCAAAATTTCTACAAAGGGCAAATACGAGACATACTGTTTAGAAGCCTATGCGGCTGAAAAAGTTATGGGTACAACCTAAAAAGAAGCAAAAACCTTCCAAATACACTCATTAGTCCAGCCCTACGAGGTCATTACTTGTGCAAAACGTTCAGACAACAAGTTGACATGAGTGCGATCCATCAGTCTTGCTCAGCTGGAACTGATTCCCAGCATGTAAAACACAATGTCAATATATATCCATCTTTGATAGACATCGCCAACATAGATCAAAACAATCCATCAACATATTCATTTGCAAACAAAGCATCACAGCATGAATATTTCCAAAAAGCAAGAATAAAATACCCATAAACATATTCATTCGCAAAAATGGTGCGACGTCACAAAATTTAATATCCAATTGATTTCACCGAATACCGGCTGATTTAAAAAGCAAAGAGGTCCCTCCGCTCTTAAAAAAGAGAAAACAACTTATAATCTGCCTAAGTGGGTCTACAATGTCCTATCCAAGCTCCAAGTGAAACGATAGCACCACTCTCCTATTAGCCGAGCAAACTCCGTTTTGAGTCCCACCAAGTATGTTCCTACGCAATCAAGAAATCGAGTTACACAAGAGAAAGTAAAACTCCAACAATCGAATTTTAAGGCATAAATCCAAACATATACACAAGACATCCCTCACAATTTCCGTTCAACCATCAAGCATCCCATACACCATTCTTCCACAATTAAAGAGGAAGCAAAGTGTCTAGCTACATCAAAACGAACTCAAAGTTCAAACAAGAACACGACTTGCGGAATTTCGAGCACAAGAATGAGAAAGCCTCGCAATCCAACTACAATTAATTTTCAGATTCATGAAGTGTGAGTTTCATCTAGGAAATCTATCCTAAACTCAAAATTTTACACCTTCCAACACAAAATATGATACCACATTCACTAAAGGAAAAGCGTGAATGCATCAATCCACAAATGCTCTCAATTCACAACTGCACGCATAACAACTTCAAGCCCATGTAGTGGGTGAGTTTACAACAATTTTTAACTATCTCCGAATCGGAAAGACCGTTAAAAAAAATAATAATAAAAAAAAGCCCTCACCTGAAACCACCGAACTCCGGTCGCCTTCAACAAGTTTCAGTCATCGGAGAACACGACTCCGAAACCTCTTCCACCCGGAATCGGAACACTCACCGGAAATCCCAAATTCCGGTAAGCCTCGAATCTTCCACACACAGGTGCGATTCCAGATTCGCCTGCTCTTATCTTAGCACCAGATCCAAAAACGACCCAAGACACCGGAATCCCTCGCCGTGCCACAACCTGCCACCGAAAAACAAAAACTCCGGCCAGGCTTCTCCTCTACGAACCCGGCTCACTCTGTCTTCCCTCTCCGCGTGCTACCACTCAAATCTCATCTCCATCTTCGTCTATCTTCTATGTACTACGTATGTATGAGATGGTTTGGGTACAATTGAGCAAGGAGATTCAAAGATTAAAAAGAAAAAGAGTGAAGGGAGGCAGATTGGCGTGAAAGAAGAAGGGAGGCAGATCGGGTGTGTGTATTGAAACACACTTCAAAGTCTAAGGCATAATTAATTGATGCACATGGATTTGACTCAATTTCAACAAGGGACAAAGTCTTATCCACTCCAAAGCATGTGCTAGCATTCCAATTCGGGCAAGACATACATCATTTCGGGCAAGGCAAGTCCCAATTCGGGCAAGGCATCCACCAATTCGGGCAAGGCATGCACCAATTTAGACAAGGCAAGCACCAATCCGAATTTGGGCAAGGTATGTATCATTTCGGGCAAGGCATATGTATTTCGGGCAAGTTGTACCTCAATCCGGTCAAGACATGCACTAATTCGAATTCGGGCAAGGTATTCACTAATTCGGGCAAGTTATGCTCCATCCGGGCAAGTCAAACCCAAATTCGGGCAAGTCATCTCACTTGAGGCTACCTGCCAGCTCATCCAACCAAGGTGTGTGCTTGTAGGCTACCACCTTGCGGTTGACTTGTCAAACTAAGATTGCTAGCCCGCAAGCTCCAGCTCATCCAACCAAGGTGTGTGCTTGTAAGCTACCACCTTGCGGTTGACTTGTCAAACTAAGATTGCTAGCCCGCAAGCTCCAGCTCATCCAACCAAGGTGTGTGCTTGTAAGCTACCACCTTGCGGTTGACTTGTCAAACCAAGATTGCTAGCCCGCAAGCTCCAGCTCATCCAACCAAGGTGTGTGCTTGTAAGCTACCACCTTGCGGTTGGCTTGTCACACTAAGATTGCTAGCCCGCAAGCTCCAGCTCATCCAACCAAGGTGTGTGCTTGTAAGCTACCACCTTACGACTGGCTTGCCAAACTAAAATTTTCAGTCTGCAAGCTTTAGCTCATCTAGCCAAAGATGTATGTCTGCAAACTACCACCTTACGATCGACTTGCCAAAATAAAAATTTCAGTCTGCAAGTTTTCATCTTGCAAGAACGAATTGCCCATTTACAATTTTTCAGTCTGCAAGTTTTCATCTTGTTAGATTGAAGTGCCCAGTTTCAATTTTTTAGTCTGTAAGTTCCCGTCTTGCTAGATTAAATTGCTCGTCCTGAAAATGTCAGTCTGTAAATCTCCAACTTACTAGATTGACTTGTCCAACTGAGAATGTCAGTCACTAAAAATCCACCTCGCTAGGTTAATTGTTCCCAGCCAAGCGTGTCTATCAGTGAGCTTCTGCATTGCAAGTTTGATGACTTGCTCTGCCAAGCTAACCACTAGATCACTACGAGTGACATCCACACCTCTATCCAATCGCTCTCCCTATCAATGAGCTTATCATTTGTTATCCCGATATACTTACGGGGTAACTAATACCTTTGATGGAGCAAAATATCATTGGCCTACGATCTGGCGCGCATCACTCTTTGGGGCATAAAATTTCTACTCTCCGACTCGAAACACTCGACTCGAAGAGTGGGGGACAAACTGTATTGGCCAAAATTCGCTCTTGTCAATTAGACTAACGGATCGGCCCATCGTATACTACCAACCCACAATCCATTAATGAGTCCGCCTTGACTTCATACGTGAGTTGGACTCCAAAGGCCAGTTAGCAAGCCCACCTAGCTGACTCATCCATGCAGCCAATCCCGCATGCCACCTGACTAGCTCACACCTTGCCAACCTTCCAGCTGGTTGACAAGCTAGCTAGCTCACCTAGCTCGCCCGACCTTGCACCTGACTAACAGACTAACCAACTCCAGTAGCTTGACTGACTTAGTCCGTCAGTAAGCAACCGACTTACGTCCACTCTCCTAACTACTTGAGACACGGTCTAATCCGTTCCAACGGCCTCCCCGAGATTCGCGGGCAGACTCCAACGATGGGTGGGTTATATAGAGAAGGCTGAGGGGATGTAGAGATCATCGCATTCTAACGGCAACAAACCCTAGCAATCAATCTCTCACGCCTCCATCTCTCTCAAGCTCTCTGATCAACATCAGCCGTCACCTATCATCATCCACCCTCACTCATCACCATCCATCGTCAACCTTCAACCATCCGCCATCATCCATCTCTGTCAGACAACTGCCAGCTAGCTCCTTCCCGTAAGGTCAGCTAGCCCACTGCCGGTGTTTGTCCGCCACGTAGCCGAACCGACTCAACCAACATGATAAGTCGACGCTTGCCACCATCTCTCCCTCTCTATCTCTTTCATTTGATGACTCCTTCTATCAGTCATCTAACTTGAGCGTCGGAGTCCCTTCGGTCGGCACCGCACCGGTGTCACCTCGGAATCTCACGTCTCTGTTTGCTATTGTTGCCTTGCAGGTTGTCGGTGCCCCCAATCTCTAACCCTAATTTTGATTGTAGATTTATAAGCGTCTACATTGTCTAGTTTATGAAAGGAATTATCTAGTTTTTACATTATATTCTTCACTTTCACCTTCACCTTTCAACTATCAAATTTACCAACTAAGCTCAACATATTTGTCTAATTTTTACAAGACATTGTCTAGTTTTTAGTAAATATTGTCTTGTTTTATTATCAAACATGAACATAAACATGAAACATTTTTGTCTAACAACATGAATCAAACATAAAATTTATATGATTTGTTCCTTTCTAACAACAGTTGTTATATCAGCTTTTGAAGCCTTTCTGGACCTGGTCTTTTCAAGCGGGCCTTTTATGCGTGCCTTACTCCGCCCCTTAGTCTTGATGTGGGGTGGATCAAGTATGGTAGTTTCTGAATTTGGTGCATAGCTGCTTGTGGTTTCATTTGGTGCTTGTTCTTGTCGTCCAACAAGCTCATTGATAGCAAGTAGATCTCGTTGGTACGAATCCTCCAACATTCTTCTAGCATCCATGTTATTTTCAGATTTGATCACCAAGTCGGTCTAAACCTTGGTTAGCATTCAATGTATATCATTGATTAGTAAACCCTGTTTCAAATTTAGTAAATGACTAAGATAATTGTCTAGTTTTTAATGTACATTGTCTAGTTTTGTAATATAGACCATTTAATAAAAAAAGGTACCATCACCTGATCATGTGATGTCTCCAAGCAACGCTTTCATGGCCACTTGTAAGTCTTGCTTTCTTCATCTTTTCCTTGTCCCAACTTTCTTTTTTTATGTCTCGCGTCCACCGTTGTAGGAAGTACCTTTGAGGAATTGATTCTACATCATTTTGCTTTAAAACTCTTGTAGCAATGGAAACAAAGCCACCCAACTTCCTCTAAATTCTTGCAACTGCAGCTTACATGTACGTCCATATCATATTCATTTATCTTAAAAGTTACAATCCCAACATCTTCTGGATCAGCTTGAGCTGTAACTATGTACTGGTGTTCTCCATTTGATCTTAAGCTGTAGGCAGCCTTTGTATTTTCTGACTCTTGAATTCATGTAGAACGAATTCATAAATCTTTAATGTGTATATCTGCATTTTGTTAGAGAAATTGTCTAGTTTGTTAAAGAAACTAGCTAGTTTTTAACAGGAATTGTCTAGTTTACTACCATAGGCAATTATATATAATAGACGGACAATAAAATGTTAAAAAAGTAATTTTTTTTGTACCTTTGAAGCCTGATACATTAGGATATGTGTGTTTGTTGTCTTTGGGTATCCTCTACTGCAACTGAAATCATATGCAATTTTTGTCTCCCTCCATCGTTCTATTGCAGCATCAAATAGGTGGAAGAATTGAGTGAGTGAAGTTTGCTTGTTGGACTTGAAAGATATTGAATCATTTGTGCTCTCACTCCTTTGGGTAGACATCATCCCAGCAGAAAATGCATCTCTATTTAAAGCCCTACACCATTTCATCCTGATTTCATACAATTTGGCAAGCCATGTATTTTCCTGTAGATTATAACCTTCAATCATGGAATGCCATTCCCTTCCGAATTGTTCTTCATTGTGACATAACTTCAAAATCAAGTCAAACTTTTCTTTTAATTTGGCATCATTCCTTAGTAGTGCTAGATTTTTCACTACATTTTGCTCAATCTGCCAAACACATAATCTATGTCTTCTCTCATCCCCAAACACCTGTTAGATCATTAAACATAGACAATTTCAATTTAAACATAGAATATTGACAGTGTATAGTAGACAATTAAGCTTATAAACTAGATAATTTAACCAAAAACCTAGACAATTTTACTGAACATTTTTTTTTACCTGTTCTATTGCTTTGGAGATCACAGCATCTTGGTCGGTGAATATGGATATAGGCTTCTTTGAATCCATGCATTTTAGGAATGTTGTCAATAGCCATACAAAGCTCTCCGTTTGCTCATTTGCCAAAAAAGCACACCCAAATATCGCATTGCCCCAATGATTGTTTACCCCCACAATTGGAGCACACATGACTCATACTTATTTGTCCTGAATGTTGTGTCAAAGACTACAACATCACCAAATATCTTGTAATGATCCCTCGTCATGGCATCTGCCCAAAAGAGCCCACATAATCTACTTTCTTTGTCAATCAGCATATCATAATAGAACTCTGTGTCTTCTTGCTGCCTACGTAGCAGTAAACTAACTACATGTTGGGCATCTACACCACCCGTTTCATACGCTCTCAGCCTATTTATGTAGTTGATTTGGTCTCTTATAGTATGTCCCACATGCTCCACCTGAATTGGAAGCCATGTACCTGAATGCAACAGTAGGTTTCATGCCTGACTTTTCCATTGCATTTATGACATCTGCCTTGTGTGGTGTTATCTTTCTTTCCACTCTATGGAGGTGCTGCCATTCAGGTCTAGTGTAAGGGTGGGTGTGATTCATGTAGTGCATATCAACCTTGTACAAGTTTGTCTCTTTACAATATTTTTCTTTCATGGCAGCCATACACCCACATCTAGTTTCTGGCACTTCTTTTGGTTTCCTTTTTCTTTTGGTGTTTGTTTGTCCTTGTATGTATGGTGATGGTGTTTTTGTTTGTTTTCCATTTGAGTTGGTACAACCTTCAGCAGAACACCTGAAATACTTCACACTTACTTTTCTAGTACCTGCGTAACGTTTTGTTGTAGACAATTTAACCCTGAATCCTAAAAGTGTAGCTTGCCTCCGATACAATTCAAAGAGTTCTTCATATGTACTAGCAGTTATGCCTAACAAAGACCCTACTAGTGGTTCATCTTCATTTTTTTCTGGTAATACATCACCTGATTTCATGAATAGACATAGAAGCATTTGAATATTGCATGTAATATCTTAACAATTTTAGTACAGAAATAGACAATTATACATTTAACATAAACTCTATCACCTTTTATTGCTTATCATAAACAATTACATGTTAAATATAGACAATTACATGTTAAATATAGACAATTACATATGATATCTAGACAATTTTAGTTTACACACAGAGAACTACACATTCAGCATAAACACTATCACTTTTATTGTTAATCATAGACAATTACATGTTAAATATAGACAATTACATGTTAAATACAGATAATTACATGTAAAAACTACACAATTTGAGTATACACATAGACAACTACACATTCAGCATTAACACTATCACTTTTATTGCTAATCATAGACAATTATATATAAAATATAGACAATTCCAGTTTTAATATAGACATAGACAACCACAGGTTATACCTTCATGTGAAACGATCTGCAAGTCGTCCTCATGAGTTGGTGTTGATGTTCTGAACAATAAATCAACGTCTCCCTATGCAGAACGAGTCATTAAAATCAATTCGAAGTCACTAATCAACCATCAATAATTGTGTTACTAAAATCTTAATGTTCGATACGTTATAATTCAAAAACATACCTGATTTGATGTTGTTATAACTGATTCATCTTCGTTTCCATAAGAGACAATGGTTCCTTCAATGATTCCTTCCATAGTATGAAAAAATCTGCTTGAGTTTGCTCGATTTCAGCATTTTTTCGCCATGTTTCAACTCGATTTCAAGCTTCTTACGTAATATCAGTGATGATCTCGTCGATTTTCCGACCAGATTTGGTGTCCTCAGAGTTTTCCGCAGATCGATCTTAAAAAGAGAAAATCGAGCTGATTGAGAGAGAAAATCAATATGGAAGATGGTAAAATGAGTTGAAAATGGTAAAATGAGCTGAAAGATGGTAAATTTCTTTATTTATACTTGACCTGTTTTTAATGAATCCGGGTCAAAAGATCCGCAAAAAACCATCAGAAGCCAAGTCGAAAAAAAAGGTATAATTGTCTAGTTTTAACGTTTGAAGGGGACTTTCGGGACTCTCCTATATGTAGGGGTCTCTCGCAAAACGGACACGAACAAACCCTAGGTCAAAATCCTAATTCGATTAATCCTACATTGCTACCGCATCTATCGAAGGGTTTAGCTACTCATAACAAAAACAATAACATACACAATGACAATCATAACTGAATCAAGCATGATAAGAGAGATTATAAGCATAAATCGATCAATCAAGCACAGAGAAGAAGATATTGCGAAAGAAAGAAAGATTCAATTGATAATCTAACCTCAAGATTTTAATCCAATGCCAAAGTAACGATTACAAGTGAAAATCGAATGTAATCAAAGCCAAGAGAACCAAACCAGGGTTTTTCTTGCTTGAGAGTGAAAAAAGAAGTATGAAAAGAAGTGTCTGAAATAATCTACAAATAAAAGACTAAGTAGCGCGCAGAAAACAGATTTTGCGAATAAAAGGTCGCGAGACGCGTCCTGGAAAAACTGAGACGCGTCTTGGTGATCTGGGACGCGTCTTGCATCCTTTTGAACAGCTTCTTCAAAATTCGCCTCATAAGTGGAGTTTTGAGTTTCTACTCAGATACGACCTTCTAAGAGCATCGTTTTTTCCTCCAAAACATCTCTAAACACACGAAAACCTGTAAAACACAACTACAACACAAAACACATAAAAATGCACAAGACACACTAATAATGTAAATAAAGACTAACAAAAGACGATAAAAAGAACGAGATGAGACTCTAAAATATAGGCTCATCAAACCCCCCAAACCGAACCTTTGCTCGTCCTCGAGCAAACAAACTAAGCTAGACTCGACTAGACTCTAAACAAAGAAACACAAACAAAACAACGGAGTTGAACAACCAAGCTATCGAACCAACAGTGCTAATATCAAACCCAAACGATACAAAGATTTTGAATTTTCACCAACGTTGGTAGAGAACAAAGAAAATTCAAACAAGTTTGTTTCCTAGGTAAAAAGAAATTAGAGCTAGTCCTATAGTCCCTCACAGGTAATGAATTGAGCTAGTCCAGTAGGTTAAAACGCTCAAAAGTAAAGCTGGGCGGTTGTTAGAAATATCTTTTTAGATTTTAATCAGCAACATAATGACTTATCTTAGCTCAGAAAGGTGGTTAGTACTCTTGGTTCACTTGAACACTGTAAAAAGAGGAAAATCATTTAGTATGATAGTCTAGCAAATCTTGTATAGGATGTTAGGTCTCTGAATGTAATTTTTATTTTCTTGAAGAAGACCAAGAAGAAGGCATCCAGCAGGAGAAGTTCAACATTAAAATGAAGTTTTGAAGACTGCACAGGATTGATGAAGACAAAGGTCATCAGATACCTATGTCCACTTATCTCTTGATGAACAAGTGTTTCTTAAATAAACCAGTTTTGGAAAAGATATCTGAGAACGCAAGGTTTTTGAACGAGGAAAAGTGCCCACAGATATCTACATTCAGATACCTTGGATAAAACTATGTTTTTGGGAAACAATGTTTTAACAAGTATCTGGAAATGATAAGGTCTCTGGAAAGGGACATGCAATGCTTCAGAAAGCGTGCATAGTTTCGTTGGCACTACAGGACAAAAATAATACAGTGCAATAAATGCGCAGACAAAGAGATCTGAACATAAGAGGAAATCTCTGAAAAGAGACAACGTCTTCTGCAGTACTATTTTGAGATATGAATAGTTTGAATTTCATTAAGCCTAACGGATACTATTCAAACGGCATGATTTTCAACTATAAATATCATCACTTAGAATGCTTGAAAAATACACAGAACCACACCTTGAACTTACACTGAAAATACCAAGCTTCTCTGATAATAAATCTAGTGGTATCTTTCTCTCAAGCATACAAGCCTTCAGACTACTTAATCTCTAGCTTACAGTTGCGACTAAGCTCTTGAATTCTAAGTAGCACGAAAGTTCTAAGTGTCCTGATCCTTAACAAGCATTGCTATCTGTGAAGGAGTTGAATCAAAAGATCAAGTATCTGAGATTCATTCTCTAAAACATTTATCATAGACTTGGGTCAGTAAAGAACATTTCACCACACATTGTGAAGTGTGTTAAATGACTCTTGTTCAAGAAGGTAGTATTACATAACTGTAGAAGTTATTAATCTATCAAATCCTGACAAACTACCTTAACCAACACCTTAAACGGCGTGGAGTACAGGAAGTACTTAGTTTGGGAAACTAAGGAATAACTCCAACGTTACTGAGCATAGAAAGTACTTAGTTTGGGAAACTAAGGAATAGCTCAAAGGTTTCTGAGTATAGGAAGTACTTGGTTGAGAAAGCCGGGAAATAACTCAGGGGGAACACTTGGTTGAGAACCTAGTGTATTTAGGAATCGAGAAAAGATATTTGTAAGGTTAACTCAATTATCTGTCTTAGTGGATTCTAGGTCTGTGAAAGGCCGAAGTGGATTAGTTTAAGGATTACGCCACCTTCAGATACCACAATAAAGACTTGTGTTATTTACTTTCTGCAATTTATTACTTGCTTTATTTACTTTGCTAAGTATTTACACATATCTTGCTGAGCACGTGCACTTATCAGAAAAAGTCTTCTGCTCTCTGAAAATAAGTATCAGATATCTTCACAAATATCTGAGAAATTGTGTTTATCGACAAAAGTTTGAAAAAGACTATTCACCCCCCCCCCCCTCTAGTATTTTACTTTCCCGTTATCTGGACCAACAAGTGGTATCAGAGCAGGAGGTTCCCAAGCCTTCTGCACTGAACCTAGATCCCAGATAAGTGCCCACTAACTGATTTTCACCTACACTTGATTTGTCTGTTTAGTGTGTTTGCTGCAGGATGTCTTTAAGTGACGCTCCAATTCTCAAGCCAGAGAATTATGAGAAATGGAAGAACAACATGATGCTCCACCTAGAAGCCATCGGTGATGAAATGATCGAAGTAATAAAGAATGGCCCCATAGTCATTCAACAACTCAATCAAGTAATGGAGGTTTCTAATGGTAGAGACAGAGTTCCCACTGATGAAGAACCTAGTGATGGTTCTTCACAAACAGGTGCTTCAACAAGTGGAAGACATACTGGTCAAGTTATTTATGAGCCAAAGCCCAGAGAGCTCTGGACATCGGAAGATGCCAAGAGAAATCGACTGGATGGTCAGGCTCGCAATATCATCATACGTTCCACTCCAGAACACATACAGTGTAAACTGTGGGGTGCAAAGACGGCGAAAGTGGCCTGGCAACTGATTTAGGAAATCTGTGCCGGCACTGAGAAAACAAAGGAAAATAAGTTCGAAGTTTTGAAGCTCAAATTCCAAAACTTTAAACAAGGTCCCACAGAGATTCTTGAAGAGCTAGATTTCCGGTTTACATCACTCATGAGTGACATGGCTGTACTTGGTGAAAGTAATAGATATATCCAACCAGAAAAAATTAAGACTATTGTGAGAAGTCTAAATCATAACTGGGAGCATACAAAAATTTTCTACTTTAACCAAGGAATGCCAGATATCACTCCAGTGGAACTTTTCTCTCACCTTGCCACAGTTGACTATGAGACAACTCAAAGAGAACAAACAACTGAAAAGTTGCAGAATATTGCTCTAGTTGCTCAAGGAATTTCTGAAAAGAAGGAAGGCAAGGAGGTGACTGAGGAGAATGCTCTTGCTGTAAAGCAAATGAGACAATATGTCAGTCGAGAGATTGAGAGAAGAAAAGCCAAAGAGAAGCTGAAAAAGCATCTAGGCTCAAATTATCATCAGTACAAAAATATGCAACTGTCTAGCTCGCTGAACAAGCCGGCTCAGAAAGCATCTAGTACTGAGGAAGCAGAAATCGAAAACGATATCTGTTTCTATTGTCAGAAACCTGGTCATTTCAAAAAGGATTGCCCTGCCCTCAACAAGCTAAAGACAGGTGACAAGAAAGATAGAAGAAACTTCAAGAGAGGTCAGAGAGCTCTGCTCACTGAGGAAAGAAAGAAGATACAAATCCAACTGGATGCTCTAGACATTGAGTCTGATTCTGAGGATGAAGACTCAGATGATTCCACACTGCCTTCTCCAGAGATGTGTGGTGTCTCTCATGAAGTGGTTGACTTTGGTCAAAAGAAGAAAGAAGTGTGTGGAGTGGCTGAAGAAATCTTTCCAGATATCTCCAACATTGAACCTTGTCTAATGGCTGATGAGGTAACACATACTTCTTGTTATACTTATGAAAGTGATGAGGAAGGAATCAAAGATCTGGAACATCTCAGAAGAGAACTTGATCTCTACGAAAGAGAATTTTTAATGGTCCGAGCTAGAGCCGAAACCCTTGAAGAAGAAAAGAATTCTCTTGTAAAAGAAATTCAAAATTACTCAAGATATCTGAGAAAAAGGATGCTGAAATTGCATTTCTCAAAGCTCAGATATCTGAGACAGAAAAGTCACATAAAGAAGCATTGGCCAAACTTCAAAAGAAATGTGAAGGTCTTCTGTCTGAGATTAAGGAACTCAAAAAGAAGGAAGTATCTTTCCAATCTTATGTCAAAGCTAGTGACACTCTTACTGAAGTACAATCCTATTTAAGAGATCCTTCAGAAAAGGGAGGACTTGGGCTGGACGCACAAACAAATAGATCTACCACTCTGAATAAGAGTGATGAAAGAATAACATTTGTTAGTGCTCAGCAAGATGGTTCCCTAACAACTTATAGCATTGGTCAGAAAGCTAAGGCTGGTGACAAAGGAAAGGCAGTTTCGACCAAACCTTTGTGGGAAAAACTAGTCCGAAAGAAAACTGTTGAGAATATTTCTCAAAAGAAACATAACACTGAAAAGTGTAATCACCCACAGTGCTATGTCTCTCATAAAGGAAGAATTGCAGGAGCTGGCAAATTCTCCTATGTCACATTTTCTGGAAAGAAACTAGACTACCCAGAGACTAGCAAAGCTGCTGAGATGAGAACTCAGATAGCACCAGGTGCTCGAAATGGCATTGGCTATAAAGCCATCGGGAAACAACTTGCTCGTGAGTATAAACAAGAGCAAGAACGATGGATAAAGGCTAGGATTTCTTACAACAATTATCAGAAGTGGAAGAAAAGTCAAGCCACTGAAAATCTGAATGCCAGGGCTAGAATAAATCTGGCAAGGAAAGCTAAGTTTTCTGACAAGCAGACTCAGCAACCTGAAAGGTATCTGAAAGCACCACAAGGAGCACCAAGGAACACACTAAGGAAGAAAATAATTCTTAATAACAATGATACTAATCATTTACCTAGAATTCCTCCTTATGTTCCTGTTAAAGAAAAGAATGTTCCTAAAAAATTCATTCAGAAATGGATTCCTACAGGACGATTCTTTAGTCCAGAAGGTTCCATTGTTGGAATGAGAGCCTAACTGCTTGTTTCCTGTTTTGTGCAAAACACTCTGAGGAAGAACCCGAAGTGGCATTTTGATAGTGGATGTGGGAAGCACATGACAGGAGACAAAAGCAAATCTGATTAACTACAGAAAATGCGATAATGGACCAATTATTAGATTTGCTGGAGGAGAAGAAAACCCAACCATAGGATTTGGCAATCTGAAATTTGGAGCCCTTACAATCTCTGAAGTACTACATGTAAAGGGATTGAAATATAATCTCCTAAGCATGAGTCAATTAGTAGACAAAGGGTACACTGTCAAGATCAAGTCAAAACTATGCAAAGTGATTGACAATGAGTCAAATCAGACAGTCTTGTTGCTAGGCGAAAAGGAAATCTTTATGTTGCTGATTGGGCATCCGCCACAACTGAAGAATGTCTCATGGTGAGTCAATCTGGCCACACTGAAGAAAATTGGCTATGGTATAAAAGAATGAATCACTTGAATTTCAAAACTCTGAACAAGCTAGCAAAGAAAGAATTAGTGGTTGGTTTACCCAAAATGGCATATAGAAAGGATGGTATATGCTCAGCTTGCCAAATGGGAAAACAATCCAAAACATCTTTCAAGTCTAAAACTAGACACTCCAGTGAAAGGCCACTGCAAATGTTACATATGGATCTTTTTGAATCCTCTGTAACTAGCTATGCAGGAAAGAAGTATGGTCTGGTTGTTGTTGATTATTACTCAAGATTCACTTGGGTTATATTTTTCAAACAAAAATCTGATGCAAGGGTTGAGATACCCAACTTGCTGAATAAACTTGAAGTCATGAAAAATGACAAGTTATCTGTAATCAGAACAGACCATGGTACCGAGTTTGTGAACCAGTATATAAAAGAATTTTGTACCTGCAAAGGTATACAACCTCAACTATCTTCCGTAAGGACACCACAACAAAATGGTGTTGCTGAAAGGAAGAATAGGACCCTAAAAGAAGCAGCAAGAACAATGCTTGCTGACACTGAAATAAGTGAAATCTATTGGGTTGAAGCTGTTAACACAGCCTGCTACACTCAAATAGATGCTTGATTAACAAACACCATGACAAAACTACTTACGAGCTTTTGATTGGTAGATCCCCTAGTATCAAACATCTAAGGGTGTTTGGTTGCAGATGTTTTGTTCTTAACAATGGAAAAGAATACTTGAGAACATTTCAACCAAAAGCAGATGAAGGAGTATTTCTTGGTTACTCTCTGAATAGCAAAGCCTATAGAATCTACAACAAAAGAACGCAAAAGATTGAAGAATCTGTTCATGTAGTTTTCTACGAAGGAAACAAGAAAATACCCTTGAATGATGATCTCTCAGAAAAGTTAAAAGAGCTGATGATTAAACATTCTAAAGAAGAATCCTCAATAGGAAAAAAATCTATCATTCACTTAGAGGATGAATCTGACGATGAAAAGCAACAATTGCTTAGTAACAACCAGATGACTCTAAGACATGATGAAGAATTTCCTATATGAATTTTAGAAATGGAACAGGTTACTGAGAACCTTCATCATGAAGAGGTTTTTGAGAATGGGATTACTGAAAATCATATTCCAGACATCTCTAACACTGAAAAAGTGTCAGATATCCATGGCATTTCCCATGTGTCAGATATCTCAGATACTGCACAAGTATCATATCAAGATCATATTGATTCACATTCAGATCAAAATGATATTAATCCTACTAGTTCAAAACCCATAATGAAATGGATAAGAAATCATCATGCCAAGGATGTGATCGGTCCTTTAGACAAAAGAGTTAGAACTAGGAGAGCAATTGCTGACTCTCTTTATGGATGTTTCATCTCAAATATTGAACCTGAAACTATAGAAGAAGCACTGAAGGATCAAGATTGGATCTCTGCAATGCAAGAAGAGTTGGATCAATTTGAGAGAAACAAAGTCTGGAAACTGGTTCCATTTGTTGACGGAATATCTGTAATTGGAACCAAGTGGGTTTTCAGAAATAAAATGAACGAGTCTAGTGAAATAACTAGAAACAAAGCAAGGTTGGTTGCCAAGGGATTCACCCAGACTGAAGGACTAGATTTTGATGAATCATATGCTCCAGTTGCAAGATTGGACGCAATTAGACTATTTCTAGCCTTTGCAGCTCATAATGACTTTAAAGTTTATCAAATGGATGTTAAAAGTGCATTCCTAAACGGTGAACTTGCTGAAGAGGTCTATGTTGAACAACCACCAGGCTTTGAGGTTTCCACATGAAGTAGAATGGTTTATAAGCTTCAGAAAGCTCTGTATTGACTGAAACAGGCTCTAAGAGCATGGTATGATATTTTAGCCAAAACTTGCTGGAAAGTGGCTTCAAGAAAGGAGATGTTGATAAAACACTCTTTACTTTGAATCATGGAGGGAAACTACTTCTAGTCCAAGTATATGTTGATGACATTATATTTGGATCTAAAGACAAGCAACTTTGTGAAGACTTTGCTGAGCTCATGAAAAGTAAATTTGAGATGAGCATGATGGGAGAATTAAACTACTTCCTAGGATTGCAAGTCAAGCAACTTAATGATGGAATATTCATTAGTCAAACAAAGTATGCAAAAGACATGCTCAACAAGTTTAATCTAAAGCCTTCTGAAAAGAATGCTAAGATACCTATGAGCATTGGAACCAAAACGACCTATACTGAATCTGACAAGAGTGTTGAAGAACACAAGTATAGGAAATTGATTGGGTCTCTACTATACCTCACTGCAAGTAGACCTGATATTCAATATGCAGTTGGAGTGTGTGCCAGATTTCAGACAAATCCAATGCAATCACACTACAACATTGCTATGAAAATATTAAGGTACGTGAAGGGTACTGTAGAAGTTGGATTGTGGTATCCAAAAGACAGTGGATTGAGTTTAGTTGGCTATTCTGATGCTCACTATGCTGGATCATTGATTGATAGAAAAAGCACCTCAGGAACTTGTCAATTTCTTTGTGCCAGAATGATATCATGGTTTAGTAAGAAACAAAACTCAATTGCCACATCTACCAAAGAGGCTGAATATATTGCTGCTGGGTGTTGTGCTTCACAAATATTATGGATACAACAACAACTCAGAGACTATGGACTCAATGAAGAGAAAACTCCGATTTTCTGTGACAACACAAGTGCTATTGCCATAACTCAGAATCCTAAGTTTCATTCATGAACAAAGCACATTGATGTTAGACACCACTTCATTAGAGACCATATTGAAAAAGGCAATATAGAGATACTCAAGATTGGCACTGAAGACCAACTTGCAGATATCTTCACTAAGTCACTACAAGAAAGTAGATTCTTAGCTTTAAGACATAGTCTTGGACTAATGGAGCTACCAAAGAACTGAAAAAGTTCAGATATCTGAAGAAGATATCAAAAGAGGGAAAGAGATATCTGGAACGGGTATCCAGATATAGAGTGAAAAGAAACCGGAACGAGTATCCAGAAAAGAAGTATCTGGAACGGGTATCCAGAAACCACAGGCAAAAGGGTAAAATGACTAATTGAAGATCTCTGAGACAGGTACTCAGATATCTAGATCACTCAGTGAGGGCGAACACAAAAGAGAATAGTACAACTATCTACAGTCAACTACTCTCTTGAAATTTGTATTGTTTCTATCTTTTTGTAAAACATGAACAGATATCGAGTGTGAGATAGACTCAGATACAAAAATGTCCCTTAGTCACACAGAAGAGATGTGATTCAGATAACTAATCGCCAAAATTCATTAATTGGGCACAATCACATGGGTTGATTGTGATCATTGCTGGAAAAACAATCTCAACCATTTATGGAATGGGCGTTCCATTTTAAAGGCCGAGATTTATTCTCTGTAAAATAGTGGACTGTAAAAACTCAGACGTGACCCACTAAGCATTTAATGCAAACCGAATTTTACCCATGCCTTACTGAACGTACACAGATACAAATGCACAAAATTAATTTGTGTATTTTTGTCTGTTGGAATTACACTGCTATATATATAGGATTTTGGCAAAAGAAATCACTTTCGCCTAATCCTACATTTGCTCTTGCACAAAAACTGCAAAATTCTCTCAAATCTTTCTGCAACATCTGATTCCCTCTTAGTTTTTCTGCAAAGAATCACTAATTTCCTACCTTAATCTCTTCTCGTCTTTAAAAAAATTCACTATTTAAAGAGATGGCTCCCAAACGTGCTTCTACTCAGAAATCCCAAGCTACTACATCTGGTACTGCTGAAAAGCAGCCACCAGTGCTAGTTATAACAAACAATCGATTGATTGGAGAGTTCAATCCTGATCATTGGACTTCAAATCACAGGATGATTTGGGGTGGTGCCATGATTGAGGAATACCTGGTAGCTGCAATAGAAAACCAGACTGACAGAAAGTTGGTACTTGATATGCTTGAAAAGGCACAAATCAAGGGCTTTCTATCTGCTCTTCCCAGTGGAGTTTCTTCCCTAGATGTCCTGGAGTTTTACAATAACTCCACGATTATCTCCAAAGTCTCTGAAGGCACTGAGACAGTGTCTATCAAGACCAAAGTCCAAGGACAAGAAATCCATTGACCAAAAACGACTTTCTGTGAGCTGTTTGAACTTCAAAACCTTGGAAACGATTTTGAAATTGACACCAAGGATGAAGATCTCCTTGAAGGTGTGAAGCAACTATAAAGTGATGTGTGTGATCTTGATAAGCCAGACACCCCCATCGACTTTAAGCTTGCTGACATAAGGACCAGACATCTATTGGTCCACTTAGATGTGTTGGCATGTATCCTTCACAGATGCTATGATGGTCTACAAGGAGGTGCTGAACAGATAAGCCAAGAACGCTGAATGATGATGTTCTTGTTGAATCAACAAGACAAAAGGCTGGAAAACCCTTTTAATTGGGGAAAGTACACCTTCATGAAATTTGTGAAGAAGATACAAGGCTTTGAGCCTAAAATCGTCAAGGGCCTTCCTGAGCCAAAAGCCACAGTAAGCTATGGACTGAAGATATGCTACTTACTGGAGTGCTGTGGCATTGAGCTCAGAGAAACGGCAGACATTGCCAACAGTAACCTGCTCTACAAATATGAGTATACAAACATGATGAAAAAGGTTACTGCATCTCAGAAAGGTTCCAAGAAACGAAAGACTGATGAGGTATCTGAAGGTTCCATTGCTACCAAGAGGCCCAGAACCTCACAAAAGAAGTCTGCTGGCAAATCAGAAGGCATACCCTCTGTGGATGTCGACTCTCAGATACCTGCCGCCACTGCTGATGAACTCATCAATGCAGATGAACTCATAAATGCTGCAGAGTGCCTTGCAGATGAACTTATCAATGCTGATAACAGCAGTGAGAAACTTCAAACTCTCTCTGCAGATGAACTCATAAATGCTGCAGAGTGCCTTGCAGATGAACTTATCAATGCTGATAAAAGCAGTGAGAAACTTCAAACTCTCTCTGCAAAAGCAGCAGGGATTGTTGATAACTCCGTTCCAGATTTCGATGACAAATCGGACGAGGAGAAGATCCAAGCCCCCAAGGTTACTAAAAAAGTATCCAAGGCCAAGGGAAAGAGGACTAAAAGGTCCAAGGTTGCTGAGAAAGCAACTAGCTCAAAGGTTGCTGAAAAAGCACCTATAGCAAAGGTTGTTGGTGCCAACACACCATCAGGGAAAGTCACGTATAAACAACTTCAAGAGGCCATGATGAGTGGTGACCTAGTGTTGGTAGACGCTGATTTCAACACCACACTTAAAAATCTGGAAGAGCTCTCAAATGCTCAAACTTCTGCCTCTAGACAACCATAACAACCACAACCATAACAGCCACAAGTGGTTGATGAAATGGTCAATGAACTCCATTTCGACATACCAGCAATGCATTATGCTGAAGAAAATCCTGCAAATGAGCAGGTTCCCCAACTCCTTGCGAGGGATCAAACTGAGACACCTGCTCAGAATGATCAAACAGGGGAGGCAACTGAGTTAGTCACTCCGGAAAGGTCTGAAGTACCTGAAACTTCAAACAAAGAAGCTGAAATGGAACAACAAGACCAAGGCATAGAAGGGTCACAAGTTCCAGAGACCAATCAACCTGACATTGCTCAGGTAGATGAATGGTTTAACTCTCTACTTGTGATATTTTGTGTTTATTAATCTTGTTATTTAATAAAATTTCTTTGTTACAGGCTGAATTAGAAACACAAGAACTAGAGGAAGCTGGAAAGCTTGCCTCAGAATCTGAGAAGGAGGCTTCCATAGCCTCACCACTCAAGGAACAGGAGCTTATCTCGCAGGTAGAAGAAAGTTCCTTAAGATATAACATCTCGGATATATGCTTTATACATATGAATAATACCAAAGTGTTTGTTTCTAATAGGCTCCAACTGAGAAGAAAAATGATGAGGCTGAGAATCCTAACTCGTCGGAGAATCAACTAGAGACTCACAAAGTCTCTAAGGAACTAGTATTTGAGCCTTCTATTGAGAAGGTATATATCTCAGATATCTCTATTCTTCATAATAATACTCTGATCATTTTTCTAAAAATTTAACACTTTCTACTCATAGGCTCAAACAGAAGTAGAAGTTGCTGGGCAATTGCCCACTCAATCCTCTCAACCAATGGAAATTGATGAGGCCACCAAACTTTCATCACCAGAGAGAATACCATAGACTGTACAAGTTTCTGAAAGACATGTATCTAAGCCTCCTACTATGGAGGTAATTGACATCTCAGATATCAAGTTGTCTAAGTGTTTCTCTCTTGACAAATTTCTAAGTGTTTTTTTTAAGCTCAAGTTCAAAAAGAAAGAGAGGTTGCTGAGAATCAGACTTCCAAGTCTCCTCCTCACACCAAGATATCTGAGGCACCTGAAACCTCAATAGTCCAACCTTCTGAGCCTGTTGCTGTTGCACAGGTAACACATATACTTGACTACTCTAAAACCCAGATATCTACTAAAAGTTTTGAAACTAACACAAAACTCTCTCTTTCAGGCTCAAGCTAGTGCCTTAGTGGTCCCTGAAGATTTGAACAAGGACCTACTTCCATTCTTCAAAGCTCATACTCTACTAAAACATCTAAAGTGTTTCAAGAAATGGCAGAAACTCAGATGCTCTGATCTGTTTGAAATCACAAGGGTCACAGATCACCCTACCAGAAGAGAAAGAGCATTTGACTTGGAGAATTATGTGCATGCAATGTTTCGAACTGAGCAATATGCATTTGCCACGTTGATGAATAAGAATTTCATCAAGGAAGTAGCACACAAGCTCATTGAAACCTTTGAAAAGGCAGATGGTCAGACCAGAATGCAGATGACATTCAAGCCTACTTTGCCCCAATCTCTACAATTCATACCCTCTGAGCAAGAGTAAGTTAATGGGCAAATGGTCACTATTCCAGAAGTGATCAATCTGGTCTCTGAAGATGAAGAAGAGAAGGAGACTTATGAGAATGACTATGAAGAGCCTCCTTCTGACCATCACAAGAATGAGGATGATAAGAAGGATGATGATGATGCCCCTACACCAGGGACAAGAGGGATTGCACAAGGTCATAATACCTCAGTTGCTGAAAAGCACACTGAGTGGACATCACAAAAATCCCCTCCTCCATCTCCTCAGAGATCCACCCATCCATCTCCTCAACAAAAGGACTCTACTGAAGAAGTAGTTGAGCACTTTGAGAACAACACTCAGAAAATATTGGATGCACAAGCTAGAGTTGCTCAACTCAAACAACTGTTGGAGGAAGAACAACAGCTAAATCTTCAACTAGAAGAGAAGATAGCTGAATCTAAAGCAAAGCTCCAAAAGATTGAAGATCAAACAATCAAGGAAATGGAAGCTTATGCTGAAATGAAAGAACTCCAGCTTCGCTCGTGCAATTCTCGAGGAATTAGATACTGAGCAAGTATCTAGAGACAAGCATGATGCTAAGGCTGCATTACCAAAAGATATACCATCCTCCTCACTAAAAGGAAAGAAGCCCATCTCTGAGATGGTTGCTGGTCTAGAAAACATTGATGAAAATGTCCAAGAGGATGAAGATCATTAGGCTGATGACTCAGATGATGAAAAAGACAAGGCATTGGCAGAACACCGCAATGAACACTTGGCGGTTTCTCATTTGAAAAGGAAGCTGATTGCTCCTGAAATATTTAGCAAGCTGCCAAATGTTAACTCCAATGAATACTTGAACATATATCAAGTACTAGCTAAATTGAAAAAGGAGTTGTCTTCTCAAGATAAAGCTGCCATTACATCAGTCCCTGCAGAAATGAAGACATTCACTGAGCTCATCACTCAGAGAACAACCAGTCTGGTCGTTGCTGAGAAAGATCTAGGCATGGTTAGGGATGATGACCAAAACTTGGCTGCAAAAGCCTTTGAAGAGGCTAGCTATGCTGCTGGAAAAGCAGATGCTATTCAAGGCCCACTGGCAGAGCTCACTGATAAGGAAACAGGTCTTATCAAACATAATCAGGAGCTCAAGGCTAATATGGAAAAGTTGGTTGCTGCTTACAACTATTTGCAGGGCAACTTTGACTCCCTTTCGAAATCCTTTGTGATTCTTAGTCAGTCAACAATGACTAAGGGGGGAGGATTTCAAGGTGCTCAGAGAGGAAGAGGAAGAGGAAACAAAAGAAAATCTGAACAACCACCTCTCAGAATAAATGAGCCCTCCTCCAGTCAGACTGCTCTACAGATAGTGGCCACCACTCAGCAACTTCCTGAAAAGGGAATGGCAATAAGGGCCAGAGCACATAAACCTCCAAGGAGTACCAAGGCTCCAAGGAGAAGACAAGTAAGAGGGATTGATGAGTCTGCTGAAGAAGAAGAAGAAGGCCAAATCAAATCCCAGGGCAATGAAGAAGGCTGCAAAACCTTCACAAGAATTAATCTTGATGATGATGATGAAGAGACTGATGAAGATGAAGCTCCTCTTCACAGAAAAAAGAAAAAAGGTTGATAGCCTATCTGAGCCCATAGCTGTAAAGCCTTTGGCAGCTAAAACACCCTCTGAAAATACCAAGTCAATCCAGGGTGGTTCTTCAAGCAATCCCCCAAGGGAGAATTCAAGACAAAGGAGGAACAGGCTGAGAGCTGAACAAAGAAAACTTCAACTACCACTCAGGCCTGAAGAAGCCAAGATTGAGTATGTGAAGACCAACAATGACTCCTCTGTCTACAGGTGCATTAATCAGAAGAATGGCTACTGGATTCTAGAACTCAAGCACTTACTGGTAAATGAAAAATTTCCAGAACCAATCCATAAACAGCTCATGGCATGGAGAAAAGACAAGCCAATCTTGATTAACACCAACCACATCAAAGCCTGGTTGGATTTTGAAGTAATCAAGATAATAGAAGCCATGAAGAAGGACCTCTCTGATGAATGTCCTTTTGGAAAGCCAGATGATGTGCACAGAATTTCCAACATCACTAAACAGGCACAAGAGCAAGACTTGCTGTGGAACCCTATGAGTCCTTCTACTTGACTAAAGATCAATACAAGGGTGACATTAGATATCTGAAGATCATATATGAATACTTCAAGCTATCAGATATCATAATCGAGCATGCCTGGAAATGGGGAAAGTATATGTGGGTCAAACAGTTTGCCAAGAAAAATCCCACCAAAACCTACAAGGAAGTTTGTGGATTTTCCAGAAACACTGAGATGATTGTCAGGACTTTGCTCTTTGACTACTCAGATGATATCAAAAGGTTTGGGGATAGGAAATTTTCAAATTGATCCATAGATCTGCTAATTGAAGACTTGAAGTGTTGAAGACTTGAAGACTAGTTTATTAGGATGTCTACTTGGAGCTTGGTTACTCTTGTTGTCCTAATTTAAACTATGTATTTTGTACCTTGCTGACTGAGCTGAAATGTATTTTTTTTGTATTAAAGTTATCTGTGAACTTTCTTTGTAACATATCTGATGAACCTACTCTCAGATATCAATTTATAAAAAGATAACTTGTCAGCAAAGATCACACCTTGTGATTTGGTTGATGTTTACTTTCTGCACTTAATTGAAAGAATTGAAAGATCTTATGAATTGATTAACTAGTGGATTGTTTCCTCATCCAGATTTGTAATAGGTCAGATAGTCATCGTTGACTGATCAAAAAGGGGGAAATTTGTTAGGAATATCTGTTTAGATTTTTATCAGCAACCTAATGACTTATCTTAGCTCAGAAAGGTGGTTAGTACTCTTGGTTCACTTGAACACTGTAAAAGAGGAAAATCACTAAGTATGATAGTCTAGCAAATCTTGTATAGGATGTTAGGTCTCTGAATGTAATTTTTATTTTCTTGAAGAAGACCAAGAAGAAGTCATCCAGCAGGAGAAGTTCAACATTAAAATAAAGTTTTGAAGACTGCACAAGATTGCTGAAGACAAAGGTCATCAGATACCTATGTCCAGTTATCTCTTGATGAACAAGTGTTTCTTAAATAAACCAGTTTTGCAAAAGATATCTGAGAACGCAAGGTTTCTGAACGAGGAAAAGTGCCCACAGATATCTACACTCAGATACCTTGGATAAAACTATGTTTCTGGGAAACAATGTTTTAACAAGTATCTGGAAATGATAAGGTCTCTGGAAAGGGACATGCAATGCTTCAGAAAGCGTGCATCGTTCCGTTGGCACTACAAGACAAAAATAGTACTATGCAATAAATGCACAGATAGAGACATCTGAACATAATAGGAAATCTCTGAAAAGAGACAACGTCTTCTGCAGTACTATTTTCATATATCAATAGTTTGAATTTCATTAAGCCTAACGGATACTATTCAAACGACATGATTTTCAATTGTAAATATCATCACTTAGAATGCTTGAAAAATACACAAAACCACACCTTGAACTTACACTGAAAATACCAAGCTTCTCTGATAATACAACTAGTGGTATCTTTCTCTCAAGCATACAAGCCTTCAGACTACTTAATCTCTAGCTTACAGTTGCGACTAAGCTCTTGAATTCTAAGTTGCACGAAAGTTCTAAGTGTCCTGATCCTTAACAAGCATTGCTATCTGTGAAGAAGTTGAATCAAAAGATCAAGTATCTGAGATTCATTCTCTAGAACATTTATCATAGACTTGGGTCAATAAAGAACATATCACCACACATTGTGAAGTGTGTTAAGTGACTCTTGTTCAAGAAGGTAGTATTACATAACTGTAGAAGTTATTAATCTATCAAATCCTGATAAACTACCTTAACCAACGCCTTAAATGGCATGTAGTACAGGAAGTACATAGTTTGGGAAACTAAGGAATAACTCCAAGGTTACTAAGCCTAGGAAGTACTTAGTTTGGGAAACTAAGGAATAGCTCAAAGGTTTCTGAATATAGGAAGTACTTGGCTGAGAAAGCCGGGGAATAACTCAGGGGAAACACTTGGTTGAGAACCTAGTGTATTTAGGAATCGAGAGAAGATATTTGTAAGGTTAACTCAATTATCTGTCTTAGTGGATTCTAGGTCTGAGAAAGGCCGAAGTGGATTAGTTGAAGGATTACGCCACCTTCAGATACCACTATAAAGACTTGTGTTATTTACTTTCTGCAATTTATTACTTGCTTGATTTACTTTGCTAAGTATTTACACATATCTTGCTGAGCACGTGTACTTATCACAAAAAGTCTTCCGCTCTCTGAAAATAAGTATCAGATATCTTCACTAATATCTGAGAAATCATGTTTATCGACAAATGTTTGAAAAAGACTATTCACCCCCCCCCCCCCATCTTTTACTTTGCCGTTATCTGGACCAACAGCGGTAACTTTCATTACAAGGTGCCTCTAAAACCTTATGATAAGTTTTCTCAAATAATCGGGTCGAAAAGGACTTTGGCACGCGACTTAATATTCAAGAGTTAAAGACTGAAGCTGCTCCCCATATTCAAAATTATTCATCCAAAAAGTCAAACAGGATTGCATTACATAATCATTTCATGGCCTACTAGGGCTCTTTTTGTCTCAATGTTTTGCAGGTTTTTGTTTTACCGAAGGTCCGCACTTTTATGCATGTCGGTTTTGTGTATGTGCCATCAACCTCACGAACATGTAGCTTTTTGGCCACGCCGGTATGTGGTAGTATTTGCAACACGCCCAACACGACCAACGGTGATCAATTATGACCATAAATCCACCTTGAGACTCAAACATCAACAACTTTAGGGAGCAGCAAACAGACTCTAATAATAAACAAAGCTACAGTTCCAACAATAGTCGTAAGGTGGGAATTATCAAAAGAAAGTGTGCCGTTCGTCATCCCCGATTACTAAGTGCTCATAAGCATGAAGTGGCGCAATAACTCAAAAAAAGGACATTGCCCTACCCAAAAATCACACAAAACAATGCTGGCACAAAATTTTTCATCAGCAGGAAAGGCTTCTCACAGTCTTTTCGTACTAAAGAACTAACTAGACTTCCTTTTTACAGAGGAAACAAACTTATAAAAAAAATTTCCTGCCCCCACTACTGATTAGCAAAGATTCAAGACATATGAATCAAGTGGGTTTAGCACTAGCAAAAGGGGCTCGACTTAGCAGTTAACTCCGACTCAAAGGAAAAGAACTAACGATCAAAAAGAAAAACAGCAGAAACATAAACAAGAGACAAAAGAAAATAAACACACAAGATGAAGTCTCCACCCTCCCCCAACAAAGAGAAGCTTATCCTCAAGCAAGAGAAAGGAGAAAGAAACATCTTACAAAATCTAGTACTCATTTTTAGTCAAGTACAGGACTCTTCCGCATCAGTCGGCGGTTGCTGCTTATGGTTATAGTGTCAGCTCGAATTCTTCAGCACACTTGATTACTTTGCGCCTAGGGGCCTAGCTTTCCTGGTTCCCTTCCTACCCTGCAAACGTGAGTAAATATATGGGGGCCCAGTATAAGCCCCCATGTAATCCTTCCTCCTATCCTGTGTAGTAGATAATGTAGGATCAGAGTAGGCTAGCAACTTTCATTGCTTGCCTTGTACGTCATATGTGCAGGTCGGGAGTAGATGTCGATAACCATACGAGTTGCTTTGATAAAAGGCTGCCCAAGCATCATAGTATCCTTTCTGTTTGTGCCGAGGGCTTGTGGCGGTGACTCAATTATCACAAAATCAGTAGGCACAGCAAATCCATCCAAATCCACTTTGACACCCTCAATTAAACCCATAGGTCGGCTACGGGACCCATCTGCGAGCAGCATCATGCACTTCATTGGTTTCATCTCCTTAAGACCAAGCACTTAGAAGGTGCCAAATGTCATCAGATTATTGCTGTGTCCTGTGTCGACAACTCCGACTACATCAGGAGTCGCTCCTATCCCCACTAGCAGATCGAAACTGGCAGAATCACTTATACACTTAGTTTTTTTGGGATTATTTGTTGCACTGCATCATTAGGTTTCTCAATCGCCTTCTCAACTGGATCTTTTGAAACCAAGGGAGCCGTGGGTTCCAGAATCACTGACTCCAGAGTTTGAGCCAGACCAAGCTTGCCAGTCTCTTCAACTTGTGGAATCACCCCCTGTCCTTTACAGCAAGAACAAGTGGTGCCTCCTTGAGTTACCTGTGTCGATGGTGTCAAATCCTCGCTGACAGTCAGTTTAACCATGAAACTTTTTTCCACGGTTCTAGGGAGTTTTCCTACTTCCCTCTGTTGAACTCTTGCTAGAAGTTGTCCCATTGTGTCTTACAATCGCTTTACGGATTGCTCCATCCTTTCCGCACGCTTGGTGGAGTTATAATAGTACTGGTCAGAGTGGTCCATAAATCGCCTCAGCCTTTGTTCCAGTGTTTCCTGTTCCTGCTGGGGTTTAGCTGGTACGTGTGGAGTCTGCGGGACATTTTCATAGAAGTTGTTCCCATAGCCCAGATTGCTCCTCACTTACTGCACTGATTCTTTGAGCTCCTCAACAAGCTTGCTCTCGCTCCTATTAGCTCTTTTCCCCCACGCACCCTTGTACGGGGAATTCGCAGCCAGCTTCTCGAAACCTACCTCGACATCTGCGATAGTGGCTTCCAGAATTGACCTCCCTGCACTTACATCCACCAATTGTTGATCCTCCCTGGTGAGCCCATCGTAGAAAATGTGACACAGGGAGACGTTGTCAAACTTGTGATGTGGGCATTGCCCCAGAAGCTGCTTAAACTGTTCCCTACACTCATAGAAGGATTCATCGTACCTCTGCTCAAACTGGCGGATTTTGTTACGGATATATGTGGTCTTGGCATGGGGAAACATCTGCCCATGAAAGCTCTGTATATGTCATCCCATGAGTTCAGTGACCCCTCAGGTAGATTAAGAATCCAAGTCTTAGCGTGGTCCTGCATGCAGATTGGGAATACCTTCTTCCTAATATCTTCATCTGAAACCTTGTCATTAGTCGGTATCTGCCCAACCAGACCTTCGAACTCCTTCAGGAACTTGACCACATCCTCGTATTGCATCCCGTGGTACCTTGGCATATTATGGAAGTGATAGGCCTTGATTTCCATGTTCCTGGCATCACTGGACAGAACTACCGTGGGTCCACCAACCTTAACCTCTCCCGGTTGATAGTAATCTCTGTATTTTGCCATTCCTGAAACTCTACTAGCAGAAAATGTCAACCGAAGTTTAGTTTCTGTTAGTCCCAGAAAATCTAAAACACAGAGCAATTCAAACAAACAAAAACAATTATCAACTAAAAAACACCACAGTAGGAGTTAACTCCCTAGCAGCGGCGCCAAATTTGATGTGCTAAAATTAGTACTTGTTAAAATTCAAAGTAACTAAAGCAGTTGTTGTAAACAGACTTTAACTACGAGATCGTTCTCAAGGAGCTAACTAGGCAACTATGACGTTTTCAAGTATCAAGCGTAAGAGTTTGCAAGTAACAGTTTGTAAGATTGATTTTGTTTTGAAAACTAAACTTAGTAAACAAGTAAACTAAAACGAGTTTTGAATCAATAGAGGGGAAATAGACATGGTAGCAATTCAGAGAAATCAAATACGGATCAGACCAAGTGTTCATATGTTGTCACAGTTATTTGTCCAAATAAATCACCAATTTCAGTTTTAACCAAGACATTCTTTGAAGATGTGAAGTAGGAAATCAATCGATTGTCAGACGATTGATTCTTAACCTCAATGGTTTTGAAGATTTGATAAAAAAAATACTTAAATTGGAGTTTTTACGAAGTTTGGGAAAAAGCTTAACACACATGAACAAACCCTTGGTCAAAATCCTAATTCGATTAATCCTACATTGCTACCGCATCTATCGAAGGGTTTAGCTACTCATAACACGAACAATAACATACACAATGACAATCATAATTGAATCAAGCATGATAAGAGAGATTATAAGCATAAATCGATCAATCAAGCACGAAGAAGAAGATATTGCGAAAGAAAGAAAGATTCAATTGATGATCTAACCTCAAGATCATAATCCAATGCCAAAGGAATGATTACAAGTGAAAATCGAATCTAAACCAAGGCAAGAGAACCAAACCAGGGTTTTTCTAGCTTGAGAGCGAAAAAAGAAGTAAGAAAAGAAGTGTCTGAAATAATCTACGAATAAAAGACTAAGTAGCGCGCAGAAAATAGATTATGTGAATAAAAGGTCGCGAGACGCGTCCTGGAAAAACTGAGACGCGTCTGGCGGGTTCCTGAGACTACACGTCTTGCGGGCTGCAACATCTGAGACACGTCTTGGTGATTTTAGGACGCGTCTTGTGTCCTTTTGAACAGCTTCTTCATAATTCACCTCATATGTGGAGTTTTGAGCTTCTACTCGGATACGTCCTTCTAAGAGCATCGTTTTTTCCTCCAAAACATCTCTAAACACACGAAAACCTGTAAAACACAACTACAACACAAACTCATAAAAATGCACAAGACACACTAATAATGTAAATAAAGACTAACAAAAGACGATAAAAAGAACGAGATGAGACTCTAAAATATAGGCTCATCAGGTATCTCCCTCTGTATTTCAGTTTCCTCATAGTCACCCCTCAGAAGCAAGCGGTGGATCTCATTCTTTACCTCTTCGTACCTTAACTCGGAGTGCGGGGGTTCGATGAGTTTCAAGTTTTCCTCTCTATCGAGTATCTCGTAGAAGTTATTGATTCTTTGAGGCCCGAACATAAACTCCACTCCTCGTATGGTGATGGGGTGCACCTCACATAATTCCTCCGGATCATTTATTTCCAGTTGGAAGAACTCCGCATAGAACTCCCTCACGATGTCAAGATTGAATCCTTCAAGTGTGCTGGTAAAAGGGCCCCAACCTTGGACATCTTGTGATTTGAACAACCAACTGAAGAATCTTACTCCGCCAAAGTTGATTTGAATGTTCCTTTCGGGAACCGCCCATCATTTCTTATTCACTTCCAACCATGCTTGGGCTTTCTTCGAGAGCGAATGACGAGTAGCACTCTTCCCGGGTCTTCCCCTTTTCTTGCTTGATTCTCCCACTTGTGCCTTCTTCATGGTACCTAGGTTCAAAAGATGTGTGAGATAGCATGTTTGGAGCTAAATCAATCCTAAGGCTAGCATGCAAATCCCACGGGGTCTCTTCTCCCCCAAACCTAGTGTTTGGCACATCATGCATATCAAGTCTTAGCTTGCAACAAGATCATTAGCTTCCCAAAAATGATACTGAAAGTGCAGACTTTAGCTAAGTATTGGTGCAATACTAACTTGGCTTAGTATTGTCACAATACTAGCTGTCTGTACACTGGACTTTCTATTTATGGATTTTGCATTACTTCACTTTGATATAGTTCCACGATTTTGGTTTAGTCTTAGCATGTTTAACAGGTTCAGATATCTTATGGACAAGAACTCTTGTAGTTTGGTTACGAGAAGATATTGAAGAAGGAAAGGAATTAGAATCCTAATCGAAGAAGGTTTTCTACTTGTATTCCAAGAAGGATTCTCGATGTATGGAAGACTTAGAAGAATTAGGAGAAGAACATGGTGATTCGACCTGATCAAAACTTTCAATCAAGATAGAACTATTGTACTAGTTGGATAATATTCACAACTATAAATACTAGTCAAATAGTTCCTAGATTCATAACAAGCTTTTACGCGTAAGATAGATATTGTCTATCAGCTTATTTTGCATCTCTTTTACTAAGCTTTTAGTTAGTCATCTCTCACTTTGTTTGTCAGATATCTAGCGTCGAATTGGTGGCCCGATTCAATTGCTTAGTTGTTTGATATTCTAGATTATAGGAATATTGTCTAGATATCTTTTTGTAAATCCGTTATATTTTATAGTGGATATTTCGCCTGTGGCTCGGCAGATTATTTATAACCTGCTAGAAATTATTTGTGTCTTGTGTTCTTTACATTCCGCTATTTAGACTCTAAGATAGTTTTTAGATATTGGTTTTGAGTATTGTTACAATACGTAGTTACAATATCTGTTTTGGTACTAAGTCCCGATCCATACAATTTCAATTGGCATCAGAGCCAGACATCTAAACAACAGGTGTTTGGATTTGGTACCATTAGGATGGATTCAGTTAATCAAAATATCAACAGGTTGCCTATTCTGGATGGATCCAACTGTCAAATATGGTCAATCTGCACCCGTTCTCGTCTCAAGGCCATTGATGTCAAGGAGTGGAAGCCTGTGCTTGAAGGATACAATGTGAAAGAGGTAATTGATACTAACAATAACGAAAAGGCTTTAAATTTTTTTTTTTTTGAGTTATGTCAATCTTCATATATTTAAGCTTATTCAAACATGCTCGACTGCTAAGCAATCCTGGGAGATTCTCCAAAGGCATTGTGAATGAGATCCAAGTGTCAGGGAAACTAAGCTTCAGATGGTACTTAGCAAATTTCAAAACCTTAGAATGGAATTTCATGAAACAATATCTTCTTACTTTGAGAAATTGCTGGATATTTCTAATGAAAGCTCTCTTTTAGGTGATCCCTTGTCAAACAAAACCTTGGTTTGTAAAGCAATTAGGAGTTTGTCAAAACGCTTTGAAACCAAGAAGATTCCTATTGAATTTTCTCTTAATTTGGCAACTATGGATTTACAGACAATAATGAATATTCTGAAAACTATGAGTTAATCATGGAAAATCCTCCTGGTAACTCTAGAGAAAAAGGTCTTATGCTTCAGTCTAAATCTTCTCAGTCACTTGACGAAGAAGATGAAATTGATTTTAATGCTTTCTTTAATTCTATGGTTAAACGTTTTCAAAAGAACAATCTCAAGAATAAGTTTAAACCTGGAACTAGCAATATGATCTCTCCTAGTAAGAAATTACCTTCTAAGAAACTTGCTAAGTATTCATACCAAAAACCATCTGATGATGATATTGATAATCTTATGAAGATACAATGTCATGCGTGTGAAGGTTTTGGACATTAGCCTATGAGTGTGCTAATACTCTTCGTAAGAAGGGTAATTCTTACTAGGTTTGTCTTAGTGATAATGAGACAGGTACAGACGATGGAGAGATACTCCTTGATGAAGATATACACACAGCTACTCTACATTCACGAGTTAATTGGCCTGAATATCCATCTGATCATGAATATTGTGGCAATACTGACGCCAGGCAGAAGTCGCCGATCGAGGTCTTGGAGGATAGTAGTGTTTCACCCATGTACCATGGCATGGTCTTCGCTTCGTTTGATAGTGATAACTTCCTGTCTGGAGAAATAAGTGTTAGGAATATCTGTTTAGATTTTGATCAGTAACCCTAATGACTTATCTTAGCTCAGAAAGGTAACTAGTACTCTTAGTTCACCTGAACATTGTAAAAGAGGAAGCTTACTGAGTATGTTAGTCTAGCAAATCTTGTATAGGATGTTAGGTTTCTGAGTGTAATTTTTATATCTTTGAGGAAGACCAAGAAGCAAGCATCCAGCAGAAGGAAGCCTTTATTGAAGATTAGAAGACTGCACAAGATTACTGAAGACTAAGGAAAAGTGTTTCCTCAGAAACCATGGCTCAAAAACCTTGAAGAAATTAAGTGTCTTTGGAAGACAAGTATTTCAACAAGTGGTTTCTGATGCACTATAGGTCACAGAGAAAGGACTTGCAAAGCCTCAGAAAGCTTGAATTGTTCCGTTGACACTACAGGACAAAAGTTAGTACAATGCATTAATTACGCAGACAGAGATGTCTGAGCAAACGAGGAAATCTCTATAAAGAGACAAAGCTAACTGTCGTACTAACTTCAAATATCAATAGTTTGAATTTCATTGTGCCTAATGGATACTATTCAAACAACATGATTTTCAACTATAAATATCACCACTTAGAATGCTTGAAAATACACCTTAGACTGAACATCAATTGAGATATACTCTCAAGCAAACAAGCCTTCTACCTACTTACTCTCTAGCTTTCTATTGCGACTAAAGCTCTTGAATTCTAAGTACCACGAAAGTTCTAAGTGTCCTGATGCTTAACAAGAATTGTTTATTGTGAAGGAGTTGAATCCAGAAGATATAATTGCGACTCATATCTGTGATTCATTCTCTTGAAAAACATCAAGACTTGGGTCGGTAAAGAACAACTTACCATACATTGAAAAGTGTATTAAGTAAACTTGATTCTACAGAGCATTCTAAGATAACTATACAAGTTATTAAGAGCCTACTCACCTGACAAACTACCATAACCAACACCACAAAGACGTTGAGCATAGGAAGTACTTTGTTTGGGAAACTAAGAAATAGCTCAAAGGTTACTGAGTAGAGGAAGTACTTGGTTGGGAAAACCAGGGAACAACTCAGGGGGAACACGTGGTTGGGAACCTAGTGTAAAAGGGATCAAGAGATAGGATTCTGTAAGGAGAACCCATCATCTTATCTTAGTGGATTCAAGTCCTGTGAAAGGGCGAGTGGATTAGTTGTGGGATTAAGCCACCCTTAGATACTACTATAAACCGTTGTGTTATTTACTTACTGCACTTTATTTACTGCTTACTTATTGCTTGCTGAGTACTTACACACTTTATAGCCTGCTAAGCACATGCACTTATCACTAAAGTCTTCCGCTCACTGAATATAAGTACAGATACCTTCCCAGATATCTGAGAAACTGTTTTATCGTCAAAAGTTTGAAAAGACAATTCACCCCCTCCCCCCAGATTCTTTTACTTTGTCGTTATCTGGACCAACAAGTGGTATCAGAGTAGGAGGTTCTTTAACCTTCCGCACTGAACCTAGATCCTAGATAAGTGCCCACTAACAACTTACCATGTACACTTGCTTTGTTTGTTTAGTGTTTTCTGCAGGATGTCTCTGAGCGATGAACCCGTTCTCAAAGCCAGAGAACTATGAGAAATGGAAGAACAACATGATGCTTCACCTGGAAGCTATCAGTGACGAGATGATCGAAGGTATAAAGAATGGCCCCATTGTCATTCGACAATAAAAGCAGGTCACTGAGGTTTCTAATGGTTAAGATAAGGAAACAGATGTTGCTGGTTCCTCCACATCTGGTAAATATCGAGTGCAAGACCAACTAGTGAAATTGCGTATGAACCAAAGCCCAGACTTCTCTAGACATCGGAAGATTCCAAGAGAAATAGGCTGGATGGTCAAGCAAGAAACATCATTATTCGTTCTACTCCAGACCACATACAGTGCAAACTGTGGTGTGCAAAAATGGCGAAAGATGCCTGGTCACTGATTGAAGAAATCTGTGCCGGCACTGAGAAAACAAAGGAAAACAAGTTCGAAGTTTTGAAGCTCAAATTCCAAAATTTCAAACAAGGTCCCACTAAGACTCTTGAAGAACTTGATTTCTGGTTTACAACATTGATGAGTGAGATGGCTGCACTTGGTGAAAGTGAAAGATACTCTAACTCTGAAAAAGGTTAAGACTGTCGTGAGAAGCTTGAATCATAACTGGGAACACACTCAGTACTTCTATTTCAACCAAGGAATGCCTAACATCACTCAAGTGGAGCTTTTCTCACACTTGGCAACTATCAACTATAAGACAAAGCAATGAGGACATATGACTGCTGAAACATCGCAGAATGTTGCTCTAGTAACTCAAGGTACTTCTGAAAAAGAAGGATACCAAAGAGGTGACTGAGGAAAATGCTCTTGCTGTAAAGCATATGAGAAAGTACGTCAGTCAGGAAATAGAATGAAGAAGGACCAAAGAGAAGCTGAAAAAGCATCTAGGTCCCAACTATCACCAGTACAAAAGTATGCAATTAACTAGCTCACTGAACAAGCCTGCTCAGCAACCATCAAGTACTGAGAAATCGAAAATGATATCTATTTCTATTGTCAGAAACCAGGTCACTTCAAAAGAGACTTCCCAGCTAGCAACAAGCTAAAGACAGGTGACAAGAAAGATAGGAGAAATTTCAAGAGAAGTCAGAGAGCTATGCTCACTGAGGAAAGGAAGAAAATTCAAATCCAACTGGATGCTCTTGATCTTAACTCTGAGTCTGAGGATGAAGAATCAAATGATTCTAAACTTCCATCACCAGAATTGTGTGGCATCACTCATGAATTGGTTGACTTCGGTCAAATGAAGAAAGAAATGTGTGGGGTTACTGAGGAGGTCTATCCAGATTGCTCCAACATCGAGACTTGCCTAATGGCTGATGAGGTAACCACTATTTCTCGATTTATAAATTATGAGAGTGCTGAGGAAGGAATCAAAGATCTAGAACACCTCAGAAAAGAGCTGGATCTTTATGAAAGAGAATTTATGGTTGTCCAAGCTAGAACTAAAATTCTTGAGGAAGAAAAGAAATCTCTTGAAAAGGAGTGCTCACAACTGCGAAAGCTATCTGAGACAAAGGATGCTGAGAATGCATTTTTAAAGGCACAGATAGTTGAGACATGAAAGTTACATGAAGAAGCAATGGATAAACTTCAAAAGAAGTGTGAAGGTCTTCTTTCTAGCACCGTTGAACTCAAAACGAAAGAAATGACCTTCCAATCCTATGCCAAAGCTTGTGACACTCTCACTGAAGTACACTCTTACCTAAGAGATGTCTCAGAAAAAGGAGGACTTGGACTGGACACTCAAACAAATAGTTTTACCACTCTGAACAAGAGTGATGAAAGAATGACATTTGTAAGTAGTCAGCAAGGTGGTTCCCAAACAACTTATAGCATTTGTCAGAAAGCTAAGGTTGCTGACAAAGGAAAGGCAATCGCGACCAAACCTTTTAGGGAAAAACAAGTCCCAAAGAAATCTAATGGGAAAGTTCTTGAAAAAGAACAACACACTGGAAAGTGTAATCACCCACAGTGCTACGTCTTTCAGAAAGGGAAGATTGCTGGAGCTGGCAAATTTTCTAATGTCACGTTTTCTGGAAATAAAGATGACCCAGAGACTAGTAAGGCTGCTGAGAGGAGATCTCAGTGGGCACCACATGCTCGAAATGGTATTGGCTATAAAGCTATCGGAAAACAACTTGCTCATGATTACAAACTAGAGCAAGAACAATGGATGAAAGCTAGGATTGCTCACAGCAATCATCAGAAGTGGAAGAAAGAACAAACCACAAGCAAATTGAATGCCAAGGCTAGAAGAAATCTGAGAAGGAAAGCTAAGTTCACTTAAAAGCAGACTCGACAACCTGACAGGTATCTGAAATCACCACGAGGAGCACCAAGGAACACACCAAGAAGGAAAATAGTTCTTGATAATAATGATACTAGTCATTTACCTAGAATTCCTCCTTATGTTCCTGCTAGACAAAAGAATGTCCCTGAGAAATTCATTCAAAAGTAGATTCCTATTGGGAGATACTTTAGTCTAAATGGTTCCATTGTTGGAATGAGAACCTGACTCCATGTTTCCTGTTTTGTGCAGAACACTCTAAAGAAGAATCCAACGTGGCATTTTGATAGTGGATGTGGGAAGCACATGACAGGAGACAAAGCAAATCTGGTGAACTATAGAGTGTGTGATACAGGAACAGATATCAGGTTTGCAGGAGGAGAAGTGAATCCAACCGTAGGATTTGGAGATCTGGAAATTGGAGCCCTTACAATCACTGGAGTACTACATGTGAAGGGATTGAAATATAATCTCCTAAGCATGAGTCAATTTGCTGACAAGGGGTTCTCAGTAAAGATAAATCTAAATTCTGCAAATTGATTGACAATGAGTCAAAGCAGGTAGTCTTGGTTGCTAGGCGGAAAGGAAGTCTCTATGTTCCTGACTGGGCATCTGCCACAACTGAAGAATGCCTCATGGTGAGTCAATCTGGCTACATTGAAGAAAATTGGCTATGGCACAATAGGATGAGTCACTTGAATTTCAAAACTCTGAACAAGATAGACAAGAAGGAGTTGGTGGTTGGATTACCTAAAATGGCATAAAAAAAGGATGGTGTATGTTCAGCTTGCCAATTAGGGAAACAAGCCAAAACATCTTTTAAGTCTAAAACTAGACATTCCAGTGTAAGGCCACTGCAACTATTACATATGGATCTCTTTGAGTCCTCCGTAACCAGTTATGCAGGAAAGAAGTATGGTCTGGTTGTTGTGGATGACTACTCAAGTAACAACCAGATGACTCTAAGACATGATGAAGAATTTCCTATGAGAAATCTAGAAATTGATCAAGACACTGAGAATCTTCATCATGAAGAGGTCTCTGAGCAGGAGATTGCTGAGAATCCTGTCTCAGATACCCAGGACACTGAACAAGTGTCAAATACCCCAAGTACATCTCGAGTGCCAGATATCTTAGATACTGATCAAGTATCTTATCATGATCATAATGATACAGAAATGAATCAACATTATAATGATCCTACTAGTTCTAAACCCATTATGAAGTGGATAAAAGATCATCCTGTAAAGTATGTGATAGGTCATTTTGACCAAGGGGTAGGAACTAGGAGAGCTATTGCTGAAAATGCAAATTCTCTCTATGGATGTTTCATCTCAGACATTGAACTAAAGACTATTGAAGAAGCATTAAAAGACAAAGATTGGATATTAGCAATGCAAGAAGAGTTGGATCAATTTGAGAGAAACAAAGTCTGGAAACTAGTTCCTTACATTGATGGAATATCTGTCATAGGAACTAAGTGGGTTTTCAGAAACCAGATGAATGAATCTGGTGAAATAACCAGAAACAAAACAAGGTTGGTTGCCTAGGGATTCACCCTGACTGAAGGTCTACATTTGGATGAGTCATATGCTCCAGTTGCAAGATTGGATGCAATCGGACAAATCCTAGCCTTTGCAGCTCATAATGACTTTAATGTTTACCAAATGGATGTCAAGAGTGCATTCCTAAATGGTGAGCTTGCTGAGGAAGTCTATGTTGAGCAACCACCTGGTTTTGAAGTATCCTCAGAAAGCAAGATAGTCTATAAGCTTCAGAAAGCTCTATATGGACTTAAATATGCTCCAAGAGCATGGTATGACACTTTGGCCAAGTACATGCTAGAAAGTGGATTCAAGAAAGAAGAAGTTGATAACACTCTCTTTACATTGAACCATGATGGAAAACTACTCTTAGTACAAGTTTATGTTGATGACATAATCTTTGGATCTAAGGACAAGCAACTTTGTGAAGACTTTACTGAGCTCATGAAAAGTAAATTCGAAATGAGCATGACGGGAGAATTGAATTACTTCCTAGGGTTGCAAGTCAAGCAACTTGATGATGGAATATTCATTAGTCAAACAAAATATGCAAATGGCATGCTCAATAAGTTCAATCTAAAGCCTTCTGAGAAGAATGCCAAGATACCTATGAGCATTGGAACCAAGATGACCTATACTGAATCTTACAAGAGTGTTGAAGAACACAAGTATAGGAAATTAATTGGGTCTCTACTTTACCTCACAGCTAGCAGACCAGATATTCAATATGCACTTGGTGTATGTGCAAGATTTCAGACAAATCCAATGCAATCACACTATAACATTGCTATGAAGATTCGAAGGTATGTTAAAGGTATTGTAGAAGTTGGATTGTGGTATCCAAAAGAGAGTGGATTTAGTTTAGTTGGCTATTCAAATGCTGACTATGTTGGACCAATGCTTAATAGAAAAAGTACTTCAGGAACTTGTCAATTCCTTGGGACTAGATTGATATCAAGGTTCAGCAAGAAGCAAAACTCAATTTCCATATGAACCATAGAAGCAGAGTATATTGCCGCTGGGTGTTGTGTTTCACAAATCTTGGGGATACAACAACAACTCAAAGACTATGAGATCACTGAAGTGAAAACTACTATTTTCTGTGACAACACAAGTGCTCTTGTAATCACTCAGAATCCTAAGTTCCATGCAAGAAAAAATTACATTGATGTTAGACACCACTTCTTCAGAGACAAAACGCTCTCTACTATTCACTTATCATTTCCCTTTACCGGTTAGGGTTTCGTAACCCTAGTCCTCCATCTCCGGCAGCATCTCGCTCTCTATGGATTCTCCCACCCCAGATCCACAACCTATACCTCCTGATCCTTCTTTACCTTCTGGAAATTCCTCCCTTCCATGGTCCGTTACTCCCCCAATTCCTGCTCACCTTCAATCTACTGTTCCGTCTCCAGATCTGGTGAATCCTGTAAATGTAGAGGGTATTTCTGAGCCACCCTCTTTTGCAAATGTTGCTAGTAAACCTGGGAGCACTGTTCTCAAGCCTGGGGGACCTCCGTTATCTTTCTTGGAAGCCATTTCAGTGGAAAGACAAGTGATACCAGTCAAAAAACCTTTTCTTGTTGGAGGAAAGCCGGACATCAAGTTCACTGCAGAGGAAGTGCATACTCTTGCTCAACCTTTTGCCTTGACGCTGGTTGGTAAGTTTATGGGTAAGACAACTCCGCATATCAATGAACTTGCTCCTGAATTTAAAAAAATGAATCTGAAAAAAGGATTTTCTTCAAGTCTTCTTGATAATCGGCACTTGTTAATCTCGCTGAATTTGGAGGAAGATTTCACTCGTTTATGGTTGAAAGGATCTTTGTTTATAGCAGGCTCTACTTTAACCTTAACTAAATGGTCTCCTTCTTACTCTCCGGAGATGGATTCTCCGCTTGTGCCTTGTTGGGTAACTTTTAAGAAACTTCCTGTTATGCTCTTTCAAGTAGAAGCTTTGTATGAAATATCAAAACTTATTGGCAATACTTTGCGCATGGATCAAGCCACTGCTCACAAATCTGTCTTAACAAAAGCAAAAGTTTGTATTGAGGTTGATGCCTCTTCCGCTCCTCCTTTGTCTATTGTTGTTGAAGCTGGTGGTGTGTCACACACTGTAGAAGCAGTGTATGATCAATTTCCTAGGTTCTGCACTCACTGTTCTAAACTTGGCCATGATATTGATTCTTGCTATGTCAAACATCCTCATTCGAAATCTTGGGGAACTGGAGCTACTGTTAAAAAAAAGTGTCTACCTCTGTAGATACTAATCATGTTGTACCCTGTGCAACTGCTCCTGTGGCTCCTAACACTATCACAGATGGCTTTCAACCTGTGGTTAGAAAAAACAAAAGAGTGAAGGCCTCTTACAATGTGTATGGTTTGTTGGTCAGTAAGAATAGAAATGTGAGACTCCCTCCCCCACCCTAGAAAACAACATATTGCTCCTGCTAACTCTGTTGTAGGTACTGATGAAGGCACAGACTATGAACATATGAATGATGAGAGAAATGATAGTCTTATATTAGAGTCTGAAGAGCATGAAGAAGCACTTGAAATCAAGGAACTGGCTCCTAATGAAGTGTCATTGGATCCAGTTTCTGTTGAATCTCCCATTGCAGCTTTCAATAGCTCCTACTCTAATGGGAGAGCTAGATCACCTGTGGAGAAATATTCAAGGGCTCATGGAGAGCATGTAGATTTGAATGAGCAAGAAGTTAATCAAAGGGATGGACACTTCACTGATGTATCAGAAGAAGGTGTATGCAAAGAAAAAGATCAGGACTCAGAATGGGATACTGAGGAGCTTCTTCTTCATGCTAAACTAGGAATCATTAACAAAAATGATCCTAGATTGATTGCTAAATTTGCTGAGCATCCACATTTACCTGCAACTAGGAGAAAATCTATGGAGGACATTCCTTTTTTTCCTACGGAATCTGGTAAGGAGATTGGAGAGGCACACAGAAACAGCATGGAGCTTGGATTTTGTATCCTCCCCGCCTTGTTCTGAGCCTACTGCAAGTGTTACTCTCACTTCTAGTGCCAAAAAGAGATTGAGAAAGAAAAAAGAAAAAGAAACTAAGAGGTTAGCTGCTTTAGCTGCTTCTCAGAATCAAACTGTTCATAGAACTACTAGAACCTCAGCTAGAGCGGGGAATGGAGATTTAATACACCCTGGTATCCAATGATTATAAAAATCTGGAATATTAGGGGTGTAGGGAATCCCAAATCTCAACAGTTGGCTGCTTTTTATAAAAAATCTAAAAATCTGGATGTTTTAGTTCTTTTAGAACCCCTTGTTGATCTAAATGGTCCTAAGTACTGCAGACTTCTAGGTTTTGAATCTATTCTTCAAAATCAAAATAATAAAATTTGGGTTTGTTTTTCTTCTAAATTCAATATCTCTGTTCTAGTAGATGATGATCAATTTTTTCACTGTGAAGTTTCTGCTGCAGATGGTAGCTTTACTTTCTTGGCTACTTTCATTTATGCTAAGTGCACTAGAAGGGAAAGGTACAGCTTGTGGGAAGGTTTATCTTCTTTAGGGACCTCTATTCAATCCCCTTGGTGTGTTGGAGGTGACTTTAACATTATCTCCACACCAAGTAAGAGAGAAGGAGGGTCTTTGCCTAACTTGAATGCCATTTCTGACTTTAATGATTGTATCTGTGAATGGTTTGGTTGATTTGGGTTTTACTGGGGCTACTTTTACTTGGGAGAACACCACAGGCATGAAACAAAGACTAGACAGGTTGCTCTTTAACTCTTTTTGGACTGATTCTTTTTTTAATACCTCTATTGCACTTGGTATACTTAAAGAGTCAGACCATAGGTCTCTGCTTCTCAAGTTTCACACTGTCATTTCAAGACCTAAATCTTCCTTCAGATTTCTTAATATGTGGACTTCTCATGCTGATTTTTTGAAAGAAGTTGAAACTCACTGGAACTTTCCCACTAGGAATGTAGGTCTTAAAAAACTTAAAGAGAAATTTTTTAGACTTAAACAGTTCCTTCAATGTTGGAATAAAAAAATTTTTGGAAATGTTTTTGAAAGAATCAAAAAGCTAGAAGTAGAGGTGTTGTTAGCTGAGCAAGCTGTCTTATCTAATCCCAGTACCTTGACACAAGCTGATTTGAAAAGAAAACAAGGTCTTTTTGATGTGGCATTGGACCAGGAAGAACAGTACTGGAAGCAAAAAGAATCAGCTTCTTGGTGTGCACAGGGAGAGAGAAACACAAAGTTGTTTCATAGTATGGCTAAAAAAAAGAAAGTAATGATGGGTATTCACACCATCTCCCATCTTGGAGAAGAGCTGGATACCCCTGAAAGCATTAAGTTATCTAGAGTGAACTTTTTCACTGATCACTTTGCAGGTGATACCCCTACCTTGGAGATCCCCACTTTGTCTACCCTAGACAGAGAAGTTACTCCTGAACATAATGCTCTACTTTGTAAGCCCCCCACCATGGAAGAATTACATGAGGTAGTAAAAGGGCTTAAGGCTGACTCCGCCCCTGGCCCTGATGGTTTTACTGGCAAATTCTTTCAAGTAACTTGGCAGATAATTAAGCATGATCTGTTAGAGGGTTTGACTGATTTTTTTGAAGGTGGCATGATTCCTTTAGGTTTTTCTCATACTTTACTTGCTTTGATTCCTAAAAAGAATTGTCCTCAAGTATGGAGTGATTATAGACCTATTAGTTTATGTTCTAATATTCAAAAAATCATTTCTAAACTTTTGAATGATAGATTAGCTTTGATCTTACCTGATTTGATTTCTTTAAACCAAAGTGGCTTTGTGAAAGGAAGAGCTATTGTAGATAACATTTTGTTGGTACAAGAAATTGCTCATGCTGTTGATAATAAAGTAACTGGTGCAAATGTGATGGTGAAGCTAGATATGATGAAAGCATATGATAGAGTACAGTGGAACTTTGTTGAATACTTGTTACTTTCTTTTGAGTTTGATAACAGGTGGATTAGAATGGTTATGCAGATTGTCTCTGTTGATACGGACATATGTCCAATCCGTTAAGGGCGCCATAGAGCGTGTCCTAGAGCGTATCGAGGCTGAAATAGTCAATTCAGTACTAGTCCGACCTTCATGTGGCCCGACCTCAGGGAAACCATTCCAGGTTAATTAGTACTTACAAGTCAACACACCTTCTCAGCTAGGTCCGACCAAGCTAGGTGTACGACTTCTGAACCTGACAAAAGGTCACATGGTCCTTCCAAGTACCACAGACTGTCAGTCCTAGGATGCCAAACGGACCGGACAAGAGAATCTCTGACGCCACCATCACATTAAGACCAAACGTATATAACAAAACCACTGAGATACTTCCGTGAGACTCTTGGCTCGGACATCCAGAGTTACCCAAGGGCAGATCAACCAAGCAGACAGATCTGTCCGAGGGACTAACACGGACCCAACAGGCGGAATAGTACTCTCAGAGGGAAAAGGTCCAAACTACCCTCCCAGGCCCACTAATCGGTATTGGACTACTGTTCACTATTGGGCTATGGGCCAAAGGTAGCATTGGTGTCCAATGAGAAAGGGTACATCATTTCTGACGTCAATCTCACCATCCTCGGTGACCAGCTCCGCAAACTAACATACGGCCAACCGTTCATCTGTCACATTGTCCATGGGGACCTCCACTCCATTAGCATCCGTGCCTTCCAGTCAAAGTTCTACGGAAGTAATCCCTTGGACTGCAATTGCCCGATAGCGGATGAAAACCCATCCAAGCGAGAAGCGTCGGACTTGTCCGCCATGAAAAACTTGAAGTAGTCCGACTTCAAAAAGTCTCGGGCAGCCTCAAGGCGGGCAAATTGGAGGTCCTCCAGGAGTTAGTCCTTCGATTCCAGGAAAGCCTTCATCGACTTATCGATAAAGTTCTCCTGCCACTCCAGATCCGACCTAAGAGTCTCCGTGCTAGCCTTCAGCTACGCTATGGTAGTGTCCTCCTGCTTCAAGTGGGTTTCCGCCCGCTTAGCTTTCTCTGCCTCGTCCGCCGCTGAGGCTACCTCCTTGTGCAAGTCCTCTTCGATGGTGGCCCGCTCGCTAGCCTTCCACTGCATAGCCTTGATCATGCATCCGAGCTACCGGAAGTTCGCATAGACAAAAGTTATGTTTCTATCATAAAAAGTTGAAAGCATGGAAAAGAAAACATTGATAAGCTGCTTACCCTCTGATGCAACTCATGGAGTTCTCCAACCCGCTCAACCTCAGGGAGTCCGCGACTCCGTTCATATTCCGCATCGAGAGCAGCTCGGTCCGCCAATGGAAGAATAGCGGAAAAATGTTGCCTCTTGGCTGCAAGAGAAACATCCGAGGTTGCACGCCTCTTCTTCCCCGAGGTGATGGCATCTCGCATCAGCACATCCCGCGGAGGTGCGGATGCAGCAGAAGCTGGTGGTTAGGAGGCAGTGGCGCTCCGAGTGGCGGGGCCTTTTCCCTTATCGGGCACCACCAAGGAATGTGGATCTTCTCCGGCCTTGTTCCGCCTTTCCTCCTCTGCAGCAAACACCGCTGCATTCTTCGGATCCAACAACGGAAGACCCGCGGATGTGTTGATGATCTTGGTCCTCTGACCAGCGGCGACTTCCAGAGCTTGTTGTTCCCTCTGCAACCTCTTCTTCTCACGGAGCGTCGACATGATGTAATCAAACCAGTGAGCTGCGCAACAAAATAAAAGTGTCAGATACGGACATATAAAGGAAGAATTACCAGAATTGCGGAGATGAATGATCAACACAAAGCACTCCAAAGAAAGAAAAGCACAAATCCTAAGTTAAAAATCCTTACTGGAGTCCGAGATGAAGTTGTAGGGTTTTCTATTTACAAAAGTATAGAAAAGGGGATTCCCGATGAGCAAGCGTGAAAGAGCTGCCTAAAGTTTTCAAAATTTACTGGCTGCCCCTTCTTCTTACAAAAAATCACGAAACAAATAAGGTTACCCAAGGAATTTGGGATAACTTGACTCGGACCAATCCCGATATAGTTCAAGATGTGCTTCAGCTCGGACGCAATAGGGATCTTCCATCCACAAGCAAAGGCCAGTTCATGCACACACATGTACCCGACGGGCGGATTGTAGAATGCATGCCCGGGTTCGGGAACCATAATTTCAACGGAGTCGGGAATCTCCCACCTCCACCTCCACTCGGGAATGTCCTCAAGCTTAACCTTCGACGGACAAGTAGGAAGAAGCCCGTCTGTGTTTAATTCTCCAAATTCATCCGCTATCACTACTGCGGACGCGGGACGAGTGAATTTGATTCTCGCAATTTGGGAAAGCCAAGAGTCACATCACTTGGATTCAAACCCCAACCGTTGATCTTTTTAATCCAACGGTTGTGCCGGTTCACAAATGGATGGCTAACAGTACATCACATTTAATGCTCATCGGAGGCGTCACATCAATTGGGTTTAAAATCCCAACCGATGAAACTTTCCAATCCAACGGTCGCATCGCTTTACCCGGGATCTTTTCCCGTGGGCCGGACAGGCAACTCCTTGGGCCATTTGAATAACTGTTCATCGGCCCAGGTGGACCATTCCACATATTCGGTCCAACGGATAACTTTCGATACACTCTTCCACAGAGGACTTCGTCAGATCCTAACCTTACTCGGCTCTATATATCTCGGATACAAATACCTTTTCCATCTACAGACCGAGCTATTACATAACTCGGACTGTAGAAGGAAAGGGGGGGGGGGAGAGAGAGAGAGATATATTGAATTCCTAAGAACACGGACGACGGATCCAAACAAAAAGGATTTTTTCCTTTTTCAGTTAACGATTCGGACACGCTCCACAACACATTTGTTCTCTTCACAGTTACCAACTATCTTCTACTAAGATACTTGGAAACTAGGGGGACATATGTTGATACGGACATGTGTCCAATCCGTTAAGGGCGCCATAGAGCGTGTCCTAGAGCGCATCGAGGCTGAAATAGCCAATTCAATACTAGTCCGACCTTCATGTGATCCGACCTAAGGGAAACCATTCCAGGTTAATTAGTACTTACAAGTCAACACACCTTCTCAGCTAGGCCCGACCAAGCTAGGTGTACGACTTCTGAACCTGACAAAAGGTCACATGGTCCTTCCAAGTATCACAAACTGTCAGTCATAGGATGCCAAACGGACCGGACGAGAGAATCTCTGACGCCACCATCACATTAAGACCAAACGTATATAACAGAACCACTGAGATACTTCCGTGAGACTCTTGGCTCGGACATCCAGAGTTACCCAAGGGCAGATCAACCAAGCAAACAGATCTGTCCGAGGGATTAACACGGACCCAACAAGCGGAACAGTACTCTCAGAGGGAAAAGGTCCAAACTATCCTCCCAGGCCCACTAATCGTTATTGGACTAATGTTCACTATTGGCCTATTGGGCTATGCCAAAGGTAGCATTGGTGTCTAAATCTGAATCATACACTTGGCATAATCTTATGAACCTCTTCATAAGTACATGATAACTATAAATATAGCACAAGGTCCAAGACCTTAAGGTAAGTGTTTCTGGGCATGATAACCTTCCTCATAACTATTACATTGAGAGCTTCCAACTCTCTCTCTTGAGTAAAGTCTCTTACCGGATTGACATATGCAATCTGGGTAACCCATTCTAACCCCCCCCCCCCCCCCCCCCCACTTAGTCCTTTCAGGTACTCTAGCTCGGACCAGTCTTGCTTCGGACTTCAAGTAGGAGGCGGATCCTGGATTAGGTTACTTGTAATAGTTTAGTTAGTGTTCGAGGTTTTACCCTCAACAGTCTCTAATTGTCATTACAGTGTTTTGATAAATGGAGAATCTTGTGGTTTTATACAAGCAAAATAGGGATTGAGGCAAGGGGATCCTATATCTCCTGCCCTCTTTATCTTGATGAATGAATACCTGGCTAGATTATTGGATTTACTTTTTGAAAACAATCCCTTCATGTATTTCAAAGTTCCTAAAGGTATCCCCATTTCCCACCTTGCATATGCTGATGATTGTGTGATTTTTTGCAATGGATCTGTGGAAAGCATTACTTTACTTAGAGATTTTCTGCTTCAGTATGAGTCCCAATCTGGTCAAAAAATCAATTTAAGTAAAAGTGGTTGTCTTACTGGAAAAAGGGCAAATCATTCTCAAATTTTGAACTGTTGAATATGCCTCAAATGTCCTTTCCCTTTTCCTACCTAGGTGCTCCTAAAAAGAAAAGTTTGTATCTTCCTTTGATAGATAAAATTAGAGCCAGATTTTTAGGTTGGAATTTAGACCTCATGTCCCAAGGAGGCAGACTAACCCTGATTAAAAGTGTGCTAAATGCTCTACCTGTTTACCTGTTGTAAGTTCTTCAACCCCCCAAGTCTGTGTTTCATGAAATTGAGCAATTCTTTGCTAAGTTTTTTTGGGGATCCATCTCTGGCCCTAACAAAATCCATTGGACTAGTTGGAAAAATATTTGTTTTCCTGTGCAAGAATCTGGCCTGAATGTTTGTAATCTATCTGACATGTCACAAGCTTTTACTTTGAAGTTGTAGTTTAGGTTTAGGGAGAATACTTCTTTATGGCCTCTGTTTACGAATGGAAAATATGGCAGAGACTGTTTTCCAGGTTCTAGGGCTCCCAAGCCCTCGGATTCTCCTATGTGGAGAAGACTTTATGGAATCTCCAGCCTTGCTCAACAAAACATGTTTTGGAGTATTAGGCATGGGAATGTATACTTTTGGCATGATCATTGGATCCAAGCTGTTACTGTGCAGGAACTGCAATCAAGTCTTTTGATTAGAAACATTGATCATTCTCTTGTTCAATCTTGGATACAAGGAGATTCATGGGATGTTTCAAAACTGGAAGCTCTTCCTGTACATTTGAAAGTTCAAATTGTGTTGAACATTCCCTGTTCACTTGAGTCTCATTCTTGGCCTCTTTGGAAGCTCACTGAAGATGGGAAATTCAGTACATCCTCTGCAAGGAAACCAGTTAGAGAAACCAAAACTGTGAATCCTCTTTTAGAGCATCTTTGGAATCCTTACATAACTCCCACCATTTCTATCTTTTGGTGGAAAATGTTTCATGGATGGATGCCAGTAGATTGCACTATTCAAGCTAAAGGAATTGTGTTAGCTTGCAAGTGCCAATGTTGTAGACAAATGGAAACCTTGGAACATGTTATTCTGCATAATGAGGAGGTACATAAGGCATGGTTGTGGTTCTCTAATCTCCTTCCTGTTCCATGCCTTTCACATCACTCCATAGCTGACAGATTGATTGCATGGAGATCCTCCTCAGATCATGTAAAGAAAGGACAAATAAGAGGTTTCATACCTTTACTTGTGGCCTGGTATGCTTGGAGAGCCAGGAATGAATCCAAACACAGGCTCACCATATTATCTCTCTTACTTTGAGGCATCTTATACTGATTCATCAGGCCTTTTCCATTCCTGATTCTATCTGGAAAGGAGATTCTTCTCTTGCCATATTTTGGGGGCTTAATGTTACAAGGGCTTCTCCTAAGCCCTTGTTACTTGTGTATTGGCAGAAACCTGATATCTCATGGGTAAAGCTAAACATTGATGCATCTGTGCACTCCACTTCTCAGGTGTTTGCTGCTGCAGGTATCATTAGATGCTCTAATGGTAGGGTTGTTAAGGTGTTTCAGAGCTCGCTAGGAAGAAAAACAACTTATGAAGCTAAACTTGAAGCTATTCTTAAAGGCTTGTTGGTCTGTAAAGCTTTGGGGGACACAAAATTTAAGGTTGAATCTGATGCACTTAGTGTGGTGCAAACATTGAGCCCCATCAGAACTTAGTTCATTGGAAAAACTTGGTCACTTATGAGCAAATTCTTGTTTGCATTAAGGACATGGAGGTATCTTTTTCTCATATCCACAGAGAAGATAATTATGTGGCTGATCAACTTGCAAAAGAAGCCCTTGCATTCAACCTGAATAGGGAAGTTGATATTGGTCTTTGCAGTATTGAAGTGAAACAACTAGTCTATTCTGATAATACTGGCATACCATATCTTAGAATCCCTAAATTATATGTCACTTGTATTACTCTTCATTGAACTGTGCAGGTGAATATGAATGGAGATTCCTGGAATTGGCTTTTGAGGAGGCAGAGGGATTGCAACTCACTGATGTTAGAGAAGGTAGTCCCCATGAAGCCACTGCCCTTATGAAAGATAGGTATACCCCTCTCTCTGGCTTTCCTATATCAAAAGCTACTTGTAGTTTTTGGTTTCACTAAGTCCCAGTAAATGATGCTATGGGTATTTTGTGCAACCCCAATCTGATCCTTGATTTACCCCCTCCCCCCCCCCCCCCCTTGCTATATTAGGGCACACTCTTTAAATGTAAAGAGATGGTATCTTATGATAAAGCATCTTGGAGAAGTGATTTTCCACTATTGTAGTAGAAGAGAAGAAGGACCCTCTGATTTCAGAGATATCCTTACTTTTATGACCCTATTACATCATGAAAGACCTGTGTTGAGCCACAAGCAATTTGCTTTTCTTCACCCCAGAACTTTGTTACATAAGATACCCTCTCTTTTCAATTTAAGAGGTAGTACCTTGTGCACTATATGGCAACCTTTCTGTGTTTATATCCCCTATTTCCTTTGTGTGAGCTTGTGGTGTGTATTTGCTATACAACACAGCTTCCTGTTTCAGTCTTGGAAGTGTTCCTGGACTGTAACTATTTTGGAACTAACTTACAGTACTTGGTTTGTGCACCCTCAGTTTGTTAATGACTTGCAGGTTTTTTGTGAAGACTTTGGTGGCTCTACACTAATTCCTAACTTGCTAACATCTAATAGCACTATCTTGAATATGGTTGTATATCTTTTGTGCAGTAACTACACAAACTCCTATATTGGTTCTTTTGTTGCTCTACTTAGCTATTGGTTTGTAATAGCAAGTGAGCAAGATCTTTGTCATGAGATAGATCTAGTTTGCTCATTGTAATAGTCTATGGTACTGTTAAGCACTTTCAGCTTGTTACTTGTATCCAATGTTCGACTATACAATCTGAAAAATGGAAGAAAGCCAAGTTTGTGGAATGCAACTCAAACAAGCATCTTGTTGAAGCTCTTTTATACTGGAAGTTGCAGCTGCCTAGTATTTGTATTAGGTTTGTTGTTTGTAACAGTAAATTAGCTAGACTCTCCTTATTGTATTGGGTTCCTACAAACCTCCTTCATTTCCCTTTATGGATGAATAAACTCGAGCCCTAAAACAAAAAACAAAAAAAAAAAAAAAAAAAAAAAAACCACTTCATCAGAGATCATGTAGAAAAAGGCAATATTGAGATACTCAATATTGGTACAGAAGATCAACTTGCATATATCTTCACAAAGCCTCTGCGATTTCTGGCCTTGAGACATAGTCTTGGGTTAATGGAATTACCAAGGTACTAAATTGGTCACTGAGACGGGAACTCTATGAGCCAATAAATAAGATTATGGCTTTCTGAGAAGAAAGGCACTTAAAGAGAGATGAGATATCTGAGACAGGCACTCAGATATCATGGCTAAGTGTAAAGTTGGTTAAAGAGGAATCTGAAATGGGTATTCAAATATTTGAGGCCACTGAGTAAGGAGGAACACAAAAAGAGAGAAGTAGACAAACAGTAGTATCTGTCAGAAGTCAACTATCTCTTGTGTTTTGAAACATTGCCATTTTTATGATAATTTTCAAACAACACTGGACGCTTAATTAATACGCTCAGAAACCGATTTGTCTCCTAGTTATATGAGAGTTGAAAACGTCTCAGATAGCTATCAGCCAAATAGTATTAATTGGGTACAATTACATGTGTTGATTGTGATCATTGCTGAGTAACCAATCTCAACCATTGAAATAATGGCAATAGCAATTCAATGGCTCAGATGCATCTCAACAGTCCACTAGCACAGTAACCCAGTAACTGGCCCCACTCGCATTTAATGTCAAACCGCTTTTTCACCACGCTTTGTGCAGATTGCGAGATACATAGATACACAATTCATATGTATTTGTGTACTTGTATTGCTATATAAAGCAGTTTATGGCAAAGAAAAACACTTTCGCCTAAACTCACATCTTACTTAGCACAAAAGAAGCAAAATCCTTCATCTTTTCTCTGCAAATCTTCTCTGAAACCTCTGAATTTCTGCTAAGTTTTTCTGAAAAGAATCACTTAACCAAATTCACTCTTAATCTTTTTCAATCTCACTTCTCTACTACTACTATTCAAAGAGATGGCACCCAAAAGAGCTAGATCTCAGAAATCCCAAGAGTCCACATCTAGAACTGCTAAAAAGCAAAATCCAGCGATTTTAGTGAAAAATCGAAGAGTTGGTAATTTCAACTTCTTAATGTGGAATCCCGACTCCAAAGTGCTCTGGGGAGGAGTACATTCGATGAGTACTTGATCGGCGCTGCTAACAACCAAGCCGATATGAAGCATGGGCTATCTTTACTTGAAAACATAAAGATTAAAGAGTTTTGCTCTGCAAGGCCCACTTGCACCTCTACTGTGGATGTGTTGGAATTCTGTAACAATTCCACCATCATTGAAGAAGATGGCTGATGTGCCCAAATTAATACTTAGAAAACCAAGTAGCAAGCAGTTGTTGTAGACAGACAAAGCTACACCACAGAGTCGTTCACTAAGGAATTAATTAAGCTACGTAGCAGTGAGAGTAAACAGATACTTGCGAGTAACAATCTGATTGATGGTTTGGTTATACTTCTAACTAGTTTAACTAAAGATAAGATTACGATTAACAATGAGAGAAAGATGAATACAGTAGCAAGATCCAATTATGCTAATTCGAACTAGGGATAACACTCATATTTGTCACACGGTCGTTGTACAGTAAATCAATCAATCCGATTCAACCAATTGTTCTTAGAAAATATTATACTGGAGAAATCGTGAGTCGTCAATTCACGATCCTTAAACATGAACAATTTAGAGAATTTAATACGGACTTATCGAATTGAAGGTTTTTATGAAGATTTTATACGAGACTAACCTATATGAGTGCTTTGATAAACCCTAGAACGAATATGCATAATCTTCACATACTACTGTATTCAAAGGTGTTTAGCTACTCATAATTGATAATTGCATGCAAAGATTCATGGTAATAATCATGTGACCATAGATGAAAAGCTCGCATGCAATAACATACAATTCAATCAATGAGAATAAAGAACGAATTGTAAAGAACAAGGCAATGGAGAAATCAATACCAATAATCTTGATGAATAAAATCAATGAGTAACTAAGCTCCAAAGATGTCTCAATGTCAATGTGTGCCTCTTTGAGCTTTCCTCAAAACTAGGTTAAAAGAAGTATGAAAGAAAAGAATCAAAATTCTAATCTAATAAGGAAAATAAAACGTTGATTTGCGTCTCTCGCTGCGGCGGAAGGAATAGCTCGCCGCAGCGAGCCTTCTTAATCGCAATATATATCCAGCTCGCATAATCTCACCGCGGCGGATTGAATCCTTTGCCGCGGCGAGCGTCTTCCTTCAAAACAGGGGAGCCAATCGCAAAATCTCGCTGCGGCGAGCCTTCTTTATCGCAATATATATAACCTTCGCATAATCTCGCCGCGGCGAGCTTCAATCTTCAAAACAGAGTCTCCACTCGCAAAATCTCGCCGTGGCGAGTCTTCTTTAATCTCAGACGATGATCACTCACTAAATCTTGCCGTGGCGAGCCTTCTCTCAATTCCCAGTTGCAAGCTCGTAAAATCTCGCCGCGGCGAGCCGTGCTAAATAGCTTGTTCTCATTCGGCTCAAAAGACATAGATTCCTACAAAATATAAACAAAATAGCAAAGCTTAAAAACGAACTAAAAAGACTACAAAACTAAAGACAAAGACTCACAAAGACCGCTAAAAGGGACCAAATGAGACGTTAGAATATTGTCTCATCAAAATCCCCAAACCGATCCTTTGCTCGTCCCTGAGCAAACAAACAAATTAAAGACATCTAGACTTACACTACGACATATAATAACACACAGACGAGTCAATCTTCCAAGTGACCGAACTCTACCATTGTAAGTGTTAAATTCACAAGATGCAAAAAGTTCGCACTCAACTAGCGTTGACAGAAATAGTGCACAAAAAATCCTACAAGAAAGTTTTTCAAATAAATAACACTTAAATTTAACTCTCCAATCCCTCGCAAGGAAATCCTACACTATTCTCTATCACATTCTGGAAGTGTCCAGTGGGTTAAACACTCAAGAACAATAAGAGAAAAGAAAGGTGACTCTCGCCACAAAGGTGCCTTAAATACCTCATGCAAAGTACTCAATTAGTTAAGTCAGAAAGGACTTTTTCCTTGCGTAAAGCAGCTTGCCAAGACATACAACCAACTTCCATAAACCAAATATTTGCATCAAATGAATTAAATTCTAATCAATTTGTCAACTATGGACTCTTTTAGTCTCACTTTTTTGGTAGTGTCTGTTTTATCGAAGTCCGCACTTTTGTGCGTGTTAGTTTGGTGTACGTGCCATCAACCCTCACGGACATATGGCTTTTTAGGACCACGCCGGTATATAGGTAGTATTTGAAACACGCCCAACACGACTACGGTGATGAGAAGCACCATAGATACACTCCGAGACAATTCAACTAATCAGGGGGAATACATATAACAGAATTTGAACAATAACATCATAACGCAGCAGATTTCTTCTCCCCAAACCAGTTCTTCGCAATGCACTGGCTTTCAACAAAATGAAAAATGAAGAGCATGTCGTTCGTCATACTTAACTTAACTGAGTACACATGAGAATGAAAAGGCGCAAACAAGAAGGTTTGCACTTCCCGAAAGGATCACACAAGCGCCAGTACGATATTTTTTCATCGGCTTAAAGTTTCTCACCGGCTTTTTGGACTAAAGAGTTAAAAAAAACTTGATATTTACAGGAAAAACAAACTTACGAGATATTAAGTTCACTACTCTATCTAAGCTGAGAATCGTGCAAAACGTAAGCAACAAGCAGATTTAACAATCACAATAGAAGTTTTCGTAACTTGGAAGAACGACTCACGAAAGACTCTAGAGAAGGAAAGAAAAATCACCAACACAAACAGAAAGTAAGGGACGAAAGACTCAATAGACTCAGAAAATAGACAAAAACGCAGACAAGACACTAGAGAGCACATTCCCCCTCCCCAAACCTAAACTCAAGCATGTCCTCAAGCGCAGATTAAAAAAGAAAAAGAATGGGGTCAACAGTGACTTGCCTGTGATGTACAGTTTAGAGTCATGTACTGGACTCGGAGAGTTCGACCACTTCTTCCGATCGCTCAATGTACCCGTGAAAGTATGGTTTAACTCGCTGCCCATTCACCTTGAAGGTGGAACCGTCAGCGGAATTCAAGAGTTCGACAGCACCATGCGGTGCCACATGAATTATCGTGTACGGTCCATCCCAATGCGAACGCAACTTTCCTGGAAACAGTTTAAGACGAGAGTTAAAAAACCAAAACTTTCATACCTGGGTGCAAGTCCTTGCGGATTATCCCCTTGTCATGATACTCCTTCGTCTTCTGCTTGTAAATCTTTGCATTCTCAAAGGCAAGGTGGCGGAGTTCTTCCAGCTCGGAGATTTGCAGCAATCGTTCCCCAATTTTGCATCGAGATTTAGATCCTTGGTGGCCAATGCCGCTTTGTGCTCCAACTCCACGGGAAGATGACAAGCTTTGCCATAAACCAACCGGTAGGGGGTTGTACCAATAACAGTCTTGTAACAGGTTCTGTAAGCCCACAGTGCATCATCTAGCTTGGTTGACCAATCCTTACGATTTGGTTTTACGACCCTTGTGAGAATGCTCTTGATTTGCCTACTGTTGACTTCCACTTGACCAAAGTTTGTGGGTGGTATGCAGTTGCGACACGGTGTTGCACTCCATACTTCACAAGCAGGTTTGCAAATGAACGGTTAATGAAGTGAGATCCGGCCATCGCTAATGATTGCTCTGGGTGTACCAAACCTGCTGAAAATATTCTTGGACAAGAAAGAGAGCACAACTTTGGAATCGTTAGTTCTGGTGGCCATAGCCTCCACCCACTTAGTCACATAGTCCACCGCAACAAGAATATATTCATTACCCTTACTTTTGGGAAAGGGTCCCATAAAGTCAATGCCCACACATCAAAGGGTTCTATCACAAGATTGCTGGTCAAAGGCATCTCATTACGCTTGCTAATGTTACCACTACGCTGACATGCATCACAAATAGCACAAAACTTATGAGCATCTTTAAACAGAGAGGGCCAAAAGAAACCTGATTGAAGAACCTTCAGGGCGGTTTTCTTCCCGTTGTAGTGCCCTCCACACTGCATGGTATGACAAAAGGTGAGAACACTGCCTACTTCACTCTCTGGAATGCAGCGCCGAAGGATGCCATCAGCTCCCTCCTTGAAAAGGTGGGGGTCATCCCAAAAGTAGCCATTGGTTCGGCGCGCAAAGTTCCTTCTTTCCTGCGAAGACATGTTAGCGGGGAAAACACCTGCAACAAGAAAATTCACAATATCTGCAAACCAAGGATCTAGGCTAACAAAGAATAGATGCTCATCAGGTAGGTCATCGGGAATAGGTGGAGAAAGGGAGATTGTCTTAGGATCAAGCCTAGATAAATGGTCAGCAACAAGATTATCTTTACCACACTTATCAACTATTTCGGAATCGAACTCCTGTAACATCAAAACCCACCGAATGAGGCGCGGCTTAGAATCACTCTTCGCCGTGAGGTGGCGGATCGCAGCGTGATCCGTGTGGATGATCACTTTGAATCCTTTCAAATACGAACGAAATTTATCAAATGCGAAAAGAACAGCTAGGAATTCTTTCTCAGTTGTGGTGTAATTAACCTGCGCAGGGTTAAGTGTCTTGCTGGCATAGTAAATCACATGAAAATGTCCATTTATCCTTTGTCCTAAAACAGCACCTAAAGCGAAATCAGAAGCATCGCACATAATCTTAAAGGGTAAGGACCAGCTAGGGGCAACGACAATGGGAACGGAAACAAGCTGCTCTTTCAAGATGTTAAAGGCCTGCATGCATTCATCATTGAAAACAAAAGGCACATCTTTCATAAGCAAGTTGCTCAAACACTTAGCAATCTTCGAAAAATCCTTAATGAATCTCCTATGAAAACCAACATGCCCAAGAAAAGATTGCATCTCTTTCACACAAGTGGGAGGGGGAAGTTTAACAATCACATCAAGCTTTGCTCTATCAACTTCTATCCCATGTTTTGAGACTACATGCCCTAAGACAATTTCTTCTCTAACCATAAAGTGATTTTTTTCCCAGCTAAGAGTTAAGTTACACTCAATGCAGCGTTTAAGCACTTTATCAAGTTTATGTAAGCAATCAGCAAAAGAATCTCCAAAAAGAGAAAAGTCATCGATGAAGACCTCTATAAAATCCTGCACCATGTCAGAAAATATAGAAAGCATGCATCTTTGAAAAGTAGCAGGAGCGTTGCACAGTCCGAAAGGCATTCGGTGATAGGCAAAAGTCCCATAGGGACAAGTAAATGTCGTCTTCTCCTGATCATCCTGAGTAATGGGTATTTGATAGAAACCTGAAAGACCATCCAAAAAACAAGAGAACTCTCGCCCAGCAAGGCGGTTAAGCATCTCATCAACGAATGGCAGAGGGAAGTGGTCTTTCTTAGTGGCTGCGTTTAGTTTCCTGTAATCAATGCACACACGCCACCCAGTGGTTTTTCTTACCAGGACCTCTATGCCCTTCTCATTTGTTTCGACAGTAACCCCCGACTTCTTAGGAACTACATGCACAGGACTCACCCTTCTACTATCATCTATGGGGTAAATTATGTCGTGCTCAAGCATCTTAAGGATCTCAAATTTCACTACATCTTGCATGTGATTAAGCACTGCTGGGTTTACTAACGAGTTTTAAGCGTCGTCTTCTAAACTTATCCTGTGTGTGCAGCGGGTTGCGCTAATGCCCTTAATGTCTCCAATTCCCCATCCTATGGCCGCAGAATTCTCCTTAAGAAGCTTAACAAGTCGGTTCTCTTCTTCCTTTTGCAATTTCGAAGAGATTATCACAGGTTTGGACCGATTTTCACCAAGGAAAGTATACTTAAGGTGGGATGGGAGCTCCTTAAGGTCAGGCCTAGGGGGTTCGATTTCCCCAATATTGCTACTAAGGGAGTCGAATTACCCTAATGGTTCACTAGGGGGATCAAGTTCACCGGTTCAGTTTCAGCTGAATCTAAAGTACAGATTAGCTCATGACTTTCCTCACTCACAATTCCCTTATCAGGATCTAGTGTCAAAGCGGGCTCTAACTTATCGCGAGCAATATCATCAAGCAAAGCACTACATACACAGTCATCAATGATGCAATGAAATTCTTTGGCAATCTCATGTTCTGTTTCACAATCTGTAACAGAATAGGCATGAGAGTTACCTGTAGGACGGACTGCGGCCTTGCTTATTCGATTGCCTCCGATATCCATCGCTATCTTCCCTTCTGCAACATCGACTTGAAGTTTGTCAGTTTTCATGAACGGCCTTCCCAGCAAAATCACATGGTTTCTGCTGCTGGTCGCTGCATTGCTGGGAGGTAGAACTACAAAATCTGTTGGTACCAAGTATGTGTCAACCTTGACCAAAGAATCCCGTATAATACCAAGTGGTCGCTGGAGAATACAATCAGCCATCTGCAAAGTCATATTCACAGCTTCCAACTTCCCTAAACTGAGCTCCTGATAAAGGTCATGGGTAATAAGATTAATGCTCGCTCCCAAGTCGAGCATACCTTTTGCTACCTTCCCATTCTCCATTTATATATCAATCACGAAACTCCCTGGGTCTTGTAGTTTCACTGGTAATCCGATCACAGAATTTGCTGTTTCTGGAAGAATCAGCTTTTTAGTAGACGAAAGCTTCTTCTTATTAGCATTTAGATCCTTGAAGAACTTAGCATAGGAGGGGACATTATCAATAAGCTCCAGCAGTGGCATCTTCACGTTAACTTTCGAAAGCATTGCCAGAATAGATTTGAACTTACTGTCGTCTTTTGGCTTCATAACTCTCCCAGGGTATGGTAATGGCTTGGGAACTGGCGGTCCTGGGGGGGCGGAAGGGGTTATTAGATTTATGTAGAACCTCAGTGCTGCTTCTTGGGTCCTCAATAATCTCCTCAGTAACGTCGATAGCTGGTGTAGGTGGAGTTTCCGGTTCAGTCATCATATCTGGCTTCTCAACAACCTTACCACTACGCAGTACTGTAGTTGCTTGAATCTCCTCTTCCAATTCATCTTCCTCCCCAAATTCTAGACACCTTGCTGAAGTTTACCTATCAAATCCGCTAAGTCCTCTATTACATCATCATTCAATCTTGTCTCATCTTCTCTCTTGCCCTTCCATAACAACTTGCATAAATTTTTCATCATGGGCAATTAAGGCCATCAATGTGCTTTCGCTAAATGAGCTGCTCTCCGGTAAAATATTTACACTATTCACCATTTCCCTTGCAGAGGGTGTGTAGTAGCTGGAAAAGGACTACATTCCTGGATCTCAACAACAGTAACTCAACAAATGCTTAGTTTCTGTTAGTCCAAGTAAGATTACGATTAACAATGAGAGAAAGATGAATACAGTAGCAAGATCCAATTATGCTAATTCGAACTAGGGATAACACTCATATTTGTCACACGATTATGCAAGAAATCAATCAATCCGATTCAACCAATTGTTCTTAGAAAATATTATACTGGATAAATCGTGAGTCGTCAATTCACGATCCTTAAACATGAACAATTTAGAGAATTTAATACGGACTTATCGAATTGAAGGTTTTTACGAAGATTTTATACGAGACTAACCTATATGTTGGTCCAGATAACGGCAAAGTAAAAGACTAGGGGGGGGGGGGTGAATAGTCTTTTAAAACTTTTGTTGATAAAAACTATTTCTCAGATATCTGAATAGATATCTGATACTTAGAATCAGAGCGCGGAAGACTTAATAAAGATAAGTGCAGAAACAGTTAAAGTGTGTGTGTGTGTTACTGAAATGTAAATACAGAAAGGTAAATAACACAGCAAGTATAGTGGTATCTGGAGGTGGCGTAATCCTCCAACTAATCCACTTCGGTCTTCCAGAGACCTAGAATTCACTAGAATAGATAATTGAGTTCTCCTTACAAAAATCCTATTCTAAGATTCCTTTAAACAAATGGTTCCCAACCAAATGTTCCCCCTGAGTTGTTCCCCGGCTTTCACAGCCAAGTACATCCTGTACTCAGAAACCTTTTTGAGTTATTCCCTAGCTTCCCAAGCTAAGTACTTCCTATACTCAATAACCTTGGAGTTATTCCTTAGTTTCCCAAATCAAGTACTTCCTATACTCCGGTAACCTTGGAGTTATTCCCTGATTTTTCAAACTAAGTACTTCATGTACTCCACTTGATTATGGTGTTGGTTTTGGTTTGAGTTGTCAGATGAGCTTCTTTAGTAACTTATTCAGTTATTCAGATAGCTCTGTGAATCAAGTATACTTAATACACTTTTCAATGTATGGTATCTTGTTCTTTTTACTGACCCAAGTCTTAGATAAATGTTCAAGAGAATGAATCTCAGATACTTGATCTTTCGTTTCAACTCTTTCACAGATAGTTGTGCTTGTTTAGGATCAGGACACTTAGAACTTCAGTGTTACTCAAGATCAAAAGCTTTGGTCGCAACAGAAAGCTTTGAGGATAAGTAAGTTGCTTTGAGAGAGTAAGGTGTTCAGCGTTGTGTCATTTCGTTCAAGGTGTGTCTATTCAAGCAGTCTAAGTGTTGATATTTATAGATGAATTTGAGTGCCGTTTGAATAGTATCCGTTAGGCTCAAATTCAAACTATTGATATCTGTGTATAGTAATCTTTATGAGTTTTGTCTTCTTCTTCAGAAGCTGCCGTTGCTTTTATTCAGACATCTCTGTCCGTGCATTAAATGCATTGTACTATACTTTTTAACCTGTAGTGCCAACGGAACTATTCTTTGTATCAGAGACTAGTGTTATCTGATTCTTTGCACGTCCTTATCTTCAATCTTCAGATACCACTTTTATTGAAACAACTTTGTTTGCAATATATATATTTCTTTTTCAGAAATGTGGTTAATGCTCAAGGTATCTGAGAATAGATATCTGTGGACACTTTCCTTATTTTCAGATAGGCCTTTTATTTCTCAGATATCTCTTGTGACACAGTTTGTTTAAAACTATTCGTGTCTTCAAGATATCTGGCTAAGGTATCTGAAAAACAGTTTCAGTAATCTTGTGTAGTTTCTTCAAGTCTTCGATGTCGTTGAGCTTGTTCTGCTTGGATGTCTTCTTCTTGGTCTTCTCTTCATAAAATAAAAATTACATTTTGAGACCTAACATCCTATACAAGATTAGCTAGACTATCATACTTAGTGAGTTTCCTCTTTTACAATGTTCAAGTGAACCAAGAGTACTAATCACCTTTCTGAGACTAAGATAAGTCATCATGTTGCTGATCAAAATCTAAACAGATATTTCTAACAAAATATCTAACAAATTTCCTAACAAATTTCCCAAGAAATTTCCCAACAAATTTCCCAACACTATATGAGTGCTTTGATAAACCCTAGAACGAATATGCATAATCTTCACATACTACTGTATTCAAAGGTGTTTAGCTACTCATAATTGATAATTGTATGCAAAGATTCATGGTAATAATCATGTGAAACATTGATGAAAAGCTCGCATGCAATAACATACAATTCAATCAATGAGAATAAAGAACGAATTGTAAAGAACAAGGCAACAGAGAAATCCATACAAATAATCTTGATGAATAAAATCAATGAATAACCAAGCTCCAAAGATGTCTCAATGTCAATGTGTGTCTCTTCGAGCTTTTCTCAAAACTAGGTTAAAAGAAGTATGAAAGAAAAGAATCAAAATTCTAATCTAATAAGGAAAATAAAATGTTGATTTTGCGTCTCTCGCCGCGGCAAGCCTTCTTAATCGCAATAGATATCCAGCTCGCATAATCTCGCCGCAGCGGATTGAATCCTTCACCGCGGGGAGCGTCTTCCTTCAAAACAGGGGAGCCAATTGCAAAATCTCACTGCGGCGAGCCTTCTTTATCGCAATATATATAACCTTCGCATAATCTCGCCACGGCGAGCAAGGTGCTCCACCGCAGCGAGCTTCAATCTTCAAAACAGAGGCTCCACTCGCAAAATATCGCCGCGGCGGACCAATTCCTTCGCCGCGGCGAGTCTTCTTTAATCTCAGACGATGATCACTCGCTAAATCTCGCTGCAGCGGACTGATTTCCTCGCCGTGACGAGCCTTCTCTCAATTCCCAGTTGCAAGCTCGTAAAATCTCGCCGCGGTGAGCCGTGCTAAATAGCTTGTTCTCATTCGGCTCAAAAGACATAGATTCCTACAAAATATAAACAAAACACCAAAGCGTAAAAACGAACTAAAAAGACTACAAAACTAAAGACAAAGACTCACAAAGACCGCTAAAAAGGACCAAATGAGACGTTAGAATATTGTCTCATCAATGGCACTGGAGAAGTGCACATCACATCGAAGGTACAAGGTGTTAACATAAACCTTGATTTAAAGTCCTTCAGCACTCATTTTGGGTTACCCACCTAAGGTACTGACTATGTGCCAGATACCTAAAACCAAAAGTGCAGAAATCTTCTACTCTCTCTACAAAAATCCTGAAAAGGAAGATGCTCCATCAAAGTTCGACAACTCCATCATCAGCAGAAGACATCTTGTTAAACCTTGGGATTTGATAGCCCTTGTATTGCATAGGTGCTTTGATTCAAACTATGGCGGAGCTGACCAGATCAGCATGGAAAGGTGGGGAATGATGGCATTCCTTAACACTCTAGAGGAGAGAACAATACCCTTCAACTGGGGCAAGTACATCTTTCTGAGGTTTCTTGACAAAGTTCAAGGCTTTGAGCCTGTTGTGAAAGGTGATCTTGCTGAGCCCAAGCATACTATCAGCTTTGGTCTGAAGATATGCTACATTCTGGAGAATCTTGGCATAAAGCTCAGGGAGAATGGAGAGATTGCAAACAGTGATCTTGTTTGCAAATACAATTGTGAGCTCAACCAGAACCAGAAGAGGCCAGTAGAAGACATTTCTGAGGCAAATGTTATGCCAAAGAAGAAATGTAGAACTGGAGGAAAGAAGGCATGTGCCAAAGAGACTACTTCTCTGGTGGATACTGATACAAGGGTCTCTGACCATAGTGTTGCAAATACCACTGCCTCTGCCCAAACAGCACACCATAATGCTGCAGGTACCACTCTTGATGCCAAGAGGGTTGATGCGTCCCAGCCACTGACAGCTGAAGTAGGAAATGACTTGGACTTTGACCCATTCTTAGAAAGGAATGAGGTTACTGATGAAGTCCCTGGATCATAGGTTGCTGAACAAGTAACCATGTCCAGAGGAAACACTTTTCCAGGGCCTTCCACTTTGAAGGATATCAATGATGCCCTGATGAATGATGTAGTTTTACTTGATGACACCGCCAATGCATCAGTACAAAACATTGCTGATGATCTGTAGAGGACTATCACAAATGTTCCTTCTCCATCAAGATCCAGATCATCACAACCACAACAACCACAAGATTCCCATACTTCTGCTGATCGAAGAGATGATTACCTGGTAGAAGCATTTGAAATGCGTCAGGGAGTTGATGGTGTGATTCAGTTAAATCCTGTGATTGAACAGGTTCTCCAACTCTCATCAAAGAGGGATCAACCTGATGTTGTGACTCAGGGAGATCATATAGGAGAGGCAACTGAGCCCAAAACTCAAGATAGGCTTGAAGTGCCTGAAACTTCAAACAGAGTTGCGATCACTGGACAACAAGACCAAGGCATGGAACCCAGACAAGTTCCAGATACCAATCAGCCTGACATTAATCAGGTTACTGAGTGGTTTAAATCTCTACTTGTCAAATTTCTATGTTATATGTTTTGTTATTAATGTGATTAATCTTTGTTACAGGCTGAAAAAGAAACAAAGGAAGGAGAGGAAGCTGAAAAGCTTCCATCTCAGAAGGAAGGAGAGGAAGTTGGAAAGCTTCCTTCACAATCTGAGAAGGAGGATTCTGAAGCCTCCATAAACAAGGAATCTGAGCCTGTTACACAGGTAGCAGCAGATTCTTATGTATATTCTCAGAGATCTCCCACCAATGAACTTTCTAACACTTTGTTATGTTTCTTAAAGGCTCCAACTGAGAAGAAAGACGATGTGGCTGAAAAGCCAGAAATATCAAAGGATATTCTAGAAACCTCAAAGGTTTCTGAGAGACACATATCTGAGCCTCCTGTCAGAGAGGTAGACATCTCAGATACCAATGTGTGTGAAATCCTATTATATCTTTCTAAGTAAACTGAAACTTTTTATTCTCAGGATCTGAAATAAATGGAAGTGGATGAGACGCCGAAGTCTCCTCCAAGGATATCTGAGGTTCCTTCCACCTCAGAAATCAAGACATCTGAGCCTGTTGTTGTGACACAGGTAACTCAGAAACCTGACATTTTTGAAACTATGATATTTGACCAAGTTTTGATACTTAATCAAAACTCCATTTTCTTTTAGGCTCATTCTGTAGCACCTACTTCTCCAAGATCTATTGAAAGAGTAGACATCTCTTCTGACGAGAAGTATCTCTCAATGCTCGAAGAATTTAAGTCAAACGCTCTGCGCAATCATCTTCGATGTTTTGTAAAATGGCAACAGCTTAGACGCCTTTATCTGAGTGAGCTATTCAAGCGTGTTGACGATCCCACTAAGAGAGAACAATGCTTGGCTCTTGACAATTATATTCATGCCATATTCCCTACCGAAAGGTATGGACATGGGAATTTACTAAGGACTTCATTCCTAAGCATTGTGGAAGAGTTGCTACTCAAAAGGTTCCAGCAAGCAGATGAGAATACCAGACTTCAAATGCTTTCTAATCATGTACTACCAAGACAAGGGGATTATATCCCAACTGAGCAGGATGAAGTAGGAAGTCACTTGGTCACTCGACCTCAAATCGTCTACTTGACCTCTAATGACGAGGAGGATGCAAACAAGAAAGACAAATCAAAGTCCCCTCCTACATCTGCATGCAAAAGAGATGAACCTAAGAGTGATGATGATGATGATGATGATGATGATGATGATGATATCCAAAATTTACTGATGAACAACGTGCCATATATGAGAAAATTATGTCCATTGTCGATGGTCCAAATGGCGAAGCATTATTCTTAATTATACATCTACGGAGGGACCACATAAACCTTTATGTGGAGAACGATGTGCTATGGTTTGAGGGCTAGAGGAGATATTGTACTTTCAGTTTCGTCCAGTGGGATTGCATCACTCATTCTTTATAAAGGTAGGACGACAGTCCGTCACATTTGATGTTAGGAATACCATTACAAATCACGAGGACTCGACATGCAATAAGCTCATGATTCAGAGGCCACGGGTAGGGGTGTAAATGAAAAAAACGTTTGTGAAAAACAAAAAAATTCAGTCAACGCTCAGTTCGAGTTTGACCTAACCGAACAGCTCGCAAACATATATTTAACTTATCATTTTTTACGTTCAATTTAATCCCATATAATCTGGTTCATCATCTTTCGAAATTCAAGAGACGAAAGAATTTGTTGAGTGGATAACACATGTCGGTGATGTCATTACTGTTTTTGAACCTAATGATAGTACGGTTGATATCAATATCCCGAAGGTTTACTTAGGCGATCCATCACTTGACCATGGATATTTCATCACAGAGCTGTTCTTGTACCTACAAATGTAATATTTGATGATATAAATCAATTTTTCATGTCGATGATGTCCAAAGATAGCATTGAATATTTGAGCGCATATAGCATTGCTAGGGAAGATAACTTTGAGAACGGTCTCGAACATATTTTCACTTTAGATTTTTTCAACAACATTAAATGCTCTAGATTGCCTAACATAAGATCGTACTGAAGGTTTGGTGTATGATAATGCTTCTGAGGAATATTGACCAGACTTTCGACTTGTGCAATGGAACAAGACTCATAGTTACTAATACTGAGAAGCATATCATCGAGGCAAAGATGATATCTTGAATCAACGCGTGACAAAAGGTTTTCACCGAGGATGATGATGTGCCACCTGACGAGATGCAGTTCCCTATCAATTTTGATTGGAGATAGTTCCTCATATCCGTCTACTTTGCTATGGCCATAAATAAGAGCTAGGGACATTCTCTCTCACACGTCGATCTCTACTCCCGTTACATGTATTCTTTCTAGAGTTACTACCGGAAAGGGATTGAAGGCAGTAATTTGCGACGTAGAGGGTAATAATATGACACGACAACAAACATAATTTATAAAGAAGTGTTCGACAAGTTATGAGTTGATTTTATCTTTCGTATGTATAAATTTTAAGATTTTTTAACACCGACAAAATTTTATATATGGTTGTGCTCAATTTCATTAATTTACATTATGCACTTTTCTACAGGTAGGGGTGACTTCCGATGTAATGTTGAAGCGATTAGATCATACATTTTATTACACTGCACTTTTTATATGTTCCTAAACATCGACGTGTTATTATAAATTTATTCATTTCTTATTTTAAGTTTTTTCTCCATTTTTCGTCGAGTATCGACGGGCCATTAACTAGTTATTAAAAACAAGGATGCATATTCTCATGTTCTAGTAAATACATAATTCTATCATTTAAAGTTTGAATATGGTGATTTTAGGTTAGTGATGGAATCCATTGTTACCTTAGATGGATGTTTGTGATTGTAGGGTAATCAATTGATTGACAAGGTTTGTTGTCTAGTGGAGTAGTAGTATTTGGAGTCTTAAAAGGCGTGAAGAAGGCCAATCACAGTTTGGCTTCGTTTCCCTATGAAAGCTTGGTTGTTTTTGTCATGTCATATTTAAACCCACCACACCAAACCAAATCCCAAAAGCCTCCGGTACCCACACTCCCCAAACCTACCCACATCTCACCAGTTTATTAATCAAAATTCAATGCACACATGGCTAGCAAAAGGTAGCTGTTTGATTTTTTCGTTTTGCTACAGTATCCATTTTTAATGTACCGTCGAAATTTATTTCACCTAACTTGTCAGCGTGTATTGTTTTGTATTGTATATAAATAATCAAGCTAACGAAACGCAATGGCCAGACTCAGATTTCCTCCATATCAACCTTGTGTTCTTCATTTTCAATACCCCTTTCCCCCTTCTACCCTTTCCCCTTTCACACAAAGCTTTTCTTCTTCGCTTAAACTTTCCAGCTTTTGCTCACCTGGGTCTCGCTCCCTTTCTACTGGTATGTTATGTATCTTTTCAGGTGTTTAATGACTTGTTTTTCTTTACATTTTGATGCTGATGTTGTTTTCTTTTCGTTTTGTTCTTGATTTGGTTGAAATAGGGATCTTTTTTTTCACTTGTTTCTTGATTGCTGTGTGCATGAATAAGTGAAATTCCACTGAAATTCTGCATTTTGTTACATCAAATGAATGCTTTTCAAATATCCCTTTTGTTTGAGGACTCTGATCTTCAATGATTCTCTACTTCATTATGCTAATTTTTTCAAGTTTTCAACTTTGTTTCATTTAAATTTATGGGGGCAATCAGTGCTTAGGAATTCATTTCTTCTGATGATCATGTAAAACATGAGGTGATCTTGAGCATAATAGGCACAACTTGGTTGAGTTTGTTCATTACAGTTGTTAAAGCTATAATCATGTAGTAGTAGTTGAGATTTACCAAGTGAAATTCATAGGAAATTCAAATCACTTGTTGCTAAAGATTAGGAAAACCACACCACCACTTTGAACCCATCCAAGTGTTTGGCTCATTCCCCCCTAATTTACAGGAGAGAAGTGCTGTTTTCAAAGGCTTACTCTTTCTATGTGTGATCTATTTAATGTATGGTTCAATATTGAGTGGTTAAATGTAGTCCTTTTACAGATACCCAAAGTGTACTGATGGAACTGGTCAAGGCAGTAGCTGGTAGAGGAGTAGGATCTCCCCGGAGTCTTGCTATAGTAGCTGATAAGAAGCATTATAGTTATGATCAGCTGGTCCTATCTGCCAGGAAGATTTCCGACTTGTTGTGTAATGCTGATTTAAAAATCGTAAGTAGATGTCCTCAATATATTTCAGCTTATATCTTAAAGTAGCTTTCATGTGTTGCTGATTAGTAATGTTAAGTTAGTTTGGATAATATACAATTACTGAGGGAAACACATAAATTTTCTAATAATTATGTTATTGTTTGCAGGACAATGGCACGGTTGAAAACAAACATATTTCTGGAGCTAGGGTTGGAATTGTCGCGAAACCATCAGCAGAGTTTGTTGCTGGAGTACTTGGAACATGGTTTAGTGGAGGTGTTGCTGTGCCACTCGCATTAAGCTACCCTGAAGCTGAGCTACTGCATGTGATGAATGATTCGGTTCGTCGATGCCATGTTTTGTTGCTTTTAGCCTGTTTTTTAGTTTAACTTTCTTTACACTTCATCATGCTTTAAACTCCTGGTATTTTGGAAATGAATGCTAAGACCTAGAAATCTTCCTTTTTTTGGGTCCCGTGGTTTTGCAGCTTAATCCATAATTGGCACGATATAATTGCATTTTAGCTATATCAATTCACCAGTCTCTGGCCTCGGTTGCCATCGAACAACTGAACAATGTCCAAAATGTGCATTGTACAATTACATTAATACCTTTAAGAAAAGTTAATCTCATGTGCCTATAGGAAATCACCATGATATTGAGTACTGAAGATCACCAAGAACTGATGAAAGCTGTTGCAGCTAAGACTAAATCTCAATTATCTCTTCTTCCTACTGTTCCGAATGTAAACACAGAGTCAACAGAAGATAACACTGCGAGAAATGGAGAACTAGATGCCAACATTTTGCATGAGATAAGCGGTGTGTTGCCTTCTTAAACTATAATGTTCTACTCGAAATGTGTTACCTTAATGTATAACATTTTGCTCAAAATGTGTTACCTTGGGCTCCGACTGACATTATTTGTATGATTAAAATGTGATGCGTGGATATAGGGGATGAGGCTGCGTTGATTATATACACCAGTGGCACGACTGGTAAACCTAAAGGAGTTGTTCACACTCATGAAGGAATTCTAGCACAGGTACTTTATTCCCTGCATTTCTTTCTTCAACTAATAAAAGTGGTTCTGCTCTTTGTGACGTGCATCCATATACTGAGTCTTGATCACTTGATGAAATAAGATAAGAATAAAAAATAACTTGTGCTAGATAATTGCAAATTAGAAGAATGCACCTTGCACTTAGTTGGGCGGTGGAGTGGTTCTTCCTAATATTTACAGCAATTGCTAATTGAAGTCATGATCGTAAGGATTTGCTTTAAGACAGAATAACTTGTGCTAGATGGTCTTAACTGTTAGCTGGGTGCAAATTAGAGGAATGAATCTAGCACTTATTTGGATGGTGGGATGGTTTTTCCTAATAATTACGGTGTGTCTACGTGTTGGATCATCTAATACAGGTTAATGTCGTAGGGATAGGTTGTAAGACATAATTCTGATTGAATGCTGTGCTACAAATGCTTTTACCCGTTCTGTGCATTTTCATATTAGTATGGAAAAGTTGACATATCTGCTGTCCTTGAATGTTAACTGTAGTATATCTTCGAGTGACATATTGGCTTCTATGTACTAGCTGATGATATCAAACTTGGTGTCCTGGTTTCAGGTCCAAATGCTAACAGAGGCTTGGGGATACACATCAAAGGATTGTTTCCTGCACTGCCTGCCGCTACATCATATCCTTGCATTAATGTCCTTTTTCTAAATCAGCCATTGGTCTAAACACACATTACTCTACTTGGCTGATGCATAAAGATAGTACTTTGAATGGAAATTTAGTTTTCCTTAACTCCCTTCATACATGTGCATGGTCTTTTCAATGCTCTGCTTGCTCCACTTTACGCAGGTGCAACGGTAACTTTCTTCTTTCTGGTTTATACTGTCATTTGTAAATTTTAAATTTACCTTGTGCTCTGAGTAGTTACATCAGCTTGATATATTAATTTGATTTGGTAATTTGGTTTGTAAAAGGTGGAATTCATGCCAAAATTCAGTGTGAGGGGAGTCTGGCAGAGATGGAGGGAGTCTTACCCCAAGGACCAAACTAAAGCACTTGACGCCGTAACAGCCTTTACAGGAGTACGTTAGCCTCTGATATTGCCAGCATCAATTTCTTCATTTCATTATGTGAAGCTCAATATGTTTTCTACCACTATTCCTCAACTCCCTTTCTGACCACATGGTTGTGTACTTGTGTTCCTGTTGCAACTCGATATACTCTTGATTAAAACTGCTGTAGGATCTTGTGCTGTCATGAAATTTTAATGAAGATAAGCATATATATTATTAGTCATGCAGCTTATTTTCTTACTGATAATGTTTTCTCCCTGGCCGATTTTTCTGTACCCTGGCCCACTGGCCTACTAATCACAGAAAAGATCATAGGAATCACAGAAAAGATCATAGGAATCATCAAATGTTGCCTGGAAGACCATATGTCAATGTTCTTAGACCTAACTTGCGGATTACCCTTTAGTGATTTGCTATATCCTTCCTGCTTTTTCTGCACGAGTAGGGAATCCTTTCAATCATATAACATCTTCTAACAGCTGCCACTTTTTATTCAATGTTGTGCTGGATTTTACAACTTCATTGAGTTCAGAAATACATAACATTTTTTCTGTGATTTAACCGTTAATTTACTTGTGTAGGTCCCAACCATTTACACACGCTTAATACAAGGGTATGAAACTATGGAACCGGAACTACAGGCTGCTTCTGCTTCAGCTGCTAGCCAATTGCGTCTCATGGTAAATAAGACATTTCTCCTATATCTATCGGTGTCTAGATCACCATATGGAAATGAACCACAAAACTGTGGTTTATAAATTTTCTTTAATTTATGTTTTCATTAGAACTGTGAATTTAGTTATCTATGCCAGTGATCTTTTAGTATATTACGTTGGCCATTCGCTTGACAGTTCGTCTATTGAGTGATAGATGTGTGGCTCCTCGGCTCTTCCTCTTCCTGTCATGCAAAAGTGGGAAACCATCACTGGGCATCGTCTATTGGAACGATATGGAATGACTGAGGTAGGTCTTCTTGTATGTTTATATTACCTGCTTGTTAGCTGTGATCAATAATCTTGATTAATGACTGTTCTTGTGATGGCCTTTTGTTTCTAGTTTGTGATGGCTCTTTCTAATCCCTTGATTGGACAAAGAAAGGGGGGTACCGTTGGAAAGCCTCTGCCTGGTGTGCAGGTTAGTATTTTCTACTGTGATATCTAAGAAGGGTCAATGGTTTTAGTTCATATATTATGTAACCTTTTTTTCTTCTCTGTTAAAATGATTTATTTACTTAAAAGCAGCAAACTCTTCCTAAAACAGCTTCTAATGAATAAATTATTTTGTTAGAGATTATTTGGTAGTACATAAAAACACTTACAAAATTTATTTATTGTAAAAGGCCATGCTCATTGCGGATGATGGTAGTGGTGATGCTAATGTGGAGGCTGGTGAGCTATGTATTAAAAGTCCCTCGTTATTCAAAGAATATTGGAAACTTCCTGAGGTGCGCTTAGTATCAATGTACATCTGTGATCTGACAATATCCAAATGTTTTAGCTTAGCAACTCGCAAAAGCCCATTTGCATCTTGAATTCTAACTTGAGATTTCTTTTTTCGCTGCAATTACCAGGTGACGAAAGAGTCATTTGTCCATGGTGGATTCTTTAAAACTGGAGATGCTGCTAGAATCGATGAAGATGGATACTATGTCATTTTGGGACGTAAGTCTTCTTTTTTTTGAGCCGCTGACCTGATGGATTGATCTCAGACTTTGCATGACTATCATCTGATCTCGATATAAATTATTCATCTCACAATTATCATGGCTATACAATTGAGTAACTTTTGCGATATACTGTTTCTCGAAGAGACGAGATCAAACATCACATATTTTGTTACAACATAGAATGTTTAGTTACAAACATCACATATTTAGAAATGCAGATAATGCAGGTTTATTATAGATACGATTTTTTTTTTTTTTGAATAAGCTAATTATATTACAGGGGCTCAATTACCACTACTTCTTGTCTTCCGCCTCAACAACCCTATAACTCCTTGCCTTAACCACCTTATAACTCCTTTCAATAATTGACGCTGCCAGGATTCGAACTCTGCACTTTCTGCATACAGTACTCCTTACCACTAGCCACCTCTTGCCAGGGTTAATCACATGATGTTGATCTGATCTCTCCAAAAGACGGTCTGTCGCAAAAGTTTGTAACAATCATATGCCAAGTCTAGTGGAGCGTTTCACGAGATTATTACATAGAGCCCCCCATTTACATTTAGAATGGTGTTTCTCAAATTTATATCACTTAGTGGAACAATTACAGTTTAGTCAAAAAACTCATAATTCCTTTGACCAGCTTAATTAAGTTGTTTCAGATGAAACAACCAAACATGGAATTTAAATAAAGAAAATAAAATTAAAAAAACCATCTTCTTCCTGCATTTCTCCAACATACTTCTTCCTCCATCTTCTCAACTTCCTTCTCTTCTTATTATCTTCTTCTCCGGTGAATTTCTTCCTCTATCTTGTTCCTTCTCTTTCTTCAAATAAAGCCCCAGAATTGTAGCTGCTACAGTTCCTTCAGAACTGTATCGGAGCTGCATTAAAGTCCAATCGGAGTTGTTATGCTCCGATTTCGATTAAATGTTTCAATTGTGTTTTCGGATTTTGATTTGATGTTCAAAGTATAGATTTGATCTAGGATTGAAGTTGGGGATAATTTACAAATTGAAATAGAAGTTTGGGGGCTTATTTGAGTTTTTTCGAAATCTTATGGTGACAAATATAAAAAATTAGATATCCAGGACATGAATTACAATTTGTCAAAATGTGTTATTGTTTGGCAACTTCCAAAATCCAATAATTTGAGGGGCAAAATTGACTTTTCCAGGTTTTAATTCGAATTTGATCAAATTCTTGAACTAAAGTGTAATTGTTTACATCTAATTGGATGAAATCATAATTGTTCGACTAAGTGATACTAATGTGTAATTACGACATACAAAGGGGGTCCAGCGTTTCACAGTTACCATGTTTACAATCCAAAGTAATCCTAAACCTGTGATATGGACCATGTATTTTTTTGAAAGAAAAAAAAAAGAGGTACCACCAAAGTTTGCGACCACAGTGGTAGCATGGGAAAAAAGTAAATTTTTTAGTACATGTAGAGGAACTCATTTTTAATTATCTCATATTCTAATGCACGATTCAGGTACCAATGCTGATATTATGAAGGTTGGCGGTTACAAATTATCTGCTCTAGAAATTGAAGCTGTTCTCTTGGAGGTTTGTTTTAATTAATGACTCAGTATTTGGATGAATTTCCCTACATAAGAAAAATATGGTTGTTTGATTGATGTTACTCGCACGTTAAATTCTATTTCTGCAGCATCCGGCTATTGCAGAATGTTGTGTGTTGGGTTTGCCTGACAAAACCTACGGGGAAGCTGTAACTGCAGTAGTTATACCTATTTCAGAGATTAAGAAGACACGAGAAGAAGAGATGAAGCCTGCTCTTACTTTGGAAGAACTTACCAGCTGGGCTGAAGAGAAGCTTGCACCGTACAAGGTATCTCCATTGCTTTTCTGTTTAGAGTGTTGTTCATTAGAGAAACCTGATTACCAGTTGATTTGAAATATCTCTTTTGCCACGATTATGTTTTCTTACACCACCAGATTACTTGCTCTTTTTTTTCAGATACCAACCCGCCTTTTACTGTGGGATGTCATGCCTCGTAATGCCATGGGAAAGGTGATAAAGCATTTTATCTCCCTTGGTTTTATATGCTTGATGCAGCAGCTGGAAGTTATTAAACCATGCAAGCAAGTATTCTAACTGCATGTTCTTTTCTGTTTGGTACTCAGGTTAACAAAAAGGAGCTAAAGATAAAGCTAGCCGATCAGGTTTAAAACGAAGCGATAACCAGTCATTGGTTAGATGCAATGAGATGGGATAGAACCGCGAAGATGAAGAATGAAAATCGTCTCGCAGCAAATTATATATAAGTCAAACGGATGGCTTTAAGTGGAATATTTGATTTTTAAGAAGCAATTATATATAGGAGATTGAATGATATGTTTGTTTGGTATGCAATTTGGTTAGCCAATGCAGAAGTTAGATGTACATCTAGAGGCGATTACATATAGCTAATTAAATTATTATTTTATTGTTTGTTTATGGGGAAGAAGTTGTAACATTTCCTCTTAGTGTTGTTAAATATAAGTCCGTTTCCGGAAACTTCATATATTAAGGTTGATTAGCGTGTAAGTTTTGTGGAAAAGTTAAAATAAATGATGAAAGATATAAAGGTGAACAAGAAGGAGCTAAAGATAAAGAAAGTCGATCAGGTTTAAAACGAAGTGATAACTAGTCATTAGTTAGATGCAATGAGATGGGATAGAACCGCGAAGATGAATAGCTTCTCTCTCTAGGTTGGAGATTGAGTTCTCTCTTCTTGTGAGCTCAATCTTTGTTCTTCTTTAAACCGTAAACCTGTGAGTTCTCATCCCCAAATTGTCCGAGTGTTTACGTGAGGCCATAAATTATTGTCGAGTGTGTTCTGATCAAGGCTGCAAGAATATGGTTGTTAAAGCTTTGTTGCGTTTTTTTGCCCTAGTTTTGATCTGAAACGTTTCTTTAAAAAAAAAAACTCTCTAAAAATCTCGTTCTTTTGTCATAAGATAATGCACCTCTTTTCAGTTTTATTCTTTCTCTGTCTTTCCTCGAAGCGTCCTAAGCCTACCCTAATTCTGGTGCTTGGGTGCAGCTTTTGTTTTTTTGTGTTGTGGTTCTACAGGATCTCCAGGCTGGTCATCGTGCCCTCTTATACTCATAGTTTCAGGGGCTACTCTTTTGTTTCAGTTTGCGTCATGGACAAAACGATTGAGGATTTGGACAGTAAGCTAAATCGTACTGATATGGAGGAAACTAAGGTCGTGATCCCAGATGAGGTGTGGAATACGGTTGCCATTGACCCTGAGTTGTGTCTAGTGGGTCGAGTTTTATCGAGGAAAGCCATTCACTTTGAATCTTTTAAACGAACCCTAGTTGGAGCTTGGAACACAATCCGTACTGTTCATTTACAAAAAATAGGAGAGGACCGCTTAATGTTTCGATTTGAACATGTTATTGATAAATGCAGAGTTCTTTCTCAAGGATCGTGGGCATTCGATAAAAATTTGGTGGTGTTAAAGCAATTGGAAGCTGGTACTGATCCGTCATCAGTCAACCTTGATTTTTGCAAATTTCATGTCCAAGCTCATGGGTTGCCTGTTACGTTGATGCATAAAGGAATGGCTACAGTTCTTGGTAATGCCATGGGCAGGTTTCTGGGTTTTGATAACACACCGCAGAAGGGCTATATGCTGGTTCCATTATGAGATTTCGAGTTTTGATTGATATCACCAAGCCATTACGTCGTATGATTAAGGCACAGGGACCTCATAATCAAGAAATTCAAGTGCGCATTACTAATGAGAGGCTACCCAATTTTTGTTATTATTGCGGCGTTTTGGAACATCTGGTTAAGGATTGCAGAGCATGCTTTGACCTAGATAGTGGGACGGGGGAAATTAAATAGGATATGTTATCATATGGTAATTGGTTGCTAACAAACTTCAATGCGCAGCAACCAAAGTACGTTAATGGCAGCCTACAATTAATTAGGGGTCAACAGCAGCAACAATACAGGAACCCGGAGTTTCGTGGCGACAATTCATCCCGTTCCGGTGATACGTTGGGTACCCCTTGAAATTTCAAAAATCCAAGTGAGGGTAATTATGGAATTTCAATGCCCTGGAGAGATACGCCCCGATCATTACCAGAAATGGGATTCTTAGTTCTGAAAGTTCCCATGAACTAATGGAAGAGTTAAGGGTAAGGAGATCTTGATTGAAGTTGAGGAGAATAATTCTGAGATTTGTTTGGATTCTTGAGATCACGATGTAGGCAATCAGTTCAGGGTCATTATTCCTTTTGCTCCACCTTTTACTGAGTCAACATATATGGTAGTTGACCCAAATACACTGCCTTTAGCCCCACCCAAACAACCTACCCAGCCCACTCAAATCCATACCCATCTCGACCCATCTCCTACTTCTAGCCCAATGATCTCTTCCATTAGCCCAACACTTCCCAATATCCTTTCAGCAGATATTCAGACCAAACTCCTAGATGAGCCGTCCCCTACTTTTCCCCAGCCCAATACTGATCTATATCCAACTGTAGTCCAATCGCATTTTTTGAATCCAGATGTTGATTTGCGATTAGAAATGAAAAATCTGTTCCTATCCCACATTTCTAGTCGTGTTTCACATCCAGCCAGTCGAGCCATTAAAATTCGTTCTCCTACCCAACCCAAACACCATAATTGTAAGTCACCCACTAAAGTGAATAGGCGTAGAGGTCGTCCCTTAGGTAGCAAAAAGGCAGCCACCGTTCCTACTGTCCCGATACCCAAGAAAAGATCCAACGGTGCTATGGATATGCCATCTCCTAAACCAGGTCCTAAAAAACAAAAGAAAGTCCTTGATCCATCCACTCGTTCTTCACCAGAGGCGAAGGTTGTTGTGCAACTCCGCCTATCCCAATGAGATGCTTGAGTTGGAACTGTCAAGGTCTGGGGAACCTTTGGACAGTTCGTGCCTTATGGGGTCTTATACAAGATCTCCGTCCCCGTATTGTATTTATTATGGAAACTCAACGAAGTTCTCGTGAGATTGACAATTTGATGGTTCACTTAAATATGTATGGTGTTGGTGTCTCGTCTGTTGGTCGTTTGGGAGGATTGGCTTTGTTATGGGATAAAGAATGTTCTATCTCGATTATTAGTTATGGAAAAAATCATATTGATGCGAATGTGCAACTTGCAAGAAGCTCGAATATTTATTGGAGGTTTACGTGTTTCTATGGGGAACCAGATACTAGCAAACGTAAAGTCACTTGGGAGTTATTAATGCAACTGGGGAATGTCTTTAGTTTAGCTTGGATGGTGATTGGAGATTTTAATGAGACGTTAAATCCTGCTGAAAAAATGGATGGGGTGCCTACACCAGAATGGAGGTTTCGGGATTTTCGTGAAGCATTAGCACATAATGATCTGATGGATTTGGGTTTAAAAGGGTATCCGTTTATATGGACAAATAACCGGGATATTCCTTTTAATACTAAGCTCCGGTTTGATAGGGCAGTAGCTGATTCCCAATGGAGCCAACTATTCCCACAACCACAAGTTAAGCACCTTTGTTGTCGTAGATCGGATCATCAGCCCATATTACATCACTTATTTGGTCCGGCCCGCACATCATAAACCCAAGAAGGTCTTCCACTTTGAACAAGTGTGGCATAGAAAAGATGGCTGCATACACACAGTTACCGAGAATTGGGATGAAGATGCTGAAATACTCAAAAATTTCGATAATTGTCATGTCGGTCTCATCAATTGGAGCAGAACAAGCTTTGGGAATGTTCAGGCGGCGATCCGAAAAACTCAATCGAGAGTTGGCAGATCTGCAGTCGAAACCATTCACTGTGGAAGTGAAGGAGCTAATCAGAAAAAGAAACTCGATTTGGAGGAGTATTTGGATCAGGAGGAAATCATTTGGAAACAGAAAGCTCGAGCCCAGTGGATGGTTGGAAACAGAAAGCTCGAGCCCAGTGGATGGTAGAGGGAGATCGAAATACTAAGTTCTTCCACTCCCAAACATCAAAGAGGGCGGCTCAAAATTGTATTCGAGGTTTGACTTATAACCATGGTGTTTTACAAGAATCAGTAGAGGAGATGGGGGAAAATAGCGTCTGAATAATTTCAGACAATCTTGCTTCAAGACAGCCGACTGGGAATGAAATCGATGAAGTCGTTGAAACTTTGAGTACCAAAGTGATGCCGCTGATCAACGAGGAGCTTTCTGGGAAATTCACTCCACAAGAGGTTTGCGTCAAGGGGATCCTCTATCCCCGTATCTGTTTCTTCTTGGCACCGAAGCTTTTAGCTCTCTTATTCTGGATGCGGAACGGAGAGAGGTATTAAAGGGGGTCGCAGTTAGCCCTCAAGCACCGAGGATCTCACATTTGTTGTTTGCTGATGACACTTTGATTTTGTGCGGCTACTTGTCATTCCGCTCTAGCTATTGCTAATATTTTGCATAAATATAGTGTAGCTTCTGGACAGGAAATTAATATGGAAAAATCTACTGTTGTCTTTAGTCATAATGTGGGGATAGATATTGTGGAGGATGTGAGAAGCTGTCTTCCTGTTAGGGTAGTTGATAAGCATGAGAAATACTTGGGGTTACCAACAGAGATGGGTCATTGGAAAAGAGAGGTTTGTAGTTAGCTAAGGGAGAGGATCTGGTCCAAAACTCAGGGGTTTGGGGAAAAACATTTATCCAAAGCCGTTAAGGAAGTTCTGGTTAAGTCAGTTCTCCAGTCTATACCCACCTGTGTTATGAGTTGTTTCAAGCTTCTCGAGTATTAATTACATGAGGTGGAGGCTATTATTTCGCATTTTTGGTGGGGGTGATGGCCAGAATAAGAAGATCCACTGGGTTAAGTGGGATTCCCTTTGCAGGAGTAAAAGGGATGGGGGAATGGGTTTTCGTGACCTTCTTTTAATTAGCTATGCTTGGGAAACAAGTTTGGCGCATTATCCATAATCCTGATGCTCTCCTTAGTCATGTTCTTAAAGCTAAATACGTTCCTGATTGTGATGTTTTTGATGCTCGACTTACCTCTAATTGTTCGTTCACTTGGAAAAGTATTTTTGGTACTATTGATATGGTGAGGAGTGGTATAGGTGGAGAATCGGCAATGGTGAGAAAGTAGATGTGTGGAATGATAATTGGATTCCTAGGGATATTAAGCTCAAACCTGTCACCCATGATCTTTATCAATTGGGTCATATTGCTGTGGCGAATTTTATATCGGAAGACGGGCTTTCTTGAGATTTGGATCTGTTGAACATGGTTTTTTGGGACGAGGATATTAGGGATATTCTTCGAATTCCTCTTGCTGTTAGTACCATTGAGGATACTCGAATCTGGAACCAACACAAGCGTGGCTACTACACTGTTAGGACAGCCTACTACCTTTTTCGTGATCTGAAAAAATTGCATACTACTATTCATACGGCTGGTCCTTGTTCTGCTGCTCCGATGGTCTTTCGTTTTGGAAATTAAATTTGACAAATAAATTGAAAGTTTTTGTGTGGAGATTATTGAACTGTGGGCTTCCTATTTCCACTCATTTAATTCGACGGCATATTTTAGTTGATCCTATGTGTGTTGTTTGCAAAGATCATGTGGAAACTGATTTACATACACTACAAGAAATTGCATCTGTTGTGACAATGTAATTCTGACAAATTAGAGAATTGTCACAATACATTGTTTATAGTGACAAAATTAACCTTTGGTGTGGACAAAATCTGGCCTTCCTACGTGTGTTTTTTCCTCACAATTTCACTAATGCAAAGATCCATGTGTAATAGTTACAGTGGCGTTACACTGGAATGTCTAGTTTTAGACTTGAAAGATGCGTTGTCTTGTTACCCTAGTTGGCAAGCTAAGCATACTCCATCTTTTCTGTATGCCATCTTAGGTAAACCAACACCCAATTCTTTCTTGGCTAGCTTGTTCAGAGTTTGGAAGTTCAAGTGACTCATTCTTTTATGCCATAGCCAATTTTTCTCAGTGTGGCCTAATTGACTCACCATGAGGCATTCTTTGTGGCAGATGTCCAGTCAACAACATCGATACTTCTTTTCTGCCTAGCAACCAAGACTACCTGTTTGGACTCATTGTCAATTAGTTTGCAGAATTTGGATTTGATCTTTACCGAGAACCCCTTGTCAACAAATTGACTCATGCTTAGAAGATTATATTTCAATCCCTTTACATGTACCTCCAATGACTGTAAGGGCTCTAATATGTAAATCACCAAATCCTACAGTTGGATTCACTTCTCCTCCAGCAAACCTGATATCTGGTCCTGTATTGCATACTTTGTAGTTGACCAGATTTGATTTGTCTCCAGTCATGTGCTTCCCACATCCATTATCAAAATTCCATGTTGGATTTTTCTTTAGAGTGTTCTGCACAAAAGAGGAAACATGGAGTTAGGCTCTCCTTACTATAATGGAACCGTTTAGATCAAAGTGTCTCCCAGTAGGCATCCATTTTTTAATGAACTTTTTGGGAGTCATCTTTTGTCTAGCCGGAAGGAGGAATTCTAGGTAAATGATTAGTGTCGTGTTTATAAAGAACAATTTTCCTTCTTGGTGTGTTCTTTGGTGCTCCTCGTGGTGCTCTCAGATACCTGTCAGGTTGCTGAGTCTGCTTTTCAGCGAACTGAGCTTTCCTGTTCAGATTTCTTCTTGCTCTGGCATCCAGATTCTTAGTGGTTTGTTCTTTCTTCCACTTATGATTATTGCTATGAGCAATCCTGTCATTTATCCATCGTTCTTGATCTAGTTTGTATTCATGAGCAAGTAGTTGCCAATGGCTTTATTACCAATACCATTTCAAGTACGAGGGGCAGACTGAGATCTTCTCTCAGCAGCCCTGCTAGTCTCTGGATCATTTTTCTTTCTAGAAAATGATACATTAGAGAATTTGCCAGCTCCAGCATTCTTCCCTTTCTTAGAGACATAGCACTGTGGGTGGTTACACTTCTCAGTGCATCGTTCCTTTTTTAGAAGTTTCCCATCAGTTTTCCTTTGACCTTGTGTTTCCCTCAAAGGCATAGTCGCAACTGCCTTTCCTTTGTCAACAACATTAGCTTACTGTCCAATGCTATAGGTTGTTTGGGAATTATCTTGTTGTGCTCTGACAAATATCATTCTTCTCCATCCTTATTCAGAATGTTAGAATCATCTGTCTGAGTGTCAAGCCCAAGACCACCCTTTTTTGAGGCATCTCTTAGATAAGAGTGTAATTCAGTAAGAGTGTCACAAGCCTTAGCATAGGATTGAAAAGAGGCTTTCTTCTTCTTGATCTCTGAATTCTCAATGAGAATTTTATCAAAGTTTCTTTGAACTTCCTCCATTTCTTCCTTATGCTTCTCTGTTGTCTCAACTATTTGAGCTTTCAAGAATGCATTCTCAGCATCCTTTGTCTCAGATACCTTGTGAAATTGTGCACACTCCTTTTCAAGAGTATTCTTTTCAACTTCAAGGATTTTGGTTCTAGCTTGGAAAACCATGAATTCTCTTTCATAAAGGTCAAGTTCATTTCTCAGATGTTCTAGATCTTTGATTACTTCATCATCACTCTCATAATTTAGAAAATGAGAAATAGTGACTACCTCATCTGCCATTAATCATGGTTCGATGTTTGAGCAGTCTGGATAGACTTCTTGAGCAACTCCACATACTTCTTTCTTCTTGTGACCAAAGTCAACTAAGTCATGAGTGATGGCACACAGCTCTGGTGATGGAAGTTTGGAATCATCTGACTTCATCCTCAGTTCTGAATCTAGATCGACAACATCCAATTGAATTTGGATCTTTTTTTCTTTCTTCAGTGAGCATAGCTCTCTGGCTTCTCTTGACTTTTTTTTTTTTTATCATTCTTGTCACCTATCTTTAGCTTATTGTAAGCTGGACAATCTCTTTTGAAGTGACCAGGTTTCTGATAGTAGAAGCAGATGTCATTTCCAATCTCTGCTCCCTCAGTACCTGAAGATTGCTGAGCAGGCGTGTTCAGCGAGATAGTCATTTGTATATTTTTGTACTGGTGATAGTTTGGACCTAGATGCTTTTTCAGCTTCTCTTTGGTCCTTCTTCTCTCAATTTCCTGACTGACATATTTTCTCATGTGATTTACAGCAATAGCATTTTCCCCAGTCAACTCTTTGGTTTCCTTCTTTTCAGAGGAACCATGAGTTATCAGAGCTACATTTTTCATTGTCTCAGTAGTTATGTGTCCTCTTTGCTTTGTCTCATAATTGACAGTTGCCAAATGTGAGAAAAACTCCACTGGTGTGATGTTTGGCATTCCTTGGTTGAAATATAAAAACTGAGTATGTTCCCAGTTTTGATTCAGGCTTCTCACGATGGTCTTAACCTTTTCAGAGTTAGAGTATCTATCACTTTCTCCAAGTGCAGCCATTCTCATCAGTGTTGTGAACCTAAAATAAAGTTCTTCAAGTGTCTTAGTAGGACCTTGTTTTAAGTTTTGGAATTTTCACGTCAAAACTTCGAACTTGTTTTCTTTGGTTTTCTCAGTGCCGGCACAGGTTTCTTCAATCAGTGACCAGGCATCTTTCATTGTTTTAGCACCCCGCAGTTTGAACTGTATATGATCTGGAGTAGAACGTATGATGATGTTCCTTGCTTGGCCATCAAGCCTGTTTCTTTTGGAATCTTCAGATGACCAAAGGTGTCTGGGCTTTGGCTCATAGGATATGGCTCCTGTTGGTCTTACTCCTGATGTTACGCTAGATGTTGAAGATCCAGCAACATCTGTAGTATACTTGTTTCTTCCATATGAACCTATGTGACCAACTTTTCTTTTAGAATGATGATTGGACCATTCTTTATAACTTTGATCATTTCATCATTGATGGCTTCCAGGTGAAGCATCATGTTGTTCTTCCATTTTTCATAGTTCCCTTGCTTGAGAGTGGGTGCATCGCTGAGAGACATCCTGCAGCAAACACACTAAACAAACAAATCAAGTGTAGGGGGTGAGCTGTAAGAGAGCACTTATCTGGGATCTAGGTTCAGTGCAGAAGGTTAAAGAACCTCCTGCCCTGATACCACTTGTTGGTCCAGATAAAGCAAAGTAAAAGACTGAGGGGGGGCGGGTGAATAGTCTTTTGAAACTTTTGTCGATAACACAGTTTCTCAGATATCTATACATGTATCTGATACTGAAATTTAGAGAGTGGAAGTCTTTTTGTGATAAGTGCACGTGTCAGCAAGCTATAAAGTGTAAAAGTACTCAGCAAGTAATATAAAGCAAGAAGTATGTAAATAACACAAAACTTTTTATAGTGGTATCTGAAGGTGGCATAATCCTTCAACTAATCCACTTGCCCTTTCTCAGGACTTGTATTCACTAAGATAAGTGATGTGCACTTGAGAATTTGAATGCGTTGTAGTGCCTGTAACTCTCAATTACAATCAAAGATTAAATTTATAATTGCCGGAAGCTCACAAACACACAACAATAGAGGTAAGTTGACTCGGGATGTCGTTCTCCACGGGCACTTAGCATAGCAACAAACAAGTAACGATTTGATTTCGTGTGCAGACAACAGACAGATTAAAGTAAACAGATTGTATGTAAAAAGAAGATTGAATCACAATTAAACCCTAATTATATGATGAAATCGATGATGGTGATTGATGTAAAGGATCCCCGACCTCCCTCTAGCTATGCTACTACTAACATCCTAGTTAATATCCTACGTGATTACGTCTAACGACAGCAGAGCATAATACTATGGTGTCAAGGCGCAATCGGCACGAGTACCCCTACTCAGTTCAATGAAACTACTGTGTCACTCAATAGAACATCACACCACAACGGATGTATAGAGTTGTATAATCACGAATTACGTCTAAGAACTATTCCATTAATATAACCCGACATATAAAGAAGTAGCACAGTAGAGTTTCAGCGGTTCGCCCTTACAAAAGAAAGTTAGCTACTCATACTATTCTACTATATAATGAAATCAAACTCAACAAGAACAAGCAAGAAAGAAATCGAAATCTCCTAGAAGAAGGGACAAATCGAAATCAAAAGAAGAAGAAAGAGAAAAGAGAATCTTAGTCTTTGATGTTTTCGTGCAGTTTCTAGGGTTTCCTCCTTCTGATGCTCCTCCTCGAATCCTTCCTGTAGATGTCGATCTTGGCGATGCAGTAGGTTCAGGGTTTCTCTTCCCCGAGGGCTTGTTCTCTCTCAGGAGAGCTGCTTTTGGGGTTTCACATCCCCGATGACTGGTTGCCTGACGGCCAGTTGTTGTCGCAGGTGATGCAGGATTCTGAGACCCCAAGGGTCTTATTTATACTTTAAGAAGAATTTTATGGACATCCTTGGTCAGCATGTACGGTTAAATGGTGGGCTGAGGCGTGGTGGACCGGAAAAAGCCTATCTGGTCTAAGTGTTGGCTTTTACGCCTTCCGGGCTAATTTCGGACCTCGAAACCTAGTTTTCGTGGAATGTGATAAGCTACAATATTTTATAATTTTCAATAACCTTTCCATAGATAGCTCTTGAGCCTCAATAGGACCTCTAGAACTCCATGTACAGCCAAAATAGTGCATCCTGGTCGATTCTACAAGGTTATGTCTGCAGGTTTTCTTCGTTCATCGATTTCGAGCTTCGTAACCTTGTTATCTTGCAAAGTGTCCTTCTTCTGCATTTCATGTTTTATCGAGAGCTTCACAACGGTAGGTAGCACAACCTCACTGGACTTCTCTAGCTCCAAGTAGAATTGTCATGTTTCCTTATTTCCCTCGATTTCGCCTAAATATGACGTTTTGGTACCAGAAATCGTGCAATTCCTTGAAAACACAATCATGCCCTACAAAATACACAAGAAGTTGATAATTGGACATAATATGATGCAAATATTAAATCTTGGGCAAAAAATGAGGGTCTAAAAGCATGCAAAATCACACATTTCATGGTCACATCACACACCCAAACCAGTTTCTTGTTCATCCTTGAGCAAGCCAATAACGATAAATAAGAAGTGACTATGAAATGAGTAAAGAGCATGAATCACAACATAGATAAGTAGCTAGTTTCTAGCGTTTCAAACTCCACTGACTCACTTAGTTTCAACTCAGACCTCTATGACTCCACAACATGCAATAACAAGTAAGCATCACTCACTACAACCAGTGGCTACAAGTGTAACCCAATGTCCTTCAAGGTGTACTTCAAAATCATTACCTTGCAGTAATGAAATGCAATCCTGCTCCCAAAAATCAATGCACAAATCAAAGTAGTACTCATGTTGGCTTGGTAAGTAAAATAGGTAGGATAATATAGAGGAGTGTTTGGCTAAGCATCATTAAAAGATGAGCAAGGCAAGGCAAAGGGTACTTCAAGGGGACTTATCCTTCCGGACACCGAGTTCCTTCTTTCAACTTCGTCTTCTCTCAACGATAAATCTTCAACTTCTCCTTCATCATCATAACTACTTCATCGGTTGCTTCACACATAGACTACTTGCTCCTTTATTTTTCTCTTTTTTTTCTTTTGACATACTATTTTTTGCAGTCGTTTTATCGACTCGTATGCTTTTGGTTGGCCATCATTGGGCTCTTTTAGTCTCTACATTTTTTGGTAGTGTCTGTTTTACCGAATTCCGCACTTTTGTGCGTGATGGTTTGGTATACATGCCATCAACCCTCACGTACATGTAGCTTTTTAGGGCCATGCCGGTATGTGGGTAGTATCTGTAACATGCCCAACATGAAAACGGTGATCATAAGGACCACAGATCCACTCCGAGACTTTTGTAACTTTACTTTTTTCGGTACTTTCTTTTCGATTTTTTCTGGAGCAAGAGCTAGTGATTTTTAGCACTGGTAATACAAAAATAGGACAAACAAGGTTACCTTTCGATGATGTTCACCTTCCACTTCTCTCCCAAACCAATTTCTCGAACTAGGGTCAGGGTTTTCTTCTCTACTTCCCCCAAACGAATTCTCGATCATGGTCAAATCATGATTCTCGTCCGTTCTTTGGAACTCGTTACTTCATTTCTTTGTTCAAGCTCGACAACAGATTGCTGACACCGCTTAAGTAAAGCATATATATAATATATATGGTAGAGTTTCATAAAGGCTCAAAAAGCTTTCAGAGGGGTTAGTGAAAGGTAAAGAAAAGGGTTCAGAAAGGTGAGTACTACAAATCATGTTCATGCTATTTACATATAAAGACTCAAGGGTAGCAGTGTTCACATAGTTGCAGACAGGACTTAATTGGAACAGGGAGTAAACTCACTCGTCAAATTAGCATGGGTCGGGGTAGGTCAGAGCATAAATTCAATAAGTAGCGAAGCATGAAAACAAATCTACTACCCCTTATCTTGGTCATACTTTATACTAAGTACTCTTATCACAGATCTTTCTTCTTTTCAAAAAGGCAAGTAACCCTAGACGCAACAAATAATGGTAAATCTAGTTCTTAGACGTAATTAACTACAACTTGATTAAGTGCGAATATTTAAAAGCTACTACAGACCAAGCACGTTAGCAGGCAGTAGTCAAATTAAATTCTTCCCCCAAACCTAGCAGAGAGCAGATAGGAAACTAGGAAAGTAAAGAAGAGAAAGGAAAGATACTCCCCTTTTGGTGTTGTGCTTCGATGGAGTAATGCTTGTTCATTTAATTCCTCCTCCACATATCATCTTGGTCTCCCGGTTGGTTATCATTCACGAGCTCCACAAAGAGTTTATGCATCTTACGATGGGTATTCTCCTTCGTTCTTCCATGGTACCTGGGCTCAAAAGTGTGTGAGATAGCATGTTTGGAGTGAATTCTATAGCTTACATGCAAATCTCATGGTGTCTTCCTCCCCCAAACTTGATGTTTGGTACAACATGTATGGAAAATTCCAGCTTGTGATAAGTCAATAGCTACTTCAAATCAATGCATGAACTAGGCATGTAGCACAAATTCTCATATTGTGTCAAGCATCAAAGTGTAGAGCATATTCCAATGAAAATTCCATCCAATGAGCATATGATGATGCAAACATGTTTCCTAAGCATAATTCTTCAAGTAAAGATCATGTGAGCATGTAATCGAAGGAGAAAATGGCGGACAAGGGGATTTGTTCTATTGAGACATTGAACACAAGGTGAGCAAGAGAAAAAACCCTCAAATTCTCAATCAATTTGTCAAATCTCCACCAAGGCAAGTGTTAATAAGGTGAATACTAGAAGTAAGCATGTATCCACATATCCCAAACAGAATTAATTCAATCAATTGAAGCATATAATTGCATAGCACTCAAAAAGCAAGAAGAAAGTGCAAGCAAGAAGGTGAAAGATAAAAACTTGAGATTGAAGATGTATGAAGATATTGTTGAGTAAAGATCACTTACTTGGTGTTGTCAATAGATGGGCAGGCTAGGAATGGAATGGTAAGATGAAAATATAGAGCAAGTGAGGAAATTTGAGAAATCAATGACATCGTTTTTTGATTTTTCGGTTTTTCTTCTATATAATAAGGTTTTTGAAAATAGAATTTGAAAAAGGTTTTCTGGTACAAAAATTGAAAATGAAAAGTAAAAATTAAAAAGTGCAAATGCAAGTGCGTAAAATGAATGTGACCCTGGGCTGCCTCTCAAGAAGCGCTCGTTTTATAGGTCTTATAGCTCGACCCCTGTTAAGAGATGACCTTTAGGATGGATGCATGTGGTCTAAGTTAGGTCCGTCCACCCATCTCAACCTTCCAAACAACATTCTTCTTTCACATCCTCATTTGTGAGTTTCGATTGATGTTAGGTCCATCAACCCATTCCCAGTTCATGTAAATTTTCCTGTCGAACTCACGACTCAGCTCTCTCATTCTTGGTATCGTCCTCTTCTTCTTCCTTCATAGCTGGAAAATGTTTGGTTCGGAGAAGAAGTTATCATCATCCTTATAGTACTCGTGGATATGATTTCTCTTATGAATGTATCCAGTCCTTCTTCCGAGCACACTTATATAGTCCTTCTTCCGAGCACACTTATATCAGTCCATGGCTGATCACCGAACTCCTTAACTCCTGTTCCTTCAAGTACTATCTTGGTATCAGATCCCACTCGACTGATTGGATCTCCATCGAGCAATCTTTTCTCATCATTTGGGTTACAAACCCACGACTTTCCTTCTACTCCTTCCGTTGATGTGTCCCTGAGAGATCTTGCTTTCCTTGGTTCACAGTACTCATTTGGGAATGATTCGTATTCCTGTGTTCTATATTTCTGCACAATGCTAGTGAAACAGTTAAAATCAAATTTACGGTCAGGGGTGGTTATGAAAACCTTCCAATCATTGGATCGGAAAATCATGGGAATACGTTGAGTGAGTGGGTTTCCCAATGATTGGTCCCTTTCCGCATCAGGCATAATATAATAATTAGGAATAACGAATTCAATTTCTTCTAATTTCCTTACGGGGTCGGGTTCATGGGTAGTAGTACTAGTAATGCAAGTAACAACATACGATATAGAATCAAGACCATTTAAAGTATAGGAAGCAGAAAGCTTACCTGTCTATCGCCTACTTCAGAGGTGGGGTGAGATATATGGTTCGATGGCCCTGTGAAGGCCACCTACCGTATCTTCAAATTCCCCACAATCCTCCTGTTTACTAGATTTGAGTATTTAATGGTTCCCTTGAGTATCTTCTTGCTCGGTGTATGCCTCTTCTTTCATAGGATTGGTCCATTGAGCTTCGGTTCGTACGAGTGGTTTGATATCTCCCACCTTTGTTTCCGTCGACTCCTCCATACTTGATGTGACAATGAAATGTGCGATATAGCATACTTTTAGACCCTCATTTTTTTACCTTAGATGCAATATTTGTATCGTTTTATGGTCAATTACCAACTTCACGTGTTTTCTGTAGGTCATGATCGCGTTTTTGAGGAATTGCATGATCTCTGGCACCAACACGGCATAATTGTGCGAAATCGAGATGAAGAAGCAAATACGTCGGATTCACTGTTGTACGGAGTTTGAGGAGTCAAAACATGTCATGCGACCAACCAATGCGAAGATAATTGAAGATGCCACAACTTTGTAGAAGACCACGTTTTGAGGAAACGAAGTTACGAAGCCAGAAATTGAAGAACGAAGAAAATAGATTCTGCGGTCCACAAGCGACCGCAGTCATGCCTCTGGATTCTCCTGGGCTATTTCTCTTGGCCAGTCAGGCTAGAGCCCGCCTTCCTAAACCTTCCTTATTGAATAATGGCGGCCAAAGCTTGATTTCCACACTATAAATAAGACCTCAGGGGTCCTATAATTCGACACTGCTCACAAAGTAGCTCTCATGTGAAAGAACCAGTCCTCGGGGAAGCGAAACACCAAAAGCAGCTCTCTTGAGAGAGAACCAGTCCTCGGGGAAGTGAAAACCCAACCCTACTGCAACACAGGATCGACATCTTCAAGCATAAGGCATCGAAGAACAGGGAGGAAACCCTAGCAACTGCACGAAGACATCGAAGACTAAGCTTTTCTTTTCGTTTTCTTCTTTCCTAGTTTCAATTTCATCTTCTTTACTAGATTCGATTTCTCCCTCTGTCACTCTTGATGATTTCGATGTCAGTATTTAGAAGGATACTATGAGTAGCTAATTTTCTTTTGTAAAGTCGAACCGCCGTAACTTTGCTTTTGCTACTTCTTTATATACCGTGATATATTAATGAATTTGTTTTAAAACGTAGTTCGTGCTTGTTCTTTATTCGTCCGACTCTTTATGAGGGAAATCCATACTGACTACGTCTTGGTAACGGATTATACATTATCCTGTGTGATTTGTTTGAAAACATGACGAGATATTGTGTTGAGTGACGCAACACATTGTTGGTAAGTGATGGTTTCTGGATTAACTACGACTTAATCTTTTTGGCATGTTTCTTTGCTTCCTGTAGACGGCTAGTACGTTGTTTGATTCTAAGTAGTTGGGAGTAGCATAGCAAAGGGAGGTTGGGGATCCTTTACGCTTCACACCATCGAATACATCAAAGCAATTAGGGTTTACTGTGATTTAATTAATCTGTCTGCGATCAATCTGTTTACTTTTCTGCATACAATTTACAAACGTTATTTGCTTGTTCCTATGCTAAGTGTCCGTGGAGAACGACATCCCGATGTCAACTTTCTGCTATAAATTGTGGATTTGAGGACCTCCGACTTATAAATTTAATCTTGATTGTATTTAGGGATTACATGATCTATAACAAATAACGAAATCTCTGAGTGCACATCAAAATTTGGCGCCGCTGTCGGGGACACTTGACCACTCAAGCAAGTTTCGACTAGATAAGTTGAATTCTTTCTTTTGCTTTACTTTATACACTGTCTTTTAATTCGTACATCATAAACCAAAAAAAAAAAGAAAATATATATATATATATATATATACATATATATATATATATATGTGTATATATATATATATATGTGTGTGTGTGTGTGTGTATATATATATACATATATATATATATATATATATATATATATATATATATGTATATATGTATATATATATATATATATATATATATATATATATATATATATATATATATATATATATATATATATATATATATATATATATATATATATATATATATATATATATAACTTGTGGGAATCGATTTCCACAGCAAAAATTCCAAAAATATTTTCTTTTCCGTATTTGTTTATTTTCTTATCAAAAACCTAAAAATATGTTTATCTGCTTTATTATTATATTATTATATATCTCTGTTTTAGCTCGTTAGTTAAGAAAGACGGAAGAAGAAGATGAAAGAACTATCAGAGAGATCAGTATGCCGAAACCAAGAAGGAGTGGAATTTGAATCTAGCCGCATGTAAGGGAGTACGGGTTTGATCCAACTCTAATTAACGCATTACCAAAGTTCGGAGGAAGAGAAGGAGAGAATGAATGCAAGTTCATGTATGCATTCGAGTCTATTGTCGAGCAGTTTCCAACGAAGGGATTAACCGATGGTGAGCTAAAATTCTGGTTCTTCATCAAAACACTAGAGGGAGCAGCAAAAAGATAGATAGATTCAATCCAGGAAGAGATAAGTGAATGAGAAGAGCTGAGGAGTCTGTTCTTGAAAAGGTTTCTAGGGCTTGCAAGGGTTATGAGAGAAAGGAGAATGATATCTACTTTTACTCAGAAACAGAAGGAATCTTTTCATGATGCATGGGAAAGGTTTGAGGAGATGCAATACAACTGCCCCCAACATCAGTTCACTTCACGACAGCTCTGTGAGTATTTCTACTTGTGAGATAGAGAGGAGTTTAGAGACCTTATAGACGTAGCTCGGAAGGGATCATTTATGGGGAGCTCTGCTATGCAAGTACTGGGAGCATGTGCAAGTGTTGCTGAGAACTTAAGTTACAGGAGTGAGCAACTGAAGGAGAATGAGATTTTCAACAAGTTGGATGCCATGGAGGAAGTAAGGACAGTAGCCGCAATTGAGGAAGAAGCACAAAGGGCTATGAGACAGGGTGTAGGAACTCCTGAGTACTTGGATAAAAGAAACGTATCGACCAGAAGGAAAGCCTATGAGCTGACCATTGAGGGAATGAATGAAGTTTCCAAAGTCAGCAGTGAACAAGTAGTGGATAGCGTAATAACTGCCAAAAGGGGGTTAGAAGAGGAGATCAAAACCCTCAAGGAACATCACAACCAGAGAGGAAAAGTAGTGTCTGAAGAGTTGGATAAAGGAAGCAGTGATACTCGAGCTCTAGTGAATTTTCTTCACAAACAGTTCGTGGTGGTTGGCAAAGAGCTGCAGAAACTAAGTGAGAAGTTTGAAGGGGTGGAAGAGGAAATGTTGGCGATGAAGATCGTAGTAAGAGATATGGATAACAAGGTAGAAGAAGTAATGGAGCAACATATGGAATACATAGGATCGATAACCACTGGGAGTGGGATAACATCTCCAGATTCTGTGCCAAGAAGTAAAGAAGATGCTAAGGGGAAGAAGAAGAATAAGGAAGTAGTAGAGGTCAAAGGTTCGAATTAGGAGGAAGAGAAGAATAAAGCAAAAGAAGACTGCAGAAGAGGGTGTGATTATAAATATTGGCTCGAGAAAGGATTGGTTAGGTCCGTGATCGGTAAGTTAGTGGATTTGAAGGATCTACCTTTCCAGGAAGAATTGCAAACGACATCAAGAAAGCTGCTAAGAAGAAGGCTAAAGGAAACCTGGAGAGCCAATCAATTCCAATGCCAATGCAAGACCTGTTTACTCTATACCCATCTGACTACATGGCAGCTGTAAGGGAATTCTTTAACTGGAAGAAGGCCTACGTCGGAGTGGCATGGAGAGAAGGATCAGATATCATGAGGAGAGGAATAGGAGATCCGGGACAGTTCAGCATGATGATTGGTGTGTAGGGAAGAAAGGTGAATTGCATAATAGATCTTGGAGCCAGCATAAATCTTATGTCATTAGCTAAGGCGAAGGAGTTAGGGATTGAAGACAGAATAGAATCATGTGGAACTAGCGTCCAGTTGGCCGACAATTCGACAAAGAAATGTGCTGGGAAAACAAAGGTTTACCTGTAGAGATTGGAGGTGTGAGATCGAGACTGGACTTCTTGGTAATGGACATGGAAGGGAATGGAGTAAGATCAAAGAAATTGATCGGATGACCGACTTTACATAGACTAGAAACAGTGGTAGACGCAGGAGAAGAGACTTAATGCCTGATTATCGATGGACAAAAGAAACATTTCAACTCGAGAGTAGATCTAGTGGAACAAGGAAAAAGAGTTGAAAGAGGTTGCTGGGAGAGCGCAGATGATTTTCATTTGGGAGATGTAGAGGAATTTGGGTATATAATGCCGCATCTGTTAGAAGAAGACATAGCGGACTTTGACTACGAGCATTATGAAGAATTGGAGCATAGTGGATGTGATCAAGGACGAGCGAAGCATGGAACATACTTCATATATGTTCCAATTTGGCATGGATCCCGTAGGGGGAAGATTTCAAAGAAGAAGCGATGAGGCGTTGGGATGGAGATACGAATGAATGGTTGAAAAAGTGCTCCAACAAGTTTGAGGGTCCAAACCTCGACAACTAAGTCATCTCTGAACAGGGGTCGAGCTATAAGACCTAAAACAAGCGCTTCTTGGGAGGCAACCCATGGTCATGTTTATTTTACGCACTTGCATTTGCACTTTTTACTTTTCATTTTCGATTTCTGCACAAGACATCAGGTTTGGGGGAGGAAGACCCCATGATATTTGCATGTAAGCCATAGTCCTAAGTTCACTCCAAACATGCTATCTCACACACTTTTGAGCCCAGGTACCGTGGAAGAACGAAGGAGGATACCCATCGCAAGATGAATAAACTCTTTGGGGAGCTCGTGAGCGATGCGCAGCTGGGAGACCAAGATGATACGCGGTGAAAGAATTAATTGAACAAGCATGGAAGCACAACACCGAGAGGGGAGTATCTGTGCTTTTTCTTCATTACTTTCCTAGTTTCCTATCTGCTCTCTGCTGGGTTTGGGGGAAGAATTTGATTTGATTGCTATCTGCTTAGCTATTCGGTCTGTAATAACTTTAAATACTCGCACTTAGTAATTTGCATTTGAAGTTATGTTTTAGCCTTATCTGTTACATCTAATGTCTTTTACTTGTTGAAAAATGTTTTGATCTGTGGGAGAGTACCGAGTGTGAGCCATAACTATGCTGAGGGGCTGTTCATTTATTTTCTTGCTTTACTGCTTGTTGATTATATGCTCTGACCAAATCCGACCCATGCTACTTTGATGAGTGAGTTTACTTGCTACTCTAATTGAAGTCCTGTGCGCAACCGTGTGAACACTACTACCCTTGAGCCTTTATTTGTCAGCAACATGAATATTATTAAAGGTACTGACCTTTCTGAATCCTTTTCTATACCTTTCGCTAACCCTGCTCAAAACTTTTTAAGCCCTTATGAAACTCCACCATATATCCTATACTAAAGCGGTGACAGCAACCTACCACCGAGCTTGAACGAAGAAACAAAGCAACGAGTTCCAATGAATGGAGGAGAATCATGTTTTCATCATGATCGAGAATTGGTTTGGGGAAAAGTAGAGAAGAAAACCCTAACCCCAGTTCGAGAAATTGGTTTGGGGGAGAAGTGGAAGATGATTATCGTCGAAAGGTAACCTTGTTGGCCCTACTGTTATTGCTGGTACTAAAAATCACTAGCTCTTGCTCCAGAAAAAATAGAAAAGAAAGTACCGAAAAAAGCAAAGTTACAAAAGTCTCGGAGTGGATCTATGGTCCTTGTGATCACCGTTTTCGTGTTGAGCATGTTACAGATACTACCCATATACCGGCGTGCCCTAAAAGCTACATGTCCATGAGGGTTGATGGCATGTGTACCAAACCAGCACGCACAAAAGTGCGGAATTCGGTAAAACAGACACTACCAGAAAATGTAGAGACTAAAAGAGCCCTATGATAGCCAACCAAGAGCATATGAGTCAGTAAAACGATTGCAAAAAATAGTATGTCAAAAGAAAAGAAAAGGATAAAAGAAAAATAAAGGAGCAAGTAGTCCATGTGTGAAGCAACCGATGGAGTAGTTACGATGATAGAAGAGAAGTTGAAGAATTGTTATTACGAGAGGACGAAGTCGAAGGAAGGAACTCGGTGTCCGAAGGGATAAGTCCCCCTGAAATACCCTTTATTCTACCTTGTTATCTTTTAATGATACTTGGCCTTGGACTCCTCTATATATTATCCTACCTATTTTACTTACCAAGCCAACCTGAGTACTAATTTGATTTGTGCCTTGACTTTTGGGAGCAGGATTGCATAACGTTGCCGCGAGGTAATGATTCTGAAGTACACCTATAAGGACATTGGGTTACATTTGTAACCGCTGGCTGTAATGAGTGATACTTACTTGTTACTTGTTTGCTGTGGAGTCATTAAGTTGGAGCTGAAACTAAGCGAGTCAGTAGAGTTTGAAACCCTAGAAACTGGCAGCTTGTCTATGTGGTGGTTTATTCTTGCTGCTCATTTCATGGTCACTTTTTGATTATCGTTATTGCCTTGCTAAAGGATGAGCAAGAAACTGGTTTGGGGGTGTGATGTGACAATGAAATGTGCGATATAACATGATTTTAGACCCTCGTTTTTTGCCTTAGATGCAATATTTGTATAGTTTTATGGTCAATTACCAACTTCACGTGTTATTTGTAGGTCATGATCTCATTTTTGAGGACTTGCACAATTTCTGGCACCAAAACGGCAGAATTGTGCGAAATCTAGACGAAGAAGCAAATACACCGGATTGACCGTTGCACAGAGTTCGAGGAGTCAAAACATGTCATGCGACCAAACAATGCGAAGATAATTGAAGATGCAACAACTCTGTAGAAGACCACTTTTTGAGAAAACGAAGTTACGAAGCCCGAAATTGAAGAACGAAGTTACGAAGTCCACAGTGGACCGCAGAAGGCCCCACTGCGGTGCACAGGCGACCATAGTCATGCCTCTAGATTGTCCTGGGCTGTTTCTCTTAGCCTGTCAGGCTAGAGCCCGCCTTCCTAAACCTTCCTTATTGAAGAATGGCGGTCAGAACTCGATTTCCACACTATAAATAAGACCTCAGGGGTCTCATAATTCGACACCGCTCACAAAGCAGCTCTCCTGAGAGAGAACCAGTCCGCGGGGAAGCAAAACCCCAAAAGCAGCTCTCTTGAGAGAGAACCAGTCCTTGGGGAAGTGAAACCCTAACCCTACTGCTGCACAGGATCGACATCTTCAAGCGTAAGGGATCAAAGAATAGGGAGGAAGCCCTAGAAACTGTACGAAGACATCAAAGACTAAGCTTTTCTTTTCCTTTTCTTCTTTCCTAGTTTCGATTTCATCTTCTTTACTGGATTCGATTTCTTCCTCTGTTACTCTTGATGATTTTGATGTAAGTATTTAGAGGGTTACTATGAGTAGCTAATTTTCTTTTGTAAAGGTAAACCGCCGTAACTTTGCTTTTGCTACTTCTTTATATACCGTGATAGATTAATGAATTAGTTTTAAAATGTAATTCGTGCTTGTTCTTTATTCGTCCGACTCCTTATGTGGGAAATCCTTACTGAGTACGACTTGGTAACGGATTATACATTATCCTGTGTGATTTCTCTGGAAACGTGACGAGATAGTGTGTTGTGTGACACAACACATTGTTGGTAAGTGAAGGTGTCTGGATTAATTACGACTTAATCTTTTCGGCATGTTTCTTTGTTGCCTGTAGACGGCTAGTGCATTGTTTGATTCTAAGTAGTTGGGAGTAGCATAGCAGAGGGAGGTCAGGGATCCTTTACGCTTCACACCATCGAATACATCAAAGCAATTAGGGTTTACTATGATTTAATTAATCTGTCTGCGATCAATCTGTTTACTTTTCTGCATACAATTTACAAACGTTATTTGCTTGTTCTAATGCTAAGTGTCCGTGGAGAACGACATCCCGAATCAACTTTCCGCTATAAATTGTGGATTTGAGGACTTCCGACTTATAAATTTAATCTTGATTGTATTTAGGGATTACAGGTTCTAGAAAAAAAAACGAAATCTCTGAGTGCACATCAATACTCTCCATTTGTTTTCCGCGTACGACTTCGACATGTTCAGTTCTCATCATCTCTTCTTCTTCCTCAACTATCTCTTCGGTTATCTCAAGTTGTTTCCTCATGACTCCTCTCATGTCGACAGATGTAACATCGTTGTCCAAATCCCGTACTTGATTAGCCGACTTTTCTAATGCATCTGCTTCGAGCCATTGACCTTAACCCCGTAGCTTGTCGCATAGATGATAGACATTCTTCTCCATCTCATAAAGTTCGATTTTCCTCAATATCATTGCTCTCATAGACTCCTAACTAAGTCGATTGCAAATCTCCAAAAGTTCGTTCGGTTGAACCCTCATGAAGACCCCATCGCACTCCTCGTCGATCAAGTCTCTATAATCCTTTTCTACCTTCTTGTAGAAGTATAACAATTGCGTGCGCTTGACCTCGGGTTCCTTTTGCAATGCGATATTGAATCTCATCAAAACTTCATGGAATGTCTCCCCTTCTAGTTGCTCAAAGCTTTGAAGTTCTTCACCCCAGGAGGATATTAAGGACCATGGAAATTGGATGTATTGTAAATGGAATTGGCTTGTGACCTCCTCCCATTTCTTCAACCTATTTTTTGGTAATGTCTTCAGCCAGGTTCTTGCCATTCCTTTCAAGCAATGTAGAAAAAGGAACTTCCGAATCTTTCCACTCGGTATGTCTTGAACCATCTCGTAAAAGTTTTTCATGAACCGTACTTCATCTTCCCCGTCTACTCCATTGAATTTTGGAAAGAATTCGAGATACTCGGGTTTCACAGTATATTTCCTCAACCCATCTTCCAAGTATGTGTAGGATTCCCCTGGCTTTAGTAATAGTTTCCATCCCTGCTCCTTCATTCTACTCGAGTTTGCTGATGTCATCTCTTAATGGTTCTCAAGGTGTTTCTCCCTGCATAAAGACCAACAGACAAACTTCCGCAGATACAGACAGATAAAACTAGAGAAAGATAATCCTAGTTTTGAATAAACAGAATTATGAAATTACATGTTTCTGGGTTTTTTTAATTAATTAACGTAAACAGATAAACATATGCAATGAAAATAGAAGATTTAAAATCAGGTATAGAGAACATGTAAGAATCAACCCTCACTTTGATAATAAGTTTATATCAGGAATAATAGATAGCGATAGTTACGGCTGAAGAGTCACACATGTCACATATCTTATACACAGATGTGGTCAGTACATATACCTATGTAGACTATCGTCTAGCTCAAAGCTGTCACCTGTGGCTAGCTCATCAACAAACCTCAGGCAGAACATCAACTTATAGACACAGCTGACATCCTAATCTAGTGCAACTATTACTCATGTCATGCGATAAACATAAATAAACAATGAATCTTTCCTCAAATAGCACAGGTATGAATGACAATCGCATGCCCAACATAAATGCTAAAACTATTCCATCATGTATAAACCAAGTAATCAAAGATCCCGGCTAACCCTTACATAAGTAAGTTAGTCTGACATAACTGAAAGTAAACAAACAAATATTGAAAAGAAAATATTTTTGGAATTTTTCCTGAGGAAATCGATTCCTACATATTACATATATATATATATATATATATATATATATATATATATATATATATATATATATATATATATATATATATATATATATATTTGGGTTTATGCTGTACAAATTGAGAGACAGTGCGTAAAGTAAAACGAAAGAAAGAATTCAACTGATCTTGGATGATCGAAACTTGCTTGAGCGGTCAAGTGTCCCCGGCAGTGTCGCCAAATTTTGACGTGCACTTGAGAATTTGAATGTGTTGTAGTATCTGTAACTCTCAATTACAATCAAAGATTAAATTTATAATTGCCGGAAGCTCATAAATACACAACAATAGTGGTAAGTTGACTCGGAATGTTTTTCTCCAAGGACACTTAGCATAGGAACAAACAAGTAACGATTTGATTTCGCGTGCAGACAACAGACAGATTAAAGTAAACAGATTGTATGTAAACAAAAGATTGAATCAAAATTAAACCCTAATTATATGATGAAATCGATGATGGTGATTGATGTAAACGATCCCCGACCTCCCTCTAGCTATGCTACTCCCAACTTCCTAGATAATATTCTACGCGATTACCTCTAACGACAGCATGGCATAATACTACCCCTACTCAGTTCAATGAAACTACTGTTTCACTCAGCAGAACATCACACAACGAAGGATGTATAGAGTTGTATAATCATAAATTACGTCTAAGAACTATTCCATTAATATAACCTGACATATAAAGAAGTAGTACATCAGAGTTTCAGCAGTTTGCCTTTACAAAAGAAAGTTAGCTACTCATACTTGTGGAGGGTAAGATCCCCCAACTACTTAGAGATTATTCGACCTCACGGGTAATGGCCAAGGTAAGAAGCTCCGTACTTTGTAAGAGCCCGTTTGTGAGAGCCTACGACCCTTAAGCTTGGTAAGAACATGCACAAGTGACTTGGGGGGGGGGGGGGGGTTAGGACCCGGTTTGCTAAGTGTCAAACCGGTTGGAGACTTTACTCAAGAGAGACTGAAGATCTGCTCTGTATAATGTTCGGGATTAGTTTCGTCAGATGACTTACCTTAACATGGGGAAGTGTGCCATATTTATCGGAATTTCTCAAAGAGGAGGACTCCTCTGGATCGTGCCAAGTGTAAGGCCTTGATCGAGCCACCAAGGCCTGTTTAGGCCCATGGCCCAATAATGACACTTAGCCCATACCATTTTGGGCTTTCAGGGGTAGTTTAGTCATTATCAAGAGAGTTTTAGAGGGTGTGACATAGTCTGCCGTGGGTCAAGGTCCGAAGAGGTTGGTCCGGATGCTTGGTCCGGACCGTGTTGGGCTGTTTATGGGGAACTTCCCTAGGTTTGCCCAACTCTTCCGATTCGGACCTAATGGCTCGGACCTCCCTACTCTCTAGTGCCAGTTTACTTGGTTGCTTGTGAGATTGTCTTGTTGGGTCCGAATGATCATCCGTATCGGACCTAGATAGGTCGGACCTGAAGGCCTAGGGTCGGACCCAGTATCGTTTAATTACTCTGTCCCTCTTCTAGGGAGGGTCGAACCTGGGTGGGTCGGACCTGAGGGCCTAGGGTCGGACCCCGTATCGCTCAAGTCCTTTGTCCCTCTCTTCTAGGGAGGGTCGGACCGGAGGGGCCCAGGTCGGACCTATGGGTCGGATCATTGTATCTCCGATCCTTTAGACAACTTGGGGCGCCTTAGGATTCATTCCAAAGGCGCCTATGATGGATTGGACATATTTTTGTATCAACATATGTCCCCCTAGTTTCCAAGTATCTTAGTAGAAGATAGTTGTGGAACTATTGGTTGAGACCGATGAGGATGGGTCGTTCCTTGGTCCAATCCGCCTCTCGTGAGCAAAAAAAAAGGTGTAATCCGTGCTTCGTAAGGTCCTTAACTTAGTCTCTCTCCCCCCCCCCTTTCTTTCTTACATTTGTTGCTGTCCGAGGGAAAAGGTTCGGAGTGCAACAAAGTTAAGAAAGAAAAGGGTATTTTTAAGCGAGACTAAGTGTAGACTGAGAACGTCGGCGTTGTACCTTTGGTAGGTTACGGGTTAATCCGTAGATGAGTGTCCTATCCGAAGCAAACTCTTTTGTAAAGAGAAGGTCCGAAGGAAAACGTCCGAGTGGAAGAGGGTCCGTATGTTGGCAAGTGATCTTTGCCTGGAAGAGTTCCGAGGCGTCCGATGGGTAGTCATCCGAGGCCTGAGTGTTGTCTTCTGCCCGAAAGTGGGGAAGTTTGTTGTATGTGTCTTTGTTATCGCAAGGTAAGTTTTTTGTACCGATTCGTCATTTCACTTGGTATTGTTGTACTACACCGTTGGATGATTTGTGATCTACGATTGAGATTTAATCCCGAAAAATCGTGACGGTTGGAGTTCCAGATATAGCCCTCTATAAATAGGGGCTAAGTCGCTTTCAGTCTTCTCACTTTTAGAGAGAATATTTTTGTACTTGAGCACGTCCGAAGCAATTGCAATCAAACCGAAGCAGGCAAGAAGGGGTTCGTAGTGCGTGGTTCCGTGTGAAGTCAGCTACCTTCAATCTAACCATCCGAATACAAGTAAGTTTGCCTCTTTCGTTGCGTGATTCAATTTCCCTTGTTTGTTGTCTCTTCCATTAAGCTGCTCGGATGCATGCCCATGATGCGTAGGCTAGTTAGTAATAACCAATGTCTTGGCTATGTTGATTAACACCGAGTTAACATCTTGCTGACTCTGGACTAACTTCGTCCGGTAGATTCGCTTTCTTGTCCCCGAATTTTAAAATTTTCTTCTCCTTTTTTAATATACATAAACGGCCTCTCGGACTGCCATCTTAAAGCTTACGAAATTGCTTTCTCCTTTCCCTAAGATGTCCGAGAGTGATAGTCAGAACCAATCCGAGGCTGAGGGATATGTCTCCGACGTGTCATCTTTATTCGACAGCTCCGAGGAGATTGACATTGTTGGTGATGACGAGTCAGTAGAGCTGCCCTGTCCGAGTCGGGAAGAGCCCGAGGTAAGCTCCTTGCTTTGGTTAGTCGTTCCGGGTTCACGGTCTCCGAAGCATCGGGATTACCTGCAAGTCTCTAATGTGCAGGGTGTTTGTGCGGCTCAAGAGACAAGCTCGCGGACTATAGGAGCTCGCCGTCCGGGCCGTGCTGGGAAGGAGCCCGAACTTCCGGTAGAGATTCGATCCCTCATTCGCAACCTAGGTTATAATTTTAGGAGTAACCCTAACCGAATTCCGTTCGTTCCGGATCCGCAGGAGCCTAACATCGAGGAGGTGCATGATACCTCCGAGGCGCCTCCCGAGTTAGGTATGTTCGAAGAAGGTGTTGAGTATCGGGTCCAAGTAGTTGTTCCCCTGCGGACGGTGGTAGAGTTGTGTTCGTCGTCCGAGGATGATAGAGTGGAGGAAGAGGTTCGGGCTGAGAATGTTGGTTCCGAGGAGGAAGAAGATGAAGAAATACTGTTTGTCCATGTTTTTCAGAGGAAATCTGCTGGTCAAGCGGGTACGAGCCACCAGATGACCGAAGAGGAATTGCCCGAGGAGCTCAAGAGGGGTGAAGACGTGTTCCGGGTGAAGTTTCCTCGGACAAGGGATGAGGTTACTCACCCTGATTCGGAGGGAGAAATGAATGAGGAAGGTACATTGCCCACATGTCCTTCAATTGTGATGGCTGAGGAGGTGGCGTAACTTCGGAGGAAGTATGAGATTCTGGAGTGTGTGGAGATTCTCATTCCGGATGAGTCGCACGCTTTCTATAATCCACCTCCGGGTTATATGTGCGTTCATGAGATAAGTCTTCATTGCGGGTGGCGGCTGCCCGTATCGTCCGAGTTTTTGGAGATTTTGAGCAGCATGGGGTTAAGTCCGCACCAAATCATCCCCAACTCGCTCGGAAACTTGATATGCTTCGGGGTGATGTGTAAATATAAGGAGATCCCGGTCACGTCTGATAACTTCCGGAAGTTATTCAACGTTAGTGTAAGTAATAGCAATACTTTGTTTTATACGTTTGTATGTCGCCAAGCGTATACCTTTTTTGTTGATCCACTCTCTTCGTTGGGAATAAATGGGTGGAAGAGATACTTCTTCGTCCGGCCCGCTTTGAAACAAGGTCAATCCGAAGCGGAAAGGCAAAGGTGGCAATTTGAGAAGAAATTTTTTCGAGGCAGGCTGTCGGACTGGAAACCTCCGGCTCAGAACGTCCCTTTATGGATGCAAACTCTCCACTGGAATCAAGGTCCGGAGAAATACTTCTTCCGAGGGTTGATATGCCAACCTCTTCCTTACTTGGCTGGCTTTTCGGAGCCAAGTTTCTGCGATGGAAAGGACTTATGTAAGTGTTTCCTCCTTCGGGCACGCGGTTAGTCATCCGAGTCGGTGGTTACTTGCTTTGTTTGTAGTTATAAATTGTAAATTTTTGTTATCTTGCATCTTATTGTCATTCGGAAGTGCAGATTTTTGGTTCGAGTACACCATGTCCACTATGCGAGAGTTGAAGCGGAATCTTTGCTCAAAGAAAGGAGATGGAGGAGGTACTGGACCCGGATCATCAAGACTTCCACCGTCTCGCCAATGGAGCGACCTCGGAATCTTTGCTTCGAGCGGAGGAGACCTGGAGGGCCGCCGCGTGCGTGGAGGCCCAGACAATACCTACCCCGGACAAGGGTAAGGTAGTTGGTTCGAAGGGGGCCAAGAAACCTCCGAGATCTGTGTCTCGGGATCCTCCTGCCAGTGGCTTGAGCACTGCGGCCGGGCAAAAGCATTTGTCCGAAGGTCCAATCCCTCCGGCCAAGAAGGGCAAGGGAACGATGAGTGATGAGCCGGAGCTGGAGTTGGATGCTGAGGTGGCTCACCGGTCACCGCCTCGAATCGGACCGGATTGCGGAGTTGATCATTTCGGCCGCAAGGTTTGTTCGTTTAAATTTCTGATTGTTGTTTCAACTTTCTTTGTCTTGGAACTGTGTCTCTAACTTTTTAATGTCGGTTGTTGTTAGCTTGCTGCCGCCGTTCAGGCGTGCTCCGTGGTGGCGGGTCAGAGGGCCAGACTAGAGGAGGATTTGGCCAAGGCTGAGGCTGCTCGGGCGGTAGAGACGTCTCGGTTGAACAGTGTCCGAGCGGTTGAAGAAGACCATTGCTGCCAAGAGGGAGGCCGAGTCGGAGACGGCCAAGATGAAAAGTACCATCCTAGTGCTAGAGAAGGACTTGAAAGTCCATCAAGATAGCGTGGATAAGTTCGTTGGTGTGTCCCGGAGCTTTAAAGATATGATGCTGAATGAGCTGCTAAGGGTCCGGACAAGAGCCGTCTAGGATTTGTTGGGTTCGGACTCCTGCAAATTCTTGCTCGAATCCAAGTATGACGAGGCTCGGCAGGATGGGTTCGATGCGGCTGTGGGCCAGTTCCGGAGGAAAGGTTGGATTCCGAGTGGCTGTGACTTGGAGGCTGAAGGCGTTTCTGCTTTCAAAGAGGCCGATGGCTCAGACTTTGCTCCAGAGGGTGTCTCGGATGAAGACTTGCTCCAATGCGAGTTTGTGGAGCTGGTCTGTGATGAGACAGAAGACAAGAAGTTCGACCACGGTGGTCCGTATCTCCTGCAGTTCGTGCCCCGGTTGCTGATGTCTAGTGTCTTCATTCCTTTGGAGGACCACTTGGAGCACAACCGAGACTGGTTGACCTTGCCCGGGCCTGTCCAAGGTTTCGATCGGGACTTGGACACTATGCAACGATGACCTGCCTTCCTGAAAGAGTTGCAGGCTCGGAGAGATAGGAGGTTGGCCCAAGAAGCTAGAGAACGGGAGCAAGCACCTCCGGAGGAGGATGTCGGAGGCCTCTCCGGAACTCAGGCTGGTTCATCCGAGTGGCGGAGAGAGTGAAGACGGGGTATGCCCCGGATTTCTGTAATTGTGAGCCTTCGGGCCTTAAGACAATGTTGTTTCCTTCCTAATCGCTGTTTTGTATAACTCGATTTATCTAAGTTACACTTGACTCGGTATCTATGTCAATCGTCCTGGCTCGTTGATGGCTCGGAGCAACTTTTATTATTGGCTTGTGTTATTGCCCTTCCGAATGCATGCTTCTCCTTGTGCGTTGAATTTGTAAAACTGATCAGTAACTCAGTTTTCGTTGGCTCAGTTTGTTCGGATAATGGGTCCGAGTCCACGAGGCCAGATTTTACCAAATTTCAATTGCGTTAAGTAAATTTTCCATTGGTTGACTCGTGGTTCGGTCGGACACGGTGTTCGTCCGAATCGTAGCTCCAAATGTTAATTGCGTTAAGTAAACATGAATGATTCGGAGTCGTGGCTCCAAATGTTAATCATGGCAGCCTCGGGCTGACGGATCCGAATGGGCAACAGTTTAAAATAATTCACTCAAGAAGGCCGGAAATGTGAAGGGACTCTGGGTTGGCCCAATAGCGGCCCAAGTCCAGGCCCAAGCCCATCGCCGGCGATTACGGGCCACGTGGCGAGTGATGATTGGTTCTTCACTTCTATATATACCCCTGGATTGTACGGCTTTTCGTCAGATCCTTCCATCCCCTTTATAGTAATAAGTGGTTCGGATCCTGGGGTCCGGATGTCTGACGAGTGGGTTTATACCACCGTTCCTATGCGTGATCTTGCCTCTAAGGGTTTTTCGGAAGTTCCACTAAGTCGGACCATGATGGGGACGATGAAATCAAGTCACTCAGATTCACTCTCCTTCAGATCCTCGTGCTAATCTTCTTTCTGCGGTCATAGCGTGTATCGGCTTCAGCCCCGGGAAGCAGATTAGTTATTTATTCTAGGATGGAAGACTTGTTGGCATGGAGAGTCGAATTCTCAGGCGGTTTGCTTCTTCCTCCATTCACCATTTTCTTGAGGTGCCCGAGGGTGCGAACCAGAAAGTGGTTGTGGTGGAAGATGTGGATCGTTTGAGAAGACCGTGGAGCTGCCTTGCCGTACTGGAGTTATCCAGTCCGGATTCAACATGTCCTTTTGTGCGGTAGGGATTCATTCTTTGGAGATCCATTGGTCGTCTTTGTTCTGTTTTTACCTCGGCTTGAGCGGGTCATATCGTCGCGTTTCGGATGTTACATCACCAAGAATTGCTTATGTAATGTAAAGAACGATGTAGAGTTCCCTTAGTTTTGCATGACTCGGATGTATGTATCCGGAGTTTGCAACCTTGTAATGTGTACCTCTGAATAAGACGGTCTTTTTGCCCCCTTTCTTCAAATCGTTATATTGATTCATCTGAACTAACTGGTATAAGTTAATTTTGTTTGAGCAATTGGATTCTCGAATATTTGCTGCATCAGTTGGCTCGGACCTTCTCTGACCGGTCCGAGGCAATCCGTTTGTGTGAATGTAGCTTTTACTTCCTTGCAAAAAATTGTATTGATTTGACGGAAATTCAAGTACAACTGGTGGACTTCGAGGCCGGATAAGGAAAATGACAAAAAACTTTGATAACTGTCGTAGTCTAATCTCAAAGTGTTAACCTAAGCATAAAACTTTTGCAAATTCTTAGCATTCCAGGTTCTCTTCAAGGCTCGCCCTTGGTTGTCTTCTAGCTCAAAGCTTCCATTGACTCTGGCTCCAGTAAGTTTGTAAGGTCCCTCCCATTTGGGCATGAGTTTCCCAACATTGCTCAGAATATCGGCTCTTCTGAGGACTAAGTCTCCGACTTGTATATGTTTGGGGAAGACACGCTTGTTGTAGGCTCGAGCAGTCATGGCTTGGTATCAAAAGAATGTTAGCTAGTGCCTCACTTCGTTTGTCTTCAAGGAGCTCAAGGTCGTAGATCCTTGCGACTTCATTGTCAACCGGGTTGTACTGCTGGATCCTCTGGGTTTCCACTGCTACTTCTGAAGGAATGACCGCCTCAGATCCATAGACAAGGGAAAAAGGCGTCTCCTGTGTAGAGGTCCGAGTCATCGTCCTATGTGCCCAAAGGACCGCGTCGAGATCATCTGCCCAACTGTCTTGGGAGGTCCTCAACCTTTTCTCCAAAATTTTGATGATGGTCTTGTTGGTGGCTTCTACTTGACCATTAGCTTGGGGGTGGCCAACGGAGGTGAAGCGTTGTTCTATTTTGAAAGATTGAAGCCACTCCTTCAGTCTTAGCCCAAAGAACTGAGCCCCATTATCCGACACTAGGACTCTTGGAAGTTCGAAGCGGCAAATGATGTTCTTCCAGATGAATGTCCGTACCCTGCTTTCAGTGATGGTCGAAACTGCCTCTGCCTCAACCCACTTAGTGAAATACTCCACTGCCACGATCAAGAACTTCTTCTGATGGGTTCCGCGTGGGAAGGGACCAACTATGTCTATGCCCCATTGATCAAATGGACATGCTATAATTGACGGAATCATAGGGTTGGTCGGGCGATGTGGTATGTTGGCATAATATTGGCAGTCTTGCGCACGCAGTGACATCGGCGTCGATGGCATCAGCGTCAATGGTAGGCCAATAGTATCCTTGTCTTATGATCTTCTACACCAAGGTTCTTCCTCCGGAGTGACTTCCACAACTTCCAGCATGGATTTCCTCCATCAAAGTTTTCGCTTCCTGGGGATCCAGGCATCTCATGTGGGTGCCGTTGAAGGATTTTTTGTAAAGATCCTCTCCCATGATGAAGTATCTGCTGGCTCGGCATAGGATCCTCCTTGCTTCTCTAGGATCTGAAGGTAGAGTGCCATCCTTGAGATAGTGGAATATGTCAGTCATCCAGCTTCTTTCAGTGCTCAAGAGGAAGACTTGTCCATTGGAGTTTGCCAAGGAGGAGTCCGTGCGGGTCATCAAGATGACACTTCTTGTGTCCAGAGCTCCTAAGGCCGAGGCGTACTTGGAGAGGGCATCGGCTTTTTCGTTCCATTCCCTGTGGAATTGGTCAAGAGTGAATTCCTCAAAGTGCTCAACCTCTTTTTTGAGAAGTTCCAAGTACTTGATCATGTTAGGTCCTTTAGCGGTAAAAGACCCGGAGAACTAGGATTGCACGAGTTGTGAACTGTGTAAGCCTTGATTCTTTTGACCTGAAGAGCTCTCGCCATCCTTAGGCCGGTGAGGAGTGCCTTATACTCAGCCTCATTGTTTGTTACTTTAAAGTTGAGGGTGATGGCGTATTCTAGCTTGGATCCTTCAGAGATTTCAAGAAAGATTCCTATTCCTCCCAATCGTCTAGTAGAGGATCCATCCACTTGTAACGTCCAACAATCCTTGTTTCCCAATTTGCTTTCCGCAGCGAAAGTAGGCACCTTTTCGTCCTCCTGCTTCTTGTCGGAAGATGCAGGTGTCGAAGTGTTGGGTGCCTCGTCTAAGAGAAACATGTGCCTCACTCTTAATGAATCATCCATGGGTTGCTGATACTCAGTCCAAAGCTGGAAACTATTCCCATGTGTCTCTTTATGCCTGTTCTTTTTTGCTTCTTCTTTCTCCATGGAATCTTTTACTTGGGTGATCATGACATGGCTTACATTTTCCTGTGGACTTTTGGCTCCTCCTTCTGTTTCCTCCGGATAATCAACCAGGAAGTCGGCAAGAACTTGTGCCTTCTTGGCAGATGGAGCTTGATACCCGATATCATATTCGCTTAACTCAATCGCCCACTTGGACAAGCGTCCTGACTGGTCTAGCTTACCTAGGACATGTTTGAGTGGTTTATTGGTGAGGACCACAATCCGATGAGATTTGAAGTAAGGCTTTAGTCGCCGTGTAGTGTAAACCAGTGCGATGGCGAGCTTCTCGATCTTGACATATCTGGCCTCAGAGCCCACAAGGGCCTTGCTCAAGTAGTAGATTGGTAAATGGTCGTTGCCTTGTATTCGCACCAATACAGAACTCATCGCTTCATCAGTAGTGGCCAGATAAAGGTAAAGAGGTTCACCCTCTACTGGTTTAGACAAGAGGGGTGGTGAGAGGAGATACTTTTTCAAGTTATCCAGGGCCTCTTCGCACTTCTTTGTCCACTCAAACTTGTCTCCCTTCCTTAGAATCTTGAAGAAGGATAAGTTTTTCTCGGCGGACTTGGAGATAAAACGGCTTAATGCCATCACCCTTCCCAAAAGCTTCTGAACCTCATTGATTGTTTTTGGCTGTGGTAAGTCCAGGATTGCCTTTATTTTCTCCGGGTTAGCATTGATACCTCTCTCTGTGACCATGTAGCCAAGAAACTTTCCTCCCTTTACTCCGAACGTACACTTTTTAGGGTTCAACTTCATTCCATATTTCCTAAGGATGGAAAAGCAATTGTTGAGATGCTCGATATGCTCCTCTCCAGTCTTGCTTTTTACAAGCATGTCATCCACATAGACTTCCATGGTTTTACTCAACTCTTCTTTGAACATATTATTTACCATTCGTTGGTATGTAGCGCCTGCGTTCTTGAGGCCAAACGGCATGACCTTGAAGTAGTAGACCCCTCCTGCCGCGAAGAAGGCCGTCTTCTTGATGTCTTCCTGGGCCATCCTGATTTGGTAGAAGCCTTGATATGCGTCCATGAAGCATAGGAGCGCACATCCTGCAGTGGAATCAACCAGCTGGTCTATGCGAGGTAATGGATATGGATCCTTTGGACAAAACTTGTTGAGTCTAGTGAAGTCATTACACATTCTCCACTTTCCCGGGGCCTTTTCGACGAGGACCACGTTACAGACCCAGTCAGAGTATCTAACTTCTTCGATATGTCCTGCTTTCATCAACTTATCCACCTCTCCTGCTATAATAGCATCTTCAACAGGCCCGAAATCCTTCCTCTTTTGTCGGATATGTTTTACCGTCGGATCCATGTTCAGACGGTGAACTGCGATTCTTGGGTCTATCCCCTTAAGGTCATCTGTGCTCCAGGCAAAGACATCGTGGTTGTCTCGGAGGCATGTGATGAGCTTCATTTCTAATCCTGTGCTCATCTCTGTTCCAATTCGGGTTACCTTCTCTGAATTCCCTTCAATCAACTGGACCTCTTTCAAGGCTTCATGAGGTTCCATCCTAGCTGTCTTCGGGAATTTTTCTTTAAGTGACCCATCACCAATTTCTTCATTTGATGGGGTAAGAGCCACAGGGGGACCCCCGAGTCCTTTGGTGACCGAATGAACGGGTATTGAAGCTACCCTGGTCGACATGATATAACATTCCCAAGCTTCTCTTACATTTCCCACTTCTTCACCCACGCCGTTTGGGGTTGGAAACTTTACCCTGTTGTGTAGGGGAGACGAAATTACCTTGAATTGATTAAGTCCTGGACGGCCCAAGATCACGTTATAGTCAAAGGTGCTATCGAATACCACAAAGAGGATTGTCTCAGTCACTCTTCTCGGAAAGGTGCCCATAGAGACTTGTAATGGTATACTTCAAATAGGACGTACTACAGATCCTCCAAAACCCACCAAAGAAGTATATACACGCCCATATTGAATTCGTCCCAGGTGCATTAGCTCCACGGTCGTCTTGGAGATGACATTGGAAGAACTTCCTGTGTCGACAAGTACTTTGTTGACCTTGTAAGTGGCGATAACCAGAGAAACAACCAAAGGAACGTCGGGGTCCTTGAGATCTCCTCCACCAGATGTTGGTGGGGGGTCGCTATCATCAAAGGTGATGGCGTTTGTGCCCTTCAGGGCTGAAGGAGCATAGGCTCTATCGTTGTTTCTCAAGTGTTGCGCGGTCCTTTCCCTTGCATTTCGACTGTCTCCCCCAGTTGGTCCTCCCGCAATGGCATTGATAACTCCTCTATAGGGGAGGTTTTCCATCTCCATATCATCGTGGTACCCTCGGTATCTTTGGGCATGCTGAGGTGGGATCTCTGCTGGAGGTGGCGGTAAGGATCCTGTCGGAGGTTCCGAACCACGCTCCTCCCTTCTTTGTTCATTCTTTTGGTGTCTGGAAGGTTCTTCCTCATACATAGGTTCTTTCAGCTTTCCGCTCCTTATCATCCCTTCTATTTCTGTCTTCAACTGGACACAGTCCTCCGTTGAGTGACCTTTTTGCTTATGGAACCTACAGTAGTCCTTGGAAGCTTTGTTCTTCTTGTTGCTCCTCGTAGGTTTTGGCCATTGTATATCCAAATTTTTCTCAACCATAGAAGCCAAGATGTCGGATCTTGTTCTGTTGAGGCGAGTATACTCGGCGTATCTCCTTGGTGGAGTTCTCTCTCTGCGAAATTCCCTCTTATCTCTAAGTTCCCTTTTTTGTTCAAACTTTCCCTGACGAGGAGGAGGTTCCTGTCATACTTGCTCTTTTCCCTTGTTTGCTCCAGCTCTTATCGGGACATTTCGTCGATACTCTTCTCCATACAAGACTCCTTCGCAGATATCTTCCAAGTACTTTTCAGTTGTGATTTCTTCATTGGAAAGCTTTTTTCTGAGATCATCATTGTAAGTGTTGGCATATAGGTGTCGGACCCGTTCTTTGATGCTATGAGGTTCTACCTGGCGTACTTCGGCATTGAAACGGTCAAGAAAGGTTCTAAGGTCCTCATGCTCTTTCTGGATTATTCCTGCTAGGTGCTCAATTGACCTCTTTATTTTCTTTGCTTTCTCAAATCTTTTCAAGAAGAGGGAAGCGATATCCGCATAGGACTTGATGGAACCATTAGGTAGTGAGGTCCACCAATCCATTGCTTCCCCAAAGAGTGTAGTGGAGAAGTTGAGAGCTTTCATGTTGTCATTCAGGCCATTGGTCTCCATCTTACTTTCGTATCTAGTAAGGTGCCCCACAGGACAAGTATCTCCATAATAGTGTTCAAGGTTTGGAATAGTGGAGTCAGGCATTTCCTTCCCTTCCTGATCTCGTTACACAGAGGATTGGGAGCTCTAAGAGTCACCTTCTCATGTGCCTTCACCATCTTGCTCAGAGTGGCGATTTGCATTTCTAAGGCCTTTTGTTGGAGGTAAATCTGCTCAGCTGTTAGCTTCTCACCAATCTTGGGGTTGATGGCCACATCTGGAGGAAGGTCATTGAGAGGAACTATTGAGATGCTCTCCGCCACATGATCTCTTGGTGCATGTTGTTGTGCTCCACACCGACTAGTTCCAACTTCATCCACTCGTGGCATCACTGGACTTCTCCCTCACTGTTCATGAGAAGCAGCGGCCCTTCTGTTGAGAAGATTCCTTAGATCTTCCGGTTGAGCTTGTTCCCCCAGCCTTTGTTGGATAGGATGATGCTCATTCCTTGATTGTGCGGGTTCAGCTTGTCTCAGAATTGCCAAAGGAGGAGTCGGTTGAGGAGGCTGGAGGTTATTTGATCCAAAGCATCCTTGAATAGTGGTGAGTAAGAGGCCAAACTGATTCTCATTCATCCCGAACTCGCTGGGACGAACGATCTGCCCATTTGGAAGGGTAAAGTTTCTTCCTGGAGGAGGACCATGTGTTCCTGACGGAGGAACTTGTCCTTCGACCCCAAGCACCTGGGTCCTTATTGGCGGATCAGCGGCACTTTCCTCATCTGAGGAGAGATTGGCGGTATGGCCATCGCTTGGACAATCCGTCGTATCTCTTGGAGGAGTTCCTGCCACCCTTCCTCTCCTAGTGGGAGGTCTACCTCTTTGCCTTGGAGTAGGCATGCCAATTGCAGTAGCGTTGGTTATTGCGGACCTTCTTGTTCTTGCCATTACTGAAGAGAACGGAACTTTTCGTAAAGTTTCCCACAGACGGCGCCAAAATGTTGAGGGTAAGATCCCCGAACTACTTAGAGATTATTCGACCTCACAGGTAATGGCCAAGGTAAGAAGCTCTGTACTGTGTAAGAGCCCGTGTGTGAGAGCCTGCGACCCTTAAGCTTGGTAAGAACCTGCACAAGTGACTTGAGTGGGGGGGGGGGGGGGTTAGGACCCGGTTTGCTAAGTGTCAAACCGGTTGGAGACTTTACTCAAGAGAGACTGAAGATCTGCTCTGTATAATGTTCGGGATTAGTTTCGTCAGATGACTTACCTTAACATGGGGAAGTGTGCCATATTTATAGGAATTTATCAAAGAGGAGGACTCCTCTGGATCGTGCCAAGTGTAAGGCCTTGATCGAGCCACCAAGGCTTGTTTAGGCCCATAGCCCAATAATGACACTTAGCCCATACCATTTTGGGCTCTTAGGGGTATTTTAGTCATTATCAAGAGAGTTTTAGAGGGTGTGACATAGTCTTCCGTGGGTCAAGGTCCGAAGAGGTTGGTCCGGACGCTTGGTCCGGACCGTATTGGGCTGTTTATGGGAAACTTCCCTAGGTTTGCCAACTCTTCTGATTCGGACCTTATGGATCGAACCTCCCTACTCTCTAGTGCCAGTTTACTTGGTTGCTTGTGAGATTGTCATGTTGGGTCCGAATGATCATCCGTATTGGACCTAGATAGGTCGGACCTAAAGGCCTAGGGTCGGACCCAGTATCGTTTAAGTACTCTGTCCCTGTTCTAGGGAGGGTCGGACCTGAAGGCCTAGGGTCGGACCCCTTATCGCTCAACTCCTTTGTCCCTCTCTTCTAGGGAAGGTCGGACCTGAGTGGGTCGGACCGGAGGGGCCCAGGGTCGTACCTATGGGTCTGATCATTGTGTCTCGGATCCTTTAGACAACTTGGGGCACCTTAGGATTCGTTCCAAAGGCGCCTATGACGGATTGGACATATTTTCGCATCAACAATACTATTCAACTATATAATGAAATCAAACTCAACAAGAACAAGCAAGAAAGAAATCGAAATCTCCTAGAAGAAGGGAGAAATCGAAATCAGAAGAAGAAGAAAGAGAAAAGAGAAGCTTAGTCTTTGATGTCTTCGTGCAGTTTCTAGGGTTTCTTCCTTCTAATGCTCCTCTTCAAATCATGTGCCTATAGATGTCAATCCTGGTGATGCAGTAGGTTTAGGGTTTCTCTTCCCCGAGGAATGGTTCTCTCTCTGGAGAGCTGCTTTTGGGGTTTCACTTCCCCGAGGATTGGTTGCCTGACGGCTAGTTGTTTTCGCAGGTGATGCAGGATTCTGAGACGCCAAAGGTCTTATTTATACTTTAAGAAGAAGGTTCTGGACGTTCTTGGTCAGCAAGAAAGGTTAAATGGCAGGCTGAGGCCTGACGGACTGGAAAAAGCTTGTCTGCTCCAAGTGTTAGCTGTTACGCCTTCCGGACTGATTTCGGACCTTGAAACTTCGTTTTCTTGGAAAGTTATAAGCTATAATGTTTTAGAATTTTCAATAACCTTTCCATAGATATCTGATGAGCCTTAATCGGACTTCTATAACTCCGTGTACAGATAAAACAGTGCATCCTGGTCGATTCTCCACGGTTATGTATGCAGGTTTTCTTCGTTCATCGATTTCGAGCTTCGTAAGTTTGTCATCTTGAAAAGTGTCCTTCTTCAGCATTTCATATTGTTTCGAGAGCTTCGCAACGGTATGTAGCACAACCTCATCTGACTTCTCTAGCTCCAAGTAGAATTGTCATGATTCCTTATGTCCCTCGATTTCTCCTAAGTATGACGTTTTGGTACCGAAAATCGTGGAATTCGTCGAAAACGCTATCATGCCCTACAAAATACAGAAGAAGTTGGTAATTGGCCATAATATGATGCAAATATTAAATCTTGGGCAAAAAACGAGGGTCTAAAAGCATGCAAAATTGCACATTTCATGGTCACATCAATAAGATAATGAGGTTCCCTTACAAAATCCAATCTCTTGATCCCTTTAACACAATGGTTCGCAACCAAGTGTTCCCCCCCGAGTTGTTCCCTGGTTTTTCCAACCAAGTACTCCCAGTACTCAGTAACCTTTTGAGCCATTTCTTAGTTCCTCAAACTAAGTACTTCATGTGCTCAGATAGGTGAGGACTTTAGTTTTCCAAACTAAATCCTTTCCCTAAACACGCCTGTTGGTGTTGGTTATGGTAGTTTGTCAGGTAAGCTAACACAATTACTCAGTGAGCTTTGAAGAATCAATCTTCCTTAATACTCTTTGTAGTGTATGGGAAGTTGTTCTTTACTGACCCAAGTGCTTAGAATATGTTCAAGAGATTGAATCTTTTGATTCAATTCCTTCACAATAACCAAGTCTTGTTAAGGATCAGGACACTCAGAACTTTTAGCTACTTAGAATCAGAGAGCTTTGGTCGCAACTGTGAGCTTTGAAAGCTAGTAGGTTTGAAGGCTTATATGCTTGAGAGTTGTAGTTATGTTCTGAGTGTTCACAAGTGTGCCTTCAAACAATGTAAGTGGTGATATTTATAGTTGAAATTCAAGCCGTTTGAATAGTGTCCGTTAGGCACTTTGAAATTCAAACTACTGGTATCTGAAAATAGTATTGCAGTGAGCTTTGTCTCTTTTCAGAGATTTCCTCTTTTGTTCAGACATCTCGGTCTGTGTAATAAATGCAATGTACTATTTTTGTCCTGTAGTCTCAACGGATAAGTGCAAGGTTTCTGAGCCTTGGGACGCTCCTTTCTCAGTAACCTTAAGTCTTCGGATATCTCTTAAGAAACTTTGTCTTATTTGAACACTTGTTTCATTAATGTATCTGGCGTGAGGTATCTGAGGAGACTTTTCTCCCTAGTCTTCAACAATCTTGTACAAATTCTTGATCTTCAAAATTGAGTTCTTCTGCTGGATGCTTGCTTCTTGGTCTTCTTCAAAGATATAAAGATTACATTCAGAGACCTAACATCCTATACAAGATTTTCTAGACTAACATACCATGTAAACTTCCTCTTTTACAATGTTCAAGTGAACTAAGAGTACTAGTTACCTTTCGGAACTAAGATAAGACATTAGAGTTGCTGATCAAAATCTACAAAGATATTCCTAACATAGGGCATTGTTATTGTTATGTAAAAGCCGGCCTGTGTGCCACCATAGTTCATGTGGCCTTAGTGTATTGTCTGATTGAGCTAAATATGAATTGACATTGTTCTGAAAAGTATTCCATGCAAATGATTTTGGACTATGTTTGACATATAATGGAGTGTATATGTATGTATATTTTTGAAACTCTGCTTGATCCGGTAGAAGTGTCATTGAGGCTCACCCTTACGCACCCCTTTCAGATATTTAGTAAGTTGTTGGACGGAGGTACTTTAAAGTTGTGGCAGATTTACTGATGCTGGATATAATTGAAGACTGTGGAGTAATTATGGCGTACTATGAGAATTGTATTACATAGGATAACTTGTAGTATTTAGATTGTTGAGATTGAGGTTTTGTAATTGTTGTAATTACTTTATTGGATTTTAGACGCTCTGTTGTACCACTCTGAGATATTTTTGTATTTGAGGATTAAAGGAAGGATTCGTCTTGGCGTGAACCCATCTCACGATAGACGGTCGGTCACACCAAAGTTTTAGTTTTGGGGCGTGACAACAGTTGTATCGGAGCCTAGGTTTCGATTTGTTAGTTGTAGGTCTCAAGTTTGAATGTGTGAAGTGTTGATTTGAATGAAGGGAAAAAAATCGAGGAGTTAAGCCTAATTTTGTGGAAGCCTAGGTTAGTCTTTTCGAGGTTTATGACAATGAGTTAATGAAAAAGTGGTGTTGGAGTTTAGTTAACGAACTTTGAACTATCACTCCACTTGAAGGAAAAAATTCACTATCTAAAAATCTTTTCTCCATGAAACCCTAGATCTCTTCCATTTTCCTTACTTCGGCAGCCCCACGTTGCTAGGGTTCCGCCCTCATGGCTTCTTCCTCAAATCGTCCTCCTTTCCCTCCTCCGCTTCCGCCTTCTCTTTCGCTTACTGCTACTGCAAATCCCATCCCTTGGCTAGATGTTGTTTCTTCCTTACCTAGATTTTCTAGGCCCAACCTTCGACCTTCTTCTGTCAGAAACCCTACTCCCTCTACACCCCCTTTCTGCAACCCTAGCTCTGCTACTACTCCTCCTTCCTTAGACTTACCTTCCTCGGGCCTTCATGCTCATGTCTCTTCTGCACAAACTTCAGATCTGAGACCCTCTAGTCTGAACTTTGTGGAAGCTGCCAACAAACCTGTGGGTACTTCGAATGGGAAAGGGCAAAATCCATCCCTGTCGTTCCATGGAATACAAACAAGGGACAGACTACTGATTCAAGCCAAACAAGCTTCTACTCGCCAGGGGAAGCGGGTCATTAGCTTCTCTGAGCAGGAAGTACAAGCACTGGCGAAGCCCTTCTCTCTTACTTTGGTTGGTAAGTGTATGGGTAAGACACCTCCAAAAATTAATGAGATTACTCCTGAGTTTAAAAAATTGAATCTGAAAAAGGGTTTTTCTATAAGCTTGCTTGATGTTAGGCATGTTATTATCACTTTATTTTTAGAAGAAGATTTTACTAAGCTTTGGCCGAAACAATCTCTGTTTATTGCTGGTTCTACTCTTATTCTGACAAAATGGACTCCTGCTTATACTCCTGAAATTGATTCCCCACTAGTTCCTTGTTGGATTACATTTAAGAAACTGCCTATTTTATTTCATGTGGAAGCTCTTTATGAGATTGCTAAGTTAGTAGGAAACCCTCTGAGAATGGATAAGGCCACAACACATAGATATGTGCTTACTAAAGCTAGAGTGTGTAGAAGTGGATGCTTCTAAAGCACCAGCTACTTCCATTCTGGTTGAAGCAGGAGGAATTACTCATTCTGTTGACATTGTCTATGATGAATATCCAAATTTCTGTGGTTTATGTTCTAAGTTAGGTCATCAAGAGAGTGTATGCTTTAAGAAGGATCCCTCTCTCAAGCCAGCAGGAAATGAAGCTAGAGGAAACATTGCAGGAGAAGGTGCTACTGGTCCAGTAGCATCTAAGACTCAAGAGAATCCTCTCTTGGATGGAGAAGGGTTTAAAAAGGTAGTCAAAAAGAACAAAAGAGCCAAAGCTTCCTTTAATGTTTTTGGCCAGCCTATCTTCAAGGCAAAGCCAAGAAACACTGATTCTGTGGGAGAGCATGCTAGAGCTCCCACTCACCTGGAGAAAGAGAAACCTTTGGAAGATGCATTTCCATTTCAGTAGGAAGAAGGAACAGACTTTGATGATGGATCTGATATTGGAGGTACTAACAATATGTTTCAACCTCTCTCTGAAACATATGGAGTATCTCCAATCCCTACCTATAACAGTTCCCTTTATGAGGGAAGAGCTAGATCCATTGGCATCCCTTTTTTCACTCCAACTAGTCCTCTTTCAGTAGGCATGGAGGAACAATCCAGACCAGCAGGGGATAACTCTCTTTTGGAGCATTATGAGGACCAAAGTGAAGGAGACAATGAAGAAGAATTACCTAATCAATCTTCTGATGGAGAATATATCTCTGACAATTCTGAATATCAGAATGAATCTGACAGGGAAGATCAAGTCTTACAACAACACTTGAAGGTTTCCACTCAAGGAAATAACTTACTAATGTCTGAACTTAATGTTTTGCAAGAAAGAAGAAGGAATCTACAGATGGTTTATCATTTGTTCCTATGGAATCAGATAAGCAAGGTGCATCACACAAGCAACCTACCTCTCCCCCTTTGGTTAAAGGTAAGAAAGGTAAGCAAGGTAAGCAGTCACAAAGATTTGTGAGTTCTTACAAACCTACTGTGCAAAACTCTTCTGCAATTAGAAACACAAGGAACTCTGCTAAAATAGGGCATGGAACTCTAACCTCAACTCGTTTTTAATGATTTTTAAAATCTGGAATATAAGAGGTATTGGGAACCCTCAATCCCAACAGTTAGCTTCTTACTACAAAAAAAGTGAAAATCTGGATTTTCTAGTTCTTTTAGAGCCACTTGTGGAACTAAATGAACCTAAGTATGCTAGAATTCTTGGTTTTGAAAAATAAAAATAATTTGAATAATAAGATTTGGATTTGCTCTTCTTGTAATCTAGATGTCAATATTTTGAAAAATCATAACCAGTTTTTACATTGTCTACTAAACATTTTGAATACTGGTATCTCCTTCTTTGCTACTTTTGTTTATGCAAAGTGTAGTAGGAGGGACATATATGAGTTGTGGGATGAACTTTCCATGTGCCTGTTCCTAGTAACAGTCCTTGGTGTGTGGGAGGGGACTTTAACATTATCTCAACTGCCTCAGAAAGAGAGGGAGGTAGTATGCCTGACCTAAATTCTATATCTGATTTTGCTAATTGTACTTTGGTGAATGGCTTGTTAGATTTGGGTTTCACAGGTGCACCTTACACATGGGAGTGAAGTGATGGTATGAAACAAAGGTTGGATAGGATTTTGTTCAACACAGCATGGGGAGACACCTTCTCTACCACCTCTGTGGCACATGGTATGCTAAAACACTCAGATCATAGGCCTCTGCATGTTGAAACTTCTACTTCCATTTGCTCTAGAAAAGGTTCTTTTAGATTTCAAAATATGTGGACCTTACATCCACAGTTTTTTAAGGAAGTGGAAAGCAACTGGAATCTTCCCTCTAGGAACTCTGGTCTTAGAAAAATCAAAGAAAAACTTTTTAGACTGAAGTAGTTCCTCATTTCTTGGAATAAGAATAGCTTTGGCAATATTTTTCAAAAAATAAAAGTTCTGGAAAAAGAAGTAGAATATGCAGAAGATTGTGCTTTGCAAAACCCCAGCCCCCAGAATTGCAACAGGTTAAAGGAGAAACAAGCAATATTTGCTATTACTTTAGATCAAGAAGAAGCCTTCTGGAGGCAAAAATCATCTGCAGCTTGGTGTGTGGAAGGAGAAAGGAATACAACACTATTCCACAATATGGCCAAAAGGAAAAAGGCCAGAATGGGGATTAACCAGATATCTCATCAAGGAACCATGATTACACAAGAAGAAGAAATAACGAAGTCTGCTATAGATTTTTTTACTTCTCACTTTGCAGGATCTTTGCATGAGCTGCAGGAGCCTACCTTGGAAACCCCTTCTCAAGTGGTCACAGAGGAGCACAATGTAAAAATTTGCAAAGCTCCTACCTTGCAAGAGCTTAAAAAAGTAGTGTTCAGTCTAAAACTAGATTCAGCACCTAGTTTAGATGGCTTTACAGGGAAGTTCTTTCGATTTTGTTGGGACTTTATTCAATATGATATTCTGGAGGGAGTTCTAGATTTCTTTGAAGGGACCTCTATTCCTTTAGGTTTTTCTCATACTCTCCTTGCCTTGATTCCTAAGAAACCTACCCCTCAAGTATGGGGAGATTATAGGCCAATTAGTTTATGTACTAATATGCAGAAAATCATTTCTAAACTTCTGAATGATAGATTGGCTTTATACTTGCCCAGTTACATTACTCTTAATCAAAGTGGCTTTATAATGGGAAGGGCTATAGTAGATAATATTCTGTTGGCTCAAGAACTTGCCTTTGCTATAGATACCAAAGTGAGAGGTTCTAATGTGATCATTCAATTAGACATGATGAAGGTTTATGATAGGGTAAATTGGACTTTTTTAACTTAGATGCTTACTTGCCTTGGATGTTCTACTATGTGGATTAATTTAGTGATGAACATTGTTACTAATTGCCATTACAGTATTCTTATGAATGGAGAAGTAAGTGGTTTCATAAAGGCAAACTCAGGTCTTAGACACGGAGATCCTCTCTCCCCTTCCCTCTTCATTTTAATGAGTGAATATCTCTCCAAGTCACTAAACATGCTCTTTAGCAGGTACCCTCAGATGAACTACAAAGTCTCCAAAGGAATCCCTATCTCCCACTTGGCTTATGCAGATGACTGCATAGTGTTCTACAATGGAAACAAAGAGAATGTGCAAAGATTGAAGAATCTTCTAGATAGCTATGAACAACAAACATGGCAGAAAATCAATCTAAACAAGAGTGGATGTCTACCAGGTAAAAGAGGTAATCAAGCTTTGATCTCTGAAACTCTGAGTATCCCAATCATGAATTTTCCTTTCTCTTACCTAGGAGCTCCTATCTCTAAAGGTAGGAATAAGAAAATCTTGTTTCTACCCTTGTTGGATAAAGTACGATCTAAATTTGCTGGGTGGAATCTTGAAATGATGTCTCAAGGCAGTAGGTTAACTTTGATTAAAAGTGTCCTTAATGCCTTACCTGTGTATATTATACAAACTCTGCACCCTCCAAATTCTGTTCTTCTTGAAATTGGGAAAATCTGTGCAACGTTTTTTTTGGGGAGGGTCTTTAGAAAAATTAGGAATGTACTGGGCTAATTGGAAAAAGATTTGTGCTGCCTTAGAGGAAAAAGGCTTCTTTCCTACATAACTAGTTACAGAGGATTCAAAAAGACCCATATGTAACATTTGCAGTGGCCTTTCACTGGAATGTCTAGTTTTAGACTTGAATGATGTTTTGGATTGTTTTCCCATTTGGCAAGCTGAGCATATACCATCTTTTCTATATGTCATTTTGGGTAAACCATGAGTCAACTAGTAGACAAAGGGTACACTGTCAAGATCAAGTCAAAACTATGCAAAGTGATTGACAATGAGTCAAAGCAGACAGTCTTGGTTGCAAGGCGTAAAGGAAATCTTTATGTTGCTGATTGGGCATCCGCCACAACTGAAGAATGTCTTATGGTAAGTCAATCTGGCCACACTGAAGAAAATTGGCTATGGCATAAAAGAATGAGTCACTTGAATTTCAAAACTCTAAACAAGCTACATTATGAACCTTACTGATATGGCAGAAGCATTTGCTATGAAACTTTGGTATAAATTCAGGGAAAACAATTGTATGTGGGCTTCTTTTATGTCAGAAATGTATGGCATGAACAAATACCCTGGAGATTGCAGGCCAAAGCTTACAGACTCTCCAATCTGGAAGAGAATATACAAAGTAAGTGGCATAACCCAAGAAAACATGTTTTGGCAATTAGGGCAAGGGTATATCCATTTCTGGAAGGACCATTGGTTGCCAGAAACTCCCTCTCCACAGGAACTTCAACAGCAGGCTAATAGTGCACATCTTGATGACACTTTGGTTAAAGATTGGCAGGAGGAAGGGAGATGGAACATTCAGTTGCTAAGGGAGAAATTCACTTTGCAGATAGGCATAACTATTTGTTTGAACATCCAGGTAAGGCCAGGTAATCCAGATACACTCCTATGGAAACCTACTTCTAATGGTAAATTCAATACCAAAACTGCAAGATTGCTTGTTAGAACTGTGAGTTCTAATAATGTATGGTTTGCTAGATTCTGGTGTCCTTTCATTAGTCCCACAGTGTCAGTTTTTTTTGTGGAAGTTGGTTCAGGGTTGGCTCCCTGTAGAACAAACTATGCAGTCCATTGGTATAACTCTGGCATCCAAGTGTCAATGTTGTAATCATATTGAAACTAGGGATCATGTGATTTTGTTTAACAAGGAAGCTGAGTTTGTGTGGTCTTGGTTCTCTAATCTTTTTGTTGTCCCTTGTTTAAGTCATCACTCTATTCTCAATAGATTTAGTGCTTGGTGGAATTCTTCTGATAAGGTAAAAAAGGGGTATATTAGAGTAATTATCCCCATGTTGATAGCCTGGTATGTGTGGAAAGCTAGGAATGCCTCTAAATATCAAAATAAAAAGATCAAAGCTTCCAATATCATCACTTTAATATTAAAACAAGTTTCTCTTATGCATGTTGCTTTCAAAATTCCTTCTTCTACTTGGAAAGGAGACTTAAGTATTCCAGAGTTTCTAGGAATTTCTGTGTATCCTAACCTGTGAAACCCCTGATGCTAATTTTTTGGAAGAAACCTCCTGATTATTGGGTTAAATTGAATATAGATGGAGCTCTTGCTCCATTTCTAATCTTGCTGCTGCAGGGGTCATTAGAAATAGTGAAGGCAGGGTCCTTGGAGGATTCCAATTTTTTTTGGGAAACAAAAAAATCTTTGTGACAGAACTTACTGATATCTTGCTTGGTTTGAAATGGTGCAGGCAAAAGAACTTGAGTAAAATCTAAGTGGAATATGATTCTGCAAGTGTGTTGGACACTTTGAAAAAAAACCTCCAAGGGGTGTAATTAGAGGATCATCCATCTCCTAGCTCAATTGAAAGAATGTGAGAGAGGCATGGATGTCTCTTATAGTCACATACATAGAGAAGGCAATACTGTGGCAGATGGGCTGGCAAAGCAGGCCTTGAAACATCAGTATAGAAGAATGGTGTAAATTTCTGATTTCAGTTATGATCTAAAAAGAATGGTGCATTCTGACAACATGGGAATCCCATATCTGAGGATACCTAACTGAACAAAGAGCTGAGAAGGAAAGGAGGACCAGTGACAGTTCTGCAACTTTCTCTGGATGGAGAAGGCAGGCTGGGAGAACTGTCCAATGCCTCTCCACTTCCTTCAGGTAACAGGTTTGCCCTATGCTCACTCTTTGTAGAACTGAAGCCATTCCCCCTCAACCCCTCCCTCTGGTTCTACTTAGTCCTTGGAAATGAAGAAATGGTTGTTTTGTGCCTAACCAATCTGATCCACCTCCCCACCCCTTTCAAAGAATTGGCTTTTGTTAGGTTTTCCCTAAATTATGAAAAGAGTTTTTATCTTATAATAAAGCATCTTGGAGAAGTGATTTTCGACTGTTGTAATAGCCGAGAAATAGGATATGGCATCCTATATTTTAGGACTCTATTACATCATGAAATACCTGTGTTGAGCTACAAGCATTATGCTTTGCTTCACCCCAGAACTTTGTATAATAAGATTCTATCTCTTTTCTCTTTTAGAGTATGTTCCTTGTGCACTTTCAGTCCTTTTTACTTTCTCAGGGGCAGGAGTGAAGATTTGACTGTAGATGTCCTAGAAATAGGCTTCAACATTCCTCTTTACTACTGTTCTCTTTTTGAGTCAAGGATAGTAATATGCATTCTATTCTCTTATAGGGAATGTTGGGCATACATGTTTATTAGAAGGGTTTTTACTGTAGTTCTATTCCCAGACTTCAACATTCCTCCCTTTGAACACTTGTATGCTTCATTTCTTCCTTGGAGTATAAGTGTAATATTATATGTATCCTTAGTTGTTCTGTGTGCTGAGTCTTTTGTGCAGATATGTGAAGGGCTTGGGCAAGAGCTACTAACCTCTAATTATCTAATTTCTAACAATTTGGTTGGAACTTATGTATATGGCAGAAACTTTTTAATAGGATGGTTATTGTGTACTCATGTCCTTTTGACTAGTTTGGATTCTAGCTGGGAACAAAATGTTTACATATGCACTGTTAAATCAGTTTGGTTTGTTACTTGTGAAAAGATCAACTATGAAGAAGCTAAAGTTGTGCAAGAAAGAAGATTACATTAAAAGGCAACTTTGGGCAGCCCTTGTAGTAGAAATATGTATTTTGGCAAAGCTTTGAATGTATTTTTGCCAAGTTCTCTTCTCTTTGTATTTTAGTTGCTAGGCACTAGAAAACTAGCTAGACTTTTGGTGTACATGGGATCCTATAAACCCCCATGATTTGTATCTCTTTTGCTTTTTTATGAATAAATATGAAGTTTAGTTTAAAAAAAAAAAAAACTAACTTTGAACTTGTTGATGGTATTTCTGGACCTTGGTGAAAGGTATTAGGATTGATGTTGTGATTCGAGGTTTAGAAAATCGGATGTTTGTCGATGGCGCAGTGGAAACGTAGTGTAGTTATGTCTGCCGGAGGAAACTTCTTTTAAGGAGGGGAGGATGTAAAATTCCGGAATTTATTTTTGGATCGTCTATTAATTTTATGGAGCTGAATTCATTATATGCATGTGAGTTGCATGGGATTTTATTAGTCGCTTTCATGGATCGATTAATCGAGATGGACTATGGTGATTTAATTTTATTTGGACAGGAGTGAACCCCAAGTTTACGAAAGCCCGACTATTGCATAGTCCCTAAACCTAGTCACCATCTTGTTCATCCCATCAACCACCATTCATCATCTTCATCAACATGCCTTCTTTCTTTTCTCTCTTTGACCCACCAGCTTCCCTCACCATCGTTCGTCCAACCCAGTCCACCATCCCATCGCCTAGCTCTGCCCCTCACCTAACGGCTACCATTCTGCCTTCCATTTGATGTTCTTCTTCCTTATTTCCGTACGCTAGAATCTAGGGATTTGTATTCGACTTTGTTGGGATATCGATCTGAAACAAGAATCGAAAACGGGAAGAAGAGGGTTTCGATTTTGACAACTCGAATGGGGTTTGTGTTATTGGGATGTTCATTGCCAAATCTTGAGTTACTCGGATAGAGGAGGGTGTTTAGGATGGATTATGAACCCTAGCTTGGACTTGGAGTGTAATGCCCCGAAAAATACACTAGTTTTTAAAAAGACAGTGGCGTTAAAACGAAGACGAAAAGTCAATCTAAAAGCTTTGAGAAGCTAAAATTCTAACAGTTGTCTTGTGACAGAAACTAATTTCAAAAGCAGCGGTTGTTAGGATTTACTTTAGATTTTGATGAGCCATCTCACATGTCTACATAGCTCAGAAAGGTGATTAGTATTCCTAAGTCCATATGTTATTAGAGGACATTGTAAAGGAAGAACATTACTTAATATGATAGAATAGTCACTTGTATAGGAGTTAGGTCTCTGATATAATTTTAATTTTATCTTTCGAAGATTTGAAGACCACTCAACAAGGAAGACTACTGAAGACATGAAGACTCAAGTAAACTGCATAAGTTTATCTTGATCAGAAAGGCAACAACTCTCAGAAAGCAACCGTTCAGAAACCATCATGTTGCGACCAAATTCTCAAGGTTTCTGAAAGGTATCTTAAGAGGTGATAGCAATGCAATAGCAAAGAGGTTTCTAAATCTCCTAGCTGTTGAGAAGCTATCTGACCGTTGTGGTTAAAAGTCCAATAGTACAAATGCATTTAATGCTATATCAGACTTCTCTCAGAAAAGCCTGCTGGCTTGACACAAAGAGACAAAGGTCGAATGTACTATGATAGTGACATCTAGTCCAAATTGAAAATGTCTATTCAACGGATAGTATTTCAAACGGCTCCATTGATCACTATAAAAGGATCACTTAGCAGTTGTGATGAGAACACCAACACCCGAAGGAGTTTAACTACAAGCACTAAAAATCACTCAAGCTCACAACTGATACAGAATCACTTGAAGAAATCTCTTAAGCATTCAAGAACTCTCTCAGAAAGATCTTGTAATCGAAGTTGCGACTCAGATTTCTTCTGGTTCACTATGTGCCCACAACTCCAACAAGACTTAAGCTTTGATTAGCTATTTGTGAAGAAGTAGAACATACTTGTGTTTATACCAAGTGTTAGTTCTTTCCTCTGAACAAAGACAAAGTCTTGGAACTCAGAAACACTAGACTTAGTCTTTGAAATATAGGATTATAGTTGAGTTTCTTTGATTGATGAGATAATTGAAAGATTATTATCAAGGTGATCACTTCCTAGAACAAACCACTACATCAAAACAACAAATAGGCGTGAGGATACATGAAGTACTTGTGCTGAGAAAGCCAAGGAATAATCCTCGGAGTTTAACAACAAGAGAGTGATTACTTAGCTTGGGTTAGCTAAGGAAAGTCTCTTGGGAATCAGAGTACTTAGCTTGGGTTAGCTAAGGAAATAGGATTCAAAGGATCCTGAGTTGGGAACTTAGGAGGGAAAGGGATTTGGCTAGTGTAGGGCTTTTGTAATGTATCTCAGAAACCATACATAGTGAATTCAAGTCCTACCAAGGGTGAAGTGGATTAGTTGAAGGATTACACCACCTTCAGATACCACTATAAACTGTTTGCACTTTACCTTTCAGCAAAGCTTTACATTAATTTATCTGTTTATCTATTACAAGCTTTCTGACTGCACTTAATTGTATTAAAGACTTTTTCTCTCTGAACTAGTATAAGCATCAGCAAGCTCACCTTGCTGAGAAACCGTGTTAGATAACAAAAAGTTTTTAAGTCTATTCACCCCCCCCCCTCCCCCGACTTTAACCTTGTTGTCTAAGGATCAACAAGTGGTATCAGAGCTGGAGGTTCTTTAACCTTTGGAACTGAACCTGGATCCCCTTTAAGTGTAGTTTATTGTGCTAACTTTTTACACTTCATCAGTTTGTTTTCTTGAAGTGTGCAGGATGTCTGTTCTAGATGCTCCAGTTTTGAAGCCAGAAAACTATGAGAAATGGAAGAACAACATGCTACTCCACTTAGAAGCCATAAGTGATGAAATGATCACAGTTATTGTTAGGAATATCTGTTTAGATTTTGATCAGCAACCTAATGACTTATCTTAGCTCAGAAAGGTGCTTAGTACTCTTGGTTCACTTGAACATTGTAAAAGAGGAAAATCACTAAGTATGTTAGTCTAGCAAATCTTGTATAGGATGTTAGATCTCTGAATGTAATTTTTATTTATTTGAAGAAGACCAAGAAGGAAGCATCCAAGCAAAGGAACTCATTTCCAGAAGATTGAAGTTTGCTCAAGATTGTTGAAGACTAAGGAGAAAAGTCTCCTTAGATACCTATGTCCAGAAACCTCGAGGCAACAAATGTTTTGATTAAACAAGTTACTCCAAGGATATCTGAGAACACAAGTGTACTGAGTAAGGAACGTGTCAAGTCTCAGAAAGCTTCACGTATCCTTTGAGACAACAGGACAAATATAGTACAATGCATTTATTGCTCGGACAGAAATGTCTGCACAAAAGAAGAAGTCTCTGAAGAAGAAGACAAAGAACTCTGCAGTACTATATACAGATATCAATAGTTTGAATTTGAATTGAGTCTAACGGATACTATTCAGACGGCTTCAAATTCAACTATAAATATCACCACTTAGAATGCTTGAAACTACACTAAAACTACACACGAACTTTCAACTTACTGAATATCTTCAAGTGATCTCTCAAGCATACAAGCTTTCTTACTACTTACCTTCTAGCTTTCTGTTGCGACTAAAGCTCTAGAACTCTAAGTAGAATACAAGTTCAAAGTGTCCTGATCCTTAACAAGCATTGCTATCTGTAAAGGAGTTGAATCAAAAGATCAAGTATCTGAGATTCATTCTCTAGAACATTTAACATAGACTTGGGTTAGTAAAGAACAAGTTACCATACATTGTGAAGTGTATTAAGTAATCTTGATTCTATAGAGCTTTCTGAAATAACTGTGTAAGTTATAAAGAAGCTCACCTGACAAACTACCTTAACAACACACTAATAGGCGTGGAGTACAGGAAGTACTTAGTGTGGGAAACTAAGGAACAACTCCAAGATTACTGAGCACACGAAGTACATAGTTTTGGAAACTAAGGAATAGCTCAAAGGTCTCTGAGTAGAGGAAGTACTTGGCTCAGATAGATAGGGAACAACTCAGGGGGAAACATTTGGTTGGGAACCAAGTGTTGCAGGAATCGAGAGATACGATATTTGTAAGGGTACCTCATTTATCTATCTTAGTGGATTCTAGGTCTGAGAAAGGCCGAAGTGGATTAATTAAAGGATTATGCCACCTTCAGATACCACTATAATTTGTTGTGTTATTTACTTATTGCATTTACCTTGCTTTATTCTTCTTGTTAAGTATTTACACACTTTCACTTTCTCGAAGACGCACTTATCACGTAAAGTTTTCCGCTTCGAATTAAGTATCGATATCTTCACGATATCGAGAAATCGCCGATATCTTCACAGATATCTGAGAAACTGTGTTTCTCGACAAAAGTTTTAAAATACTATTCACTCCCCCCCCCTAGTCTTTTACTTTGTCGTTATCTGGACCAACAAGTGGTATCAGAGCAGGAGGTTTCCAAGCCTTCTGCGCTGAACCTAGATCCCAGATAAGTGCCCGCTAACTATCTAACACCTAGACTTGATTGTTTGTTTAGTGTGTTTGTTGTAGGATGTCTTTGAGTGATGCTCCCGTCGTCAAGCCAGAAAACTACGAAAAATGGAAGAACAACATGTTGTTGCATCTGGAAGCCATAAGTGACGAAATGATACATGTCATCAACAATGGCCCTATAGTCATTCGACAGCTCAAACAAGTCATAGAAGTTTCAAATGGAAGAGAGAAAACACCAGCCGATAAGGGTGATAAAAGCAGTAGCTCCTCCACACCAGAAACTGGGAGAGTCACCGGTCGAATAGAATATGAAGATAAGCCCAGAGAGCTCTGGATATCAGAAGATGCCAAGAGACATAGGCTGGATGGACAAGCTCGTAATATCATCATACGTTCTACTCCAGATCACATACAATGTAAACTGTGGGGTGCAAAAACAGCTAAAGTTGCCTGGCAATTGATTGAAGAAAACTGTGCCGACACTTAGAAAACTCAAGAAAACAAGTTCGAAGTTTTGAAGCTCAAATTTCAAAACTTCAAACAAGGTCTCTAGCTAACATAAAAGTGGCTAACATACCACCCCACATAATCGCAAAAACAAAAAATAAAAGAAAAAACACATATATACAAGGCAGCAAATAATCCGAGGCATGTAAGCATATGATACAACTTCCCTCCCCAAACCTATTCGATAGCTAGTCTCGAGCTTAAAGAATACATAAAGAAAGTAAGTTGTAGAATTACCGCCCATAGTATGGCTCGGTCGGCATGATCACTGGAAGGAGGGCGGACCGTGCGGTCCGAAAGATGAGCCTCCTCCCATGTACTGCTGCCACATGCTCTCCTCTCTTGCTAATCTACTCTCTTCCCGTGCATCCAGCTCCCGTAAGGATGCCAAGTGCGAGGCACTACTTTGCTCCCAAGTATCCATCCTCTGGTTGAGGGCGGTGGTGTACAGGTGGACCTGTGCTACTTCAGTGGAGGGTTTTGGTAGCTGGTCTGGAGTTCGCCATACTGTGCCCTCAAGTAGTCGTGCTGCGCCTCAATGGCACTGAATCTAGGGCCAGCCCATCGCTCAAAATGAGCCTGCATCTCCTCGTAGTAGCGAGAGTAGTGTGAGGTTTCCGCACCTTGTTGTGCTGTTTGGCCTTCCTCCTGTTGGACATTTTCCCCCTGGGGTTGTTCTGGAGCGTCCTCCTCTTCTTCATCTGCATTTGGATCAAGCTCCTCTTCCTCGAAATCCAAGTCCATGCCTTCATGATCTTTCGGATCCTCAAATCCTTGAGAGCCCTTACTGCCCTTGAAATGATTCGGTTTATATCTCCAACCGACAAGGTAGTTTTTGTTTCTCCGGTTTTTCTGATCCTAGGAACATGAGCCCTTTCACACAGCTATGTGATGATTGTCGGGAAGGCCAATCCTTTGGGTTTGGTTATGTGGGCCCAAGTCTCCCCCAGAATAACCTCCCCGATGTTGATGAAGTCATCAGCAATGAATGCCCCCAATCAGCCTTGCGATAGTGGCTAACATGTTGGTGAAGTATAGGTTGGGCATCACCGAGTGCTCGATCCAGTAAGAAAGCACACGAGTCTTCGGAAGGAGAAATTTCTTCTCCACCTTCGTCATGTTGATCCTCATGGGGTATAGTGGGCTTGCCACCCTTCGCAGATCTCTCTCAATAAGGAACCCACCCTGTGCCTCAAGGTAGCTGTATTGCCCCTATCTCGGACAGGGTCATACTCCGTACGCGCACCCAAAAACTCGTTGATCGCCTCGGCAGAGTATGCGACGTTCTTCCCCCGAACCCTCACAATGTTGTTGTTGATGTCGTGGAGGTTGGTGTAGAACTCCTGAACCACAGTCGGATCATACTCTTGCTTCTCCACGGTAAGACTTCCCCATCTAAGCTCGTCTATCCTCCTCCATATATGAGTAGCAATAGTGCAGTGATCTCGAGAGAAAGATATCCCTCTTTCCGCTACTATTGCTCTTGGAACCGAGAAGTTTTGAACTCGGAAGGTTTCTGCAGCAGGAGAGAGAGTGAACCCGTACTCATCTGGCTGGGGTCCCTCAGTTTGTGTCCTTCTGCGTGATCTGCTTCCGGATGCTTCATTTGTTCCACGAGGCAAGGCGGTCTTTCTTCGAGGCATCGTCCTACAAGGAGTTTATTAGCACAGCTTTCTCATAGTTCTTTCACCGAAAAATCTTCTATATGGTAACAATCATGCCTTATCCTATCCCATGGGAAATATATAGACCATAGTGCATGCATTGTTACAACTAATCCCTCCTCAAAGTGAATTTCATCATGCATCTAACCCAAACGCCTAATCCTGTGCCATAATTAATCATCCCATAGTACGATTGCAATGCGACTGAAATTCGGCTATACTATCGATCAAACGAGCATAATCATCAATCATACACCACCATATTATTCATAGGATCAAACTAAGTGCTTTAAGAACACCCACTAAGCATGTTTTGGAAGAATCAAGCAAAAGAAGCATGAATAAGTGAATGCTACATCAAATTAAGATACAATAGGAATCAACAAGTTCAAATAGCCATAGTGGAGCAATAATCAAGTTCTTAGATGTACAAAATTCCAAAAACCCCCAAATTGAGAAATAGTTAGGGTTTGAAGAGGATTACCTTGATTCCTATGCAATTGGTGGATGAAAAGATGAATTGATGCTTGAATCAAAGAGATGACACTTGTAGCTTCATATAGATTCAAAGATTAAGTGATTTGGTGGAGAAATAGGTATTTTTGAAGATTTTTGGGCAACAGAAACCGAGCACGGTGAGGTGAAGATGAAGAAAAAACGGGCTCCTCACCGCGCTTATAACGGGGGGCTCACGGTGAGGAAGGGGAACTGACCACCTCACCGCCTGGCAAACGGACATTATGTCTTTTTTTGGCTCATGTGAGTTTGGTTCCATAGGCTCACCATGGTGAGCTCCCCGATTTTGAACTACCTAAATGCAATGTTTATAAACACATGTAAATGCATCCTACTACTATATGCAAAGCAGTAAGTCATGCTTTTATTATAGTCGTTAGCGTCGACTCTTCCGTTTTTCAGTACGGGGACTCTGGAGCTCGAATTCCTCGACCATGTTCGCCTCCTTGAACGGCTCAATGTATGGATTTACTCGTTGTCCATTCACCCTAAACGTGTCTCCAGTCTTGGGGTCCAAGAGTTCCACGGCACCATAGGGTGCGACGTGGACAATCTCATATGGCCCATCCCACCTTGACCTAAGCTTCCCTGGGAAGAGTTTAAAACGTGAATTGAAGAGAAGGGCTTTCATACCTAGGACTAAGTCCTTACGGAGTAGTCCTTTGTCGTGATATGCCTTCATCTTATCCTTGTAAAGCCTTGCATTCTCAAATGCATTGTTCCCCAGCTCCTCAAGCTCGTTCAAGTCGAGCAAATGCTTTTTTCCAGCTTCTTCTAGGTTCAGGTTCAGGTTCTTGATTGCCCATAGCGCCTTGTGTTCAAGCTCTACTGGCAAGTGGCAGGCTTTTCCGTAAACCAACCGATAGGGAGTGGTCCCTATGACGGTTTTGAAGGTTGTCCTATATGCCCACAATGCATTTGAGAGCTTGCTGGCCCAATCCTTCCTGCTTGGCTTTACTACCTTCTCCAGGATTCTCTTGATCTGCCTGTTGCTCACTTCTACTTGCCCTGACGTCAGAGGGTGGTACGGTGTTGCTACGCGGTGTTGCACTTCGTACTTCCTGAGCACATTTTCCAATGTTTTGTTGATGAAGTGTTTGCCACCATCGCTTATCAGGACTCCGGGGACTCCGAACCTCGAAAAGATGACCTTACACAGGAACCGATCGACCACCTTAGAGTCGTTCGTATTAGTCGAGATTGCTTCGACCCATTTGGTAACGTATTCAGCGGCTACCAGGATATATTTGTTGCCTTCGCTGTTAGGAAAAGGCCCCATGAAATCTATCCCCCAAATGTTAAATGGTTCTACGTCTAAATTTCCTATCATCGGCATCTCATTCCTCTTGGTTATGTTCCCACTCCTTTGGCACCGATCACATTGCAGGCAATACTCATAACAGTCTGTTGGCCATAAGAAACCCGAATGTAAGACTTTATGCGCGGTATTTCTTCCTCCGTAATGCCCTCCACATTCCAGAGCGTGACAGTAGGCCATGATGCTTTCCATCTCATTTTTCGGGATGCACCTCCTAAGGATTCCGTCGCCACATTCTTTGAACAGATAGGGGTCGTCCCAGACGTAGCACCTGCATTTCTTAGAGAAATTCGCCTTCTCTTGACCTGTTATGTTAGTCGCAAAAGTACCAGCAGCAAGATAGTTCACAATATCGACATACCAAGGCTCCACCTGGACTGCAAAAAGTTGCTCATCAGGAAAATCCTCGGGGACCGGTTTCGAAGGCTTAATTGCACTGGGGTATATCCTTGAGAGATGGTCAGCTACAAGATTCTCCATCCCACATTTGTCAACGATCTCGAAGTCAAAATCCTGTAGCATCAAGATCCACCGAATGAGCCTTGGTTTTGAGTCGTTTTTGGCCACCAGGTGTCTAATTGCCGCGTGATCCGTATGGATGATAACTTTAAGCCCTTGCAAATAGGATCTAAATTTGTCTAGAGCAAAAATCACTGCCAAGAATTCTTTCTCAGTCATGGTGTAATTGACCTGAGCCTCGTTTAGCATTTTGCTCGCATAGTAGACCATGTGGAAATGTTTGTCCACCTTTTGGCCAAGAACAGCACCAATGGCATAGTCGGATGCATCGCACATAATCTTGAAGGGTAAAGACCAATCCGGAGCCACAACTATAGGGGCGGATACAAGTCTCTCCTTAAGCGTGTTGAAGGCTTCTATGCAATTTTCATTGAAATCAAAGGGTACGTCTTTAGCTAAGAGGTTGCTAATACTCTTCGCTATTTTTGAAAAATCCTTTATAAATCTCCTATGAAAGCCTACATGCGCAAGGAAAGATTGTAACTCCTTGACAGTGGTAGGATAAGGCAATTTTGAAATCACTTCGAGTTTTGCTTTGTCTACCTCTATCCCCCTTTTAGAAACCACGTGCCCAAACACAATCCCCTCATTTACCATAAAGTGGCTCTTTTCCCAGCTCAAGGTTAGGTTACACTCTATATAGCGTTTAAGCACAAGTTCAAGTTTACCAAGGCGACCATCAAAAGAATTTCCAAAAACAGAAAAATCGTCCATGAATACCTCAATGAAGTCTTGTACCATGTCTGAGAAGACTGAGAGCATACATCGCTGGAAGGTTGCTAGGGGGTTGCATAGTCCAAACGGCATCTTAAGGTAGGTGAACATCTCGAATGGGCAGGTGAAGGTGGTTTTCTCCTGATCCTCCGGTGCGATTGGGATTTGATAAAACCCGGACAGCCCATCTAAGAAGCAGTAGAACTCGCGACCAGCAAGACGGTTCAACATCTCGTCAATAAAGGGTAACGGGAAGTAATCCTTCTTCATTGCTGCATTCAGCTTCCTGTAGTCAATGCACATACGCCACCCGGTTGTCTTCTGAACCGGTACTAGCTCTCCCTTGTCATTTTCTCGACAGTTACTCCCGATTTCTTGGGGACAACGTGCACTGGACTCACCCACCCGCTGTCGGCTATGGGGTAGATCATGTCGTTTTCTAGCAACCTCAGAACTTCTTTCTTCACCACCTCTTGTAGGACCGGATTCAATCTTCGCTGCGGTTGATGCACCGAATTGGAACCTTCCTCCAAGGTGATATTGTGAGTACACCTCAAAGGACTGATTCCTTTAATATCCTTGATACTCCATCCCATGGCGCTGGAGTTCCTTCTTCATAGCTCAACCAATTTCTCCTCCTCTTCCGGTTTTAGGGCGGCTGAGATGATCACTTGTTTGGTGGTGTCTCCTCCCAGAAACACGTACTTGAGGTGACTAGGCAGTTCCTTCAACTCTAGCTTGGAAGGCTCGGATATTTCCCCCTTCATATCATCCCCCGTCCCTAGAGGTTCTAACTTCTCCTCTTCGGGGGGAAGGATCTCCACATTATCAAGTTTTCTCAGAATTTCCACTACTTCGTCATCATGTGTGTTGTATCGTGCATCAACAGTTAATGCGGTTTCCAGCTTGTCATCACGTATGTGACGTATGTAGGAGTCGCTAACCACATTGTCGATGATGTCGACAAAACTGCATTCTTCAATTGATTGAGCAGAGGGTTGGCTTGATACCTGGGATAAATCTACAGAAATCTTCTCCCCGTTTATCTCCATTCCTAGACTCCCTTTGGCGATTGAAATCTCCATGTTGACCGTGCACATAAAGGGCCTCCCAAGTAGAATCACGTGCTCCCTGTCATCGTTTTCCTTTTCCACGGGGGCCAGGACTACGAAGTCAATCGGCACCAAGAACTTATCTACCTTGATCAGGGCATCTTCTATAATCCCCATTGGCTTCCTTACGGTCCTGTCTGCCATCTGCAAGGTCATCCCAGTCGGTTGTAATTTGTCCAATCCAAGCTGCTTGTACAACTCAAATACATGATCAAGTTAATGCTAGCCCCTAGGTCCAGCATTCCCTTAGCCAACGTACCATTCTCCATTTGTATCTCGATCATGAAGCTTCCCGAATCCTTTTTCTTCACCGGTAATCCAAGAACCGAGTTTGCCGTTTCCGGCAGAATCTCCTTTCTCCCTTCTTCGTACCGCCTTTTATTCGCCGACACTTCCTTGCAGTACTTAGGAAATGCGGGAATGTTTTTCAAGAGCTCGAAGAGGGGTAAGGTGACAATCCCCTTGGAAAGCATGGCAAAAATGGAGTCTTGCTTCTTGTTGGTCTTGGGTTTCCTTACCCGTCCCGAAAAAGGTAGGTAGGCTGTCCCGGAAGTTGCATCGGCTCTGCTTCTTCAGCTTTGTTCTCTATTCCTACCTCCCCCTCGCCTTCCTTGGCTACTTTCTCCTCCTTGTCTTCCTTTTCCCCCGAACCTCTTGGCAATTCTTCTGGAATGTAGTCGGGCTTTTCTATGACCTTTCCGCTGCAAAGCGTGCTGGTTGCCATGGCCTCTTCTTCGTCTTTGTAGACACCGCTCAGCTCCTCCAATAGATTCTTGAGGGCCATGAATCTATCTCCGATCTCGTTAATTTGGAGATTAATTCGTTCCTACTCCGTTGTTGTAGCGTCATAGATCACGTCCAGAGATTTACACATGGCGACGAACTCTTGCCTCTCGTTCAACTTCTCGGACCTTATCTCCCGTTCATCAGCCATCTCTGCTTCCCCCTTCTACTCACCGCCTCGATTCTTCCATCGAGGAATTCTACATCTCTTACCATGTAGACATCTTCTACTCTGCCTCAAGATCTCCTACTACCACTTTTTAGCCTTGCATTTTTTGCCAAGTAATCATATACCTCCATCATTTTCGAAGGTACTTTCTCCAAAATGTTTCCTCCGCAAGCTAAGTCTACCATGATCTGTTGCATACTGTTTAGGCTATAATAAAACATGAGGGCTACATCATGCTGGGAGATTCCATGTTGTGGGCACCTCCTCAACAAGTCGCTAAAACGTTCCCATATCTCATCAAACCTTTCTCCCCTCCTTTGCTCGAAATTCACAATGCTATCCTTCAGGCTTTTCGTTAAGGAGTACGGGAAGTATTTGCGGTAGAATGCTCTAAGCACTTCCTCCCATGTCCTTAATGACTCGGGCTCTAATGAATGCAGCCATTCTCTGGCTTGGAATCTCACAACGAAAGGGAACAATCTCCTCTTAAGTTGGTCCTTACTCAAACCTCTAGGTAGTAGCTCTGTTACAGCTTGCTCGAATCGACGAATAAAGCCAAAAGCGTCTTCCATTGGTCTACCCCAAAAGTAAGGAAGTAAGCACCCCCACTCATCATCTAAATCGTATTCCCTAGCCTCGGGCTCAAGGAATATCAGTGGTTTCCTTATCACCACTGTAAGTATCAAGTAATCTTCGTACCTAGCCATATGTACCTGTAGAAATCAAACTGCACTGACAAAACTAAATGGAACGTTAGTTTCAATTAGTACAATAAATTCCTACTATAGAAAGAACGTAACAAAACTACACTATGATTCCACTTCCTAAAGAACGTAGGAATCAATTCCCCGGCAGCGGTGCCAAATTTTGATGCGCTCAAAATTAATACTTGTAAAATAACACAAGTAGTAAAGTGGTTGTTGTAGTACAACAATACTTTAACCATAGGGTCGTTCTCTTGAGGAATTGATTAAGCTAGCTCTAAGGTGTAGGCTCAAGGTCTGAGTTGTAAACAGATAGTGTGGGTAAGGTTGATACTTCAAAACCCTACAACAAATTATAATTACAAGACAAGGTAATACCTAAATCATGCAATTTCTACAATTAAAAAAAAAAAGAAAAAGGATCTTTCAAAAGTGCTGACGCGATATAGCTAATGGTACACTGCCCGCGAATGCAACACCTTGCTATTACAAAATCGAACCCGATACAGGTTATAAGTACGTATGAGTTACGGCAAAAAGCTTGTCACTAATGCCCTCATCCGGATATATACTAATTAGAGGTAAAGACTGATGCAAGTTCACAACGATCAAGCATGCGTTCAATGATCAGATAACAATATGTCACAATACAAGTTATTAACAGCAACCGCCTAGCTCGTACTATTGAATACCTGGGCGCCTATTGGTCTATGCGATTGTCAGAAAGATCAATAATGCTTCTTCGAATTAAAAGAGAGATTGAAATCTCTAAGTGTTTAGAATGCTTGGAATTGAAAATATGAAAGTAGAAGTAAGTGAAGATATATCCTAATGACTGATACAAGTGGTCTATTTATAAGACCAAGGAAGAGGAAATTCGAAATCATGGGAAAAACTGCCAGAAAAAACGTGGGTTGATTCTGTCAAACAGAGCTCACTGTGGTGAGGTACTTTGGGGAATCCTCCTCACCGCAGTCTGGACTTTCTGCCTTCTTTTCTGCTTGGTTGTTACCGCGGTGAGCCGGTTTGGATGTGGGGCTCACCGCAGTGAGCCTTATGTCCGGGAACTCCTCCATTTTTCCAATTTTCTCCACTTTTCTCTCCCTTTTCCAACCTCCATGTCACCTCTCTTGGAGTAGTGGCCCACTAACTTGGCCTTGTGGTGCTTCTAGAAGGTTTTCAGGTCTTCTTTGCACTTTGGTCCTCCATTTCCTTGCCAATGACGCTAAGACACCTAAAAATACACAAAAACACACAAAAAAGCCAAACGTGACACGAAACAAAAAATACTAAATAAAGGCTAAGAGACGCAACAAAATACGGAAAAAGGCACTAAATGAGTCGTTAAAATATCGACTCATCATCAACTATCTTCGGTAAGGACACCACAACAAAATGGTGATGCTGAAAGGAAGAATAGGACCCTAAAAGATGCAGCAAGAACAATGCTTGCTGACACTGAAATAAGTGAAATCTATTGGGTTGAAGCTGTTAACACAGCTTGCTACACTCAAAATAGATGTTTGATCAACAAACACCATGACAAAACTCCTTATGATCTTTTGATTGGTAGACCCCTTAGTATCAAACATCTAAGGGTGTTTAGCTGCTTATGTTTTGTTCTTAACAATGGAAAATAATATTTGAGAACATTTCAACCAAAAGCAGATGAAGGAGTATTTCTTGGATATTCTCTGAATAGCAAAGCATAAAGAATCTACAACAAAAGAACACAAAAGATTGAAGAATCTGTTCATGTAGTTTTCTATGATGGGAACAAGAAAGTACCCTTGAATGAAGAACTCTCAGATAGGTTCAATGAACTAATGATTAAAGATTCTGAAGAAGAATCCTCAAAAGGAAACAATTCTGCCATTCACTTAGAGTATGACTCTGACGATGAAAAGCAACCATTGCTTAGTAACAACAAGATCACTCTAAGACATGATGAAGAATTTCATATGAGAATTCCAGAAATGGAACAGGTTACTGAGAACCTTATCATGAAGAGATTTATGAGAATGAGATTGCTGAAAATCCAATCCCAGATATCTCTAACACTGAAAAAGTGTCAGATATCTATGGCACTTCCCGTGTGCCAGATATCTCAAATAATGAACAAGTATCTTGTCAAGATCATAATGATTCACATTCAGATCAAAATGATATTGATCCTACTAGTTCAAAACCCATTATAACATTGATAAGAGATCATCCTGCCAAGGATGTGATTGGTCCTTTAGACCAAGGGGTTAGAACTAGGAGAGCAATTGCTGGAAATGCAGATTCTCTCTATGGATGTTTCATCTCAAACATTGAACCTAAAACTGTGGAAGAAGCATTGAAGGATCAATACTGGATCTCTGCAATGCAAGAAGAGTTGGATCAGTTTGAGAGAAGCAAAGTCTGAAAACTGGTTCCGTTTGTTGATGGAATATCTGTAATTGGAACCAAGTGGGTTTTCAGGAATAAAATGAATGAGTCTGGTGAAATAACCAGAAACAAACCAAGGTTGGTTGCCAAGGGATTCACCCAGACTGAAAGACTAGATTTTGATGAGTGATATGCTCCAGTTGCAAGATTGGATGCAATTAGACCATTTCTAGCCTTTGCAGCTCATAATGACTTTAAAGTTTATCAAATGGATGTCAAAAGTGCATTCCTAAATGGTGAACTTGCTGAGGAAGTCTATGTTGAACAACCACCAGGCTTTGAAGTTTCCACATAAAGTAGAATGGTCGATAAACTTCAGAAAGCTCTGTATGGACTAAAACAGGCTCCAAGAGCATGGTATGATACTTTAGCCAAATACTTGCTGGAAAGTGGTTTCAAGAAAGGAGATGTTGATAAAACACTCTTTACTTTGGACCATGAAGGGAAACTACTTTTAGTTCAAGTATATGTTGATGACATTATATTTGGATCTAAAGACAAGCAACTTTGTGAAGACTTTGTTGAGCTCATGAAAAGTAAATTTGAGATGAGCATGATGGGAGAATTGAACTATTTCCTATGGTTGCAAGTCAAGCAACTTAATGATATTCATTAGTCAAACAAAGTATGCAAAAGATATGCTCAACAAGTTTAATATAAGGCCTTCTGGAAAGAATGCTAAGATACCTATGAGCATTGGAACCAAAATGACCTATACTGAATCTGACAAGAGTGTTGAAGAACACAAGTATAGGAAATTGATTGGGTCTCTCTTGACCACCGCAAGTAGACCTGATATTAGATATGCAGTTGGAGTGTGTGCTAGATTTCAGACAAATCCAATGCAATCACACTACAACATTGCTATGAAAATATTAAGGTATGTAAAGGGTACTGTGGAAGTTGGGTTGTGGTATCCAAAAGACAGTGGATTGAGTTTAGTTGGCTATTATGATGCTGACTATGATGGATCATTACTTGATAGAAAAAGCACTTCAGGAACTTGTCAATTTCTTGGTGCCAGATTAATATCATGGTTCAGCAAGAAACAAAACTCAATTGCCACATCTACCACAGAGGCTGAATATATTGCTGATGGGTGTTGTGCTTCACAGATATTGTGGATACAACAACAACTCAGAGACTATGAGATCAATGAAGAGAAAACTCCTATTTTCTATGACAACACAAGTGCTATTGCCATAACTCAGAATCCTAAGTTTCATGCAAGAACAAAGCACGTTGATGTTAGACACCACTTCATTAGAGATCATGTTGGGAAAGTCAATATAGAGATACTCAAGATTGGTACTGAAGACCAACTTGCAAATATCTTTACAAAGCCTTTGCAAGAAAGTAGGTTCTTAACCTTGAGACATAGTCTTGGGTTAATGGTGCTACCAAAGGAACTAAAAAGTTCTAATCTCTGAGACTGGAACTCGTAAGGGAGAAAAGATATCTGAAACGGGTATCCAGATATCTAAGGCAAAAGGTAAAATCTCCTACCAAAAAGGTATCTGAGACGGGAAATCATATACTAAAAGGATGGGTAAAAGTGTCTTTCAAAGATTTCTGAGACGGGTACTCAGATATCTATGAGATCGCAAAGTGAGGGGGAACACAAAAGAGAAATGTGGTACAACTGTATTCAGTCAACTACATCTCTGGTGTTTTGTATCTTTCCATTTATATGTTAAGTTACATATAGTCTCTGAACTTAATAGATAAGTCCAAAGACTGTCCCTTAGTCACAGAAAAGAGATGTGATTCAGAAATCTATTCGCCAAATTTCATTAATTGGGCACAATTACAATTATTGATTGTGATCATTGTTGAAGAAGCAATCGTAACCCTTGATGAAATGGGCATTTGATCTTAACGGACGAGATTAATTCTCGGTAAATTAGTGGACTGTGAAAACACAGACGTGACCCACTAGCATTTAATGCAAAGCGATTTTTACCCACGCCTAATCCAACATTTTATCTTGCACAAAAACAGAAATTTCTCTCTAAGTTTTTTTCTGCAAATCTCTCTGGAAATCTACTGTATCTCTCTTAGTTTTTCTGAAAAGAACGACTAATCTCCCTTGATAATCTCTTCTCTTGTTTTCTAAAACCTTCTATATAAAGAGATGGCTCCAAAACGCGTCTTTGCTAAGGATATCGATTACTACTTCTCATCGTCGAAAAGCAAGCACCAGTGCTAGTGATAGCAAACAATTGTCTCTTAGGCGATTTTAATCCTGAGAATTGGACTTCAAAACCACATGATGATTTGGGGTGGTGCTATGATTGAGCAACACCTTTTTGCTGTAATCGTAGAACAAGCAGATAGGAGGACTATCCTTGGTATGCTTGAAAAGGCACAAATCAACGGTTTTCTCTCCGCTCTTCCCAGTGGTTGTTCTTCACTGGATGTACTTGAGTTTTATAATAACTCTCGTGTTATCACCAGTAGTACTAATGGCATTGAAGAAATGTCCATTAAAACCAAAGTTCAAGGAAAAGATATTTTCCTTAACTGCCAAAGATTCTATGATATCTTTGGCCTTCGAAATCAAGGAATTAATTTCGAAGATTAACACCAAGGATGAAACTCTCCCTGAAGGTGTTAAGACACTGTACAGTGATGTTTGCAACATGGACAAGCCAGATACTCCTCCTGAGTTCAAACTTGCTGATATCAGGACCAGACATCTATACATTCATTGGGATGTCTTGGCTTGCCTCCTTCACAGATGCTTTGATGGTCTACAAGGTGGAGCTGACCAAATAAGTTTGGAACGGTGGATGATGATGTTCCTGATGAAGGAAGAACTAACTAGGTCGGAAAACCTCTTTAACTGGGGAAAGTACGCCTATATGAAGTTTGTGAAGCGAATCCAAGGCTTTGAGCCAAAGATTGTCAAAGGCCTTGCTGAGCCTAAGAATACAGTGAGTTATGGATTGAAGATATGCTTCTTGCTGGAGAAGCTTGAAGTACCACTCATAAAACAGGCTAAAATAGCCACTAGCAATGTACTCTACCAATTTGAGTACACTAACATGATGAAAAAGGTTGCTAAAGAACAAAAGAAAAGAAAATCTGATGACATATATGAGGGGTCAGTTGCGACCAAAAAGCCCAGAACTTCACGAAAGAAGTCTGATGGCAAATTTTAAGGCATACCCATTGTGGATGTCGACTCTCAGATATCTGCCACCACTGTTGATGAACTCATCAATGAAGATGAACACACCAATGCTGCAAAAGATATAATTGCTGATGAACTCATCAATGCTACCAAGGAAAGCCTTGCTGATGAACTCATTGGTAAAAATGAGAGTAGTGGCACGTATCAAACCCTATCTGCAGAAACTGCAGGGATTATAGACCAATCAGTTCCTCATGCTGATGAGAGCTCTGATGATGATGATGATGATTTAGTCATCTCTCAAGTCCTACAGAAATCAAAAAGGGCTAAGGTTGCTGAAAAAGCAACAAGTTCAAAGGCTGCTGTAAAAGCCAAAAGTGTAGAGGTATCGGAAGAAGAACCTACACCACAGGTTGTTGAACAAGCACCTATTTCAAAGGTTGCTGAGAAATCACCCATTACTAAGGTTGCTGGAGAAGCACTTAGTACAGAGGTTGCTGAGAAAGCACCTAAGTCCAAGGAATCTGGACAAGACACACTCAAGCTGGTAGAAGAAGCTTTAAGGAGTGGTGATATAGTGATGGAGGATTCTGACATTGCCTGCACACTATACAAACTATCACAAAAGGATCAGGATGAGCCCCACTTTGCTTCACCTTCCAGATCCAATTCACATGATTCACCAGATGATAATGAAGCCATGGTGAACGAATTGCAGCTTGACATGCCAGCACTTCTGATCGCTGAAGAAAATCCTGCAAATGAGCAGGTTCCCCAACTCAATGAGAGGGATCAAACTGAGACCCCTACTCAGAAAGATCAAACAGGGGAGGCAACTGAGTCCCACACCCAGGAAAGGTCTGAAGTACCTGAAACTTCCAACAAAGAAGTGGCTATTGAACAACAAGACCCTGACATGGGATCTTCACAAGGACCCGAGACCAATCAGCCTGATAATGTTCAGGTAGCTGAGTGGTTTAACTCTACACTTGTGATATTTTATGTCTTCTATATCTTGTTACTTATATGCATTCTTTGGTAAAGCTTATATTAGAGACACAAGCACAGGAGGGAGCTACAAAGCATACCTCAGAAAATGAGAATGAGGTTCCCACAACCTCAACACTTGTCGAAATTGAGCCTGTTTTACAGGTAGACTTAGTTTCTGAGACAAGAAATTTATTCTCAACTTTGCTTCAAATATCATATTTATCTAATCTGGTGTTTATCTCTAATAGGCTCCAACTGAGAAAGAAGAAGATAAGGCAGAAATGCCAGAAAAGAACCAGAAACCATCAAGGTTTATGAAGAAAATGTTGCTGAGCCTTCTAGTGTGAAGGTATATAAAAATCAGTGAGAAACATTCTTCATTTTGTGTTAATATGAATTCTTCTCTAATTACTCAATACTTTCTACTTACAGGCTCATTCAGAAGTAGAAGTCCAAGGGGAAAGAGTTGAGACCTCCCCTGCAGCCATGGAAATTGATGAAGCTCCCAAGGCAACATCACCAGAAAGAACACCAGAAACCGAGAAGGTTTCTCAGAAAAATGATTCTGAGCCTCCTATTGTGGAGGTAAGTGAAAAACTCAGAGATCATTGAAGCTTAGTTGCATAAATTCTTTCATGATAATTTCCTAAGTATTGTGATAATTTTAATTCTCAGGTTCAAGCAGAAAGAAAGGTTGATGAGGACCAGACTCCCAAGTCTCCACCTCACAACAAGATATCTGAGGCACCCCCTGCCTCAGTAGTACAAGTCTCTGAGCCTAATGTATCTATTCAGGTAACTCAGAAACCTAACTACACTAGTACTCAGATATCTACACAAATTTTGAATCTAACTGAAAACTCTTTCTTTCAGGCTCAAACAAGTGTGCCAAAGGTATCTGCACTCTCAATAGAAAACTTGCTTCCATTTTTCAAAGATCACACTCTCAAGAAACACCTCAAGTGTTTTAGAAAGTGGCAAAAGCTCAGAAGCTCAGATCTGACTGAACTAACAAAGGTGACTGATCACCAATTGAGAAGAGTCAGAGCTTTTGACTTGGAGAATTATGTCCATGCCATGTTCCCTACAGAGCAGTACTCTTTTGCTACTCTGATGCATAAGGACTTTATCAAAGAAGTTGCACACAAGCTCATAGAAGCTTTTGAGAAGGCTAATGATCAGACCATAATGGAGATGGCATTCAAGCATCCATTGCCTAAGTCCCTACAGTGCATACCCTCTGAACAAGAGGAAGTAAATGGGCAATTGGTCACACTCCCCGAAGTGATCAATCTGGTTTCTGGAGATGAGGAGGAAACAGGTGAGAATGATTTTGAAGAACCTCCTTCTGATCATCACAAGGATGATAATGACAAAAAGGATGATGATGACAGTCCTGCTCCAGGGACTGGTGGAATTACACAAGAAAAGAATACCTCAGTTGCTGAAAAGCAAAATGAGAAATCATCACAGAATTCTCCACCACCATCTCCTCAGAAGTCTACACATCCAACTCCCCAGCAACAAGACTCTACTTAAAATGGAGTTGAGCAACATGAAGAAGTTGATCAAGCAATTCTGGAAACAGAAGCTAATGTTGCAAAGCTCACCAAATTGTTGGAGGACCAGAAACAGCTAAATCTGGAAATGGAAGCCCAGATAGCTATATCCCAAGCTCGACTCAGAGAGCTTGAGGATCAAACTCTCAGGGAAAGGGAACTCCTTGCTAAGAAGAAAGAATTGAAGCTTGCCATTAAGGCAATTACTGAAGAAATAAATGCATCACCAGCATCTGAAGACAAGCATGATGTCACGCCCCTGACCTTTTTCACCTCATAAGCATGTTTAAATATGTTTTTAAGCAAATCTTAATATTTTGATGTGTGTTATATACGTGGCCTTATTTGTGAAAAATGAAATTATATAATGTGACATGGTATATTTGTGCTATATGAACTTGATGTTAAAAATTGATATTATGTGACCGTAATTGAATTTTAATTGTTATCGTTGTTTTATATAAATTTTAGGCCCGACATGCTATTAGTTTTAATTTTAACTGTTTTGTATCCAAACAAGGGCCTAGGAAAGAACGGACACCGTAATATGAACCATATGAATTTATAGTATTTGTTTAGTGGACCTCTTTAACTTTCGAGTCGTCTTTGTAAAAACCGAAATAAGCAGTCTCGTGCAATTAATTCTTGTATTATAAGCTATATTTGATTCATAATCTCACATCCACCGCCTCAGTGTCTCAACCCTTATCTTTTAACTGAAATTCAATCCTTAGCCTTTAGTAACAAGCAAGTTGGTTCCTGACTTTTCTTCATCACAGTTTCATGCTGCACTCACACATAAACCCAAGATCAGAACGAAACCAAAAGAAAATGAAAGAAAAATGGTGATGGAGAGAAGGTGGAAAAGGGATTGAGAAAGGAAATCGCACGTATGAAAGTCGGGAGCTAGGGAAGAGATTAGGTAGAGATAAGTGATGAAAAGAATAATAGTATTCCCTAACCGAATAAATTTCCAGAATTAACACAGGTATGTTTCGTGTCAAGCAGTTCAAGTTTTACGTTACTTCGAATAGTGCTATATTTAGGGCCGGCGTAAGTATACTCTTTTACAGGTCTTTTAGCAGCTAAAGACAATACGATTAACACTAGTGATACTCTTGGACGGTCAATAGTAAGTGTATTTAGTACCTTTTATTTAGTATCTTTGTAAATAATTTCGGTAACATGTCGTTTAACAAATATGTGTGACTTGAAATTATTGCTATGGTGCTAGCATACGGGCTATGTATTTGTGAATTATATAGTTGAAGTTGTCGATATGAAAAGTGAGAATATACCGTGGTGTGCTATATATATGTCTGGAAATGATGAAAAGCTAAAAGTGATTGGCTGATGATACGTGACCGATTGCTCCCATGTACGGATGGGATACGTGTGCTGCTGTCTGAAAATATAATTGTTCTCTGATAAAGTGTTAGACGAATATATGTATGTATATGATTATGTTAATTGCATTCATAAGAGATAAGAGGATTCTGTTATGGCTGCTGATGACCTTGAGTCATGTGTTATGTGTGAAAATTCTCCAGTATTAACTGGATACAGAGTACCGTAAGGCCACCCTGAGTTCACTGAACTCCATGTGTTATATGATGAAATTGATGGCAACGCAATGGCCATCATCGTGATCACGAATTACTCCTGGTCGTAACAGAGCCATAGTAGACAAAGAAAATGACTAAGCACGTGCATTATTATATAAATGTGAATGATGTTGAGTGTTTATAGCTGATCTTTTGAAATGAGAAATGAACTGATGTGATTTTGAAACTGTGAAATAGATGAAAGTCATATGCTGATTGTGAATCGATGAGAATATATGTGACTGAAAGTGATGTGCTTACCTGGTGTTAAATAGCTTGTTGCTGGTTATTTTACTGGTTATTAAATGACATGTTACTAATTATACTTATTGAGATCCGCAACTCATTCAAAATGCGATGATGTTTTTATAGATATTAAGGCAAAAGCAGGCATTAGCTGAAAAGAAGTAAGTCATGCATCAAAGGTCGGACGGCTAGTTTCCAATCCTTCTCCCTCGGCTCGTCATCTGCATATCATACATGAAAACACTTTTGTTCTGAAAAAGATAATTTATAAGAAAGATGTGAAAATGTATTTTGCAGGCATGCATATGTAAATGTGGACAAAGTACTTCGTTTTAAAGCTTCCGCGAGTCTAAATTATATTTTAACTGTCGGTCATTATCTGTGAGGGTGATAGGGCGTCACACATGACGCTGAGGCTGCATTGCAAAAAGACACACCATCCTCCTCGTCACTGGAAGGAAAGGAGCCCATAACAGAAATGGTTGCTGGGCTGGATAGGGTAGATAAAGATGTCCAAGAGGATGAAGATCTCTGGGATGGTGATTCCCAAAATGAAGAAGATAGAACCTTGCAAGTCCACATAAATCAGCATATGGTTGTTTCTCATTTGAAAAGAAAACTGATAGCTCCCACTAGCTTCAGTAAGATACCCAATACTCTGTCTGATGCTGAGTATATGGAAAGGTACAAGGTTCTTGCTACACTCATAAATGAGTTGAATGAGCATTTGCTGAATTGAATAAGTCCCAGCCAACTTGAAGAAATTTGCTGAATTGTTCACTTAGAGAACAACAAGCATGATCCTGGCTCAGAAAGACCTTGGAATGGTCAGGGATAATGACATTGACATTGCTCAGAAAGCCCTCAATGAGGCAAACTTTGCTGCAGGCAAGGCAGAGGCATTGCATGGCCCACTTGCAAAGCTCACCAATGAGGAAACTGGCATCCTCAAGAAAAATGAAGATCTAAAGGCTGAGCTGCAGAAGCTGATTGCTGTCTATAACTATCTGCAAGGCAACTTTGAATCACTGCAAGAAGCCTATGTGATTTTGAGTCAGCCAATAATGACTAAGGGGGAAGAATCTCAGAAAGGAAAAGGAAGAGAATATAGGAGGAAAGAAATACCTCTTAGGATCTCTGAGCCCTCCTCCAGTCAACCTTAGAGAATAGCAACAGCATACCAGAGTTCTGAAACTGGTAGGATCACAAGAACAAGATCCAAAACACAGAAACCTCCAAGGGGAACCAAGCCCCAAGGAATGTGAAAGAGCCTTCTGAAGAAGAAGAAGAAGAAGAAGAAGAAGAAGAAGAAGAAGAAGAAGAAGAAGAAGAAGAAGAAGAAGAAGAAGAAGAAGAAGAAGAAGTAGAAGGTCAAATCAAAGGCAATGAAGATAGCTGTAAATCGCCCCTCCAGAACTTTAACTTTGATGATGATGAGGATGAATCTGATCATGATGAGAATCCTCTCCACATGAGAAGGGTAGAAGTACTGACACTATCTGAGCCTATTGCTGCAAAGACAATAGCAGCAAGAACACCCTCTGGAAATACCAAGTCTATCCAGGGTGGTTCTTCAAGCAAACCCCTAAGAGAGAATGCCAAAACAAGAAGAAAGAGGAGAAGAGACACTCAATTTGGCAGGGCTGTACCTGAAAAACCTGCTGATGCCCTGATTGAATATGTCAAGACTGATAACAGTCAAACCTCCTACATATGCATTCACTAGAAAAATGGTCATTAGATTCTGGAACTAAAGCAGCTGCTAGTAAATGAAAAATTCCCATTTCCTATCTGTGAACAACTTATGGCATGGAGAAAAGACAAGCCAGTACTGATAAATCCAAAGCATGTCAAAGCATGGTTGGATTTTGAAGTCTCCAAAAGAACTGAAGCCATGGAGAAGGACCTCTCATTTGAATGTCCTTATGGGAAACTAGATGATGTGCACAAAATTCCCAAGATGACTGGAACAGGTACAAGGCCAAGACTGGGTGTTGAACCTTATGAGTCATTCTACATGACTAAGGAACAATATCTGGATGACATTGAATATCTGAAGATCATTTATGAGTATTTCAAACTCTCTAATCTCATAATTAAGCATGCCTGGGTATGGGGAAGATATATGTGGGTCAAGCACTTTGCCAGAAAGAATCCCACCAAGATCTACAAGAAGTCTGTGGATTTTCCAGAGACACAAAAATGTTAGTCAGAACACTACTTTATGATTATGCCGATGACATCAAAAGGCTTGGAGTTAGGGATTTTGCCAATTGACTCATAGAGGTTGCTGAAGACTTGAGGTTGCTGAGAACCTGCAGTGTTTTTGAAGACTTGAAGACTTGTCATTTAGAATGTTCACTTGGAGCTTGGTTACATCTGTTGTTCTATTTGATTAAGTAGTTTTTGTGATTTTGCTGATTGTACTTTTCTGTTAAATCTTGTAAAAGTTATCTCTGATCTGTAATTGTTTTAATATCTGATGAACCTACTCTCAGATATCTTTTATAGAAGATAACTTGTCAGCAAAGATCACACCTGGTGATTTGGCTGATGTTTACTTTCTGCACTTAATTAAAATCATTTGAAGATCATAAGAAATGATTAAGTGGTGTATTGTTTTCTCTTCCAGATTGTAATGGGACTTTAAAGATAGTCATAGTTGACTGATCAAAACGGGGGAAATTTGTTAGGAATATCTGTTTAGATTTTGATCAGCAACCTAATGACTTATCTTAGCTCAGAAAGGTGCTTAGTACTCTTGGTTCACTTGAACATTGTAAAAGAGGACAATCACTAAGTATGTTAGTCTAGCAAATCTTGTATAGGATGTTAGGTCTCTGAATGTAATTTTTATTTATTTGAAGAAGAGCAAGAAGGAAGCATCCAAGCAAAGGAACTCATTTCCAGAAGATTGAAGTTTGCTCAAGATTGCTGAAGACTAAGGAGAAAAGTCTCCTCAGATACCAATGTCCAGAAACCTTGAGGCAACAAGTGTTTTGATTAAACAAGTTACTCAAAGGATATCTGAGAACACAAGTGTACTGAGTAAGGAACGTGTCAAGTCTCAGAAAGCTTCACGTATCCGTTGAGACAACAGGACAAATATAGTACAATGCATTTATTGCTCGGACAGAAATGTCTGCACAAAAGCAGAAGTCTCTGAAGAAGAAGACAAAGAACTCTGCAGGACTATATACAGATATCAATAGTTTAAATTTGAATTGAGCCTAACAGATACTATTGAAACGGCTTCAAATTCAACTATAAATATCACCACTTAGAATGCTTGAAACGACACTGAAACTGCACACGAACTTTCAACTTATTGAATATCTTCAAGTGATCTCTCAAGCATACAAGCTTTCATACTACTTACCTTCTAGCTTTATGTTGCAACTAAAGCTCTATAACTCTAAGTAGTGTACAAGTTCTAAGTGTCCTGATCCTTAACAAGCATTGCTATCTGTAAAGGAGTTGAATCAAAAGATCAAGTATCTGAGATTCATTCTCTAGAACATTTAACATAGACTTGGGTTAGTAAAGAACAAGTTACCATACATTGTGAAGTGTATTAAGTAATCTTGATTCTATAGAGCTTTCTGAAATAACTGTGTAAGTTATAAAGAATCTCACCTGACAAACTACCTTAACCACACACCAACACGCGTGGAGTACAGGAAGTACTTAGTTTGGGAAACTAAGGAACAACTCCAAGGTTACTGAGTACAGGAAGTACTTAGTTTTGAAAAGTAAGGAATAGCTCAAAGGTTTCTGAGTAGAAGTACTTGACTCAGATAGCTGGGGAACAACTCAGGGGCAAACATTTGGTTGGGAACCAAGTGTTGCAGGAATCGAGTGATAGGATATTTGTAAGGGTACCTCATTTATCTATCCTAGTGGATTCTAGGTCTGAGAAAGGCCGGAGTGGATTAGTCGAAGGATTATGCCACCTTCAGGTACCACTATAATTTGATGTGTTATTTACTTACTGCATTTACCTTGCTTTATTCTTCTTGTTAAGTATTTACACACTTTCACTCTGCTGAGCACGTGCACTTATCACATAAAGTCTTCCACTCTATGAAATTAAGTATCAGATATCTTTACAGATATCTGAGAAACTGTGTCAGATATCTTAACAAATATCTGAGAAACAGCGTTTATCGACAAAAGTTTTAAAAGACTATTCACCCCCCCCCCCCAATCTTTTACTTTGTCGTTATCTGGACCAACAGTGATCAAGGAAGTCCCTATAAGAATCCTTCAGAGCAAAACTATCTATTTGACCTCAGATGGAAGAGAAGAAAAGGAAATGGAAATAGCAACTCCTGAAAAGGATGTTACTGGTGACAAGTCCTCTGGATCTACTACAAAAGTAGTATGGGAACCAAAACCTAGAGATCTCTGGACAACTGAAGAAGCTAAAAGATTTAGGTTAGATGGTCAAGCAAAGAACATCATAATCAGATCCACTCCTAACACCATCCAATGTAAACTTTGGGGTGCAAGGAATGCTAAAGAAGCTTGGGATCTTGTAGAAGAGCTTTGTGCTGGAACAACCAAAACTAAGGAAAATAAGTTGGAAGTCCTAAAATTGAAGTTCCAAAACACTAAGCAAGGACCAACTGAAATCCTTGAAGAGCTTGACTTCAGATTCACCACTCTTATGAGTGAAATGGCTGCCTTGGGAGAAGGAAACAGGTATTCAGACTCAGAAAGGGTGAAAACCATTATCAGAAGTCTGAACCAAGAATGGACAAGTACTCAGAACTTCTACTATAACCAAGGTATACCATCTATCACACTTGTAGAGTTGTTTTCACATCCTGCAGCTGTGAATTATGAGACCAAGCAAAGAGAAATCATGTCTGCTGAAACAGTGCAGAATGTTGCTTTGGTAACCAAGAATGTTTCTAAAAAGTCAGAAACATTCTAAAGAAGCTCCAGAAGATCATGCATTAGCTATAAAACATATGAGAAAATATGTCAGCTAGGAGATTGAAAGAAGAAAAGTCAAAGAGAAGCTGAAAAAGCATCTAGGCCCAAATTATCAAACCTACAAGAATCTGCAATATGGTTCTAGCTCTCTGAACAAGACTCCTCAGAAAGGTACATCTCAAGAAGTGCCTGCTGTTGGAATTGATTTGTGTTTCCAGTGTCAGCAACCAGGTTATTTAAAAAGAGATTGTCCCTTGTTGACTAAAGGAAAATTCGGAGACATAAAGGAAAGAAGAAACTTCAGAAAGGTTCAGAAAGCCATGCTTTCTGAAGAAATGAAGAAAATACAAATCCAGCTGGATGCACTGGATATTGAATCAACTTCTGAAGATGAGGATTCTGAAGATGAAAATGAAGCATGTGGAATCACTCATGAAATTGTTGACTTTGGAGTACAAAAGGAACATTGTGCACTGACTGAAGAAATCTATCCAGATTACTCCAACATTGAAGAATGCCTAGTCACTGATCAGGTATGCTCTACTTCCAAAAATGCTAATTTTGACAGTGATGATGGTGGAATAGAAAACATAGAACATCTAAGTTAATAGACTGAGAGATTGGCCAAAATGCAAATTGAAAGTGTTGTTGAAACCAAGTACTACAAAGATTTCTGTGAAAAGTTGGACAACAAATGTTCAGAGTTCACTTTAATCATTGAAAGAAAGGACGCTGAAATAGCATCCTTAGAAGACAAAATTACCACAGATCTGGAAACTCTGGCAGAAGATATGGCAACACAGTTCAAAATGATTTCTAATGCCAAAGATGTTGAGATAGCTGCATTAAATGAGCATATCAACATAAATGAGGAACTCATTGCTGAAGAAATGGTGACAAAATGCAAAATCTCAAGTGATAATAAGGATGCTGAAATAGCAATCCTTAAGTTTAAGATTACTGAGTTAGAAGCAAACAACGTTGCGACCCAAATGAGACTTGAAAAGGTCACTGAAGAAAAAGCTCAACTCAGAAAGATGGAAATTACCTTCAAATCCTACGTTAGGGTAAGTAACACTCTTCTAGAGATACAATCCCGAATGAGAGAGGATTCTGGAACAGAAAGTCTTGGACACACTGGTTCTACAAATGAAGAAACCGCTCTGAACAAGAGTGATACAAGAAAGATTTTTGTAAAATATGATGATAAGGGAAAAGAAGCCTATGTCATTGGTTAGACAAGATTGAGACCTCATAATGACAAAGGTAAGAAAGTTCTAACAAAAGAAATCGTCAGAAACACTGAAAAGTGTATTCATCAAACTCAGGTTTCTGAGAAATAAAAGTGTCAGAAACCAGAGAGATCTCTGAGAGAAACAGGCTAGACAAACCTGAGTGCATCAAGGTTGCTGAGAGTAGAGTTCAGACAGCTCCAACTCAAAGACAAGGCCTAGGTTACAAAGATCTCATAAAGAGATTGTTCCATGAATATCAAATGGAGCAAAAATGCTACATAAAGAAGATGCTGAAGAAAGTAACCAAATCAAGAGAAACTGCAAGGTGATGAACTGCGACTAGGTAACCTTAATTGGTCCTCTCGTATCAGCACACTTCATGAAAGGATTTATTATCTTCGTTGTTTGTAGAATTGCATGATCTAGGTATTACATTGTCTTGTGATTGTTTGATTTTATTCTAGGATTGAAGTATCACAATCTATCCAACTATATGTTTACAACCAACACAAGCGAGTCTATACTATTCGAACTAACTTAATCAATTCCTCGAGAGAATGATCCGGTGGTTAAAAGCCTTGTCTGTCTATAACAATTGCATTTTCTACTTGAGTTAATATAAGTAATAATTTATGAGCGCATCATTGCTGAAAATGTCACGGTTAGATTAGATGGTGTGCATTTAGGTTTAGATTTTGTTATAGTAAAGTCCCCTAGAGGAGGAAAGGGGGGACTTGGAAGAGACATGTTGCTTTTAGGACAACCCTTCATTAACACCATCCGCATGGCGGTGGACTTGCACTCTCGTACTTGCACCTTTGAGGTACATGGCCAGCAGCGCAGGTTGCGAGCTTATTCTGACCCGTATGTGTCTTTTTCGCAGGATTTTGCCAAAGTGTATGTTGGGGCATACACTGGGCCCCTATATGTTTATTCCCACTTGCAAGGGCGCAAAGGAGCGAAGACGATGAACTTCCAGAGTACCCATTAACCAATACGGAAGAGTCTTGTACATGACTATATAGGTAAAATACAGGCAAGTATCATTCCATCACATTTTATTTTCTTCTACAACTCATAGCTCGAGGACATGCTTGAGTTTAGGTTTGGGGAGGAGAGTTTGTGTTATTTGATCCTTGCTTATGAATTTATGTTTATCTTTTTTGTGATTGTTTTACGATTTTCTTAGTTAGGAGTCTTTGGCCTAATTTTGAATTTTTTCTTTCGTGAGTCTGAGTTGAACTTCTAAGTCGAACATCCATTTGGTAGAGTTAAACCTTCTTTATGCTTACATTTTGAGTGATTTCTAACTAGTAGTGGCAAGTAGGCCAGAAATTGTGCAAGTTCGTTTCCTCTGTAATAGGGAGTCTGATTAGCTTTGTAATCCAAAATCCTGTGAGAATCCATTTAACCGATGAAAAAAATATTATACCGGCATTTCTTTGTATGATTTTTGGGTTGAGCAATCTCTTTGTTAAGTTATTGAGCCGCTTTATACTTATGTGTACTCATAGTATTTAGGGATGACGAACGACATACTTTTTATTTTTGATTTTCTCTTCCCAACCCATTTTAGGGAACAGGTTTGGGGAGGGAATTTTCTATCTTCGCGACTGCTCTTTGCTGTTGCTTGAGCTAATTTTGTTTCGATTTGAGAGTCTTTCTGCTATTTTTCCAAAATATATATATAATTCTAGGGGTGGATCTGTGATCTTAAATGATCACCGTTAGTCGTGTTAGGCGTGTTTCAAATACAACCACATACCGACATGGCCCTCAAGCTATATGTCCATGAGGTTGATGGCACGTATACGAAATTGACACGCACAAAAGTGCAGACACCTGCAAAAATTGAGACAAAAAGAGCCCAATGAGGCCAAACAATAAAGCATACAAGTCATTTCTAATGATCTTAAAAAACAGTATGCATAAAAAATAATATATAAAAATAGGGGAGCAGTAGTTAGTCTTTTATTTCTTCATTTTGAGTCGCATGCTAAAGCCCCTTTCGACTTGATGAACTGAGTACGTTAGCATATAATTGTGGCAACTTGTGACGAAAGTCACCGCCTGGCCTTTGTTTTGAGTGTTTACCCTTGTTGGATACTTCCAAAAGTGAGAGAGTGTCACTAGCTAATTACCTGTGAGGGACTTCCATGCTAGACTTAAGTCCTTTTTACTTTGGAAACAAACTTGTTTGATTTCTACTTGCTTGTCCACCAACGTTAGTGAAAATTTAAATTTTTTGCATCTTTTGGGTTTACTTCTTGCAATGGTAGATTCGGTAGCTTGGTCGTTTGTCTCAATTATGTGTTTATGTGGTTAGTGATGAGTCGTTATTTTAACACCTTTTTTCGTCTTTTTACCGTGTTTGTCAAGTTCTTTAGCCTTTTATTAGTGTTTTTCGTGCTTTTTTACGTTTGGGTGTTTTTTGTGTTTTTGTACTTTTATAGGTGTTTTTATGTAAAAAGGCAAGGAATTGGAGCAGCATGCGCGAATCGAAGCTCGTTCGAAACTTCTAGAAGCACACAAGGCTAATAGTGGGCCACTACTCGAAAGAGGTGCCAAGGAGGTTGAGAAAAGGGAGTCAAATGAGGAGAAAGTGTGAAAAATCAACTCTTTCCCGGAGAAGCAGCTCACTGTGGTGAGCCATTTTGCAAATGGGCTCACCGCAGTCAACACTGTCCAGAAAGTTGGGAAAAATAGGCGACCGCAGTGAGACATGTCCAAACCCACGATTTATGGCAGTTTTTCCCATGATTTTAAATTTGAACTTCCTTGGTTCTATAAATAGGGCACTTGTAATTCTTTTTTATCATACCTTCAGACCTTCCTAGTCTATAATTTTTTACTTTCAAGCATTGTAAACATTCTAGAGATTCAATCTCTCATTCAATATTTATTCCTTTCAGACGATCCCTTGTCATTGAAGAGTCCATGTAACAATTGTGCAACTACTTATTTAGCTTGTACCTGACAAGTTGTTATCTCTGACATCCGAATCTTGATGTAATGGTTGTGATTTGTGACTATTTATCATCCATTGGGTAATATCCGTATAATTGCATGTATTTTGTGAGCTGCGTATAGTGCATCCTTAACTGGTTCTTATCGTATAAGCAAACTGGTGTAGATTATCCGTACTTATTATACGTATTTGGTTTTACTCACAATAGCAAGAGTGATGAGCTGCGTATATTGCATCCTTAACTAGTTCTTATCGTATAAGCACACTTTTGAAAGATTAATTTAACTTCGTTGTTTGTAGAAATGCATGACCTAGGGTTTTACCTTGTCTTGTGCATGTTAGAATTATTCTAGGACTGAAGTATAAACTATCCACACACTTATTGTTAACAGCCAACGCAAGCGAGTCTATTCTGTAGAACTAGCTTAATCAATTCCTCGAGAGAAAGACCCTATGGTTTAAGCCTTGTCTGTCTATAACAATCGCTTTACTACTTGTGTTTTTATAAGTATTAATTTTGAGCGAATCAAAATTTGGCGCCGCTGCCGGTGAATTGATTCCTACGTTCTTGTAGATTATAATCAATCGTGTTAGTTGCGTATCTTTTTATTTGAAAAAAAAATCAGAAAAACTTTAAAACCCAAAGTTTTTTATTTGAATCCTTGTGTTTGTTTTTGTGATTTTAGTTTTTCGATTTTTTTTATTAGTTAGATTTTTATTTTTGATGTCTTTTTTGTTTTCAATTATTTTGGCGGAACTACTCCTCGTTTCTTGTTTTTGTGTGTGTAGGGTAATATGGATGACTCTTACTGTGAAGTATGTGACAATGGAGAATATGGACACAATGAGAAATATAGCATTGCCAAGAGGAATATCTTTAACTTCGAGCAAGGAGAGGATGAAAAATTCCATGATACTTGGTACAGGTTGGAATTTGAGTTGGAGTGGCCGGATCATGATTTGTCGAAGGAGTACATGATGTTCTATTTTCGCAAAATGTTGAGAGGGAAAAATAGGAAGATAGTGGATGTTATTGCCAATGGTTACATTGAGGATGTGGATCTAGATTAGCCTAGAGAGTTATTTGAACTGACTGCTTATGTTACTAGGTTGCATTCCATGGGGGTTCGTGCAAACATTTCTGCTTCGAAGGGAACTAGTTGAGTCTGAAGTGATGGAAGAAGAGACGTCAGATTCCATTACTACGCTAGATAAAGATACTTCTTCCTTGTTTGATGATGGAGGCATAGATACCCCAGAGTCCATAGGAAGCCATGTATCCCATCACCCCGACACCACACATATGTCGTTACCCGAGGGGAGTTTTGTTGATCCTTTAAGCCCTTTTTATTTGTTTCCTATTTATGAGTGTTATGTGCTTACATTTGAACATATTAACTCTTGACATACTTGTTTGCAGGATTACATGAGTATTATGGGATCAACTCACAATGGAGTAGAAGGAATTCACTGGAAGCTCCAAGTAGGCTCGACGCCTGCTCAAAATTCTTTCCCGTATGAGAACGGATAACACAATCTACAACAGTCGAGCCAACGATTATAAGAAAAGGCGCTTCCCGGGAGGCAACCCGGGGGTTCAGGTTTGAAGAGAGAGGAGACTTTATGTCAGCAGCATTTTGGAGGAGGATCATGTTCCGGACCCCACGGTCCGCCCTCCTACCATTGATCATACCAACCGAGGCATACTATGGGCGGTAACTCTACAACTTACTCTTTTAATTTATTATTTATGCTAGGGTCTAGCTATTGAATAGGTTTGGGGAGGGAAGTTGTGATATCATATGTTTAAATGCATCGGTATGAACTTATGCACTGCTTTGTATATATGTATATATGTGTGTATTTGTTTTTCAATTTTTTGTTTGGTGGTGTTGAGTGGTATGTTAGGCACTCTTGTGATTATGTGGGGTGGTATTATTAGGAATATCTTTTTAGATTTTGATCAGCAACCTCTATGACTTATCTTAGCTCAGAAAGGTAACTAGTACTCTTAGTTCACTTGAACATTGTAAAAGAGGAAGTTTACTGAGTATGTTAGTCTAGCAAATCTTGTATAGGATGTTAGGTCTCAGAATGTAATTATTATATCTTTGAAGAAGACCAAGAAACAAGCATCCAGCAGAAGAACTCAATTTTTGAAGATCAAGTCACTGCACAAGATTGCTGAAGACTAAGGAGAAATGTCTCCTCAGAAACCTCTTGCCATATACCTTAAAGAAATCTGTATTTGACCAAGAACAAGTTTCTTTTTTTTTTATATATATAATAGTACTTTTATTCAAAGGGAACAAAACTTTATGGGGGTTTATAAGAACCCATGAGATACAAGATCCAACAAACTACACATCTTCGATAGTTGTACAAAATGAAAGAGCCTATACAAGGAACAAGTTTCTTAATAGATATCTGGGGAGTAAAGGTTATTGAGAAAGGAGTGTGTCAAGGCTCAGATACATTGCACCTATCCGTTGAGACTACAGGACAAAAATAGAACAGTGCATTTATTACGCAGACAAAGATGTCTGAACAAAAGAGGAAATCTCTGAAAAGGGAAAAGGCTCATTGCAGAACTATTTTCAGATATCAATAGTTTGAATTTCAAAGAGCCTAATGGACACTTCTCAAACAGCTTGAAATTCAACTCTAAATATCACCACTTAGAATGCTTGAAAGATACACCTTGAACTTCACTGAACACAACTTATATTCAAGCATACAAGCCTTCTACCTACTTACTCTCTAGCTTATTATTGTGACTAAAGCTCTTGAATTCTAAATAGCACGAAAGTTCTAAGTGTCCTGATCCTGAACAAGCATTGTTCATTGTGAAAGAGTTGAATCAAAAGATAAAGTTGCGACCGATATCTAAGATTCATTCCCTTGAACAAACAACAAGACTTGGGTTAGAAAAGAACAACTTCCCATACACTGTGAAGAGTATTAAGGAAGATTGATTCTGAGAGCTCTCTGAAAGATAACTGAACAAGTTATAAAGAAACCTCACCTGACAAACTACCATAACCAACACCAAACAGATGTTGAGCATAGGAAGTACTTAGTTTGGAAAACTAAGGAACAGCTCAAAGGTTACTGAGTACAGGAAGTACTTGGCTCAGATAGTCGGGGAACAACTCAGGGGAATACTTGGTTGGGAACCTAGTGTTAAAGGGATCAAGAGATATGATCTTTTAAGGAGAACTCATCATCTTATCTTAGTGGATTCAAGTCCTGAGAAAGGGCGAGTGGAATAGTTGAGGGATTACGCCACCCTCAGATACCACTATAAAGATTTGTATTATTTACTTATTGCACTTTACTTATTGCTTTATTTACTTGTTGAGTACTCACACACTTTATAGCTTGCTAACATGTGCGCTTATCACAAAATACTTCCGCTCTCCGAATTTAATTATTAGATATATGTGAAGATATCTGAGAAACTATTTTATCACTTTTGAAAGACTATTCACCCCCCCCCCCCCCTCAGTCTTTACTTTGCCGTTATCTGGACCAACAAGTGGTATCAGAGAGAGCAGGAGGTTCTTTAACCTTGTGCACTGAACCTAGATCCTAGATAAGTGGCTGCTAACAGCTCACCATCTACACTTGATTTGTTTGTTTAGTGTGTTTGCTACAGGATGTCTCTAAGCGATGCACCCACTCTCAAGATAGAGAACTATGAGAAATGGAAGAACAACATGATGCTTCACCTGGAAGCTATCAGTGATGAGATGATTGAAGTGATAAAGAATGGCCCTATTGTCATTCAAAAAGAGAAACAAGTCACTGAAGTTTCTAGTGGTCGAGACAAGGAACCTACTGATGCTGATGGATCTTCAACATCAGGCACAACTTCAGGTGCAAGATCAACAGGAAACATTACCTATGAAGCAAAGCCCAGACACATCTGTATATTTGAAGATTCCAAGAGGAATAGGCTAGATGGTCAAGCAAGAAACATCATTATCCATTCTACTCCAGATCGCATACAGTGCAAACTGTGGCGTGCTAAAATGGCAAAAGAAGCCTGGTCACTAATTGATGAAATCTATGCCAGCACTGAGAAAACCAAGGAAAACAAGTTCGAAGTTTTGAACCTCAAATTCCAAAACTTCAAACAAGTTCCTACTGAGACACTTGAAGAACTTGATTTCAGGTTTACAACACTGATGAGTGAAATGGCTGCACTTGGTGAAAGTGAAAGATACTCTAACTCTTAAAAGGTAAAGATTATTGTGAGAAGCTTGAACCAAAACTGGGAACATACTCAGTACTTCTATTTCAATCAAGGAATGCCTAACATCACACCAGTGGAGATTTTCTCACACTTGGCAACTGTCAAGTATGAGACAAAGAAAAGAGGACATATAACTACTGAAACATCGCAGAATGTTGCTCTCATAACTCAAGGTACTTCTAAAAAGAAGGATACCAAAGGGGTGACTGAGGAAAATTGTCTTGCTGTAAAGCATATGAGAAAGTATGTCAGTTAGGAGATTGAAAGAAGAAGGACCAAAGAGAAGCTGAAAAAGCATCTAGGTCCCAACTATCACCAGTACAACAATATATAATTGACTAGCTCGCTGAACAAACCTGCTCAGAAAGCAACAAGTACTGAGGTAGTAGAAATCGGAAATGATATATGTTTCTATTGTCAGAAACCTGGTCACTTCAAAAGAGGCTGCCCAGGTTATATCAAGCTAAAGACAAGTGACAGGAAAGATAGAAGAAATGTCAAGAGAGTCCAAAGAGCTAAGCTCACTAAGGAAAGTAAAAAGATCCAAATTTAATGGGATGCTCTTGATCTTGACTCTGAGTCTGAGGATGACGACTCAGATGATTCCAAGCTGCCTTCACCAAAGTTGTGTGGCATCACTCATGAATTGGTTGACTTTGGTCAAAAGAAGAAAGAAATGTGTGGAGTTGCTGAGGAGGTCTATGCAAATCGCTCCAACATCGAACCATGCTTAATGGCAGATGAGTTAATCACTATTTCTAGATTTGTAAATTATGAGAGTGATGAGGAAGGAATCAAAGATCAAGAACACCTCATAAATGAGCTTGATCTTTATTAAAGAGAATTCATATTTATTCAAGCTAGAACCAAGATTCTTGAAGAAGAAAAGAAAACTCTTGAAAAGGAGTGTGCACAAATGCACAAGGTATCTGAATCAAAGGAAGCTGAGAATGCATTCCTGAAAGCTCAGATAGTTGAGACTACTAAAAAGTATAAGGAAGAAATGGAGGAACTTCAAAGAAACTTTGACAAAATTCTCATTGAGAATACTGAGATCAAAGAAAATAAGGTTTCATTTCAATCCTATGCTAAAGCTTGTGACACTCTGATTGAATTGCATTCTTAATTAAGAGATGCCTCAGAGAAAGGAGGACTTGGGCTAGATACTCAAACTAATAGTTCTACCGCTCTGAACAAGAATGACGAAAGAATGACATTTGTTAGAGGTCAGCAAGGTGATTCCCAAACAACCTATAGCATTGGTCAGAAAGCAAAGGTTGCTGACAAAGGAAAGGCAGTTGCGACTATACCTTTGAGGGAAAAATAAGTCCCAAAGAAATCTGATGGGAGAGTTCTAAAAGAGGAACACCACACTGGAAAATGTAATCACCCACAGTGCTACGTCTCTAAGAAAGGGAAGATTGTTGGAGCAAATTCTCTAATGTCACTTTTTCTGTAAAGAAAGATGACCCAGAGACTAGTAAGGCTGCTAAGAGGATATCTCAGTCGGCACCTCGTGCTCGAAATGGCATTGGCTACAAAGCCATCGGGAAACAACTTGCTCATGAGTACAAACTAGAGCAAGAACGATGGATAAAAGCTAAGATTGCTCACATCAATCATCAGAAGTTGAAGAAAGAACAAGCGACAAGCGATCTGAATGCTAGGGCTAGAAGAAATTTGAATAGGAAAGCTCAGTTTGCTGGAAAGCAGACTCAGCAACATGACAGGTATCTGAGAGCACCAAGAAAAACACCAAGAAGGAAAATATTTCTTAATAATAATGATACTAGTCATGGACCTAGAATTCCTCCTTATGTTCCTGTTAGATAAAAGCAAATTCCTAAGAAATTCATTCAAAAATGGATTCCTACTTGGAGATACTTTAGTTTAGATGGTTCCATTATTGGAATGAGAACCTAACTCTATGTTTCCTGTTTTGTGCATAACACTCTAAAGAAGAATCCAACATGGCATTTTGATAGTGGCTATGGGAAGCACATGACAGGAGCCAAAGCAAATCTGGTCAACTACAAAGTATGCAACACTGGACCAGATATCATATTTGCCAGAGGAGAAGTGAATCCAACTATAGGGTTTGGATATTTATAATTGGGAGCCCTTACAATCACTGGAGTACTACATGTGATGGGATTGAAATATAATCTTTTTAGCATAAGTCAATTTGCTGACAAGGGGTTCTCAGTGAAGATCAAATCCAATCTCTGCAAACTGATTGACAATGAGTCAAAGCAGGTAATCTTGGTTGCCAGGCATAAAGGAAGTCTCTATGTTGCTGACTGGGCATCCGCCACAACTGAAGAATGCATTATGGTGAGTCAATCTGGCTACACTGAAGAAAATTGGCTGTGGCACAAAAGGATGAGTCACTTGAATTTCAAAACTCTGAATAAGCAAGACAAGAAAGAATTGGTTGTTGGATTACCTGAGATGGCATACAGAAAGGATGGTGTATGTTCAGCTTGCCAATTAGGGAAACAAGCCAAAACATATTTCTAGTCTAAAACTAGACATTCCAGTGTAAGGCCACTACAACTGTTATATATTGATCTCTTTGAGTTCTCAGTAACCAGTTATGCAGGAAAGAAGTATGGTCTGGTTGTTGTAGATGACTACTCAAGATTCACTTGGGTTGTTTTTCTCAAACAGAAATCTGACGCAAGGGTCGAGATACCAAGCCTGCTGAATAAGCTTGAAGTCATGAAAAATGACAAGGTATATGTGATCAGAACATACCATGGTACAGAGTTTGTGAACTAGTGCATAAAAGAGTTTTGTTCTTGTAAAGGTATACAACATCAACTATCTTCAGTAAGGACACCACAACAAAATGGTGTTGCTAAAAGGAAGAATAGGACCCTAAAAGAAGCAGCAAGAACTATGCTTGCTGACACTGAAATAAGTTAAATCTATTGGGTTGAAGTTGTAAACACAGCATGCTACACTCAAAATAGATGTTTGATCAACAAACACCACGATAAGACTCCTTATGAGTTGTTGATTGGTAGAACCCCTAGTATCAAACATTTAAGAGTGTTTGGTTGCAGATGTTTTGTTCTTAACAATGGAAAATAATATCTTAAAACATTTCAACCAAATGCAGATGAAGGTGTATTTTTTGGTTATTCAATGAATAGCAAAGCTTACAGAATCTACAACAAAAGGACACAAAAGATTGAAAAATCTATCCATGTAGTATTCTAGGAAACAAGAAAGTACCCTTGAATAAAGAACTCTCAGATAGGTTCAAAGAACTTATGATCAAAAATTCTGAACAAGAATCTCAGCAAGGAAACAATTATGTCATTCACTTAGAGTAAGAGTCTGACGAAGAAGGCAATCTTTGCCAAGTAACAACCAGATGCCTCTAAGACATGATGAAGAGTTTCCTATGAGAAATCCAGAAATGGATCAAGACACTGAGAATCTTCATCATGAAGAGGTAACTGAGCAGGCAGAAGATGTGAATCCTGTCTCAAATACCCACGACACTGAACAAGTGTCAGATATCCCAAGCACATTAAAAGTGGCAGATATCTCAGATACTGAACAAGTATCTTATCATTATCATATTGATACAGAATTGAATCAAACTGATAATGATTCTACTAGTTCTAAACCCATTATAATGTGGATAAGAGATCATATGGCAAAGGATGTAATAGGTCCTTTAGTCCAAGGTGTAAGGACTAGGAGAGCAATTGTAGAAAATGCAAATTCTCTCTATGGATGTTTCATCTCAAATATTGAACCAAAGACCATTGAAGAAGCATTAAGGGACCAAGACTGGATCTCAGCAATGCAAGAATAAGTGGATCAATTTGAGAGAAACAAATTCTGAAAACTAGTTCCTTATATTGATAGAATATCTGTCATAGGACCTAAGTGGGTTTTCAGAAACAAGATGAATGAATGTGGTGAAATAACCAGAAACAAAGCAAGGTTGGTTGCCAAGGGATTCACCCAAACTAAAGGACTAGATTTTGATGAGTCATATGCTCCTGTTGCATGATTTGATGCAATCAGACTATTTATAGCCTTTGCAGCTCATAATGACTTTAATGTTTACCAAATGGATGTCAAGAGTGCATTCCTAAATGGTGAGATTGTTGAAGAAGTCTATGTTGAGCAACCACCTAGTTTTGAAGTTTCCTCAGAAAGCAAGATGGTCTATATGTTTCAGAAAGCTCTGTATGGACTTAAACAAGCTCCAAGAGCATGGTATGACACATTGGCCAAGTACTTGCTGAAAAGTGGATTCAAGAAAGGAGAAGTTGACAAAACTCTCTTTACATTGAACCAAGATGGGAAACTACTCTTAGTACAAGTTTATGTTGATGCATAATCTTTGAATCAAAGGACAAGCAACTTTGTGAAGACTTTGCTAAGCTCATGAAAAGTAAATTTGAGATGAGCATGATGGGAGAACTGAATTACTTCCTAGGGTTGCAAGTCAAGCAACTTAATGGTGGAATATTCATTTGTCAAACAAAGTATGCAAAAGACATGCTCAATAAGTTTAATCTAAAGCCTTTTGAAAAGATTGCTAAGATAACTATGAGCATTGGAACCAAGATGACCTATACTGAATCTGATAAGAGTGTTAAAGAACACAATTATAGGAAATTAATTGGGTCTCTACTATACCTCACAGCAAGCAGACCAGATATTCAATATGTAGTTGGTGTGTGTGCAAGATTTCAAACAAATACAATGCAATCACACTACAACATTGCTATGAAAATTCTAAGGTATGTTAAAGGTACAGTAGAAGTTGGATTGTGGTATCCAAAAGAGAGTGGATTGAGTTTAGTAGGCTATTCAGATGTTGACTATGCTGGATCAATGCTTGATAAAAACAAGTACCTCAGGAACATGTCAATTCCTTGGTGCTAGATTAATATCATGGTTCAGCAAGAAACAAAACTCAATTGCCATATCAACCACTGAAGCAGAGTATATTGCTCCTGGTTGTTGTGCTTCACAAATTTTGTGGATACAACAACAACTCAGAGACTATGAGATCAATGAAGAGAAAACTCCCATTTTCTGTGACAACACAAGTGCTATTGCCATAACTCAGAATTCTAAGTTCCATGCAATAACAAAGCACATTGATTTTAGACACCACTTCGTTAGAGATCATGTTGAAAAAGGCAATATTGAGATACTCAAGATTGGTACTGAAGATCAACTTGCAGATCTTCACAAACCTCTGCAAGAGAGCAGATTCCTAACCTTAAGACATAGTCTTGGGTTAATGGAATTACCAAGGTGCTAAATTGGTCACTGAGATGGGAACTCCGTAAGCCAAAAGAGGAGAATGGGGCTTTCTGAAAAGAAAGGTACTTTAAAAGAGAAAAAGATATCTGAGACAGGAACTCAGATATCAAGGCTAAAGTAAGAAATTGAGCAAAAGAAGTATTTGAGACGGGTACTCAGATGCCAAGGCAAAAGTTAAAAGGCTATCTTAAGAATCTGAGATGGGAACTCAAATATCAAGAGAATCATTTAGTGGGGGGGGAGGGACACAAAAGTGAAATGTTGTACAACTGTCAAAAGTCAACTACTCTCTTGTATTTTTTATTTTTCCATTTTAGTGAAAAAAAATTACAAACAAATCAAAGGCTTAACTTAATAAACTCAGATATCGATTTGTCCCTTAGTTAAATAAACTAAGACATGACTCAGATAGCTACCCACAATTACATGTTTTGATTGTGATCATTGCTGAAAAAGCAATCCAAGCCTTTCAAAAATATGGCGTTCCAAATTTAACGGCCAAGATGAGTCTCGGTAAGTTAGTGGACTGTAAAAACAGATCATGGCCGACTAGCATTTAATGCAAAGCCTGTTTTTCACCCACGCCTCAATGCAAGTACACATAACATATACACAAAATGAATTTGTGTGTATTTGTTTGTTGATATTACATTGCTATATAAAGAGGACTTTGACAAAAACAAACACTTTTGCCTAATCCCACGTTCGATCTTGCACAAAAATAGCAAAAACTCTCTAAGTTTTCTACTAATCTATTGCTTCTTGTTTAGGTTTTCTGGAAAGAATTACTAACCAGATTCCGTAAACCCTTCTCGTTTTTCAAACTCTCTATTACTATATAAGAGATAGCACCAAAATGCTCAACTGCTCAGAAATCCGAAGTATAATGAATAAAATTCATGTTCAGAAGCTAATTAAACAGACGGAACTAACAAACTTGGCATACACCAAGCTATCGCATGGCGTACGCCAAGTTGCCTGCTTGGCGTGCACCAAGCGTGTTCGAGATGCTTGGCGTAGGCCAAGGGTGCGCCAAGTATCCTGATAGGCTCGGTTCTGCACTTTGACTGCAAATCTTGTATTTTTGGCCTTCACGCTCCGTTTCTAGCATCCGTTTGAGGCATTGGAACTCCGTACTCCTGTAAATGCATATATAATGCATCCTTTTGCCTCCAAATATCGCGGTTTAGCCAAATACCTACAAAACACACAAATAACAAAACAAGTAAAAATACTTTAACAAAACTATTAAAAACTATACTTGAGAACGACAATAAGACGGTAAAAAAGACCAAATTATACGGTGTAAAACCGACTCATCACTCGATAACTGAGCCATCTCTAAACAGGGGTCGAGCTATAAGACCTAAAACAAGCGTTTCTTGGGAGGCAACCCAAGGTTACGTTTACTTTTACGCACTTGCATTTGCACGTATAGATTTTTACTTTTCGTTTTTTCGATTTCCACACCAAAACTGTTTTGAAATTTTTTTTAATTTTTTTAAAAACCTTAATTATTATTTAGGGTGATATTTCTAAAAAATAAAAAACTGAAAAATCGAAAGACGCAAAATTTCAAAAAAAAATTAAAAAGGAGGAGGGCGTGAGGTAGCAGCCTCACTGCGGCCACCTGGAGACCGCAGTGAGCTGCTAGCAGCACACTCCTCCCCCTTAAAAACCCAACTCGAATTTTTACTTCCCCCACTTCATTCTCTCTCAAATTTATTCACACTCTCATTAAGTTGCACTCAACCATTGCAATCTTAGCTTGCCCATCCATCAATAACATCAAGTAAGTGATCTCTACTCCTTTTCATCTTCATTACATCTCCATTGTCAAGTGAAAATCTTTCACCCCTTTGCTAAGTGCTTTCTTCTTGCTTCTTTTAGTTCTTTGAAATTGCATGCCTCAATTGATTGATTTGGTTATGTTTTGATGATGAGAATACATGCCTACTTCTAGTATTCATCTTGTTATCACTTACCTTGGTAGAGATTTGACAGTTTGATTGAAAAATTATGGGTTTTTGTTCATTTCCACAATGTGTTTGATAAAATGACTCAATAGAACAAACCCTTTTGTTACCTATTTTTGTTTCGAAAATACGCTCGTATGATTATTACTTGACAAATTATGCTGAGAAAACATGCTTGTTTTACCATATGCTATTAGGATGGAAGATCATTGCAATATGCTTTACACTTTGATGCTTGACAAATTATGAAAACTTGATTCACATGCCTAGTTCTTGCATCCTTTTGGAATGGCTATTGATTCCATTACAAACTAGATTTTTGCCTACATGATGTACCAAACTTTAGGTTTGGGGGAAGGTAAACCCCATTAGATTTGCATGTCAACCTTAGATTTGATTTAGCTCCAAACATGCTATCTCACACTTTTTGAACCTAGGTACCATGAGGAAAAAACAAATGGGAGAGTCAAGCAAGAAAAGAGGATGAACCCACCCGGATGAAGCACCAATCATGCCTCACTCTCGAGAGGAGTGAAATCTTGGTTAGAAACAACTAAGAACCGTAGAGCAATCTCCGAAAGTAACATCGAAATAATTTTGAATGAGTGCGATTCTACAATTGGCTATTCAATTTGTTGGAACTTCACGGTTGGGGTCCTTTTACTACCTCTCTTGATAGATTCAATCTTGAGATTGTGAGAGAGTTCTATGTGGAGTTCTTCCAATTAGAAATAACGATCCGGAGGAGCTACATGTGACACATCCTAGCACTATAAGAGGAGATGTACGCTAGTAGTCAAAGAAAGGAATGGAACTCGTATCTGAGTTGCCTTCAAGCGCAGCAACGAACTTCCAATATATATGGAAGCAAATTATGTGTATTATCCTCGACATAATTACTCGCCTTGCTACCATCAGCCACCATTCTATCCACCGCCTGGTGCAGGGCCGAGCCAGTACGATGGCAGCCAGGATGACTTCTTCACTCCACCGACAGACGATCCTCCATCTTAGAGAATTTCTCCATGGAAGCATAGCACCGACAGGGAAGTATATTTTTCTTCTTTGTTTGCCTAGTTTCTTTACTTGCTTTTGACTAGGTTTGGGGGAGGATTTGATTTGATAACTATTCGCTAACTACTCGGTCTATATCATGATAAGAACTTTAAATTATTTGTACTTTATTTGCCGTTTTCAATTTATGCTTAGCATTATGATTAGGGGTATTTGTTGTTCTTGAATAGAACAAAGATCTATGATAAGAGCATTTAGTATAAAGTGTGACTAGATGGGTGCAATAGATTTGCTTTCGTGCTTTACTACTTGTGCAATAGATGCTTTAACCTATCTGACCCATGCTACTTTGATAAGTGATGCGCTCAGCAATTATTACTTATATTTACTCAAAAAAAAATTACTACTTATATTAACACTAGAAAAATCGATTGTTATAGACAGACAAGGCTTTTAACCACAGGGTCGTTCTCTCGAGGAATTTATTAAGCTAGTTCTATAGAATAGACTCGCTTGTGTTGGTTGTAAATAGATAGTGTGGATAGATTGTGATACTTCAACCCTAGAATAAAATCTAACAATCACAAGACAAGGTAATACCTAGATCATCCAATTCTACGAACAACGAAGATAATAAATCCTTTCATGAAGTGTGCTGATACGAGAGGACCAATTAAGGTTACCTACTGTCGCAGTTCATCACCTTGCTATTGCTAGTTCAACCAAATAAGGGATACAAGTACGTAATCAATACAAAGAGCCTGTCACGAGCTATGCAATCATATGGATATAGCCTAGTTAATGATTAAGACACTAACAACTTCACACCGATACACCAAGATTCAGTAATCAGAGTTAACAACCTGTCACGTACAAAGTAAATAGTAATTGTACGATTGATACCTGGATACGTCTGTGACAAGAGATCGTCTGAAAGGAAATATACTTCAATTGAAAGAGATATTGAATCTCTAAAGTGTTTACAATGCTTGAAATTAAGAGAAATATGAACTAGAAGGTGTGAAGATATAAAAAATACTGAATACAAGTGGCCTATTTATAGAACCAAGAAAGTAGAAATTTGAAATCATGGGAAAAAAACTGCCAGAAATCGTGTGTTGACTGGTTATACTCAGCTCTCACTGTAGTCTCTCTTCTACATTACAGCTCGAATTCTGCTTTCTTCCTCCGGACCTCGGTGAGCCTCCGTGTTGATGGAGCTCACCGCGGTGAGCCTCCCATCCGGAGAAACTCCCATTTTTTCCACTTCTTCCTATTTTCACTCACTTTGTCTCAACCTCCTTGTCACCACCTTGGAGTAATGGCCCACTACTTGACCTAGTGTGCTTCTAGAAACTTGGATGAGCTTCAAATTGCACATTGGTCCTCCATCTTCTTGACTTTTACCTGAAAACACCTAAAAAAGTACAAAAACACACAAAATACCCAAACGTGAAAATGCACTAAAACACTATAAAAAAGGTTAGAAGGCATAACAAAATACGGCTAAAAAAGTTTAAATGAGTCGTTAAAATATCGACTCATCAATAAGTGAGTGTATTTGTTGCACCAATAAAAGTCCTGTGTATAACTGTGTGAACACCGCTACCTGCGAGTCATTTTATGTTATCAGCACGAATATGATTTGTGGTACTCACTTCTGCTTTGAAGCCTTTACAACTTAGATATATACCCTTCACTTACCGCTCTAAAACTCCACCATATATATCCCATACATGATTCATTTAAGCGGTAACTGTCTTCCGCCGTCGAGCTTACAATGAAGAAAAGAAGCATTGAGTTCCAAAGAATGGAGAAGAATCATGACCCGACCATGATTGAGAAATTGGTTTGGGGGGAGGTAGAGCAGAAAAGCCTGACCCGGGATAAAGAAATTGGTTTGGGGGTGAAAGAGAAGCATCATTGAAGGGTAACCATTGTTGGCATTATTTATGTATTACAGTTACTAAAAATCACTAGCTCTTGCTCTTAAAAAAAAAAAGGCGTGCCAAAGGAAAAAGCCAATGTACTAAATTCTCGAAGTGGATCTATGGTCCTTGTGATCACCATATTCTTGTTGGGCATGTTAGATATACTACCCACATACCGGCGTGGCCCTAAAAAGCAACATGTCTGCGAGGGTTGATGACATGTATACCTAACCGGCACGCACAAAAGTGCGTAATTCTATAAAACATACACTACCAAAAAAATTGAGATAAAAAGAACCCAATGATGGCCAACCAAAAACATATAAGTCGATAAAACGGCTGCAAAAAATAATATGTCAAAAGAAAAGAAAAGAAAAAAGAACAAAAATAAAGGGGCAAGTAGTCTATGTGTGAAGTAACTAGTGAAGTATTTATGATGATGAAAGTTTGAGGTGGACAAACGTCATTGAAAGAAGACGAAGTTGGAAAAAAGGAACTCTGTGTCCGAAAGGATAAGTCCCCCTGAAGTTACTGTTTGATACCTTATTCATCTTTTGATGATCCTTAGCCATTCTTCCTCTATATTATCCTACCTACTTTACTTACCTAGACAACATGAGTACCATTTTGATTTGTGCATTGACTTGTGGGAGCAGGATTGCATAACATTGCAGCGAGGTAATGATCTTACTATATGTCTAAGGGACAATGGGTTACACTTGTAACCCCTGGATGCAGTGAGTATTGCTTACTTGTTATTTGTCCGTTGTGGAGTCATCAAGGTCTGAGTTGATATTAAGTGAGTTAGTGGAGTACAAAACCTTAGAGATTAGCTGCTTATATGTGTCACAGTTTATGCTCATTACTCATTTCGTAGTCACTTCTATTTTATCGTTATTACCTTGCTCAAGAATGAGCAAGAAACTTGTTTGGAGGTGTGATGCAACAACAAAATGTGCGATTTTACCTACTTTTATATCATATTATGGACAATTACCAACTACAATGGTATTTTGTAGGGCATGATCGCGTTTTTGAGGAATTACACGATTTCCGGTGCCAAAACATCACATTTGTGTGAAATCGAGAAGAATAAAGAAATACGCTGATTTGCACGTACATGGAGTTCGAGGTGTCAAACCATGGCATGTGACCAACCGATGCGAAGATAATTGAAAATTCCAAAACATTGTAGAAGACCACTTTTCGAGGAAATGAAGTTACGAAGCCCGAAATTGAAGAACGAAGAAAACAGACAGAAACCTGCAGAGATCGAAGCTCTGCGGTCACCTAGTGACCGTATAAGGCCTACTGCGGTAACCTAGTGACCGCAGTGAGGGAAGATTCTAGAAAATAGGCCTTTTCCTGTCTTGTCAGGCTTAGTGACCACCTTTCTAACCTTCCTTATAGGTAATGTACGGCCAAAGCTAGATTCCCACAATATAAATAAGACCCTTGGGGTCTCATAATCACACACCGACAATCAAAAGCAACTCTCTTGAGAGAGAACTAGTCCTCGGGAAAGTGAAACCGCAAAACCATGGCCTTCAGCAACCGGAGGAGGAAGCCCTAGTAGCAAGACGACATCAAAGACAAAGCTTTCTTTTCCTTATTGCAATTTTCAATTCTTCCTGTGCTTAGTTTACTGTGACTATGAGTAGCTAAACACTTTATGTAAAGGTGAACCGCCAAAGCTCTACTATGCTATTCTTTTATATACCATGATATATTAATGGAATGATTATTAGACGTAAATATTGATTGTACAACTCTATACGTCCTGACTCTCTTTATTTACTTACATATTTATTGAGATACTAGAGGGGTCCATTATTAAGGAGCTAGTTGAGATAATCAATTTGTTGTTTATCTTGTCTGGGAATGTGGCATGATGAACTATTGAGTGACACAGCAGTTTGTTGGACTGAGCGGGGGTGCTGGTATCGACTGCGCCTTGGTATTTAGCATTATGCCCCGCTGTAGTTAAAGGCAATAGAATAGTCTGATAATCAGGAAGTTGGGAATAGCATAGTAAGAGCTAAGTCGGGGATCCTTTACAACTTCCCAACCATTGATAACAAAACCGTTAGAATTCATCTACTATATATCTAATTGTCTGCCAACTGCATGCAAACTGCTTTCGTTACTTGTTTGTTGTTTGTTCCTATGCTAAGTGTCCATGGAGAACGACATCCGAGTTGACTTTCTGCTATTCTGTGGATTTCAGAACTTCTGATGTAATACAAATTTAATCGTTAACTGTATTTAGGAGTTGCAGGCATTATAACTATATAAAAACTCCTAAGTGCACATCAAGCGCCAAGTATAAGTGAAAAGCTATATGACAGAGTAGGTTGTACTGGAAATAGCTTTCTCAGTAGGAATGCCTTCTGAAGAGGAGAAGTATACTAGAAAAGATTTCTAGAAAGCTCTCAGTAACCATCTAACCGTTGAAAAAGGAGCAGACAAAAAGTACAGTGCATTTAATGCACTATTCGTATTGTCTGAGCAAAAGGCTTCAGCCTTCTCAGAAAAGAACAAAAAGTAATGTACATTTGTCTGGACGTATAGAAACACATAGCTCCATGTTTGAATTACTGTCTAACGGATCATAATTCAAACGAAACTATTTGTGCCACTTTGAACTTGAGAAATAACCTTGAACACTTACGAACACAGACGGCAAGAGCAAACACAACATCATGCACAAACTTACAGTTGCGACCAAAGGATCTCATGTTAGTAAGTCCCCAACTCCTTTCAAAACATAAGCTTTGCCAAGCTACTTGTGAAGAAGTAGGACTTGTTCAAGTTGCGACATACAAGAGTTCTTTCTTCTAAAGAAGAACATGTCTTAAATACAAGAAACAACATACCAAGTCTTTGAGATACTAGAACTTTGGTTAAGTTTCTTTGAGCATTGAAAGTAACATGATTGTTATCTAAGTGTTCACAACCTTAATACAACATCACAAACAAACATCCAATAGGCGTACATCAAGATAGGAGGGTATTAGAAGTACTTAGCTGAGAAAGCTAAGGAAGAACCCTTGGAAAGGGAACTGGATTACTTTACTTGGGAAGTTGAGGAAAAGGTTCGAGGATTCAAAGTTTAGAACATTGAAGGGAAATGGGATTTGACTAGTGATAGGATTTTGTAACGGAACTCACATAATAAGAGTAGGATCAACTTGTCTTGGAATATAGGGATTGGGGGTTGCTTGGGTGTTATATTTATGACAAGAGGGTGGAGTTTGTGTAATAGATGGATCTTGATCGGAAGGTAGAGTTTGTGCAACAAGTGGTGCGTATGGGCTATGTGCTGGAGTTTGTGTTGATTGAGTGACACGGAGTGGGGGCATTTCATCATCAGAAATGGGCTCATTAGTTAAGTCAATCACTTCAGGAGGGTACTTGGGAGGAATTCTAGGTTGTTTTGACTTACACCTTCTTTGCCTAAACAACCTTCTTCTAGCAGGTGGTTCATTTTGTACATTTGTGCGTGGGGGGGGGGGGGTGCATACTCAACATCAATATCACCAACTTCATATGCATCTCTTTTAGTATAAGAAATGTCTATGGCTAAAGGTTCAACATGTTCAATAGTTAAGTGCAAGTCAATCTCTTTGTTTATGTTGTTCCTCTCAAACATTAACTTCACAGTATGATCATCAACGACATCAATGGTCTCAAATGAGTTCTCAATATAAGCTACCACAGTAAAAAACAGAGAACCCTGACATGGAACATCATCTTAAACAGACAATTCAATATCCTTCAAGAGTTTCGCGTGTGTATACCTTTTAAGATCAACATCAACGAGCATAAATTATTCCTTGTTCAGGTGCAATCTAATGTCATATTTGGTACCCATTGCAACTGTAAACAACAATAACAACAACAACAAAAACGAAGAAATTGTAAGCAAACAACAGAATTAAACAAAAAACCCTAGGTATTTACACAAAACTCTACAATGACATGCAATATAATACGACGGTAAATTATGCTCGCCCATAGTATTACGTACATGAATTCCAAAAAAAATTAAGAAAAGAAGAATTTTTAAAACGCAAAGAAAAAATCATACCTTTCTGTCGTCGTCCAAGCTTCACAAACAATACCACATGGAAATACAGGATAATAACATTCGATTACACCGGTACCAATGAGAATTTTGGTTGAGAATGGAGCTTTGTTCGTTAATGGCAGTGTAGTTGAGGAAGACGAAGAGGTTTTGGTGGGTGAGGGAATTGTGGACAATTGGAATTATTAAAACCTAATAAGGTATAAAGACAAGATACTGTAGCTAAGGACTTGTTTGTTCGAAGAATACAGAGATGTGGCTTAAAAGCTGGTCAACGTAAATTTTACAAAATGGACTTAAACGTAATTGTTAAAGTAACTACTGCCTGGATGAGAAGTGGTGATCTACAAGGGGGTTACGTAATTATCCCCATTTAAAAAGTGGCAAGAATTTAGACTACATCCACTTGCTGAAATAGCAAGGATACTAGATGATCAGCCCAAAAGAGATCTTTATCTCCAGTTGGAAGACTATATCCAAGCCTTCTTGCCAATGAAAAACTATGGCTACTTCAGAATGCTACAACCTAGGTTTGAGAGCCAGTTACGAAATTGTCTGTTGCTGGTTATATCCTCGTAGAAAAAATCAGTTGCCAGTCCTCTAAAAGCTCCCCAAAGAGATGATGATGCGATGCCACCATGGTGGAATTCATATCCTATTCATTACAGAGAAAACCAAAACACAATCGGTTGGAACGTTGGTTCCAACAGGTAGTTCGTCTCATGAACTGGGGTTTGGTTCGCCCAGATTTGTGCGCCTCCAAGCAAACTTGGCACAGTTACACCTATTTTTAGGGTGGATTCACAGTTAATTGAATGATTAACCGATGCACGTAAAGCGGTAAATTCGGTGGAAATATTCTTTGACATTGATAAAAGCGTAATTAGGGTTAAGCCCTAAGTTCCTATTTATACAGTCTACCTGTCAAGTATTCCAGGCAGTATAGAACTCTAATGGAAATAAAAGATAACGAAAAGATATGCAGAAATAATTAAAGATCCTAACTAATCTACTTGCCTTATCTGTTAGAGAAAATTTAGCAATTGCCTGATTCTTCTAGATATTTGGCTTCTAAAGATTGTCCTAAATATATTATACCTAATTAATAAGTGTCGTGGGTGAAGTCCCCCAAACACTTAATAAGTTCTTCCTAAGTCGCCCAAATCCAAATCACCGTAGAGCGTCCAGAGCAAGCAAAGGTCCAAAGCACTCCAAAGAACTAGTGGGGAAGAACCTGCACAAGTAACTTTGGGGGGGGGGGGGGTGGTTTAGAACTGTAGACCCGGTTTGTAAAGTGTCAAACCGGGTTGAGACTTTACTCGAGAGAGACTGAAGATCTGCTCTGTATAGTGATCGGGATTAGTTCGTAATGACGACTTGACTTAACTTACCGTTTACATGGAAATGTGTGCCATATATATTGAGATCTCCCAAAGAGGAAGGGCTCCGTTGGATCGTGCCAAGTGTAAGGCTCGGATTGTGCCAACAATGCTCTATTAGGCCCATGGCCCATTAAGGAGACTTAATCCATTTCCCTTTTGGGCTTTCGAGGGTAGTTTAGTCTTTCCTCAAGAGATTAGAGGCTTCTGATGTCCATTCCGGACCTTTGTCCGAAATGGTAGGTCCGGAGCAATAGTCCGAACGATACTCACTTGGAAGTAAGATAACTTAAACATCCTCCTAAGGTATTGTGGTTCGGACCTTGCTAGCCTCGGACCCTGCCTTCTCTCTTGGTGCCAGTCCACTTGGTTCCTTGTGAGGTCCGAATCATACGTCCGTATCAACGTCTCCGAGTCGGACCGTCATCTGGGTCGAACCGTCTGTCTTTATGGCCAAGGTTTTCATTGCTCATTCTTGGAAGGTCAAGGTCCGGACCTCTGGGTAGGACCTCCGGGTCGGACCTCTAGGTTGGACATTGAGCGTTTTGACCATAGACAGTTTAATACGCCTTAGGATATGATCCAAAGGCGTCTATAACGGATTGGACATATTTTCGTATCAACATATGTCCCCCTAGTTTTCAAGTATCATATTTGAAGATAGTTGTGGAACTATAGTTTAAAGTGGAGAGAGTATTTTTATTTTTCGTTCAATCCGTCCCTCATTAGAAAAAAAAGGTGTTTAGTCTGTGCCTTCTGAGGTCCTTATCTTAATCTTCCCCCCCCCCCCCCTTTTCTAACAGTCCGAGAGTGTGGTCTTGGACTGTAAGTTCCAAAGGGGTATTTGTAAGCGATATTAATTGTAGGTTCGAGGGGCGTAGCAAAGGGACTCATTTTGTTAGTGGTAAAATCGGGATGGTCCACGGAAGGACATCTGAACCGACGGGAGTCCGTGTTACTTAATAATCGATTTTCTAGGATTGTCCAATTAAGGACATTCGAACGGACGAGAGTCCGTGTTACTTAATAATCGATTGTCCAATTAAGGACATCTGAACAGACGAGAGTCCGTGTGCTTAAGATAAATCATCCATCGGAAGATGGGGTTTTATCTCTTATTAATAATCGATCTTTCGGGATAATCTAAGTAAGGACATCCGAATGGACGAGAGTCCGTGTTACTTAATAATTGATTTTTCGGGATTATCTGATTAAGGACATCCGAACGGACGAGAGTCCGTGTGCTTAAGATAAGTCATCCATCGGAAGATGGGGTTTTATCTCTTGTTAATAATCATTTTTTCGGGATAGTCCGAGTAAGGACATCCGAAGGGACGAGAGTCCGTGTTACTTAATAATTGATTTTCCGGGATTGTCCAATCAAGGACATCCGAACGGACCAGAGTCCGTGTGCTTAAGAAAAATCATCCATTGTAAGATCGGATTTTATCTCTTGTTAATAATCGATTTTTCGGGATAGTTCGAGTTAAGACATCCGAACGGACGAGAGTCCGTGTTACTTAATAATTGATTTTCCGGGATAGTCCGAGTAAGGACATCCGAACGGACAAGAGTCCGTGTGCTTAAGATAAGTCATCCATCGGCAGTTGGGGTTTTATCTCTTGTTAATAATCGATTTTTCGGGATAGTCCGAGTAAGGACATCCGAACGGACAAGAGTCCGTGTTACTTAATAATTGATTTTTCGGGATTTTCCGATTAAGGACATCTGAACGGATGAGAGTCCTTGTGCTTAAGATAAATCATCCATCGGAAGATGGGGTTTTATCTCTTGCTAATAATCGATTTTTTGGGATACTCCGAGTAAGGACATCCGAACGGACGAGAGTCCGTGTTACTTAATAATCGATTTTCCTGGATAGTCCGAGTAAGGACATCCGAACGGACGAGAGTCCGTGTTACTTATGATGGTCCAACCGTCCGTAAGAGGATGGGGTGCCATCTTCGACGTTCCAAGTGTTGTTGGAATTCTAATCGTCGTGAAATAAATATTTTGGACGGATCTGTCATTTCACCTAGTAATTTGAACTATACCGTTGGATGAATTTTGATCGACGGCTGAGATTTAATCCTGAATTGATGTGATGGCTGCGCTTCCAGAAATATCCTCCTATAAATTGGGTACCAGTCGCTCTCATTTTGTCACTTTTGGAGAGAGAAATTTTGCAATTTGAAAGAGTCCGAAGCAATTTTAGGCGATCCCAAGCGAAAGAAGGTTCGTAGCAAGTGTGTTGTAACGCTCCGAAGAGGAAAACTTAAGAAGTGTTTGGAGCATCCAACTGCCTTCAATCCAACCTTTGTATTTGACAAGTAAGTCTTTTGTTCGTTTTGCCTTTAGTAGTAAAACTTTGAAGTTTTGGTTGTTCGGACATATTATCGTCTGTAGTCCGTTCGGACGACTGTAGTAAGTTTCTTCGGAAGCTCTATGTAGTTTGTACTAACTCCGAACTAACTACATCCAATGACGCATGGTCCTTTCCTTCGAGACCCTTATGGACTTTAACATAAGTTACATAAACGGACTCTCGGACTTTAATCTTTAAATCTCATAGGAATTCCCTTTCTTTCCCTAGGATGTCCGAGAGCGATAGTCAAAACCATTCCGAGGCTGTTGGGTACGCTTCTGAACCGGCGTCCTGGTCCGATACTTCCAAGGAAATTGACATTGGTGATGTTGGAGATCAAAGAGGAGCTGAACAATTTTTGAATCGGAGTGGTGAAGTATCCGAGGTGAGCTCTCCATCTTTTCTTTTAATTGTCCTTGGTTCGAAATATCCGGACAAGCAAGATTACTTGGAGTGTTCACATGTGCAGGGTGTCATTACGGTTCACGAGACATCTACTCGGACGATAGGCAATCCACATCCGCGTCGAACAGACAACGAATCCGAACATTCGGTAGAGATCCGAAACCTTTGTCGAAACTTCGATTATAACACTAGGATTAATCCTAATCAGATCCCTTTCATCCCGGACCCGCAGGAGATCCATGTTGAGGAAGTGCACGATACTTCGGAGTCTCTCCCCGAGTTGGGCGTGTTCAAGGCTGTTAGGGAAGATACAGTCCGAGTTGTGGCTCCCCTCCAAATAGTCGTGGAGTTGGATTCGTCATCCCAAGACGAGAAAGTTGAAGAAAGTCATACGGAGGAAAGGCATGTGGAGAAAGGAGAAGAAGAAGAAACTAAGGAAGAAGAAGAGGATGACAATGAGGAGGAGGATGTTCCTCCGTTGAAATGGATCAAGATTTCCAACCGTCCGAGCGGAAGCCGTCCGAGTGGAGAAAGCTCGGCCCAAAGATCGAGTCGGGCGTTTGCTACGCAGCCGTCTGAGGGGAACAAGAAAGGGGATGATGTGGTACGCATCAAGTACCCTCAGACTCGTCCGCAAGTAACCCATCCGGACCCCCTGGTGAGTTGAATATGGACGACATTTTGCCGACATGTGCATCGATCATTACGCCAGAGGAAGTGGAAGAGCTCTGGAGAATGTATGAGATCCCTGCGTCCATGGAGAATTTGATTCCGGACAAGTCTCATGCGTTTTACAATCCTCCCCCCGGATATATGTGCATGTACGAAGCTTCGTTGCATTGTGGCTGGCATCTTCCAGTGGCATCCGAGATGTTGGATGTTTTGAAGGGGATCGGACTTAGTCCGCACTAGGTGATTCCGAACTCGCTCGGGAATCTTATGTGCTTCGGAGTCCTTTGCAAGTATAAGGACATTCCGATCACATTTGATAATGTTCGCAAACTCTTCTCCATCATCCCGAGCAAAACTCACCAGTATTTTTATACACTGGTGGTTCGGCAAGCATATACTTTCTTCGAGGATCCGATCTCCACAATAGGGATCAAGTGCTGGCAAAAGTACATATTCGTCCGAGCCGCCTTGAAACCTGGGGAGTCCGAAGCCCAAAGAGTCCAATGGGACTTCAACAAGAAGTTCTTCCAGGGGAAGCTTCCGAACTGGAGGCCCACGGCCCGGAACATACCGTTTTGGATGCAAGCCCTGCACCGAAACCAGGAGCCTACGAAGTACTTTTTTCGGGGCTTGATTTCCCAACCACTTCCGTTCCTAGCAGACCTTTCGGGGCCAAGCTTTTGTGACGGGAAGGAAGATTTGAGTAAGTGAAAGTGACTCGGATCGTTCACTTAGTCCGAGGCATTAGCTTGTTTTCTTTGTTTTATTGGTCTAACTTGTGTTGCTTCGGACTTGCATTATCAATTTCTCATTTTATCATTAAGTGACTCGGACTCAACTTGTATTTGTTTCGACCTTGCAGAGTTTTGGTTCGATTACATCATGTCAACAATGAGGGCACTCAAGAGAAACCAGAATGCTGCTCAGAAGAAGGCATCCAGGATTAGCTGATCAAGACGTCCACTACACTCCCTATGGAAGAGCCTCGGAACACTGCTACGTTCCAGGCTGAGGATCTTCAGATGGTAGTAGCTGGTGAAGGCAAGCAGACCATGCCCACTCCGGACAAGGGCAAAGTGGCTGCTGGTAAAGGGGCGAAGAAGCCTCCAAGGGCTGCTCTGAAAGAAGCCTCGGTGAGTGGGGCTAGTGCTCCGAGCGGGCAGAAGCGCTCGTTTGAAGGTCCGATCCCCCAGCCAAGAAGAGTAAGGGGATAATGTTTGAGGATTCGTGCCTTGAGTCCGAGGTGAGTCGGTTGGCTTTAGTTCCCGAGCTGGAAAGGATTGTTGAGCTTTCTGCTGCTCATCGGAAGGTATACTTAGTTCCGAATGCGTTCCTTAATTTTTCAATATCTTGAAAGTGCCATCTTTTATTGACTCGGACTTTTCAATTTTTTTTCTTAGCTTACTACTTTTGTCCGAGCTTTTTCTGAGGTGGCGGGTCAGAGGGCCTCACTGGAATTGGAGCTGTCCAAGTCCGAGGCAAGTAGGGAGGCCGAGGCAAACAAGGTCGTGGCTTATAAAGAGAAGTACAAGAAGAGCCTTGCTTTGTTGAAGGAAGCTAAGGCTGAAAATGAAAAGTTGAAGAGTGCTATCCGAGCATTGGAGATGGACTTGGAGACATATAGGGATGGCATGGACGATCTCACAGCGGTCTCTCGGAACTTCAAGGATCGCTTGCTCGAGCACCTACTTACGGTTCGAACTGAGGCTGTCCGGGATTACTTAAACTCAGATGCTCATAAGTTCCACTTGGACACCAAGTATGACTTGGGTCGTCAAGAAGGTTCGATGCAGCAGTTGGCCAGCTCCAAAAGAAGGGCCTCGTTCCGAAGGACTATAACTTGGAGGATGAAGGGAGTTCGGCCTTTAATGAACCGGATGGGTCTGTCTTCGTGTCAGTGGAGGATGATGTTCTGTTCAAGTCCGAGTTCGTGGAACTTGTGTTCGAGGAGAACGAGGATTACAAGTACAATCATGGTGGTCCATACTTGCCTTCCTTCCTTCCGGAAGTCCTGATGTCCCATGTCTTCATGTTGTTCGAGGAGTATGAGGACCACAACTATGTGTGACTAAAGATCCCTGGTTCGGTGCTAGGCCATGACCGAGACTTGAACTTGTACAAAGAATGCCCGGAGTTCATCTGGAAGAAAAGAGAGGAACGAGCCAAGAAGTTGTCCGAGCACCAGGCTTCTCAGCATGATGATCCAGAGAGTACCCCTGACTGTGCCCAACCGGAGTCCTAGGCCGATCCTTCTGGGAGTCAGACTAATTGAAGGCAGGGTATGCCCCGTGAATGATGGTCTCCGGACCCTTGAACAAATTGAATTCGATGTTTCCTTGCTGAACAATTGCTTGTTATTTTGTTTCGGATACTTCCGTACTCGTTTCGATCCGTAGCATTGTGTTGTTCTTCGGATAATTCTCTTCCTAATTTATGAGTCCGTTTTCCTTTCATGCATTCACGTCTGTACGAATTTAATATATGTAATCTCTATACAACTGTCCTAAGTATTCTTAGTTCGGTCGCCGGGGAGTTAGTCCGAGGCAACTCACAAACATACACTTATGGTTGTGTGTCGTATGATAAGGATCGGAGAACCTAGCTCGGATTGCCAAAGTGATGGTCCGAACCGAAGGTCTCAATTCCTTGCATACGTTAGTTCGATATTACAGTTCGAATTTATCTTTTAAGCGGTATCACCTCAGATTAATCGTAACAAGTATAGTCCGAGTGATAAATCCTTGAACTTGGTCGAGCATTTAAAAGAATTTGTGTTGCAAATAAGTCCGAATCATTCGTGGATTCTCTTGGTTCAACCTTGAAATCCGGTCCACCCGTACCCTAGTCAAACCGGACAGCCTAGGGTTACTTCCGCCATTGGAGGACCTTGGAATCTCCAAGATTCCTTCCGTAGCCTTCCTCCCACCGCCTCATCCTTCTCGCTCTTCCTCCTTCATGACTTCCGCCCTCTCCCTCTTTAGGGAATCCTCCAATTGATCTAGGGAACGTCCCATTGATTTCTCCAAATCAGGCTCCCCCTTCCATCCTTCTCTTTCGATAACGGGCCACAAACTCGCCCGTTCCGTCCACGTACCGTCCCAAACCAGCTTCGCCCTGGTCGGATTCTCCTCCCGTACTTCCTTCCCCTCGCCGTCTTCTCCTCTTGCCATCCCCAGCTTTTCGAGCATGGCTCGAATGTCCTTGATGGCCACGTCCATGGCGTCCAGCCGTTCTTTCTTGGTCATCGAGTTTGGCAGCGGCTTCTTACTTGCCATAGGATTCAGAACCTGCTCTGATACCATGTGGTGGAACGTTGGTTCTAACAGGTAGTTTGTCTCACGAACTGGGGTTTGGTTCGCCCGAATTTGGGCGTCTCCAAGCGAACTTGGCACGGTTACACCTATTTCTAGGGTGGATTCAAAATTAATTGAATGATTAACCGGTGCATGCAAAGTGGTAAATTCGGTGAAAATATTCTTTGTCATTGATAAAAGCGTAATTAGGGTTAAGCCCTAAGGACTTATTTATACTATCTACCTGACTATGGGTGGGTGCGGGACGGGTTTGGGACAGATTCGGGATTAAACTTCGGGTACCCGATAATTCGGGTTTGATTTTAATTATCCCAATCCCGACCCTATTTCTAGCAGGTACCCACGATCGGGTACCCGTAAAAGATCGGATCGGGATCGGACTACCCTATAGGGAGTTATTTTATGTTACAAACTAATTATCTTGAAGAAATTTTAAAATGAATACAATTTAGATTTATTAAAACATGTCATAAACATGTATATAGTTGATGGTTCTTATGTTACGGTAGAAGCTCATCCCTTAAGTCAAACTTCAGACATCATAATGAAAAACATGCTAGGAAATATATGAAGCTTTCTGCAATGTATCAATAGACCGATTTACGCGTACTAATTCCGCATGCATTTTGAAGTAATTAAACATACACAGTACTATATATTTCTACTAATTATTGAGTATGATTTTATAATGATCTCCATAGATTACAAAATATATTATTACAATATAGGATCAATGATTTGATATTATGTATTTATATAAAATATTTCCTTAATAGTTAGATATTCGGGTACCCATTGGGTTTTGGGAATAAAATTTAAATCCCAAACCCGACCCGCAAACTTGATAAAATTTTTGGGAATATACTTTGCGGGTATCCAATCCCGAAATACCCGACCCTATCGGGATTTTATACAATAGGGTCGGGACGGGATCGGGATTACCCGAACCCTCTTCCCACCCCTATACCTGACAAGTATTCTAGGCAGAACAGAACTCTAATGGAAATAAAAGATAAGGAAAAGATATGCATAAATAATTAAAAGATCCTAACTAATCTACTTGCCTTATCTTTTAAAGAAAATCTAACAATTGACTGATTTTTCTAAATTTTTGGCTTCTAAAAATTGTCCTAAATATACCTAATTAATAAGAAATACTAATATTTCACCGGACTGAGTTTGTTTGACAAACTTTAGCCACTTTCAATTGTTCGTGATGGATCGACATAGCCCAAACGCTCGATCACAATCAGTCATCATCTCCCAAGGGGGAGTAATATAAAACTGAATGACCACCATTGGGAAATCATTGGTATTTGTTTTGTTGATTATTATTAAGGGAGAATGTTGTTTATAATTTAAAATATAATTATCCATCTGGCATGAAAATTGAACATCCCTTCGGAAAGCACGTGCAGAGGAGATGATTGAAATGCACTTTTTCTTAGTAATAATTTTCGAGGAAGGATGGAATTAGTATTAAACTGTTTGGGCCATTATTACCAGACAATTAATTAATCGATCGAGTTACGTCCTTTTTGGCCCGGTACGGTTATTTATGAACAACTCCGACTAATATGTTGGTCCTAATGTACCAATACATATAATTTTTTGCGAATTTTGTCCTCACTCATATACAAACATATAAATTTCCCAATTGATCATTTATAATAAAATTGATTCAAACAAAGCATGATTAACTCTAAAGTTTTTATTGATATATTCCAAAAAAATAAAGGTACTGTTTAGAAGCACTGCACGACAATGATGATGATGATAGATGGTCATAGCTTAGCTGTTGACACCAAGAAAGCGTGACTTGATGTCCCAAAAAAACCATACCACCTATATATACATACATTCTACTACTACAAATGAGTACAACAACAGGTTCCCACTTTCACACGTACAGCTCAAACCAAAGGAAATTAAACTGATTTCCACTGTCACTTTCATTTCCATGGAAACTGTTGAACATGAAAATGATGAAGCTCCTGCTAAACCGAAAGGAGTAGGAGGTCTCATTACTATGCCTTTTATCATAGGTACTAATCACTTTTTGGTTAGCGATTAAAATGGGGAAACTGGTTAAAAACTTGATTTTAATCGTTATCCAACCTATTACTAACGTTCTTTCATTACTCATCTTCTTTTCTGATAGTTGAAGAATTAATTGAATTGGGGATCGATCTTGAGTTCTTTTTTTTTTTTTTTTTTTTTTTTTTTTTTTTTTTTTTTTAATAATAGCAAATGAAGCATTTGAGAAGGTTGCAAGTTATGGGTTGTTGCCGAACATGATATTTTACTTGATGAATGACTACAAAATGGAAGTGAGCAGAGCAACAACTTTGCTGTTCATTTGGTCTGCTGCGACCAACTTTTTGCCGCTTTTGGGGGCATTTGTGGCGGATTCTTATCTGGGTCGGTTTCTTACAATTGGCTTTGGATCCATTGCTAGCTTTCTGGTAATTTAACGTGCTACTCTTTCTTTTTTGTTTAATTTAATGTGTTGCTCTTCTGTTTTGTGTTCTCTTACCATGTTCTGTTCTGTCATATTCCAATTTCATCTCTTTCGTTTCAATTTTATAAACTAGTTACGTACTACTAGAGATTCTTTGGCTTTGCCTTGTTTTAGTTGCCGGTTTACTTTATTTATCTCTAACACCCAACAAAACAATTGTTTTTCTTACAACAAAAGAATAATAATTACACATTTTTGCAAGTTTCATTTCAATCTACAAGGACAGATTCCTCAGAAATTTAAATGAAATTGAATTATTATTTTTATTATACTACTCCATCCGACCAACATCAATTGTATGATTTTGATTTTACAGTCAACATATTTCAATTTTGACTACGATTTAATTTTAAACAGTAAATGTAAATGTTGAATTAAATTCTATATAATTAAATTTTTAGATGTAAAATTTAATTATATAATTTAATTGAATATTTTATGTTTACGATTTAATACTAAATTAATGTTAAAGTTGAAAAATGTTAGATTACAATAGATACATTTCATTTGAGTCAGCATACTTAAATAGTTTGAGTTGCAATCTGTGTGCGAGCTATTGGACAAAAGAAATTGAATTTTTGTGCCCCAAAATTGATGCTGAAATTAATGGAGTTGCAATCCATTTAAAGTGATTTAAAGTGCCCTTTCTCCTCAAGTCACACGTCGTCTCTTTTGGGAGGAATCGTCTCTTCTCCTGAGATTGCAAATCACTGTTACATATTTCACAAAAAATCACATCATCATGTCTACTTCCTCCATTTCAGAGAAAGTGTTACATTTTGACTTTGATCGGTCATCTGTCTTCGAGTTTGACCACAAATTACTCATAAACGATATTAGTAAATAATTTAATAAAATTATATAATAAAATTTTAATTACTAAATTTTCATTATATAATTTTAATAATTTATTTATTAATATCGTTTAAATAAATTAATGGTCAAACGCGACATGAATAATAAGAAATGTAACACTTTTTCTGAAATAGAGGGAGTAGTATTTACTAATAAAGCTAATGCAATAATAATGAAGATATTATTGGTTCAAATAACGACAAAGTAAAAGATTAGAGGGTGAATAGTCTTTTCAAACTTTTGTCGATAAAACAGTTACTTGTGAAGGTATCTGATACTTAGTCTCAGAGAGTGGAAGTATTTTCAGATAAGTGCACATGCTCAGCAAGCTATAATGTGTGTAAGTAATCAGCAAGTATAAAGTAATACATAAAGTAAGTGCAGAAAATAAATAGCACAAAGCTTTTATAGTGGTATCTGAGGGTGGCGTAATCCCTCAACTAATCCACTCGCCCTTTCTCAGGACTTGAATACACTTAGATAAGATGATGAGTTCCTCTTATAAAGTCCTATCTCTTAATCCTTTTACACTATTCCCAACCAAGTGTTCCCTCTGAGTTATTCCCTGGTTCTCTCAACCAAGTACTTGCTCTACTCAGTAACATTTGAGTTATTCCTTAGTTTCCCAAACTAAGTACTTCCTATGTTGAACGTCTGTTTGGATTATGGTAGTTTGTCAGGTGAGCAGGCTCTTAATAACTTCTACAGTTATGTAAGAGTGCTTTGTAGAATCAAGATTACTTAATACCAGTGTTGTGAATTACGGCGCGATCGTGCCCCAAAAAAAGCGCCACAAGATAGTCAGAAGCAGTAGTATATAACGCGGTCGCCACGCTCGCGATCACGGATCGCGTCCAAAAGTGCGATTGCCCGGGATGCTTTAATTCGCCTTAGGGCATTTTTAGTGGGGGTAAAAGTTCGTACTTAGGAGAAAGATAAGCTCAGAATCTGTAATACGTATGTAATGTAATTGAAAAACAGAGAGAAAGAAGAAGAAAAGAAGGAAAAAAAAATCATCCTATAAGTTTTTCTATAAATTTTGCATTTTTTTTCCTTCGCTCTCCCACCCGTGACCGCGATACGCGATCCCGATTTTTTGGGCGTAGCGCGATGCGTCGCGATTTGCAATTGACAACCTTGCTTAATACACTTTTCAATGTATGGTAACTTGTTCTTTAATGACCCAAGTCTTGATTAAGTTCAAGAGAATGAATCTAAGATATTAGTCGTAACTGTATCTTCTGGATTCAACTCCTTCACAATATTCAAGTCTTGTTAAAATTCAGGACACTTAGAACTTTCGTGCTACTTAGTATTCAAAAGCTTTAGTCGCAATAGAAAACTAGAGAGTAAATAGGTAGAAGACTTGTATGCTTGAGTGTAAAGTATTAAGTTTTGTGTATTCAGTGTTCCAGTGTATCTTCAAACATTCTAAGTGGTGATATTTATAATTGAAAATCAGGCTGTTTGAATTAGTATCCGTTAGGCACAATGAAATTCAAACTAACGATATATGAAGTTAGTACGGCAATGAGCTTTGTATTTTTTCAGAGATTTCCTCTTTTGCTAAGACATCTCTGTCTGCGTAATTAATGCACTGTACCAACTTTTGTCCTGTAGTGTTAACGGAACAATGCAAGCTTTTTGAGGCTTTGCAAGTTCATTCTCAGTGACCTTTAGTGCATTAGAGACCTATCGAAACGTTTGTCTCTCAGACACTTAGTTTCTTCAAGGTATTTGAGTCAAGGTATCTAAGCACACAATTTTCCTTAGTCTTCAGCAATCTTGTGCAGTTTTCTGATTTTCAATAAAAGAGTTCTTATGCTGAATGCTTCCTTCTTGGTCTTCTTTAAAGATATACAAATTACATTCAGAGACCTAACATCCTATACAAGATTTGCTAGACTAACTGTTGTCGATAAACACGGTTTCTCAGATATCTGTGAAGATTTCTGATACTTGATTTCAAAGAGCGGAAGACTTTTATGTGATAAGTGCACGTGCTCAGCAAGATAGGTGTAAATACTTTGCAAGGTAAATAAAGCAAGTAATAAAATGCAAAAAGTAAATAACACAAGTCTTTTTATAGTGGTATCTGAAGGTGGCGTAATCCTTCAACTAATCCACTTCGGCCTTTCTCAGACCTAGAATCCACTAAGACAGATAATTGATGTAACCTTACAAATATCTTCTCTTGATTCCTAATTACACTAGGTTCCCAACCAAGTGTCCCCCCTGAGTTATTCCCGGCTTTCTCAGCCAAGTACTTCCTGTACTCAGAAACCTCTTTCCTGGAGTTGTTCCTTAGTTTTCCAAACTATGTACATCCTATACTCCACGCCAATTAAGGTGTTGGTTAAGGTAGTTTGTCAGGTGAGCTTCTTTAATAACTTGTTCAGTTATGCATATAGCTCTGAGAATCAAATATACTTAATACACTTTGCAATGTATGGTTTCTTGTTCTTTACTGACCCAAGTCTATGATAAATGTTCAAGAGAATGAATCTCAGATATCAAATCTTAATTCAACTCTTTCACAAATAGCAATGCTTGTTAAGGATCAGGACACTTAGAACTTTTGTGCTACTTAGAATTAAGAGCTTTGGTCGCAACAGAAAGCTTGAAGGTAAGTAGTGTTCTTGAGAGAGCTTGTGTGAGAGTATTCAATGTAAGTTCAGTGTTCTAAGGTGTGTTCTCAAGCAGTCTAAGTGTTGATATTTATAGATGAATTTGAGTGCCATTTGAATAGTATCCGTTAGGCTTAAATCAAATTCAAACTATTGATATCTGAGTATAGTACTGTAGTACGTTTGTCTTCTTCTTCAGAAGCTACCGTTTTTGTTCAGACATCTCTGTCCGCGCATTCAATGCATTGTACTATGCTTTGTCCTGTAGTGCCAACGGAACTATGCATTGTATCAGAGATCTTATACTATCAGAGTTCTCTGAAGCTTTGCACGTCCTTTTCCGGAAATTATCACGACTCCATATACCACTTGTTGAAACAACTTGTTATAATATATTTCTTTTCAGAAACATAGTTTATGTCCAAGGTATCTGAGTGTAAATATCTGTGGGCACTTTCCTTGTTTCAGAAACCTTTTTATTTCTCAGATATCTTTTGCAATACTGTTTATTAAAAACGCTTGTGTCTTCAAGATCTCTGGTCATAGGTATCTGAAAACCCTTATCTTGAGCAATCTTGTGCAGTCTTCAAGTCTTCAAATCCGTTGAACTTTTCCTGCTGGATGCCTTCTTCTTGGTCTTCTTTTTAGAAATAAAAATTACATTCAGAGACCTAACATCTTATACAAGATTTTGCTAGACTATCATACTTAGTGAGTTTCCTCTTTTACAGTGTTCAAGTGAACCAAGAGTACTAACCACCTTTATGAGCTAAGATAAGTCATTAGGTTGCTGATCAAAATCTAAACAGATATTCCTAACAAATTTCCTCCATTTTGATCAGTCAACGATGACTATCTGACCTATTACAAATCTGGATGAGGAAACAATCCATCACTTAATCATTTCTTATGATCTTCCAATTCATATAATTAAGTGCAGAAAGTAAACATCAACCAAATCACAAGTTGTGATCTTTGCTGACAAGTTATCTTTTATAGATTGATATCTGAGAGTAAGTTCATCAGATATGTTACAATGAAAGTTCAGATAACTTTTACAAGATAAAACAACAATAAGGTACAGTCAGCAAGATACAAAAAATTACATAGTAAATTAGGACAACAGGAGTAACCAAGCTCCAAGTAGACATCCTAATAAACTAGTCTTCAAGTCTTCAAATTTTCAGCAGCTCCAAGGATCAATTTGCATACTCCCTATCTCCAAATCTTTTGATATCGTCTGAGTAGTCATAGAGTAAGGTTCTGACCAACATCTCAGTGTCTCTGGCATAACCACATACTTCTTTGTATGATTTGGTAGGATTCTTCTTGGCAAAGTGTTTGACCCATAAATACTTTCCCCATTTCCAGGCATGCTCAATTATGATATCTGATAGCTTGAAGTAATCATATATGATCCTCAGATATCTGATGTCACCCTTGTATTGATCTTCAGTCATGTAGAATGACTCAAAAGGTTCCACAGCAAGTCTTGACCTTGTGCCTGTTCCAGTGAGGTTTGGGACTTTATGCACATCATCAGGTTTTCCATAAGGACATTCATCATTAAGGTCCTTCCTCATGGCCTCAACTCTCTTGACAACTTCAAAATCTAACAAAGCTTTGACATGATTGGTGTTGATCAAGATTGGCTTATCTTTTCTCCATGCCATAAGTTGTTGATGGATGGGTACTGGAAATCCTTTTTCATTTACAAGCAAGTGGTTGAGTTCCAGTATCCAGTATCCATTCCTCTGATGAATACACCTGTAGGAGGAGGAGTTGTTGTCAGTCTTCACATACTCAATTCTGGCTTCTTCTAGCCTGAGTGGAAGTTGACCTTTTCTTCTTTCAACTCTCAATCTATTCCTCCTTTGCCTTGAGTTTTCCCTTGGATTACTTGAAAACCACCCTGGATTGACTTGGTATTTTCAGAGGGTGTTTTAGCTGCCAAAGGCTTTGCAGCTATGGGCTCAGATAGGCTATCAACCCTTTTTCTTTTTCTGTGAAGAGGAGCTTCATCTTCATTAGTCTCTTCATCATCATATCTTCTGAAATTTTTGCATCCTTCTTCATTGCCTAGAGATTTGATTTGGCCCTTCTTCTTCTTCTTCTTCTTCTTCTTCTTCTTCTTCTTCCTCTTCCTCTTCCTCTTCTTCCTCTTCTTCTTCCTCCTCCTCCTCCTCCTCCTCCTCGGAGCCTTGGTCTTCTTCTTCTTCTTCTTCTTCTCCTCCTCCTCCTCCTCCTCCTCCTAGGAGCCTTGGTCTTCTTCTTCTTCTTCTTCTTCTCCTCCTCCTCCTCCTCCTCCTCCTCCTTGGAGCCTTGGTCGTCTTCTTCTTCTTCTTCTTCTTCTTCTTCTTCTTCTTCTTCTCCTTCTCCTTGGAGCCTTGGTACTCCTTGGAGGTTTCTGTGCCATGGCCCTTGTTACCATTGAAGTTCCTTCAGTTGGTTTCTGGGAAGTAGCTACTATTTGCAAAGCAGCTTGACTTGAGGAGGGCTCATTGATTCTGAGTGGTGGCTGGGAAGTTTTCTTGTTTCTTCTTCCTCTCTGAGTAGCACCAGCTTCAGATTTCTTCTTATATCCTTCTCCTTCTTCCCATTCCTCCTGACTTTGAGGTCCAGATTTGTACAATCCTTCCCCCTTAATCATTGTTGGCTGACTAAGTCTCATAAAGGATTCTGAGAGAGACTCAATATGTCCTTGTAAGTAGTTATAGGCAGTGGCCAACTTTTGAAGTTCAGCTTTGAGCTCCTGATTTTGTTTGATAATTCCATTTTCCTTATCAGTGAGCTCTGCCAATGGGCCTTGAATGGCATCTGCTTTTCCAGCAGCATAGCTAGCCTCTTCAAAGGCTTTTGCAGCTAAGTTTTGGTCATCATCCCTAACCATGTCTAGGTCTTTCTGAGCAATGACCAGACTGGTTGTCCTCTGAGTGATGAGCTCAGTGAATGTCTTCATTTCTGCAGGGACTGATGCAGTGGCGGCTTTATCTTGAGAAAACAACTCCTTTTTCAATTTAGCCAGTACTTGATATCTGTTCAAGTATTCATTGGAGTTGACATTTGGCAGTTTGCTGAATATTTCAGGGGCAATCAGCTTTCTTTTCAAATGAGAAACCGCTAAGTGTTCATTGCGGTGTTCTGCCAATTTCTTCTCTTCTTCATCATCTGAGTCATCAGCCGAGTGATCTTCATCCTCTTGGACATTTTCAAGATTTTCTAGTCCAGCAACCATCTCAGAGATGAGCTTCTTTCCTTTCATAGAGGAGGATGGTATATCTTTTGATGGTGATGCAGCCTTAGCATCATGCTTTTCTTCAGATACTTCTTCAGTATCTAGCTCCTTAGAAATGGCATTTACAGCATCCTGGAGCTCTTTGACCTCAAAGTAAGCTACCATTTCTTGTAAGTATTGATCTTGAAGCTGATTAAGCTTATCTCTGGATTTAGCTAGCTCTTCTTCCAGTTGAAGATGGAGCTGTTGTTCTTCTTCCAATAGTTGTTTGAGTTGAGCATCTCTGGTTTGTGTATTTAATATCTTATGAGTTGTTTCCTCAGAGTGCTCCACTACTTGTTCAGTAGTGTCCTTTTGTTGTTGGGAAGATGGATGGGTAGATTTCTGGGGAGATGGAGGAGGGAATTTTTGTGATGTCCCCTCAGTGTGTTTTTCAGCAACTGAGGCATTCTTTCTCTGTGTAATCCCTCCTGTCCCTGGTGCAGGGCCATCATCATCATCCTTGTGATGGTCAGAAGGAGAATCTTCATAGTCATTCTCATCAGTCTCCTTCTCTTCTTCATCTTCAGAGACCAGATTGATCACTTCTGGAATAGTGATCATTTGCCCATTTACGTCCTCTTGTTCAGAGGGTATGCATTGTAAGATCTGAGGCAAAGTAGGCTTGAATGCCATCTGCATTCTGGTCTGACCATCTGCCTTCTCAAAAGTTTTTATGAGCTTGTGTGCAGCTTCTTTGATAAAGTCTTTATGCATCAGAGTAGCAAAAGAGTACTGCTCTGTTGCGAACATAGCATGGACATAATTCTCCAAGTCAAAAGCTCTGACTCTTCTCAATTGGTGATCAGTCACCTTTGTTAATTCAATGATCGAGCTCGAGCTTTGCCACTTTCTGAAACACTTGAGATGTTTCTTTTGTGTGTGGTTCTTGAAGAATGTAAGCAGGTCTTCTGTTGAGAATGCAGAAGCCTTTTGCACACTTGTTTGAGCCTGAAAGAAAGAGTTTTAAGTTAGATTCAAAACTTGTGTAGATATCTGAGTATTTGTGTAGTTAGGTTTCTAAGTTACCTGAATGAATACATCAGGCTCAGAGACTTGTACTACTGAGGTAGGGGGCTCCTCAGATATCTTGTTGTGAGGTGGGGACTTGGAAGTCTGGTCCTCATCAACCTTTCTTTCTGCTTGAACCTGGGATTAGAGACATAACAGTTATGAAATTTTATCAAGAAAAATTTTAGTGACAAATCAGATATCTGAGAGGCCAATTACCTCCGTTGGAGGCTCAGATACTTGTCTCTCAGAGACTTGTGCAGTCTTTGGAATCTTTTCTTGTGATGAAGGCCCTGATGCCTCATCAATTTCCATATGTTGTGAGGATTGAGTGGGCAATTCCTCAACAACTTCTACTTCTTTTTGAACCTGTTAAGTAGAATGTGTTAGTTTGAGAAAAATGAACAGAGATTTGTTCTTTGAAGAATATAGATATATGAATGAAATACCTTCTCTGCAGAAGGTTCAGATACTTGTTCCTCAGAGACCTTGGAAGTCTCTGGATTCTTCTCTGAAGAGATAGACTTTTCAGTCTCTTCATTTCTCTTCTCAGTCAGAGCCTATTAGAAACGAACACTTATTAATCAAGTGTATAAAGTACATATCTGAGTTATATCTTAAGGAATTATTTTCTACCTGTGAGACAGGCTCCTGTTCCTTAAGTGGTGAGGCTATGGAAGCCTCCTTCTCAGATTCTGAGGTAAGCTTTGCAGCTTCCTCTTGTTGTTGTGTTTCTAAATCAGCCTATAACAAAGAAATTATAATAAGTAATATGATTTAGGCATAAGTTATCACAAGTAAAGAGTTAAACCATTCAGCTACATGAGCAATGTCAGGCTGATTGGTCTCTGGAACTTGTGAAGTTTCCATGCGTTGGTCTTGTTGTTCTTGGACCACTTCTTTGTTGGAAGTTTCAGGTACTTCAGACCTTTCCTGAGTATGCAACTCAGTTGCCTCCCCTAGTTGATCATTCTGAGTAGATGTCTCAGTTTGATCCCTTTCATTGAGTTGGGGAACCTGCTCTTTTGCAGGATTTTCTTCAGCAATGAAAGATGCTGATATCTGTAACTCAAGTACTATTTCAGCAGTATCCACATCTGGCAGTTGTGGTTGTTGTGCTTGAGACAGACTTTTGAGTGCTGAGGCAATGGCAGTATCCTCCAACACTAGTGTATCACTCATCAGAGCATCTTCAATATGCTTCAGTCTTTCCTGTTCTGATGGTGTAATTTGTCCAGTGACCTTGGACACAGTTGCTTCTTCAGCAACCTTTGAAATACATACTTGTTCAGCAACCTGTGGTGTAGGTTCTTCAGATACCTCTACACTAGTTACTTTTTCAGTAACCTTAGCCCTTTTTGATTTTTCTAGGACCTGAGAGATGACTAAATCATCATCTTCATCGTCAGAGCTCTCATCAGCATTAGGAACTGATTGGTCCATAATCCCTGCGGTTTCTGCATATAGGACTTGGTATCTATTACTACTTTCTTTAGCAGCATTGATAAGTTCATCAGCAAGGCTTTCGTCAGTAGTTTTGACATTTCTGAAAGCACTTTCTCTTGCTGAGTCTACTTGTTCAGTAGTCGATACCTCTTTCGCAGCATTGATGAGTTCATCTGCAGCGGCGGCAGGTATCTGGGAATCAACAACCACAATGGGTATGTCTTCTGTTTTGCCGGCAAACTTCTTTCGTGAAGTTCTGGGCTTTTTGGTCGCAACCTTTCCCTTAAATACCTCTTCAGTCTTTCGCTTCATGGAACCTTTCTGAGATCCAGTAACCTTTTTCATCATGTTCGTATACTCATATTTGTTGAGTAGGTTACTGTTGGCTATGTCAGCCTTCTCTCTGAGCTCAATGCCAAGCTTCTCCAGCAAGTAGCATATCTTTTGACCATAGCTCACTGTGGCCTTTGGCTCAGCAAGTTCCTTAGCGATTTTAGGCTCAAAGCCTTGAATCTTCTTCACAAACTTCATAAAGGCGTACTTGCCCCAATTGAAATGGTTTTCCAGCCTTTTGTCTTGTTGTTGCAACAAGAACATCATCATCCAGCGTTCTTGGCTTATCTGGTCAGCACCTCCTTGTAGACCATCAAAGCATCTGTGAAGAATGCATGCCAACACATCCCAGTGAACTAACAAAAGTCCGGTTCTAATGTCAGCAAGCTTGAAATCAGTGGGTGTATCTTGTTTATCAGTGTCACACACACCACTGTAAAGCTCTTTTACACCTTTAAGGAGATCTTCATCCTTGGTGTCTATTTCAAAATCCTTTCCAAGATTTTGAAGATCAAACAACTTACAGAAAGTTGTTAAGTCCAAAAGGATTTCCTTTCCTTGGACCTTAGTCTTTACAGACACTATTGCAAAGGTTTTGAAAACACAGGATATAATCCTGGAGTTATTGTAGAATTCTAACACATCCAGTGAAGAAACTCCACTAGGAAGAGCAGATAGAAAACTCTTGATTTGTGCCTTTTCAAGCATGTCAAGAATCAGTTTCCTATCGGCTTGGTTTTCAACAGCAGTCGTGAGGTACTCCTCAATCATGGAACCACCCCAAATCATCCTGTGATTTGAAGTCCAATGACCGGGATTAAAGTCTCCTACCAATCGATTGTTCACTATAACCAACTCTGGTGCTTGGCTTGCTTTTCAGCAGTACCAGTGTTAGAAGGTTGGGATTCCCGGGTAGACGAACGTTTAGGAGCCATCTCTTTATGTAGTGCAAGTGAATCAATATCATTTTGATTTGAATGTGAATCAATATGATCTTGATGGGATACTTGTGTAGTATCTGAGATATCTGACACATGGGAAATGCCAAGGATATCTGACACTTTTCCAGTGTTAGAGATATCTGGAACTTGCATTTCAGCAATCTCATTTTCAGATACCTCTTCATGATGAAGGTTCTCAGTAACCTGTTCCATTTCTGGAATTTTCATAGGAAATTCTTCATCATGTCTTAGAGTCATCTGGTTGTTACTAAGCATAGGTTGCTTTTCATCGTCAGACTCATCCTCTATTTGAATGATAGAATTGTTTCCTTTTGAGGATCCTTTTTCAGAATCTTTAATCATCAGTTCTTTGAACCTATCTGAGAGATCATCATTCAAGAGTACTTTCTTGTTTCTTTCATAGAATACTACATGAACAGATTCCTCAATCTTTTGCGTTCTTTTGTTGTAGATTCTATAGGCTTTGCTATTCAGAGAATAACTAAGAAATACTCCTTCATCTGCCTTTGGTTGAAATGTTCTCAAGTATTCTTTTCCATTGTTAAGAACGAAACATCTGCAACCAAACACCCTTAGATGTTTGATACTAGGGGGTCTACCAATGAAAAGGTCGTAAGGAGTTTTGTCATGGTGTTTGTTAATCAAACATCTATTTTGAGTGTAGCAGGCTGTGTTTACAGCTTCAACCCAATAGATTTCACTTATTTCGATGTCGTGAGCAGTGTTCTTGCCGCTTCTTTTAGGGTCCTATTATTCCTTTCAAAGAACATCATTTTGTTGTGGTGTTCTTCTGGAAGATAGTTGATGTTGTATACCTTTGCGGTACAAAACTCTTTTATGTCTTCGGTTCACAAATTGAAGCCATGGTGCATTACGATTCAGATACCATGTCATTTTTCATGACTTCGAACTTATTCAGCAAGTTGGGTATCTCAACCCTTGCATCAGATTTGTGTTTGAGAAAGACAACCCAAGTGAATCTTGAGTAATCATCAACAACAACCAGACCATACTTCTTGGGAACCTCCTGCTCTGATACCACTTGTTGGTCCAGATAACGACAAAGTAAAAGACTAGAAGGGGGGGGGGGGGGTGAATAGTCTTTTAAAACTTTTGTCGATAAACACGGTTTCTCAGATATCTGTGAAGATTTCTGATACTTAATTTCAGAGAGCGGAAGACTTTTCTGTGATAAGTGCACTTGCTCAACAAGATAGGTGTAAATACTTTGCAAGGTAAATAAAGCAAGTAATAAAATGCATAAAGTAAATACCACAAGTCTTTTTATAGTGGTATCTGAAGGTGGCGTAATCCTTCAACTAATCCACTTCGGCCTTTCTCAGACTTAGAATCCACTAAGACAGATAATTGATGTAACCTTACAAATATCTTCTCTTGATTCCAAATTACATTAGGTTCCCAACCAAGTGTTCCCCCTGAGTTATTCCCCGGCTTTCTCAGTCAAGTACTTCCTGTACTCAGAAACCTCTTTCCTGGAGTTGTTCCTTAGTTTCCCAAACTAAGTACTTCCTGTACTCCATTCCAATTAAGGTGTTGGTTAAGGTAGTTTGTCAGGTGAGCTTCTTTAATAACTTGTTCAGTTATGCATATAGCTCTGAGAATCAAATATACTTAATACACTTTGCAATGTATGGTATCTTGTTCTTTACTGACCCAAGTCTATGATAAATGTTCAAGAGAATGAATCTCAGATATCAAATCTTAATTCAACTCTTTCACAAATAGCAATGCTTGTTAAGGATCAGGACACTTAGAACTTTTGTGCTACTTAGAATTAAGAGCTTTGGTCGCAACAGAAAGCTTGAAGGTAAGTAGTGTTCTTGAGAGAGCTTGTGTGAGAGTATTCAATGTAAGTTCAGTGTTCTAAGGTGTGTTCTCAAGCAGTCTAAGTGTTAATATTTATAGATGAATTTGAGTGCCGTTTGAATAGTATCCGTTAGGCTTAAATCAAATTCAAACTATTGATATCTGAGTATAGTACTGTAGTACGTTTGTCTTCTTCTTCAGAAGCTACCGTTTTTGTTCAGACATCTCTGTCCGCGCATTCAATGCATTGTACTATACTTTGTCCTGTAGTGCCAACGGAACTATGCATTGTATCAGAGATCTTATACTATCAGAGCTCTGAAGCTTTGCACATCCTTTTCCAGAAATTATCACAACTCCAGATACCACTTGTTGAAACAACTTGTTATAATATATTTTTTTCAGAAACATAGTTTATGTCCAAGGTATCTGAGTGTAGATATCTGTAGGCACTTTCCTTGTTTCAGAAACATTTTTATTTCTCAGATATCTTTTGCAATACTGTTTATTAAAAACGCTTGTGTCTTCAAGATATCTACCTGAAAACCCTTATCTTCAGCAATTTTTTGCAGCCTTCAAATCTTCAAATCCGTTGAACTTTTCCTGCTGGATGCCTTCTTCTTGGTCTTCTTTTTAGAAATAAAAAGTACGTTCAAAGACCTAACATCCTATACAAGATTTGCTAGACTATCGTACTTAGTGAGTTTCCTCTTTTACATTGTTCAAGTGAACCAAGAGTATTAACCACCTTTCTGAGCTAAGATAAGTCATTAGGTTGCTGATCAAAATCTAAACAGATATTCCTAACATTCGTTTTTTTTAAAAAGCAAACATAATAAATAAGAAAATTTGAAATTGATTTTGAAAAGTTTTTCGAAAAATAATTTTGGCACGGAAAATGAGAAAAAGACGAAAATTGAAAATGTGAATGTAAATGCATAAAAGTAAACGTGACATTGGGTTGCTTCCCAAGAAGTGCTTGTTTAGTGTCTTATAACTCGACCCCTGATTATTGATGAATCAGTTGCCGGGGTAAGACCCCCGTTCTCCATCGGGGTGCTTAGGATGCCTTTGGCGAACTGGAGATATTTCCGTATCAACCTATGTTTTAAAAACCGGCCCGGACTGTTATGCCGGACACCCCTAAAAAAAAGGTTAGGCCGGGGTCGGATCGGTTGGGCCGTTTTGAACCGTTCTGAGCCGGTATTACATTATAATAATATTAATATATACATAATTACATAAGTAAGTCTCCTAAGTGAAATCTCTAGATAATTTGTCTAGAGACGTATCTATGTTTTCAAAAAAAGTTTATCGATATTATTAATCAAAACCTCTATTTTATCAGTATTGGTTTTTTTTTTCATATTACTGAAGACACATTTTGTTAATAACATATATGTTTTTTGATAAATAATACTTCATCCGGTCTTTTAAAAGCTTCCTAATGAGACTTTTTTTTTCTGAACTTTGACAGTAAATTACGCTCAAACTACAAGACAAATATATATAATAAAATTATATTATGAAACTTAAGTATATTTTACTAATATAACTTTATTTTATACTTTTTGCGTGTAATTTTCGAGTAATTTACGGTCAAAGTTCGAAAAAAAAGTCTACTTAGGAAGCTTTTAAAGGACTAGAGGTAGTAAGAATGATTTCATTAATAATTTAGGTCGGTCTATCGATAATTTATCCATCGTCTATCTATAGAATTTGTGTAATTATATTTAAATATTTTATAAATGGCTCAATTCTTATACGCATAATTTATATGTTACTTCATCAATTAATTTCGTTAAAATTAGTGTTTAAATATAATATTTAGGTAAAATTAACATTTTTAAAGTGATTTAGATATGCAAAGTTGATTAAGGAGAGAAAGTAAAAAAGAAAGTAAATAGGGTGCCCAAGTAAATAAGGAGAAAAAGTAAGAAAAGAAGCAAGGCGGGGATAAGGGATCCATCTGCCGAGATATTCCCTATGGTACCGTTTGGTAGCATGTGACTAGGTGTTTTAAGTGAGTTGACCACCTAAAACATACTGTTTGGTAGCAAAAAACTAAAATGGAATACAATTGGTTCGGCCCGTTGAATTTGCGGGCTTTAACTTAAAATACAGCTTATCATGTATTTTGAAATACATGAGTCAGGTGTAGTATTTCAAAATACACATCCATCTGTATTTTAATGTGGTTGTTTAATGACTATTTGATCCTTGAAAATGTAGAGAAAGTTACTAGCTTATTCATGTTATTCTAATTAAGAATCTATAAATAAAGACTATTTTAATGTTTCAAAACCTTTTTCTTTACTCGTCTTCTTTTTATAATTTCCTTTCATTTTTTCCATTTGTCCCTTTTCTTTCTCCTACATTTTTTAGTGGTCCCCCACATTTATTTATTTCTTCTTTTTCATAGTTTTTTAATATGAGTTAGTCTTCTGAATGACGGGCTCTACATAATTTATCTAGAGACGGACCTATATTATCAAATAAATCAACAATGTTATTAAACAAAACATCTATGTTCTCAAAATTGGTGTTTTTTCATATTACATCAAGACTTATTTTGTTAACAATATAGATATTTTAATTAATAATATGGATGATTTTATTAATAACATAGCTCGTGTCTAGATAAGTTATTATTTAGAGACGTCTGTCATGAGATTTTGTGTTTTAATATTGATAAATTATATATGAAGCACCACTTATAAAATTTCAAAATTTTAAAAAATGATTATGCTTCAGTTAAATTGAACTCATTTGTAATATATATGAAAATTAGACGTTAATTGCAAAAAATAAATATGTCTTCTCTAATATAATTTGAAGCCCTAATAATACCCTAACAAAATGAATTCATCAAAATAAAAATTAAATATGTTTTCTACCTCCAATCTAATTCAACCTTAACAAAATCAATCAATCACTAAAAATACAAAGATAACCAACCTTTTTCTCTTTACACTTCACACACTTACTTAAATCTTAATTCAAATCAAAAACTGAAATTCATGGCAGAAAACAACAATATTAATGACTTTTGTGTGTGTGTGTGAGAGAGAGCAAGAGGTACGGGGAAGTATCAAATTACCATTCGTATCAATGATACGGACAATACAAAGCAATGAAAGCATACTAGTAATTATAGATGTACGATACTTAATAATCAAGAAATAACATTATTAATGTAAGATGAATACAAATATTATGAGAAGTCGAATTAAATATGAAAATATTTTTCGTGCGAGATCAAATTTTGTGTATTTTACTATACATCTAAATATTTCTTCCAATCTACCTTGTAAAATTTTGTGTTACATCATTTAATCATTCTACGATTACACATGCAAATCCACCTTTAAAAATTATAAGTAATAGGAGTTTTAGTGGTATTTTCGTCATTAACCTCATTAATGTGCTAGCAAATAGATATGTAAACACATTTCTACTCTCAATCAAACACCTGAAAGTGTTTCGGAATACATGTTAAAACACATTTCTTTATTTCTACCAAACACTGTAAAATTTAGTCAAACTCATACAAAATACACATGATAACACATCGGGCTATATACATATGTATTTAAGCGAGTTGACCACCCAAAATACATATCTCCTACCAAACGGTACGTATCTCTTTTCTTCCTCATTTTTCTCCCCCTCTCTGACCTAATTGCGCCGCTTCCTTCTCTCTACTTTTTTTCCCTCTCTCCTGCATCTTATCTCTTCTACAAATAAACATGAGCTCTGTCCAGAATGGGCGTTCTCAGATGCGAATATTTGTTCAATTTCAAAGACTCTCATTATCAAAAGGAAGAAGAAAACAAGGATTAGAAAGAAGAAGATGGAGATGCAAAGGTCGATTCACTGATTTAGTGAATTAGGGTTTCTTAATTGTTCGTTTTTTTGCAAAACATACATGGAATTCATTTTTTTTTTTTTTTTTTGGCTAAAAACCGTGGAAACCGACGGTTAACCGGTTTTTTGCCGGCTTGAGCGGTTTCGAGGTGTCCGTTTTTTTGGCGGCCTTATGGCTCGTTTTCAGCCGTCGTACACCGGTTTTCCGGTCTGAACGGTCCGACCGGTCGGCCCAATCCTTCTTTAAAACATAGGTATCAACATGTCCCTCTCTGGTTTACAGAAGATAGTTGAGGAACTATAGTGTCGGGTGTCGGGGAGCTAAGACTACCCGCATTGGTGACGGTGACGCGTTGTGACGAGATCGGTGACGAGATTTTGCTCCATTGGGTGACGCGTCACCGAGCCGTCACGGAATTTCGAATTTTTTTTTTTTTTAACATATTGTAAGAGTGTATAGAAGTTGAAATTAATAAAATTGCATTTTTTAAACTCATTTTATAATTTATTGAACAAGAATATATTACAACAAACGCTGAGAATTTAAAAACTAAATGGAAATGCAACAAACACACAACACACAAATGCATTAAACAAACAAACATACACTCAAGCTCCACGGTCAACGCATTCTCCAAATATGTTCCACCGAGTCCCTTTGGAGTTCTTCATGCGTGCACCTACTGTACATTTGCCGTGAAAAGTTCATGTATTCCGGGATAGAGTTTATTGTTGATTGTGCTCGTCGGACACGAACTCCGTCAATCACATGGGGTACATTCTCACGGGTATCTTGTTCGAACTCTTCGATTTCCTTGTCATAATTTAGGTATTTGTGGCGCTCATCCTCAACTATCATGTTGTGGAGTGTGATGCGGCAATCCATAATCTTTTGAGTGTGTCCTGTTGTGCAAGGGCGGATTTCGTAATTACAAATCGCTTGCAAGATTCGAGTAAACAAGTTTCCCCATGTCAGGAAAATTGAAGTGGAGATGGTTGGTGTTTTGGAGTGAAAAGAGTGTTTTAAGTTTAATTAAGAGAGAAAGAGGAGTTGGAGATGGGATGATTCAAATATAGTCAAGACTGATCTCAATTTATAGATCTTGAAAAAATAAAGCCGTTGGTGATTTTTATTTTGAAAGTTATAACCGTTTGAAATTTAAACGGAAATTTCAAAAAAAAAAAAAAAATAAAGACATGGACACATGGCAGCAGCCTAATTGCAACTCACCCGTCACTATGTGACGGGTGAGTCTAACGACGCCTCTGGCTACCGCTTCGACGAGTCAGTAATGCGACTATTGCATTGCCTAAGGACTCCTTTCACTTTCACGTATTGCACATATTTATATATCAACAGATAGAATTTGTTCCTATGATATTTCTATTTGTGATAAACTAATTGTACATTTAGGCTTTGTTCTTTTCAACTGAAATTTACTGAACTGAACTGTAGTATAAAATATAACTAAGCAAAACTGAATTGAATGGAACTGAACTGAACGAGTTTTAAGTTGAAAATAACATAACCTTAATAAAGCACCTAAGCGCTGTTCAGTAATGCTTATTATCGCAAATAATGGGTGACTTGTCAACCGAATCCTCCCTTATATTTTGTTCTGTAAGACCTACTTTATTCAGGGTTGTCCAGATTAAATAATTGCAACACAAGAAAGCATCCATAGGATTGAATGGAAGATTACAATACTTCATCTAATCTTTGGTTAAAAAAGGCAGAAAATTTAAGTTTATCCAAAATCCTAAAATAGTGATACTACAGATATGTGAAGAATTCTTATCACAAAAAATTCAAAAATTAGCAAATGAAGAATATGATTCAATGCATTATTTTATAATTAGGAGAGAACAGCCACTTACGAATATAATATGTTAGTTAATATGTAACGATCCGGCACGATACTTATGGGCAGCTCTCCGGATGATATATATGCTAGCTCCACTGAACCAACACATGTACTTTTCCGCACACTTTGTCCTCATTCGTGCGCGAACCGGGAGACTTCCCAGTTGGTCACTCATCATAAGATTAAGATTGAGTGCAAGCACGCTTAACTCTGAAGTTCTTAATAGTGGATTCCCGAAAAGAAAGATGCACCTTCTTGGTATGATCAGCGTTCTCAATTTTTTAAGCTCTTTGGATTTGAAATTTTGGGATTTTACATAATATGTCCGTGTGCTATTATATGGCACAATCCCATAATTGGTAGAGAAAGGCTCCTAGTATTATATTAGGGACTTGTAAACCTCCATGCTGTCATTAAATTTTTTTTATGGGTGGTTTTGGAAAATTTATTTATATATATGTCCAATATTTTTGTTTATTATTGCGGTATAAATTTATGAGTAAGTCTATTTGAGACCGTCTAAAATAAATATTAAATAAAAACGTATAAATCTTATGATTAACATGAGAATTTAGGTTGTTTATTTTAAAAACATTAGTAATATTTTTTATAGTAAAAGAATGTGTTTTGTTAACAACATATACGTTTTGTTTAAGAACATCAACGTTTTTATTAAGAAGATATGTCCATCGGTATTAACTTGTAGTGTTGTTTAATTTCCGGTTCATATCAGGGGATGCTCCTGTTATGGTTCACTGCTATGATTCCCAGTTCAAGGCCGCCTCCTTGTGACCAAATGACACAAAGCTGTAGATCTGCCACACCAGCACAGTACGCCCTGTTGGTATCCTCGTTCGGGCTAATGTCCGTAGGCGCTGGTGGCATAAGGCCGTGTTCTTTGGCATTTGGCGCGGACCAGTTGTATAGGAAAGACAGTCGCAATAATGAAAGTGTATTAGAAAGTTACTTTGGTTGGTACTACGCTTCAGCAGCCGTTTCTGTGTTGATTGCCTTAACGGGCATTGTCTATATTCAAGTACACCTTGGATGGAAAGTGGGCTACGGTGTCCCTGCAATCCTAATGTTTTGTGCATCTCTTCTGTTTTTCGTTGCCTCTCCATTGTACATCAAAATGAAAGCTAGCAAAAGCTTGCTTACCGGATTTTTGCAAGTGATTGTGGTTACTTATAAGAACAGACAGGTTGCCTTCCCTCCACATGGCTCCAATGGTTACCATCACGACAAGTGTTCAACATTTACAACTCCAACCAAGAAATTAAGGTTTTAAACTTCTCCCAAGATGTGGTTTAGGCTAGGATTTGTGGTAAGTTAACTCTTATTGTTGTTTTTTGCTTTAGGTTCTTAAACAAGGCATGCATTATCAAGAATCATGAAGATGTAACTCCCACTGGTGTTTCTGCCAATCCATGGGATCTTTGCACGGTGCAGCAAGTCGAGGAGCTCAAAGCACTTGTCAAAGTCATACCGTTATGGTCAACTGGGATAATGATAGCGATAAACCTAGCCCAAACTACATTTCCAACACTCCAAGCGAGTTCAATGGATAGACATATCAGCTCAAGGTTTGAAATTCCAGCAGGGTCCTATGGGATGTTTACTATCATTGCATTAGCCTTTTGGATAGTGTTATACGACCGGGCAATCATACCATTGGCATCCAAAATTGCTGGCAAGAGAGTCCATCTCGGAGTGAAACTAAGAATGGGAGTTGGGATCGCCTTATCTTGTTTGTCCATGGTCATTTCTGGCCTTGTGGAGCACATCAGAAGGAAAAAAGCGATAGAGCAAGGATTAGCAGATGCCCCTAATGGAATGGTGAACATGTCGGCTATGTGGCTGGTGCCTCAGAATATCTTAGCTGGATTAGCTGAGGCGTTTAACGCAATAGCACAAACGGAGTTTTACTACTCGGAGTTCCCAAAAAGCATGTCAAGCATCGCGGCATCTCTGTTTGGAGTGGGAATGGCTGTGGCAAACTTGTTGGCGACGGTGATATTGATGGCGGTGAACGATGTATCAGGATCAGGAGGGAGGGAGAGTTGGGTTTCAAGTAACATAAACAAGGGTCACTATGATTATTATTATTGGATCCTTGCATTATTGACTTTTGTTAATTTGATCTATTTCATGGTTTGTAGCTGGGCTTATGGACCTTGTGTTGACATAGTTGGGAAGAGTAGAAATGAAGGGATTGTTAATGGTTTGCCAGAGGAGAAGTTGTGTATAGAAGAAAGACCAACTTAGGATTTATATACTACTGCTACTACTATATGTATTCACATATTTATATTGCATGTAAATCTGTTCTACTATTGTCAAAATATCCTGGAAGCACACCACGGAAAAAGAATTCTCCCTTAATAACATGGGCTTTCTACCGTAGTCAAGGTGTCGCCCTGACTAACGTCAGTCACCTATTTTGATCCATTAGATTAAAATTTCAACGGTGGAGATCGAATAATCTGTTCCCTTTCGCACTGAGTGTTGCCATGGGGTGTCGTAAAAGGTATTGCTTTAACCGCCCTATCGCTTTAAATTATTTAACTATATTAAAATATATATATATATATATATTAAAAAATTACCTCTATTAAAAAATCAAAAAGTTAAATCACCTATCTTTTCCCCACCACCACCGCTTCCGCCGGAAAATTTTTTTTTTCTTTGAAAGCTCGATCGAGTCACGCAGTAGTCTGATCGAGTCACGCCAGAGTCTGATCGGAGCTTCCATGGCGAACGGAGTTTCAGGAAGCTCAACTGAGCTTCATTGTGGAGATCCACGGGGAGCTCCAGATCGGAGCTTCCACGGCTCGGATCGGAGCTTCCAGGAAAAAAAAAAAAAAATTCAGCGAAGCAGCGGTGGCTGATGGCGGGGATTGGGGAAGAAGATATGTATTTAATTGTTTTTATTAGGAATTAATGGAGAAATTAATAGTTTAAAAAAAAAGAAATAGCGGTTAAAGTCGATACAGAGCGGTTGAGGGCGACACAGAGCAACAGTTGAGGCGACACAGAGCAACGGACACGTGTCAGATGTCGACACCCTGACTGACGTTAGTCAGGGCGACACCTTGAATGACGGTAGAAAACCCATAGTAACATTAATAATATGAAACAAAAAACAATAAATTAAATTAACGGGTCGCATAAAACAAATAGAAAGTTAAAAAATAATTTCATTGAGAGTTGAACTCAAGACCTCCTGCTTACTAAACAGGTGATCTAACCAACTGAGATATGAAAGCAACACATTAAGCATTAAATTTCCATTGCATTAAATTTCCATTATATTTACAATATACATCCACATAAATAGGACTCAAATTTTCTACTTTACTCTTTTTATCATCCACTTAAAGCTTTCCCTTTAGTAATGTCGTAACAGTGAAATTTTATCTTTTTCTATGTGTGTGTATAACACCGAAACTTGTAAAAACCTCAAATGTTTCTGGCTATAATTATAATATATGTCGGTCCTTTTAGTCCTTATAAAAATATGGTTTCTTAGGAGACGTACTGAACATAAAAAGGTGGAACCAGTGTACTTTTAATGGTAAATATGTAATTTGGTTGTACATGTAATATTATTTATTAATTGTTTGGTGTGTGATAATTTTCTTTAAAGTAATGATTTAAGATTTCTAGGGTGGTTAAAGAAGGCTATAAAATTCTGTAATACGGATGGAGTATCACTGTATCACATTGTATTTAAGCTGGCATGTGGGCATATGTTTTTAGAATATATTCATACTACTTCCGAGCATATCAAGTGAGGTTGAGAGAGCACAAACGGGAACATAATTTTTTTTTTATTTTTAGCATGAATTCAAAAGCGTCAAAATTTTAAAAAAACATGAAAGCATTAGTGTATTTGTCAATTTTATTATTTGTACTCCCTATGTTCCGTAAAACTTCATACATTATGGTTGACATGCAGTTTTATGCTATGTTTTAAAAGCTAACCCGCACAGTTAAGCCGGTCACCCCAAAAAAAGGTCGAATCGGGGTCGGATCGGTTGGGCCGTTTTTAACCGTTTGAGCCGGTATTACATTATAATAATTATTATATTTAATTAAAATAAGCAACATAATCATTGAATACAAGCATGAAAATCCATATTTAAATAAAGTAGTATATATAATAAATTAAATTTTCTATTTAATTTAAATGACATTCGTGCATCTTATTAGTTCAATTTCAATTTAGTATGTACATGTGTAACTCTTTAATTATAGTTCGATAAATTCTAAATTATACTTCCTCAGTCCCGAGAAGCTGTCCACTTTTTTCATTCAGGGCGTCCCAGTAGAGTTGTCCACTTTCGTTCTTTTGCCATTTTAGGGAAGTTTTTATTATTTTTATATTCAATAGTAATGGTGCAATTAACTCATTATGATTTGCGCTCGTCTTTTCAAATTTGAAATTTATCGAATCGAATCGAATTTGATCAAATCAAACGAAATAAATCAAACGAATCAAGAAATTACATTTGTCCCACTTTTTAATAATAATGAATACTACATCCATTCCATTAATAAATTAAAGGAGACTTTTTTTCGGACGTTGATCAGATTATCATAAATTACACGACAAAAGAATATAATAAAATTATATTATAAAAATAAATTAAGTATATTTGACTAACATAACTTTGTTTTATACTTTTTTGTGCATAATTTGTAGAGTTTGGTTTGACTTTAATTTGGTATAACTTGTTTTTTATTTATAAAGTTTGAGAAAAAACTCAACGTATGCTTCTGAGTTTACTTCTATTGTTCTAATATCTTCCAATAAAAGAACATGTCGATTTTTTGTTAGAGATGTATGTACAAAGTATGTGAACCAGTTTGAATAAGATTTCGCGTAGTTTATCTTAACTCAACTTTTACAGTAGAAAAGAGGGGTAATTCGAATCGTAACTATACTTTTTATTTCATTGATCTACTACAAGTCGTGTTAAAACGAAAGAAAGAAAAAGGTTGAAAATATCTCAATTGGATAAATTTTTTTATTTTCCTCGTACAAAAGATGGGTTGTGTAAATAAATGATAAAATAATAATAATAATAATAATAATAATAATAATAATAATAATATAAATTTAATGAACTTAAGAGAGCTGAACTGAAGACGAGCTGAAGTGAAGTGAACTGAACTGAACTGAATGAGTTTTCAGTTGAAAATAACATAGCCTTACTCACACAAACCCATTATCCTAATTTAAATTACTAAAGCTATCTGTATTGTACTAACCAAAATAGGCCCAAACCCAGTTTCTTCACCCCAATTCCATCTTTATCTCGTCTTATGCAATTATTGGTCTCATCTCCTTCACCATTACTCGTTCCATCTTCTCCGACCAGCTTCCATATCCGTCTTCTCCGTTCATCTTCTGTCTTCTTTGATCTAGGGTTTCACGATTTGGCATCGTCATCTTCGATCTGATAGAGACACATCTAGACGGTGAAGGATGTCCGATAGCGTTTCCGGACGGTCAGATCCTCCGATCTCCGGCTGTGCCAAACTCCAATCTCTAGCTCAAGTTCGATCATCAACAGAAGAAGAAAAGCGATTAGATCACAGAAGAAGAAAAGCGATTAGTCCCTTGAATTTTTTTTTCTTTTTTCCCAAAAAACCGTGCATTCCGCCGGTTCACCGGTTCCCACCGGCTTTTTGCCGGCTATATAGTGCTAGTTCAGCCGTTCACCTCAGCTTCCCCGGTCCAACCAGTCTGACCGTCCGGCCCGATTCGGTTTTTAAAACATAGAATTTTTTTTTTGTAAAGTTTAAGTAATGATAAGATATTAAAAAGGGAGGTGGTTTAGGAGAGATCACCCTTAAATAAAGATCTAAGAGACTAAGTTTCATTAATTATAAAACAACCCCAAATAAATAACAAACTACTAAAAACAATCCAACCCAATCGGTAGGAAAGTGGGATTCAGAAGCAAGATATCGGTATGTATATATAGTAAACCTAGCCCATAAAACACCAGTTAATTTGCACACTACCCTAAGCAGCCAGTTGAAAAAAATCCTCTCTCTACAATTTCTCTCCCCTGCCGGAAAAACAGCTCAAAACACTCCATGTTGACCTGGTTTCTATGTAATCGAGCTAGAAGATATCAATTTCGACCTGTTCGACGTTGTTACTAATCGATCGAGCTCAAAAACATCAATATCGTAGTGAATTAATGTAAGCTCGCAATATCTCTTTTCTCGACGTGGTTTCTATTGTATTTGAGCTCGGATTCACTAATCAGCTCGATTGAATCTCTGTTCTTTTGTTTTCTGATGTTTCAAGCTCGATATGGAAAAAATTAAGGTGATTGTGTACTGATTCGATGTGTTCTCTGTGATTAGATCTGATTCGAGCAGTTCTCTGTGATTAGATGGCAGAATCTGGTTCAAACAATTACAATGCTGAAGACGACAATGATTTGTATGAAAGTGGTAATGTTTCTTATGGTTTACGTAATGTTTGTGATGATACATGCAAATTTTAGAGAGAACCCTGGCATTATTGTTATACATTATACATGTGATGTTCTCTGTCATTATAGCAATGCTACTCCTTATTCCACGTAATGTTTCTGATAATACATGAGAAAAATAAAAAGAAAAAATCCTTGCATGAGTGTAATATATTATTCAAGTGATGTTCTCTGTCATTATAGCAATGCTACTCCTTATTCCACGTAATGTTTCTGATAATACATGAGAAAAATAAAAAGAAAAAATCCTTGCATGAGTGTAATACATTATTCAAGTGATGTTCTCTGTCATTATAGTAATGTTAATACTTATTCCACATAATGTTTCTGATAACGATTGATAAATTAAAAAGAAAAAACATGTCATGAGTGTAATACATTATACAAGTGATGTTCTCAGTCATTATAGCAATGTCACTTCATATTCAACGTAATGTTTCTGATAATACATGAAAAAATAAAGAAAAAATCAGGTTTGAGTGTAATACATTATACAGTTGATGTTCTCTGTCATTATAGTAATGTTACTTGTGATTTCACGTAATGTTTCTGATTGAATGATCTCAATGTTTTTGTTTATAGACAATTCAAATAAAAGTGAAGCAAATGTATTCAACACACCAATTTGCACTCCAATAGGTAAAAAACAATTACAATTTCTCTAGTGTCTCACTTGATATTTTGCGTAATGTTCTTCTGAACATATGTTGTTATTCTATATTACAGCTGTAAACTCTAATGGTGATACTGTAGAAACAAATGAGATACTGCCTATCAATAGAGGTAATATTATTAAAATACTTTCTATTTAGATGATGTTCTTACATGTTTGTTTAATGTTTCCTGCTAATATTTGTAATGTTATTTGACTAGAACATAATGAACCTGAGATTGATATGAGCACTTGGTCGCCTAAAAGATGTAATTGGAACCATTGAGCAATTACATAATCTCTATAGGAAACATGCTTCATTGAAAGGCTTCTTCGTAAAAATCAACATCAAGATGTGATTTGGATGGGAAATTGGTTGAGAAGTACTTCGTATGCAGTTGTGCGGGGAGAACTAATGAAGTCAGCCCAGCTATAACCCCTAATCCTCCTGTTCCACTACTAGAAGGTGACATGCCCATGCCCAAACGGAGAAGAGGGAGGAAAAAGCAGGAAACAGTCACAAAAACTGATTGCAAGGCATGCATTAGAATGCAGTTTCATTCCAAGGTAAAACTTGTTTATTATATGTATAATGTTTGTATATATTTTGTTAATGTTTTATCTTAATCGTCTGATGTTCTTAATAGATATGTTTAACAGTCTATGATAATTTTTTTATTTGTATAATGTTATATGTTTATGTATATGATGTTCTATGTTTAATTTGTGATGTTTAGGGGGAAGTAGCAAGTTTGAATGCATCTATTTTGAATGAAGATAAGACCAACATCTTCAAGGTGAAGACACACATAATAGATCATAACCACACTTTAACCAGACCAGCTTGGCAACACTTGCATAGAGTGGAGCGTAATATATCCGGTGAAAAAGCAAAGGTCATTGAAGTTATGGATGATGCAGGATTGAAACCAACTGATGCATTCATGTATCTTGTGAAAAATGCTGGAGGACAAGAAAATGTTGGACACATATTAAAGGACCAACTCAACTTCGTTACTCGCAAAAGAACAAAGGACATGGGTGGTGCGGATGCACAAAATGTGCTTAATCTCCTCAGGTGTAGACAAGAAGAGGATCCAATGTTCTATTTCAGTCCAAAGTTGGATGAAGATGGAAGGTTATGTTCGTTGTTTTGGCGTGATTCGATGATGAGGGATGACTATCTTCTTTATGGAGATGTCATGATATTTGACACAACGTATAGGACGAACAAGTATGGACTGATATGTGCTCCATTTGTTGGCCTCAACAACCATTGGAACAACGTAATGTTCGGTTGTGCTTTCATAGCAAATGAAAAAACAAAAACATTCATATGGCTATTTGAAGAGTTTCTTAAATCAATGGACAACAAGAAGCCAGAAACTATATTCACAGACCAAGATTTTGCAATTTCCAAGTCCATCGAAATGGTACACACACACACACACAGATATATATATATATATATATATATATATATATATATATATATATATATATATATATATATATATATATATATATATATAATGTTCTGACGTATACATTCAATGTTTCTACCTATACTTCCTGCACAGGTTATAAAGAAAAAATGTTTCTTATTATATAATTAATGCTTATAGTTATACATATAATGTTTGTACTAATGTTACACATTATCCTTTCAATCTTGTTAATATATTTGAACAATGTTGCTAGGTGTTCAAGGATAAAACACGGCACCGACTTTGCTTATGGCATCTATACCAAAATGCAATAAGCCATTGTGGAAGGCTTAAACAAGATGACAACTTCAAACGGGCTTTCCATGATTGCCTTATGGGATCTTACAATCAAGAAGATTTTGAAGAAAATTGGACTGAAATGGTGACAACTTATGATCTACAAGATGATGCTTGGTTCAACAGGTTGTATGCATTTAAGGACAAATGGTGCACTGCCCTCAACAAAGACTACTTCTCAGCTGGGATACTATCTTCTCAAAGGAGTGAGAGCACTAACAGCGCATTATTGTACAATGCAAACAAACAAACATCTCTTACACAGTTCTTCCATTTGTTTGATGCAATGATCAATCGTTGGAGAACCAAGGAAGTCAGAAATGAGTTCAAGAACTCATACCATGCTCCAAAAGTGTATATGCCTTCTCCACTAGTGAAACATGCTTCACAGGTATTTTCTCTACTTGTACAGTTGATGTTACTTCTTATACATTTGATGTTTTAGTTTATTTGAATAATGTTAAAAATATTAATAATATCTGTACAGAAAAAATTGTGTATGCAATGTTCTCAGTCATATATGTAATGTTAGGATTTATCTTACTAATGTTCTAACTCATACTCAATAAATTGTTCAAGGTTTACACATTAAAATTTTTCAAAAGGTTCCAGACAGAGTTTAGATTTTCATTGGCAACCACTGCACATGAATCTGTCAACTATGGGGACAAAATACTCTATGATGTTCATGAAGATGATAATCCGGATGACACTTCAGCTGTAATGTTCATAAGACATGCAAATCGTAGAATTGAAGTCACATGTGGATGCAAACACTTTGAGGAGGTTGGCTGGTTATGTCAGCACTGTCTAAGGGTGTTGGACAAGAATGGTATAAATAGAATACCTGAGTAGTACATCAAAACAAAATGGACAAAAACATTGAAAGAAAAGGTTAAAATACATGTTTCTTCTTATATATTTGATGTTGTCTGTTATATGATTAATGTTTATACTTATATGGGTAATGTTTCTATGTTTATTGTTGTAAACAGACTTGGGACAGGGTACTGCGTTTCAACAACTCAAATGAGAATGCTGCTGAGTGTATTGCATGGAGACAACACATGAATAGAAACTACTGTGATATGGTATTGAAGTGCGAAGGAAACATGGCAGCGAGGAAGATATTGGAAGATGGATATCAACGGGATTTACTTGCGATATCTCAAGTATTATTACTAAACCTACTAAAACATTGTTAAGGTTTTACTTTATATTAGTAATGTTGTTATCTATAATTTTAATGTCTCAGGTGATAAATGCTTCCGCAATACCCTCGATGCCGACAAAAAGTTCAACGAGTAAAACAACAGAAAGCACAGAAACTGTCCTTGATCCTGACTATACAAAAACAAAAGGCAGGAAGAAACAACGTGTCGGGAACAAATTCGAAAGAAAAGGCCCAATCACTACTGAGTTTGGAAACAAAACTCCAAATGAGCACTTGCTTTGAAAACTTGGATTTCTACAACTTAGTTTATATTGTATTAATGTTCTTGACTATTTGAGCAGTGTTGTTACCTATTTAGAATAATGTTATTAGCTATTTTGGAAATTATACTGTTTGAAAATGATCATTATCATTACAACAATGTGGTTACCTATACAACTAATGTTCTTTACTATTTAATCAGTGTTATCGTTTTATAAAAGTTATGTGTTGTTACCTTTTTCAAAATTATCATGAAACAAAAATAGAAAGGTGTTCCCAAATATGTAACTAATGTTTCTAATTATTTGAGTAAGGTAGTGATCAGTGTGGTTAATGTTATTGTTATAATATATCCAACTAATGTTCTTAACTATTTGAGTAATGCTATCATCTCTATATGTAATGTTGATATCAACAAAAAAAAATAGGAATCAAAACCACATACTTACTTATATCATTCAGGATACAACGTACTACTAGAAAAAAAAAAGAGGCTAGATTACTGATGATATTCAACAACCTACAAACATGCAATTTAAAAAAAAAAAGTGTTCTTTTCATCAATTAGCAGTCTTCTTCTTCTCCTTCTTTTCATCAATGATTTTAGACCTTCTCCAGTGGGTTTCTATCAACAATTACCTTCTTCTGTTTCGATAGTGCAGCCCTCTCGCTATTGAATGAAATAACTTTTGCAATGAGATCATCCCTAACACCATTGATTTCACTAAGGCATAATGATGCGACAATTTCTGCGCGGAGAACACGTCTCTTCGACACCTATAAAAACATTAATAAATATAGTCAGAAACATTACTAAAAACACCATATAACATTACTTAAAACCCCAAGAAACATACACATAGCTATATAGTTAACAAAATTACATAAATAACAAAACACATTATATAAAAATCAAAGAACATTACTAAAAACACAATATAACATTACTAAAAACCCCAAGAAATATACACATATCTATAAAGTTAAAAACATTACATCAATAACAAAAAAACATTATGTAAAAATCAAAGAACATTACTAATACCTGAGATAAGTCAGCACACTTGAACTTCTTGCCATTGAACATCTCCATTAGTTTCATGACAAAGAGACCACAGTCATTCTGCTTATCTGTGTTGTACCAGTCAAACTGAATGTAATTCAACTCAAAGTTGATGACTTCCTCCCCACAAATATGATGATTTCCTTCAACAAGGAACTTCGAGAACACCTCACGCTATCAAACAAAGAAGAAATAACAATAACCATATTGACGAATGTCAGCACATTAAAAATACAAAAACAAACTCTAAGTGTGAAAAAAATGGAACAAAAGAAATACCAGACACTTGTAAAGGTTGGTAACAGTAGTTGGCTCCTCATTGTCCAAATTGTTCAAGTAATGAATTTTATTCCTTTCCATGTCAACCACAAATAGAGTGAAATGCTTCTTATAGTACAATGGAATAAAGAACTGTAACAATTAAAAAAAACAGTCAGGCAATTAGTTATAATACTAATCTTCCACTATATAATAATAATGTTCAAGATTAAAAGTGTGATGTTCATACCAATTTAACATTCTGCAGGTTAATCCAATTATCATTTATATTCTTCAGTATCCAAACCCTGAATGAATTCCCCATGGATTCTACCATTGCTTCCATTCCCTCTCTCTCAAAAAAATCTTCATTAGCCTTGTTCTCAAACAAACCACACACTAGTGTCCATGGTCGCTACGGAGAAAGGAAAAAAAAAGGTAAAATATGCTCTTATAACAATAACGTTAACAATAATACAAATAATATAATAGTAATATTTACAAATAATATAAAATAACATAGTAAATGAAACATACCGATCCAGCACATCCGAAGCAGAAACGCTCCATCCCCCTATTTGGCCTATGCAACTCACCAAAGTTAAGCGTGAGTGCCCAACACTCAATAATATACTCGCCAAGGAACATAGTGTGAAACTCTTCCTTCAACATAAAATCACTTGAAATCCACACAAAACTGTCTTCAATACTACACGTAAGACAAGAAAAAAAAACCTAATTAGACAGTAAAGAAACACAACAATGAACAATTACAAAAGAAAAAGAACAACATTAACCATATATCTATCAACCTTGATCATATAAACAGAAACATAACAAAAAGTCAACAAGATTATATGAATAACAAGAAACCCTTAACTTGTGAAAACAAACAACATTATGCATATGACTAGACAACCTTGGTTATATAATCAGAAACATAACACAATAACAAAAAAATAAAAAACATCACATGAATCATGAACATTAACAAAAAAAAAAAGAACATAAATGAGTAAACTTACACTCTTTCAACTTCACATTTGTACATGACAAAGTCAGCCACTTGGACCCTCAGATCTTTCATACCCTTAATCCACCTCTTAATGCTCTTCATTGTCTCAGACAACAGAATGCAGTCACTATTATGACTGCCACAATCAACTGAGCAGCAGAGAGGATCAAAAGTAACAACATCACCAGAATTACCAGGAACATTAATAGTATTACCACCAACATTAAGAGTATCAGCAAAAACATTCTCAGGTTTCTGCGGTGGGGGGACATCCTTAGAATGCTGGGGAGGAACATTAGAAGCACCTTCAACAACATTATCAGAATGAGAAGCTACATTTGTAGCTAGTGCATTTTCAACCTCAATCTCTTCATCCACATCCTTATCACCACCCATATCCCCAGCCACATCTCTAGCAATGTCAATAACAGTATCAACGGGATTCCTCCGCTTCTTATGTGATGGCCATGGCTGATTAGGATAGTGAACCATCTCAGGAGACTGGGTCCCAAAACCAAGATTGAATGAAGGCATATCAGCCACCAAAGTCATGTGCATATCATTGACAATCTTGTCAACCAAAGCATGGAATTTGGGATCAAACCAAAAAGCTTCTTGAGAATCATCAACCGGTTGCTCATCTATGGCAGCACCATCACCTTGCTCTTGAGAAACTCTTATCTTCTCAGAATGGATAGACCTTATCCTTTCGATATGTGCACGAGTGACAACGTCGACATCTCTTTTCAGAATCCTCAAGGATTCATCAGTTGTCTGGGGACAGGGAATAACAGAATCATAAAAACACATCACCAAAAAAAAAATAGTACACACATGTCCAAAAATATTACATAAATATAAAGAAACATCACACATATAACACATAACATTATATAAAAAAAACATTATACACATGTCCAAAAATATTATACATATGTCTTACAACATTATACATATAATTAACAACATTAGATGAATAAACAACAAATAAATAAAACTTACTACATCTGCAACAACATCAGACATATAACACAGAACATTGGATAAATAAAACATTACACACATGTCAAAAACATTACACATATGTCTTACAACATTAGACATATAATAAAAACCAACCCTAAACATGTCAAACAGAAACATTACATGAATAAGCATACACATCAGAAATTTGAACATTACATAAATATAGAGCAACATCAGACATATAACACAGAACATTGGATAAATAAAACATTACACAAATGTCAAAAACATTACACATATGTCTTACAACATTAGACATATAATAAAAACCAACCCTGAACATGTGAAACAGAAACATTACATGAATAAGCATACACATCAGAAATCAGAACATTACATAAATATAAAGAAACATCAGACATATAACACAGAACATTGGATAAATAAAATATTACACACATGTCAAAAAAATTACACATATGTCTTACAACATTAGACATATAATAAAAACCAACCCTGAACATGTGAAACAGAAACATTACATGAATAAGCATACACATCAGAAATACGGACATTACATAAATATAAAGAAACATCAGACATATAACACAGAACATTGGATAAATAAAATATTACACATATGTCAAAAAAATTACACATATGTCTTACAACATTAGACATATAATAAAAACCAACCCTGAACATGTGAAACAGAAACATTACATGAATAAGCATACACATCAGAAATACGAACATTACATAAATATAAAGAAACATCAGACATATAACACAGAACATTGGATAAATAAAATATTACACATATGTCTTACAACATTAGACATATAATACAGAAGATTGTATGAATAAAACCAACCCTGAACATGTGAAACAGAAACATTACACAAAAACCAAACAACATTACATATATGTATAGAAAACCTCCAACATATAATCAGAAACATAATAAAAACAACAACAAACATCACATGAATAAGCATGAACATTGAACAGAAAATGCAGAACATAGTAAATATAACTTACATCTGCAGCAAGCTGCTTTATTTCAGAGTTCTTGGGTAACCCATCAGAAATCAGATAATGCACAAAATCATTGTTCTCGGACGGTGGAACATAATGAGACGACTGTCCAAACTTGCCCTTTGAAATCGGATACGAAGTATCCAAGAAAGACTCACCATATCCAACTTTCTTCTCGGCAATAACACGAATCTTAATCTCCTCGTCAGACCAATGCTGACACAATGGCAATGTCGAAATGATGGTACGGCCACGAAGCATGGAACGATGAAGATAACAGATCAATGGGACAACAACACAAGCACTGACACTACTATAATTGTTTGACTTAAACCTCTTGACAGCATCTGACCATCTCTCAACAACAAAGGAACACCAGTCGTATTTACTGATTCTCGACACATCCTCAACCACATTTAACAGCTTCAAATCAGCAGTCCAGGTCGGGTTTGGTGCCAGAAAGAAGGATGAGATGTACAAAACAAACAACCTCTTAAACTAATCACCTCCATCAACAAGGGCTTTCATTTTCTCGTCCAAATGCAACAGCTTGACCTCGTCTTTGGTCGTACGATCCGGGAAATCAGCCTTCCAAATACGCCTCATCTCACCCACTGCCTCGTCACAGCCTTTGTACTGGAAGACATATGGGACCTCTACACCCGGATTGCGAGGTAGCATAAACACATCATACACGTCATCACCCGTCAAAACATACCGCTTACCCTTCCCAATATTTTGCAACATAGCAGCATGTTCGAACTTCTCGATCAGCCAAGGGATTATCCCAAGAGGAAGAAGGGTCATCTTGAAGTGGAAAAGTCCACCAAACCCAATGTCTTCAACATCTTTCCTCTGGGCTTGGGATAAACTATCCTACAACTCCACAACCTTCTCCGGTCTACAGTTTATTTTCACAACTTTGGCCACCCCATTAACAGTAACAAGTTGTTGCCTAGGCTTCTTCCTGGTTATTTTCCCCTGATCAGTGGCAACCCTTTTGCCTTTGCCCTTGCTTTCAGCAACTACAACATCTTCCTCTTCAAAATCATCCTCCTCAACATCTTTCTCAACTACTTTCTCAACCTTCTTAGCCTTCTTATCCTTAGGAGCCTTTGACTTACCCTTTTTATCAACTTTCTCAACCTTCTTACCACCTACAAATATACAAACAAAGAAAAATGCATGTCAAAGAAAAAACTTACTCTAATAAGCAAACATTAACATATTGATCAGTTTCAAATTACAACACAAAAACCTCAGAAAACCAAAAACATTAAACAAACAACCAAAAACATTAATCAAACCACTAAAAACATTTATCATAAAGCAAACAGCATCATGCCTAATAATGCTAGTTCAGCCTTGTCCAGAATGAGTATTCTTAAGAACATTAATCAAACAACCAACAACATTACTCATAAAGCCAACAACATCAACTATAATATGCTAGTACTACCTTGTCAAACAGGGTTGTTACTAAGAACATTAACCAAACAACAAACAACATTACTCATAAAAACAAGCAACATCATGCCTAATAATGCTAAGTACTAAACAAGATAACACAAAAACTAAGGAAACCTAGTACAACACGGGTATACTTAGAACATTACCCAAACAACATCCAACATTACTCATAAAGCCAACAACATCAACTATAATATGCTAGTACTACCTTGTCAAACAGGGGTGTTACTAAGAACACTAATCAAACAACAAACAACATTACTCATAAAAACAAGCAACATCATGCGTAATATGCTAAGTACTTGACAAGATAACATAAAAACTAAGGAAACCTAGTCCAGCACGGGTATACTTAGAACATTACACAGACAACATCCAACATAACTGATATAGCCAAAAACATCACATTGCTAAAAAACAAAAACAAAACCCCGCCAAAAAAACAGAAAGTGATACTTCACTTGAATCCTTACCAGCAACATTCCTAATCAGATCCTTACCAGCAACGTTCCTAATAAGAGGCAACTCAGAAAGTGGTAATTCACTTGAATCTGCCATTATTAGCCTAATACACAGAAAACACCAAAAAAAACTAACAATCGACAATGAAAACGGAAACGAAATGCTAGATGAAAGAAAAAACAATGGAAAGGGACTTACAGTACAAAATCGACGATGACAAATGGAAGAAACCACCGGAAAATGCACAAAACTAAACCGTCGACAATGAAAAACGGAAGAAACCACCGGAAACTAGGAAGTTTTCTCTCTTTTCTCGCTTCAAAGAATCGGGCGTGATGAAGAAGAAAAATGAAAGTGACTTACAGTACAAAATCGACGATGACAGACGGAAGAAACCACCGAAAAATGCACAAAACTAAACCGTCGACAATGAAAAACGGAAGAAACCACCATAAACTAGGAAGTTTTCTCTCGTTACAAACTGGCGTGATGAAGAAGAAAAATGAAAGTGACTGTTCAGTTTCAAATTGAATATAAAATGGAAGGGAAAAAAAAACCATATGACCCGGTAACCCGCAAAAATCGTTATAACCCGCGAGAATTGGCCACTAATGTGTCAAATTGCATTTCAGTCCGTCTTTTTCGTCTCTATGAAGTCTTAGTCTCTCCTAAGACTTTGTGTTAAAAAGGTGGTGAAAAAGTGTACTTCTAGTGGCAAATGTGTAAGTTGTGTGTAAAGTTAAGATTGTTTACTTCCTCTGTCCCAAAGAATTTCATACATTAGAGTGTGTACAGTTTTATACGAAAAGTTAAAGTAATGATAAAGTATGACAAAAGTGGACAAAAGTATACTTTGAGTGTCAAATGTATAATTTGTGCTTAAAATTGAGATTGTTTATTACTTGTTGGGTGTGGGGTAAATTTTTTTCTTCAGTAATGTATGAAGTTATGTGAAATCGCTGAAAATGGTAAATGTATTAAGTTCTGCGGGATGGAGGGAGTATTATTTATTTGATTGTTTTTTTTAATCATATCTTCTGTAATATATTAATGAACAAAATCAAGAGTTACATCGCAAATGTTATGAGACAACGAATGTGCAAGTGTATTACCAAGTCTAGGAATAAAATGAAAAGACAAAGACTCAAAGTAAGGAAAGCAGTACGTATTACATCTATAAAAGCACCGGCCATGGATAGTAACTTATCAGTCGACTGTAGAGCACGAATCATAGTGATGCAATCGCCCTCAATCTTTCCTCGAGAAATCTGCAGAGAGATGGCTAAATTCACAGCCAGAACAACGATGAGACCGTAATTTAGAGGTTTATTATGTTCATTTAGTCGTACTTTTGTTAGTCTTCATCGTTAATTTGTAGTGTTATTGTTCATTTTTACGTTTTTGTGTCTAGTTGTGTTTTGAAGTTTTAGGTATGAACCAGAGGAGAAATGTCACATTTTACAAGGACATGTTCGAGTTTGAAGGAACTGAAGCATCCAATCTACTCTCTAGATTTTGCTCTCTGATGAGGCATTTTTAAAACACCTCATCGGGTTCTATTTACCTTGTTTTTACTAACTTTTAGTTTATATTTTCCTTTATTTGTATATATTTTATCTTTTGTTTGTGTTTCTTGTGTTTCCACCTTGATTCCATGTTTTAGGTACTTTTCATGAAGAAAATGAGTCAAAACAATGCATTTTTATGCATTTTGTCGGAGATCACAAGCTCCAAGACTCCAAATAGGTGCCACGAAGGTTCCCGGAATGCCAAACGGGTCAAGGATGGACAAAAAGTCGCAGATCGAGCCCGAAGTGAAGCGGGGCAATCGCCCCAGACTCCGGACGCAGCCACAGAGGGGCTGCATCCATACCGGAGCGTGCGATCACCCGCTCTGATCTATATTGTTCCTGGCGTTTCATTTTGATGATTTTGCCATTTTAATGTCAGATTTGTAATTCAAACTTATCACTTTTCATTTCACATAATAGTTCGGGAGTTTTTGAGAGGTCTTAGGGTTCCAACAATCATCCATCTGATCAAGTTGGAGTCTTGGTTAACCATTTGAGTCTGAAGATTTCTTCCTGTAACAGTACTGTTGATCCTGATAACGGCAAAGTAAAAGATTTGGGGGGGGGGGGGGGGAGGGGGGAGTAAATAGTCTTTTCAAACTTTTGTCGAAAGCAGTTTCTCATATATCTTTACAGGTATATTCAGAGAGCGGAAGTCTTTTGTGATAAGTGCACGTGTCAGAAAGCAGTAATTTGTGTAAATACTCAACAAGCAATAAATAAAGCAATAAGTAAAGTGTAGTAAGTAAATAACACAAGGCTTTTTATTGTGGTATCTAAAGGTGGCGTAATCCCTCAACTAATCCACTCGCCCTTTCCCACGACTTGAATCTACTAAGATATGATAGTGAGTTCCCCTTACAAAATCCTATCTCTTGATCCCTTAACACTAGGTTCCCAACCAAGTGTTCCCCCACGTTATTCCCCGGTTTTCTCAGCCAAGTACTTCCTCTACTCAGTAACCTGTGAGCAATTCCCCAGCTTCCAAAGCCAAGTACTTCATGTGCTCAGTTAGGTTAGGACATTAATTTTTTCAATTAAATCCTTTCCCTAAACACGCTTGTTGGTGTTGGTTATGGTAGTTTGTCAGGTGATCTAACTCTTATAACTTATTCAATTATCTTCAGAGAGCTCTTAGAATCAATCTTCATTAATACTCTTTTCAGTGTATGGGAAGTTGTTCTTTACTGAACTAAGTCTTGTTGTTGTTCAAGAGAATGAATCTCAGATATTAGTCGCAACTTTATTCTTGGATTCAACTCCTTCACAGTAAACAATTCTTGTTAAGGATCAGGACACTTAGAACTTTCGTTCTATTTAGAATTCAATAGCTTGAGTTGCAACAATAAGCTAATGAGAGTAAGTAGGTATGAAGGCTTGTAAGCTTGAGAGTTGTAAGTTCGTAGTTGTTGTAAGTGTTCAAGTGTGTCTTTCAAGCATTCTAAGTGGTGATATTTGTAGTTGAAAATCATGCCGTTTGAATAGTATCCGCTAGGCATATTGAAATTCAAACTATTGATATCTGAAGATAGTACTGCAGTCATCTTTGTCTCTTTTCAGAGATTTCCTCTTTTGCTCAGACATCTCTGTCTACGTAATAAATGCACTGTACTATCTTTTGTCATGTAGTCTCAACGGAACTATGTAAGCTATCTGAGGCTTTGCATTTCCTTACTCAGTAACCTTTGGGTGTCAGAAACCTATTAAAATACTTCTCTTCTAAAGACAGTTAATTTCTTCAAGGTATCTGAGCCAAGGTATCTAAGGAGACATTTCTCCTTAGTCTTCAACAATCTTGTGCATTTTCTTGATCTTCAAGAATGAGCTCCTTCATGCTGGATGCTTGCTTCTTGGTCTTTTTCAAAGATATTAAAATTACAATTTGAGACTTAACATCCTATACAAGATTTTCTAAACTAACATACTCAGTAAGCTTCCTCTTTTACAATGTTCAAGTGAACTCAGAGTACTAGTTACCTTTCTGAGCTAAGATAAGTCATTAGGGCTTACTGATCAAAATCTAAACAGATATTCCTAACAAATTTCCCCCCATTTTGATCAGTCACCTATGACTATCTGAAAACCTATCATGATCTGGATGAGGAAACAATCCAACACTTAAACATTTCTTATGATCTTTAAATTCATTTATTTAAAGTGTAGAAAGTAAATATCTGAGAGTAGGTTCATTAGATAAATTACAATTGAGTACATAGATAACTCTTACAAGATAAGCCTTAAATTACAATAAGCAAGATACAAAATTACACAACTTTATAGGACAACAGGAAGTTCCAAGTTCTAAGTTAACATCCTAAAAGTTGCTCTTCAAGTCTTCATCTTCTTCTTCTTCAGCTCCTTTGGAAAACCATGTCACAATATCTCTTAATATCTTCTGAGTATTCAAGGATGTAAGTTTTGACTCTCATTTCAGCTTTCCTTGCATCTTCAGCATTCTCTTTGTAAGATTTGGTGGGTTGATTCACAATCATGTTTTCCATCCAAAGGTATTCACCCCAATGCCAGACATGTTCAAGCTATATTTTTTAGGGTTTGTAATGCTCATATATCTTTCTCAGATAAGCTAAGTCACCTAGAAATTGCTCTTTGGTCATGTAGAATGACTCATAAGGCTCAACTGTCAACTTTGTCCTTGAACCTGTTCCTATGGTATCTTCAATCTTGTGCACATCATTAGGTCTATGATAAGGACAGGCTTCAGATAGCTCATTCCTCCTGGCTATCTGTCTGACTTGGATTTCAAAGTCTAGCCATTGCTTGACACCATCCTTAGCTATTAAATCTGGCATGTCTTTTCTCCATGCTATCATTTGCCTAAAGATGGGTATTGGTAGTCCTCCTTCATTGACTAGTAGATGTTCTAGTTCTAGTATCCAGTAACCATTCCTTTGATGAATGCATCTCCATAGAGTAGGGTCAAAATCCACATTTATATACTCAATGGCAGCATCTTCAGGCTTTGGTGGTAGAAGATTGGCAAACTTTTCAGCTCTCCTTCTATTCTTTCTCTTCTCTTCGATGGGGGGTCTTCTGATGAAGTACCTTGCTGAAGGGACTTGGTGTTACCAGAAGGTGTCTTAGCTGCTAAAGGAACAACAACTATTGGTTCAGATAGGCTGCTTGAGTTTCTCTTTCTGTGAAGAGGATTTTTATCTTCATCTTCCTCTTCATCATCATTAGACAGATGCATGATCATTAGCTCTTTGCAGCTATCATCACCTTTCTTCCTTCTCCTCTCAGAGATCTCTCCTTCTCCTTCTTCTTCTTCAGAGTCTCTGGTCTTTCTTCTCCTTGAGCTCTTGGCAGCTGTTGGAGGTTTCTGGGACCTTGTCCTTGATCTTGTAGCTTCCATATGCAGTTGATGACTTGGGGTTGTGGTCTGTGTTGTTCAAGAAAACGGCAAAGTAATAGACTGGAGGGGGGGGGGGGTGAATCTTTTCAATCTTTTGTCGATAAAACAGTTTCTCATATATCTATAAAGGTATCTGATACTTATAATCAGAAAGTGGAAGACTTTTGTGATAATTGCACGTGTCAGCAAACAATAAGGTGTGTAAATACTCAGCAAGCAAAAGATAAGCAATAAGTAAAGTGCAGTAAGTAAATAACACAATGCTTTATAGTGGTATTTGAAGGTGGTGTAATCCCTCAACTAATCCACTCGCCCTTTCTCAGTACTTAAATCCACTAAGATAAGATGATGAGTTCTCCTTACAAAATCCTATCTCTTGATCCCTTTAACACTAGGTTCCCAACCAAGTGTTCCCCCTGAGTTATTCCCCCGCTTTCTCAGCCAAGTAATTCCTCTACTCTGTAACCTTTGAGCTATTCCTTAGTTCTCCAAACTAAGTACTTCCTGTGCTCAACGCCTGTTTGGTGTTGGTTATGGTAGTTTGTCAGGTGAGCAAGCTCTTATAACTTATTCAGTTATCTCAGAGAGCTCTATAGAATCAATCTTACTTAATACACTTCACAATGTATGCTAAGTTGTTCTTTACTGACCCAAGTCTTGATTTTGTTCAAGAGAATGAATCTCAGATATTAGTCGCAACTTTATCCTTGGATTCAACTCTTTCACAATATGCGATTCTTGTTTAAGGATCAGGAGACTTAGAACATTTGTGCTGCTTAGAATTCAAGAGCTTTTGTCGCAATAGTAAGCTAGAGAGTAAGTAGGTAAAAGGCTTGTATGCTTGAATGTATATCGCAAGTGATGTTCAGTCTAAGGTGTAAGTTATGTGTGTCTTTCAAGCATTCTAAGTGGTGATATTTATAGTTTAAAATTATGCCGTTTGAATAGTATCCGTTAGGCACAATGTAATTCAAACTATTGATATATGAAGATAGTACGGCAGTGAGCTTTGTCTCTTTATAGAGATTTCCTCTTTTGTTCAGACATCTATGTCTGCGTAATAAATGAACTGTACTATATTTTGTCCTGTAGTCTCAATGGAACAATGCAATGTATCTAAGGCTTTGTATGTCCTTACTCAGTGAGCATTGAGTATCAGAAACCCATTGAAATACTCTTTGAGGAGACATTTCTCCTTAGTCTTCAGCAATCTCGTGTAGTCTCTTGATCTTCAATAATGAGCTCCTTTTTGCTGGATGCTTGGTTCTTGGTCTTCTTCGAAGTTATAAAAATTACATTCTGAGACCTAACATCCTATATAAGATTTGCTAGACTAACATACTCAGTAAGCTTCCTCTTTTAGAATGTTCAAGTGAACTAAGAATACTAGTTACCTTTCCGAACTAAGATAAGTCATTAGGGTTTACTGATCAAAATCTAAACAGATAGTTCTATCAAATTTACCCCCTTTTGATCAGTCACATAAGACTATCTGAAAACCTATCATGAACTGGATGAGGAAACAATCCAACACTTAAACATATCTTATGATCTTTCAATTCATTTATTTAAGAGTAGAAAGTAAACATCAGCCAAATCACAAGGTATGATCTTTGCTGACAAATTATCTTTTTATAGAATGATATATGATGGTAGGTTCATCAGATAAATTACATTTGAGTACATAGATAACTTTTACAAGATAAACTGTAAGTATAATCAGCAATAATCAACAATTACACAGCATTATAGGACAACATGAAGTTCCAAGTTCCAAGTGAACATCCTATAAGTTGGTCTTCAAGTCTTCATCTTCAGCTCTTTTGAAAAACCCAATCACCATATCTCTCAACATCTTCTGAGTATTCAAGAATGTATGTTCTGACTCTCATTTCAACATTCCTTGCAGCCAAAGCATTCTCCTTGTAAGATTTGGTGGGTTGGTTTTTGATAATGTTTTTTATCCAAAGGTACTTGCCCCATTTCCAGACATGTTCCAGCTGCTCTTCTGTGGGTTTGTAATGACCATATATCTCTCTCAGATATGTTAGATCTCCCAGGTATTGATCCTTGGTCAAGTAAAATGACTCATAAGGTTCAACTTGCAGCTTTGTTCTTGACCTAAATTCATCTTCAACTATGTGCACATCATCTAGTTTGTGATAAGGACATTCTTCAGATAGCTCGTTCATTCTGGCTGTCTGTCTGACTTCTATTTCAAGGTCTAGCCATTGCTTGACTCTATCTTTAGCAATTAAGTCTTGTCCTCCCTGATTGACTAGTAGGTTTTTCAATTCAAGTATTCTGTAGCCATTCTTCTGATGAATGCATTTGCAAACAGTGGGATCACAGTCATCAACCTTTACATACTTGATGCGCTAAAAAATTACTACTTATATTAACCCAAGTAGAAAAACGGTTGTTATAAACAATGCTCTTAACCACAAGATCGTTCTCTCGAGGAATTGATTAAGATAGTTCAATAGAATAGACTCGCTTGCGTTGGTTGTAAACAGATAGTGTGGATAGTGATACTTCAACCCTAAAATAAAATCTAATTATCACAAGACAAGGTAATACCTAGATCATGCAATTCTACAAACAATGAAAATAAATCCTTTCATGAAGTGTGCTGATACGAGAAGGACCAATTAAGGATACACTAGTCGCAGTTCATCACCTTGCTATTGCTAGTTCAACCAAATAAGGGCTACAAGTACGTAATCACTACAAAGAGCCTGTCATGAGCTATGTAATCATACAGACATAGCCTAATTAATGATTAAGACACTAACAAGTTCACGCCGATACAACATGCGTTCTGTAATCGAAGGTTCCTGTCATGTACAAAGTAAATAGTAATTGTACTATTGATACCTGCATATGTCTAGGACAAGAGATCGTTTGAAAGAGAGATTGAATCTCTAGAGTCTTTACAATGGTTGAATTGAGAGAAAATATACTTAGAAGGTATGAAGATATGAAAAATACTGGATACAAGTGGCCTATTTATAGGACCAAGGAAGTAGAAATTTGAAATCATGGGAAAAAACTGCCAGAAATCGTGTGTTGAACCCCATTCATCTTGACTCTCACATGGGCGAGCTTCTTGGCTCGCAATCTGCTCTTCTACAAGGCAGGTTCGTGCTTTTGTCCTGGATCAAGGTGAGCCTCTGTGTTGATGGAGCTCACCGCAGTGAGGTACCCATCCGGGGAAACTCTCATTTTTCCCACTTCTTCCTATTTTCACTCCCTTTTCTCAACCTACTTGTCACCTCCTTGGAGTAATGGCCCACTACTTGGCCCTTTGTGCTTCTAGAAGCTTGGATAAGCTTTAATTTGCACATTGGTCCTCTATCTTCTTGCTTTTTACCTAAAACACCTAAAAAAGTACAAAAGCACATAAAATACCCAAATGTGAAAATGCACTAAAATACTATATAAAAGGCTAAAGGACATAACAAAATACGGTTAAAAAAGACTAAATGAGTCGTTAAAATATCGACTCATCAAACTCCCCAAACCGAACCTTTGCTCGCCCTCCAGCAAACAAGTATCTAAAACGTCCTAGAAATGAAAAAACACATAGACACGACACAACACAGAAGAGTTCAATCAACAAGCCACCGGAACAACTATTGCAAGAGTCAAGCCTTAAACTGATGTAAACTTGTATCCCCTCTAACGTTGGCAAGTAGCTTAGCAAAGATCACAATCTTCCGTTTCACAAGTAAATAAAACTTTTACTTACCCTAGCAGTCCCTCACAAAGGATAATATAAGTGCAACTCAAGTCTCTCTACTGGAAGTGTCCAGTAAATAAAGGTAATCACTCGAGATTTAACTTAGGAAGGTGACAACAAACGTCACAAAGCTACCACTAATATTACATGCTTTTGCACTCAATTCAAACGAATTAGAAAGGACTTTTTGGTGAAAAGGGGTCGAAATCAATACATAGAATGTAAATAGCTACCGTTCTCGTGCTTTGCTCTTTTTTCACGTATTATTTCTTTTTTTCTCTTGTGCTTTGCTCTTTTTGCACATATTTTCATATTTTTTTTCATTTTTAATCTCAATTTTGCAAGTGTATCGCAATAGGTTGCTCAAGATCCGCACTTTTGTGCGTGTCGGTTCGAAGTACACCCCATCAACCCTCACAACATACGCGAACTGCCCACACGCTGGTTTATAGGTAGTATTTGGCATGCAATTTGAAAACAAAACCATTAACCCTCACAGAATATGCACAATCAGCCCCGCGTTGGTTTATAGGTAGTATTTGGAAATGCCCAACACGATCTTCTCAAACGATCACAAGGATCCTGGGAAAACACTTCGAGATGTTTCTTTTTTCTTTGTTTTTTAAGAACGGCAGCAAGCAATACAAAGAAATTTTCAAAGTCGACCAAATGCTCAAAATATAGAGTGGAGTGAGTCTGAGTGTAAAGTTACAAGTACCTCTCCCCAAACCGGTTCCTTGGAACGGGTTTGGGAATCGAGATAACAAGTCGAAAATGCCATTCGTCATACCCGTTTTGAAAAGAGTGCAAATGTATATGAAGTGGCACAAGGATTTTTGATGTGCTCAAATTACTACTTAGAAAACAAGTAGAAAGCAGTCGTTGTAAACAAACAATGCTAACCACGGAATCGTTTGCTAAGGAACCAATTAAGCTACCACAACGAGTTGAGAGCAAACAGTTACTTGTGTAAACAAATGAATGATTCGAGTTTTGAATGCTTTCTAAACTAGAAATCAAATAAAGCAATGTAAAGGTTTAAAAATCAATGTGACAGAGAGAACAAAACAGTTATGATCGAGCAATACTAATTCACTCTAGGGAATCGTTCATACTTGTCACACGGTCGGTGTACATAAATCGATCAATCCAACCTCAACCAATCGTCATTTGAATATTTTGAACTAGAGTAATCGTGGGTCGTCAATCCACGATCCTTAACCGGAAATGATTTAAAAAATCTTCAACTAGCGAATTGGATTGATAGTTTTTACGAAGATTTTGAACTAGACGAACCTATATGAAGGAATCCTAACCCTAGAAGCGAATACGCAAAACCGTCACATAACTACCGTCTTAGGAGTGGTTTAGCTACTCATAGTAGAAGCAAAGATCAAAGACTTCAAGGTACTGCATATGATAAACACATACATGTTGATAATCGCATGCAAGCTCATACAATTCGATAAACAGAAGAAAACACGAATCGAAGAGATAAACGATAGAGAATTATCAAATATTACCAGGAATTCGATATCAATCCTGCAACAATGATGAAAACCAAGCTCCAATAATGTCTCAATGTGAAAGTATGAATATGGAGTTTTTTCTAAGAACTAGGTTACAAGAAAGTATGAGAGTAATTGTCCTAAATTCTAATCTAATAAGGACAACAAAGTTGCTGGAAGCCGTCGCTCGCCGCGGCGGTCAAATATCCTCGCCGCGGCGAGTCTTCATTATCGCAGATTATATATCCTTCATCAAATCTCGCCGCAGCAGACCAATTTCCTCGCTGTGGCGAGCCTCTTTGCAGCTCCTAACTTCTGGCTCGTAAAATCTCGCTGCGGCGGGAAGAATCTCTCGCCGCGGCAAGCCATGCTAACCGGCTTTTTGTCTTTTTGGCTTAAAATGGATAATTCCTGGAAAAAGAAAGCAAAACACCAAAGCGTAAACGAACAAAAATACTAGAAAACTATAAACGAAGACTCACACAGACCGCTAAAAATGACTAAATGAGACTCTAAATTATCGTCTCATCAAACTCCCCAAACCGAACCTTTGCTCGTCCTCAACCAAACACACAACTAAAACAAACAAACTAGACTCTAAATGACGACAAATAAGAAACACGCAAACGAGTCAAACTTCCAACTGACCGAATTCTACCATTGTAAACATTAAGTTCACAAGATGCTAAAGTTTTGCACTCAACTAACCTTGACAGAATAGTGTACAAAAAATCAAGCAAGACAGTTTCTCAGGTAAATAGCATTTAAGTTTAACTCTTCAATCCGTCACAAGGAATCTTACATAACTCTCTCTCACACTCTGGAAGTGTCCAGTGGGTAATCACTCAAGAAATGGCAAGAGAAAGGGAAGGTGACTTTTGTCACAAAGGTGCCTCAAATACCTCATGCAAAATACTCAGTCAGTTAAGTCGGAAGGGAGTTTTTCTTCACGTGCAGCAGCTTGTCAGAACCCAAACTTCCATATCACCACATTTTTGCATACAATGAATTACATGCTAATCAATTTGGCCACTATGGACTCTTTTAGTCTCAATTTTTTGGTAGTGTCTGTTTTACCGAAGTCCGCACGTTTGTGCATGTCAGTTTGGTATACGTGCCATCAACCCTCACGGACATATGGCTTTTTAGGACCACTCCAGTATATAGGTAGTATTTGAAACACGCCCAACACGGCTACGGTGATGACAAGCCCCACAGATACACTACGAGACGAATTAACTAATCAGGGGAAGTAACACAGATTACAAGTATAACCAAACATATCAGCACAGCAGGATTCTTCTCCCCAAACTGGTTCTTTGTAATGCACTAGCTTTGATAAAATAGACCATAAAGAACATGCCGTTCGTCATACTTAACTTAACAGAATACACATGAGCATGGAGAGGCGCAAACAAGGGAGTTTGCACTTCCCGAAAGAATCACACAGGCGCCGGTACAATATTTTTTCATCGGCTTTAAAGTTTCTCAGCGGCTTTTGGACTAAAGAGTTAAACAGACTTGCTATTTACGAGAGAAACAACCTTACGAGATTTTAAATCCACTACGCCACCTTAGTTAAATATCATGCAAAGCGTAAGCAGCTAGCAAATTTATTAATCACAATAGAAGCTTTTATAACTTGGAAGAACGACTCACGAAAGACTCTAGAAGGGAGAAGAAGAAAAGAAAAAATGGCCAAAATATACAAAAAGTAAAGGACAAAAGACTCTAGAGACTCAGGTGATAGAGAAAAATGCAGACAAGACACTAGAGAGCACATTCCCCCTCCCCAAACCTAAACTCAAGCATGTCCTCAAGTGTAGAGTGAAAAAGAAAAGATGATGGGATCAACAGTGACTTGCCTGCAGGTGTACCTTTACAGTCATGTACAAGACTCTTCCGTGTTGGATAACGGGTACTCTGGAAGTTCTTGGTTCTTCCGGTTGTTCCAGCTCCTTTTCTCCCCTTCAGATAAGTGTGTATATACAAGGGTCCAGTATGCACCCCTATATAGTTCCCGGTGTCAACCTGTAGGGGTGAGTATGGTGTAGTTGTGGCCTGCAACTCACGTTGCTTGCCATGTACCTCTATAGTGCAGGTACGAGTTTGGAGGTTGACAATCATGCGAGTGGTTTTGGTGAACGGTCGCCCAAGCAGCAACATATCCTTCTCCATCTCCTTGCCTTTAATCCGTGTCGACTGCACAACCACGAAATTAGCCATAAAAGTGTCCCCATCCAGTGTAAGCGAAACATCCTCAATCACACCCATGCACCTACTTCTCGTTCCATTGTCCATCGTGATGAAGCATTTCCTGGGTTCCAAACCCTTCAAATCCAGCTCCTCCTAGGTCGCAAAGGTCATCAGATTAACCGCTGCTCCTGTATCTACGATGCCAGTTACCTCAAAAGAATTTCCTATCCCAACCACCAAGTCGAAGCTATTGGCATCACTAAAGCTCTTATCTGCTGTCAGGATCACCCTAGCGGTGGGACTTACCTCAAGGACAGCCAGTTTTGCACCCGCCTCCTCTACTGGAGTCGTAATACTAGGTGTGGCTACCTCTTTCTCCTGTACCTCGACTCTAACTTCTATCGGCTTCTCAAGTGCTGGTGTAGGTACTACCTCAACTACCTCCGGTGTCTTAACCTGGGCCACCGTATTCTCGAGCTGGCATGTGCAGGTAGCAAGAACAGACTTCACCTTTACTGGCTCATCAAATGTCACCTGAATGTCTAGAACTCTGTGGGTTTCTGCGGTCGCCGGGAACTTACCCCTTTCTCTTTGCTGAAATCGGCCAGCTAGATCCCCCAAAGTCTTCTCTAACCGCTTCTGCGCCTGCTCAATGCTGTCGAACCGCTGATCATTCCTGCTCTGATTTTCCTGTGCTTCAGCCCAGAACCTCTCAGAACGCTCCATGTTGTTCCTGATTGCCTGATCAGAACTTCCTGGCGCTTTCGTAGTTTGAACCTGAACTGGCTGAGCTAGAACTGATTGCGTCTATGACGCATTCTCATAGAAGTTGTTGCCACCTTGGTTACCCTGCCAGTTACCACGCTATCTGGTCTGCATCCAATTCACCATCTCAGGAATCGGGTTCTCGTTCATAATCTCTGGGAGCCTACACATGCTAGTTCCATGCCCAAAGTTACAACAGAGATTGCACCGCTCACTCAATGGAGTGTTGGGAACCACACCTATACTTGCTGACCTTATCTGCTCGATTTGCTTGTCCAACTCAGTAGTACATGCCCCTGGAGTCCCTTCAATTGCTCGGTATTCCGATCTCCTAGATTTATTTCTCGCACCCTTGAGCTGATACACTGCTGCCAATTTCGCGAAAACACCATTTAATTCGTCAGAGGATTCTTCCAGGAATGAATTTTTACACGTCATATTAACCATGTTCTGACACTCCCAATCCAGACCCTCATAAAATTTGATGCACATATGCATATCGTCGATCCTGTGGTGCGGGCATTGGGACAACAACTGTAAGAAGCATTCACGAGCTTCATAGAAAGTCTCATCGTACATCTGCTGAAACTGCATTATCTGAGTACGAAGGTGCTGCATTTTCTCGGGAGGGTAAAATTTATTCACGAAGGCTTTATAAAGAGAATCCCAAGTAGGTAGAGAACCCCCAGGTTTGTTCAACAGCCAGTTCCTAGCTTTATCCTGCAGGCACATCGGAAAAACCTTCTTCCTTATCTCTCCATCTGAAACTGTTACCCCTCCAGCTGTCAACGGAATCCCTGCAATCACTACTTCGAACTCCTTGAGGAACCATATCACATCTTCGTTAGCCATTCCGTAGAACTTGGGAAGATTATGGAAGTGGTAAGCTTTGAGTTCCAAATTTCTCGCCTCATTAGACAGTACGATTGCCGCTTTCCCAGCCTTAACCTCGCCGGGCTGCATGTAGGCTCCATAGGTTAACTGAGCCATTGAAATATCCTTTCTGATCAACCTGTTGTCAAAACTACACAACACAAAAACCTCGAAATATCCTTAGTTTCTGTTAGTGCACTAAACTTCAGGTAAATAGAAAACAAGTAAAAATTCACAATCAAGCGTTACAGTAGGAATTGGGTCCCCGGCAGCGGCGCCAAATTTGATGTGCTCAAATTACTACTTAGAAAACAAGTAGAAAGCAGTCATTGTAAACAGACAATGCTAACTACGGAATCGTTCGCTAATGAACCAATTAAGCTACCACAACGAGTTGAGAGCAAATAGTTACTTGTGTAAACAAATGAATGATTCAAGGTTTGAATGCTTTCTAAACTAGAAATCAAATAAAGCAATGTAAAGGTTTAAAAATCAATGAGACAGAGAGAACACCGCAGCTATGATCGAGTAATACTAATTCACTCTAGGGAAATCGTTCATACTTGTCACACGGTCGGTGTACATAAATCGATCAATCCAACCTCAACCAATCGTCACTTGAATATTTTGAACTAGAGTAATCGTGGGTCGTCAATCCTAGATCCTTAACCGGAAATGATTTAGAAAATCTTGAACTAGCGAATTGGATTGATAGTTTTTACGAGGATTTTGAACTAGACGAACCTATATGAAGGAATCCTAACCCTAGAAGCGAATACGCAAAACCGTCACATAACTACCGTATTCGGAGTGGTATAGCTACTCATAGTAGAAGCAAAGATCAAAGACTTCAAGGTATTGCATATGATAAACACAGACATTTTGATAATCGCACGCAAGCTCATAGAATTCGATAAACAGAAGAAAACACGAATCGAAGAGATAAACGATAGAGAATTATCAAATATTACCAGAAATTCGATATAAATCCTTCGACAATGATGAAAACCAAGCTCCAATAATGTCTCAATGTCAAAGTATGAATATTGAGTTTTTTCTAAGAACTAGGTTAAAAGAAAGTATGAGAGTAGTTGTCCTAAATTCTAATCTAATAAAGAAAACAAAGTTCCTAGAAGCCGTCGCTCGCCGCGACGGTCAAATAGCCTCACCGCGGCGAGTCTTCTTTATCACAGATTATATATCCGACGGTGCCGAGTGGAAGGGCCGTCGCTCAACCCGACGGTGCTGAGTGGAAGGGCCGTCGCTCGGCGGACCAATTTCCTCGTCGCGGCTAGCCTCTTTGCAGCTCCCAACTTCTGGCTCGTAAAATCTCGCCGCGGCGAGCCATGTTAACCGGCTTTTCCTCTTTTTGGCTCAAAATGGATAATTCTTGCAAAAAGAATGCAAAACACCAAAGCGTAAAAACGAACAAAAATACTAGAAAACTATAAATGAAGACACACAAAGACCGCTAAAAAGGACCAAATGAGACTCTAAATTACGTCTCATCAATTTTCCTTGCTCATCCTACTAGAATCACACATTTGCCGGTACAATATTTTTTCATCGGCTCAATAAGGGTTTTCACTGGCTTTTTTAGTGCTAGAATAGGAAGACTTTCTATTTACAAGTGAAACGGACTAAAATGATTTTTGAAAATTCCTTTATACTAGTTAAAGGCCATCAAAGATCACATCAGTAAAGGGCTTATCTAATTCAATAGATAACCGACTTGTCAAAAGAACTCAACTCGACACACAAAAATTTTGAAATAGGCCAAAAGATTAGGCCAAAAGACAACTCACGCAAGACTATGCAAAAGTGGCTAACATACTACCTCACATAATCACAAGAGCGGCTAACATACCACTCAACACCACAAAACTAAAAATAGAAAAAACAAAGAACACATATATACATATATACAATGCAGCGTAAAAAGTTCATACCGAGGCATTTAATCAAAAGAAACATACAACTTCCCTCCACAAACCTATTCAATAACTAGACCCTAGCATAAAGAATAAATAAAAGGACAAAGTTGTAGAGTTACCGCCCGTAGTATGCCTCGGTCGGCATGATGAATGGTGTTGGTCCAGATAACGGCAAAGGGAAAAGACTTGGGTAGGGGGGGGGGGTGAATAGTCTTTTACAACTTTTGTCCATAAACATAATTTCTCAGATATCTGATACTTAATTTCAAAGAGCGGAATAATTTTCTGTGATAAGTGGACGTGCTCAGCAAGATATGTGTAAATACTCAGCAAGGTAAATAAAGCAAGTAATAAATTGCAGAAAGTAAATAACACTGATCTTTATAGTGGTATCTGAAGGTGGCGTAATCCTTCAACTAATCCACTTCGGCCTTTCTCAGACCTAGAATCCACTAAGACAGATAATTGAGTTCACCTTACAAATATCTTCTCTCGATTCCTAAATACACTAGGTTCCCAACCAAGTGTTCCCCTTGAGTTATTCCCCGGCTTTCTCAGCAAAGTACTTCCTATACTCAGAAACCTTTGAGCTATTCCTTAGTTTCCCAAACTAAGTACTTCCTATGCTCAGTAACCTTGGATTTATTCCTTAGTTTCCCAAACTGAGTACTTCCTGTACTTCACGCCGTATAAGGTGTTCGTTAAGGTAGTTTGTCAGGTGAGTAGTCTTTATAACTTTCTCAGTTATGTAAGAATACTTGATAGAACAAGAATCACTTAACACACTTTACAATGTGTGGTGATATGTTCTTTACTGTCCCAAGTCTATGTTAAATGTTCTAGAGAATGAAACTTAGATACTTGATCTTTTAATTCAACTCTTTCACAGATAGAAATGCTTGTTAAGGATCAGGACACTTAGAACTTTCGTGCTACTTAGAATTCAAGAGCTTAGTCGCAACTGTAAGCTAAAGAGTAAGTAGGTTGAAGGCTTGTATGCTTGAATGAGTTCGTCGATGTATGTTCTTGGCATGTTCAGTGTGTGTATTTTCAAGCATTCTAAGTGTTGATATTTATAGTTGAAAATCATGCCGTTTGAATAGTATCCGTTAGGCTTAATGAAATTCAAACTATTGATATCTATAAATAGTACTGCAGAAGACGTTGTCTCTTTTCAGAGATTTCCTCTTTAGTTCAGATGCCTCTGTCTGCGCATTTATTGCATTGTACTATTTTTGTCCTGTAGTGTCAACGTAACTATGCACGCTTTTTGAAGCATTGCATGTCCCTTTCCAGAAACCTTCACATCTCCAGATACCTGTTGAAACATTGTTTTCCAGAAACATAGTTTTATCCATGATATCTGAGTGTAGATATCTGTGTTAGATTGTTCCCTCTTCCAAGTTGTAATAGCTTTTAAAGATAGTCATCGTTGACTGATTAAAAAGGGGGAAATTTGTTAGGAATATCTGTTTAGATTTTGATCAGCAACCTAATGACTTATCTTAGCACAGAAAGGTGGTTAGTACTCTTGGTTCACTTGAACACTATAAAAGAGGAAAATCCCTAAGCATGTTAGTATAGCAAATATTGTATAGGATGTTAGGTCTCTGAATGTAATTTTTATATCGTTGAAGAAGACCAAGAAGGAGGCATCCAGCAGGAGAGTTCAATAAATTTTTGAAGTTTTGAAGACTGCACAAGATTGCTGAAGACGAAGGTTATCAGATACCTATGTCCAGATATCTTTGATAAATAAGTGTGTCTCAATAAACAAGTTTTGCAAAAGATATCTGAGAACACAAGGTTTCTGAACTTAAACATTTCTTATGATCTTTTCAATTCATTTTAATTAAGTGCAGAAAGTAAACATCAACCAAATCACAAGGTGTGATCTTCGCTAACAAGTTATCTTTTTTTATAGATTGATATCTTAGAGTAGGTTCATCAGATATGTTACAAAGAAAGTTCACAGATAACTTAATAAATAAAGCATATTACAGCACAGTTAGCAAGATACAAAACACTTAGTTAAATTAGGACAACAAGAGTAACCAATCTCCAAGTAGACATCCTAATAAACTAGTCTTCAAGTCTTCAAAATCTTCAAGTCTTCAATCAGCAGATCTATGGATCAATTTACGAATTCCCTATCCCCAAACCTTTTGATATCATCTGAGTAGTCATAGAGCAAAGTTCTGACTATCATCTTAGTGTTTCTGGAAAATCCACAAACATCCTTGTAGGTTTTTGTTGGATTCTTCTTGGCAAATTGTTTGACCCACAGATACTTTCCCCATTTCCAGGCATGCACAATTCTGATATCTGATAGCTTGAAGTATTCATATATGATCCTCAGATATCTGATTCCAAGGTATCTTTCCCACGCAAAATCAAAACGTTCCCCTTTTTGCTGACTAAACTCAGATATTTCTCTATGAAGACCCTTGTATTGATCTTCAGTCATGTAGAAAGACTCATAGGGTTCCACAACATGTTTTTCTCTTGTGCCTGTTTCAGTGATGTTGGGAATTCTGTGCACATCATCTGGCTTTCCATAAGGACAATCATCAGAGAGGTCCTTCTTCATGGCTTCTATTCTCTTGATTACTTCAAAATCCAACCAGGCATTGATGTGGTTGGTGTTAATCCAGACTGGCTTGTCTTTTCTCCATGTCATGAGTTGTTTATGGATTGGTTCTGGAAATTTTTCATTTACCAGTAAGCGCTTGAGTTCCAGAATCCAATAGCCATTCTTCTGATTAATGCACCTGTAGACAGAGGAGTCATTGTTGGTCTTCACATACTCAATCTTGGCTTCTTCAAGCCTGAGTGGTAGTTGAAGTTTTCTTTGTTCAGCTCTCAGCCTGTTCCTCCTTTGTCTTGAATTCTCCCTTGGGGCATTGCTTGAAGAACCACCCTGGACTGACTTGGTATTTCCAGAGGGTGTTTTAGCTGCTAAAGGCTTTGTAGCTGTGGTCTCAGTTAGGCTATCAACCCTTTTCCTTTTTCTGTGAAGAGGAGCTTCATCTTCATCAGTTTCTTCATCATCATCATCCAGATCAATTCTTGTGAAAATTTTACAGCCTTCTTCATTGCCCTGGGATTTGATTTGTCCTTCTTCTTCTTCTTTAGAAGACTCTTCAATCCCTCTTACTTGTCTTCTCCTTGGAGCCTTGGTACTCCTTGGAGGTTTCTGTGCCCTGGCCCTTGTTGTCATTCCTTTTTCAGGAAGTTGCTGAGTGGTGTCCACTATCTGTAGAGCAGTCTGACTGGAGGAGGGCTCATTGATTCTGAGTGTGGTTGGGAAGATTTCTTCTTGTTTCCTCTTCCTTTCTGAGCGCCAAAACCTTTCCCTTGTCCTTGATATCCTTCCCCCTTAGTCATTGTTGACTGACTCAGTGTCACAAAGGATTCTAAGAGTGACTCAAAGTTTCCTTGTAGATAATTGAAAGCAGCAACCAACTTCTGAAGTTCAGCCTTAAGCTCCTGATTTTGTTTGATATGTCCTGTTTCCTTATCAGTGAGCTCTTCCAGTGGGCCTTGAGTAGCATCTACTTTTCCAGCAGCATAGCTAGCCTCATTCAGGGTTTTTTCAGCAAGATTATTGTCATCATCCCTCACCATGCCTAGGTCTCTCTGAGCAATGACCAAGCTTCTTGTTCTCTAAGTGATTAACTCAGTGAACTTTTTCATTTCAGCAGGGACTGATGCAATTACTTCTTCATTTTGTTGAGACAACTCCTTTCTTAGAGTTGCCAGAACCTGGTATCTGGCCATGTAATCATGGGAGTTGAGATTTTGTTTCTTATTGAAGCTTTGAGGAGATATCAGTTTTCTCTTTAAGTGAGAAACTCCCAAGTGAACATTTGCATGTTTTGCCAAGGTTCAGTCTTCTTTATCATCTGAGTCTTCATCCCAGTGATCTTCATCCTCTTGGGCATTTTCATCAATATTTTCTAGCCCAGCAACCATCTTAGAGATGGGCTTCTTTCCTTTCAGTGAGGAGGATGGTACTTCTTTTGGTGATGCAGCCTTAGCATCATGCTTGTCTTCAGATACTTGCTCAGTATCTAATTCTTCAGCAATTGCCTGAACAACAAGCTGGAGTTTGGAGCTTTGCTTTGGATTCAGCTATCTTCTCTTCCAGTTGAAGATTTAGCTGTTGTTCTTCTTCCAACAACTGCTTGAGTTGAACAACTCTGGCTTGTGCATCCAATATTTTCTGAGTGTTGCCCTCAGAGTTCTCAACTACTTGTTCAGTAGAGTCTTTTTGTTGGGGAGATGGATGTGTAGACTTCTGAGGAGATGGAGGAAGGGAATTTTGTGAAGTCCTCTCAGTGTGCTTTTCAGCAATTGAGGCATTGTTTCCTTGTGCAATCCCTCCTATCCCTGGTGCAGGGGCATCATCATCATCCTTTTTGTCATTATCATCCTTGTGATGGTCAGAAGGAGGTTCTTCAAAATTATTCTCATCTGTTTCCTCCTCATCTTCAGAAACTAGATTGATCACTTTAGGAAGTGTGACCAATTGCCCATTTACTTCCTCTTGTTCAGAGGGTATGCACTGTAGGACTTGGGTAAGATTGGCTTGAATGCCATCTCCATTCTGGTCTGACCATCTGCCTTTTCAAAGGTTTCAATGAGCTTGTGTGCTACTTCCTTTATGAAGTTCTTATTCATCAACGTGGCAAATGCATATTGCTCAATTGGAAACATTGCATGCACATAATTCTCCAAGTCAAATGCTCTTGCTCTTCTGGTAGGGTGATCAGTGACCCTTGTGATCTCAAACAGATCAGAGCATCTGAGTCTCTGCCATTTCTTGAAACACTTTAGATGCTTTAGCAGAGTATGAGCCTTGAAGAATGGAAGTAGGTCTTTGTTCAAATCTTCAGGGACCACTAAGGCACTTGCTTGAGCCTGAAAGAGAGTTTTGAGTTAGTTTCAAAACTTTAGTGATATCTGGGTTTTAGAGTAGTCAAGTATCTGTGTTAACTGTGCAACAGCAACATGCTCAGAAGGTTGGACTACTGAGGTTCCAGGTGCCTCAGATATCTTGGTGTGAGGAGGAGACTTGGAAGTCTGATCCTCAGCATCCTCTCTTTCTTTTTGAACCTGAGAATAAAATATAACATAACACTTAGAAATTTATCAGGAGAGAAATACTTAGACAATTGATATCTGAGATGTCAATTACCTCCACAGTAGGAGGCTCAGATACTTGTCTCTCAGAAAGTTGTACAGTTTCTGGTATTCTCTCTGGTGATGAAGGTTTGGTGGCCTCATCAATTTCCATTGGTTGAGGGGATTGAGTGGGCAATTCCCCAGCAACTTCTACTTCTGTTTGAGCCTATGAGTAGAAAGTGTTAATTATTTAGAAAAATGATCAGAGTAATATTGTGAAGAATATAGATATCTGAGATATATACCTTCTCAATAAAAGGCTCAGATACTTGTTCCTCAAAGACTTTGTGAGTCTCTGGTTGATCTCTGATGAGTTAGGCTTCTCAGACTCATCATTTTTCTTCTCAGTTGGAGCCTATTAGAAACAAACAGTTAGTCAAGTGTGTATAAAAGATATCTGAAAAGTTATGTCTTAAGAAACTGTTTTCCACCTGTAATATAGGGTCAGGTTCCTTAAGTGGTGAGGCTATGGGAGCCTCCTTCTTAGTCTCTGAGGCAAGATTTCCAGCTTCCTCTTGTTCTTTTGTTCTAATTCAGCCTGTAACAAAGAAATTTTTATAAGTAACAAGATTTATAAACATAAAATTTCACAAGTAGAGAGTTAAACCATTAAGCTACCTGAGCAGTGTCAGGCTGATTGGTCTCTGGAACTTGTGACCCTTCTATGCTTTGGTCTTCTTGTTCCATTTCAGCTTCTTTGTTTGAAGTTTCAGGTAATTCAGGCCTTTCCTAAGTGTGCAACTCAGTTGCCTCCCCTGGTTGATCATTTTGAGTAGATGCCTCAGTTTGATCCCTCTCATTGAGTTGGGGAACCTGTTCTTTTACAGGATTTTTTTCAGCAAGGAAAGTTGCTAGTATCTCATGCTGTAACTCAAGTATCATCTCAACAGCATCCACTATTGGCTGTTGTGGTTAGTGTGGTGATTCTGATCTGGATGAAGAAGGTGATGCTGGATGGGGCCTATCCAGATCTGCTTGAGACAGACTTTTAAGTGTTGAGGCAATGGCAGTATCCTCCAACACTAAGTTGCCACTCATCAGAGCATCTTCAGTATGCTTAAGTGTTACTTGCTCTGATGGTGTGTTTTGTCTAGTGACCTTGGACACAGTTGATTCTTCATCAACCTTTGAACTAGTTACTCTTTCAGCAACCTTGGGGATTATTGCTTCCCCCTCATCTTCAGATTCCTCATCGAAATCTGGGACTGAATTATCAATAATCCCTGGTGCTTCTGCAGAGAATGTTTGACGTTTCTCAATGCTTTTATCAGCATTGATAAGTTCATCAGCAAGGCACTCGGCGGCATTGATGAGTTCATCAGCAGTGGCGGCAGATATCTGAGAGTCGACATCCACAATGGGTATGTCTATTGATTTGCCAGCAGACTTCTTTCGTGAAGTTCTGGGCTTTTTGGTCGCAACGGAACCCTCAGATACCTCATCAGTCTTTCATTTCTTGGAACCTTTCTGAGATACAGTAACCTTTTTCATCATGTTCGTATACTCATATTTGTAGAGTAGGTTACTATTGGCAATGTCTGCCATCTCTCTGAGCTCAATGCCAAGGCACTCCAGTAAGTAGCAAATCTTCAGTCCATAGCTTACTGTGGCTTTTGGCTCAGCAAGGCCCTTAACAATTTTAGGCTCAAAGCCTTGTGTTGATTCAACAAGAACAACATCATCCAGCATTATTGGCTTATCTGGTCAGCTCCTCCTTGTAGACCATCAAAGCATCTGTGAAGGATACATGCCAACACATCCCAGTAAACCAACAGATGTCTGGTTCTGATGTCAGCATGTTTGAAGTCGATGGGTGTGTCTGGCTTGTCAAGATCACACACATCACTGTAGAGATTTTTGACACCCTCAAGGAGATCTTCATCCTTGGTGTCAATTTCAAAATCCTTTCCAAGATTTTGAAGTTCAAACAGCTCACAGAAAGCTGTTTCGTCCAATAGGATTTCCTGTCCTTGGACTTTGGTCTTGATAGACACTGTCTCAGTGCCTTCATAAACTTTGGAAATAATTGTGGAGTTGTTGTAAAACTCTAGGACATCCAGTGAAGAGACTCCACTGGGAAGAGCAGATAGAAAGCCCTTGATTTGTGCCTTTTCAAGCATATCAAGTACCAACTTTCTATCAGCCTGGTTTTCTATTGCAGCTACAAGGTATTCCTCAATCATGGCACCACCCCAAATCATCCTGTGATTTGAAGTCCAATGATCAGGATTGAATTCTCCAGTCAACCGTTTATTTGTTATAACCAACACTGGTGCTTGCTTTTCAGCAGTACCAGAGGTAGTAGCTTGAGATTTCTGGTTAGAAGCACGTTTTGGAGCCATCTCTTTAAATAGTGAAATTCTTTGAAAATCGGAAAGAGATTAAGGTGTGAGTTTAGTGATTCTTTGCAGAATAACTAAGCGAAGAACAGAGATTTGCAAAAAAACTTTGAAAGGTTTTTGCTATTTCTGTGTAAGTGTGAATGTTGGATTAGGCGAAAGTGATTTCTTTTGCCAAAATCCTATATATATAGCATCTTACTCTCAACAGACATATACATACAAATTGATTTTGTACATATGTATCTGTGTAAATGCAGATAGGCGTGGGTAAAATTCGTTTTGCATTGAATGCTTAGTGGGCCATGTCTGTGTTTTTACAGTCCACTATTTTATTGAGAATTGATCTCGTCTGTTAAGATCAAACGCCCATTTCATCAAGGGTCACGATTGCTTCTTCAGCAATGATCACAATCAATAATTGTAATTATGCCAAATTAATGAAATTTGGCGTAAGGCTTTCTGAATCACCTCTCTTTTCTGTGACTAGGGGACAGTCTTTGGACTTATGTAGTCAGTTAAGAGATTGTGTGTAACTTAACATAAAAATGGAAAGATACAAAACACCAGAGATGTAGTTGACTGAATATAGTTGTACCACATTTCTCTTGTGTTCCCCCTCACTAAGTGATCTAGATATCTGAGTACCTGTCTCAGAAATCTTCAAATATCCATTTTACCCTTTAACCTTTGATATCTGAGTACTCGTCTTAGATATCTTTTTGCTATGTGTTTCACCTTTTGTCTTTGATATTCTGGATTCCTGTTCCAGATATCTTATCTCTTCTTTTTCCTTTCTCATTCATACTGAGTTCCTGTCTCAGAGATTAGAACTTTTCAGTTCCTTTGGTAGCTCCATTAACCCAAGACTATGTCTCAAGGTTAAGAACCTGCTTTCTTGCAAAGGCTTTGTAAAGATATCTGCAAGTTGGTCTTCAGTACCAATCTTGAGTATCTCTATATTGCCTTTTTCAACATGGTCTCTAATGAAGTGGTGTCTAACATCAATGTGCTTTGTTCTTGCATGAAACTTAGGTTTCTGAGTTATGGCAATAGCACTTGTGTTATCACAGAAAATCGGTGCTTTCTCTTCATTGATCTCATAATCTCTGAGTTGTTGTTGTATCCACAATATCTGTGAACCACAACACCCAACAACAATATATTCAGCCTCTGTGGTAGATGTGGCAATTAAGTTTTGTTTCTTGCTGAACCATGATATTAATCTGGCACCAAGAAATTGACAAGTTCCTGAGGTGCTTTTTCTATCAAGCAATGATCCAGCATAGTCAGCATCAGAATAGCCAACTAAACTCAATCCATTGTCTTTTGGATACCACAATCCAACTTCTACAGTACCCTTTACATACCTTAATATTTTCATAGCAATGTTGTAGTGTGATTGCATTGGATTTGTCTGAAATCTAGCACACACTCCAACTGCATATTGAATATCAGGTCTACTTGCAGTGAGGTACAGTAGAGACCCAATCAATTTCCTATACTTGTGTTCTTCAACACTCTTGTCAGATTCAGTATAGGTCATTTTGGTTCCAATGCTCATAGGTATCTTAGCATTCTTTTCAGAAGGCTTTAGATTAAACTTGTTGAGCATATCCTTTGCATACTTTGTTTGACTAATGAATATTCCATCATTAAGTTGCTTGACTTGCAATCCTAGGAAGTAGTTTAATTCTCCCATCATGCTCATCTAAAATTTACTTTTCATGAGCTCAGCAAAGTCTTCACAAAGTTGCTTGTCTTTAGATCCAAATATAATGTCATCAACATATACTTGAACTAGAAGTAGTTTCCCTTTATGGTTCAAAGTAAAGAGTGTTTTATCAACATCTCCTTTTTTGAAGCCACTTTCCAGCAAGTATTCGGCTAAAGTATCATACCATGCTCTCTGAGCCTGTTTCAGTCCATACAGAGCTTTCTGAAGCTTATAAACCATTCTACTTTCTGTGGAAACCTCAAAGCCTGGTGGTTGTTCAACATAGAATTTTGACATCCATTTGATAAACTTTAAAGTCATATGAGCTGCAAAGGCTAGAAATAGTCTAATTGCGTCGAATCTTGCAACTGGAGCATATGACTCGTCAAAATCTAGTCCTTCTGTCTGGGTGAATCCCTTGGCAACCAACCTTGCATTGTCTCTGGTTATTTTACCAGACTCATTCATTTTATTTCTGAAAACCCACTTGGTTTTAATTACAGATATTCCGCCAACAAATGGAACCAGTTTCCAGACTTTGTTTCTCTCAAATTGATTCAACTCTTCTTGCATTGCAGAGATCCAATCTTGATCCTTCAATGCTTCTTCTATAGTTTTAGGTTCAATATTTGAGATGAAACATCCATAAAGAGAGTCAGCAATTGATCTCCTAGTTCTAACTCCTTGGTCTAAAGGACCGATCACATCCTTGGCAGGATGATTTCTTATCCATTTCATAATAGGTTTTGAACTAGTAGGATCAATATGATTTTGATCTGAATGTGAATCAATATGATCTTGATAGGATACTTGTGCAACATCTGAGATATTTGGCACATGGGAAATGCCATGGATATCTGACACTTTTTTAGTGTTAGAGATATCTGAAATTTGATTTTCAGCAATCTCATTCTCAGAAACCTCTTCATGATAAAGGTTCTCAGTAACCTGTTCCATTTTTGGAATTCTCATAGGAAATTCTTCATCATGTCTTAGAGTCATCTGGTTGTTACTAAGCAATGGTTGCTTTTCATCCTCTAAGTGAATGATAGAGTTGTTTTCTTTTGAGGATTCTTCTTCAGAATCTTTAATCATTAGATCTTTGAACCTATCTGAGAGTTCTTCATTCAAGAGTACTTTCTTGTTTCCTTCGTAGAAGACAACATGAACATATTCTTCAATTTTTTGCGTTCTTTTGTTGTAGATTCTGTAGAGAATAACCAAGAAATACTCCTTCATCTGCTTTTGGTTCAAATGTTCTCAAGTATTCTTTTCCATTGTTAAGAAAAAACATCTGCAACCAAACACCCTTAGATGTTTGATACTTGGGGGTCTACCAATCAAAAGTTCATAAGGAGTTTTGTCATGGTGATTGTTAATCAAACATCTATTTTGAGTGTAGCAGGCTGTGTTAACAGCTTCAACCCAATAGATTTCACTTATTTCATTGTCAACAAGCATTGTTCTTGCTGCTTCTTTTAGGGTCCTATTCTTCCTTTCAGCAACACCATTTTGTTGTGGTGTCCTTACAGAAGATAGTTGATGTTGTATACCTTTGCAGGTACAAAACTCTTTTATGTACTGATTCACAAACTCAGTACCATGGTCTGTTCTGATTACAGATACCTTGTCATTTTTCATGACTTCAAGATTATTCAGCAAGTTGGGTATCTCAACCCTTGCATCAGATTTATGTTTGAGAAATACAACCCAAGTGAATCTTGAGTAATCATAAAAAACAACCAGACCATACTTCTTTCCTGCATAGCTAGTTACAGAGGATTCAAAAAGATCCATATGTAACATTTGCAGTGGCCTTTCGCTGGAGTGTCTAGTTTTAGACTTGAAAGATGTTTTGGATTGTTTTCCCATTTGGCAAGCTGAGCATATACCATCTTTCTATATACCATTTTGGGTAAACCAACCACCAATTCTTGCTTGGCTAGCTTGTTCAGAGTTTTGAAGTTCAAGTGACTCATTCTTTTATGCCATAGCCAGTTTTCTTTAGTGTGGCTAGATTGACTCACCATGAGACATTCTTCAGTTGTGTCAGATGCCCAGTCAGCAACATAAAGATAACCAAGACTGTCTGCTTTGACTCATTGTCAATTACTTTGCATAGTTTTGACTTGATCTTTACAGTGTACCCTTTGTCTACCAATTAACTCATGCTTAGGAGATTATATTTCAATCCCTTTACATGTAGTACTTCAGAGATTGTAAGAGCTCCAAACTTCAGATTGCCAAAACCTATGGTTGGATTTTCATCTCCTCCAGCAAATCTAATAATTGGTCCTTTATCGCATTTTCTGTAGTTAATCAGATTTGCTTTGTCTCCTGTCATGTGCTTCCCACATCCACTATCAAAATGCCACTTCGGGTTCTTCCTCAGAGTGTTATGCACAAGACAGGAAACATGGAGTTAGGCTCTCATTCCAATAATGGAACCTTCTGGACTAAAGAATCTCCATGTAGGAATCCATTTCTGAATGAACTTCCTTGGGGTATTCTTTTGTCTTGTTGGAACATAAGGAGGAATTAAATGATTAGTGTCATTATCATTTAAAGCTATTTTCCTTCTTGGTGTGTTCCTTGGTGCTCCTCGTGGTGCTTTCAGATACCTGTCAGATTGCTGAGTCTGCTTTTCAGCAAACTTAGCTTTCCTTGCCAGACTTCTTCTAGCCCTGGCATTCAGAGTGGTCATAACCTGTTCTTTCTTCCACTTTTGATGATTGCTATGCGCAATCCTGGCTTTCATCCATCATTTTTGCTCTTGTTTATACTCATGAGCGAGTTGTTTCCCGATGGCTTTATAGCCAATGCCATTTCGAGCACCTGGTGCTATCTGAGTTCTTTTCTCAGCAGCTTTGCTAGTCTCTGGAACGTCTTTCTTTCCAGAAAACGTGATGTTGGAAAATTTGCCTGCTCCTGCAATTTTTCCTTTCTGAGAGACATAGCACTATGGGTTATTACACTTTTCAGTGTTATGTTTCTTTACAGAAATATTCCCAATAGTTTTCTTTTGGACTTGTTTTTCGCACAATGGTTTGATCGCGACTGCCTTTCCTTTGTCAACAACCTTAGCTTTCTGACCAATGCTGTAGGTTATTTGAGAACTATTTTGCTGAGCACTAACAAACGTTATTCTTTCGTTACTCTTATTCAGAGTAGTAGAGCTATTTGTTTGTGTGTCCAGCCCAAGTCCTCCCTTTTCTGAAGGGTCTCTTAAATAAGAGTGCACTTCAATAAGATTGTCACTAGCTTTGGCATAGGATTGAAAAGATAATTCTTTCTTCTCCTCATTTTCAGAAAGAAGATCTTTATTTTCCTTTTGGAGTATATCCATTGCCTTTCTGTGTAACTTCTCCGTTTCAGATATCTGTGCTTTGAGAAATACATTTTCAGCATCCTTTTTCTCAGATACTTTGAGTAATTGTGAATTTTCCTTCTCAAGAGAATTCTTTTCTTCTTCAAGAATGTCGGCTCTAGCTCGGATCATTTGAAATTCTCTTTTGTAGAGATCAAGTTCTCTTCTGAAATATTCTAAATCTTTGATTTCTTCCTCATCACTCTCATAATTTATGAATTGAGAAATGTTGGTTACCTCATCAGCCATTAGGCAAGGCTCAATGTTGGAGCAATCTGGATAGATCTCCTCAGCAACCCCACATAATTCCCTTTTCTTTTGACCAAAGTCAACTAGTTCATGAGTGATGCCACATAATTCTGGAGAAGGTAGTTTGGAGTCATCTGAGTCTTCTTCCTCAGATTCTGACTCAATATTGAGAGCATCCAATTGGATTTGAATCTTTTTCCTTTCTTCAGTGAGCAAAGCTCTCTGACCTCTCTTGTATCTTTCTTGTCACCAGTCATTAGCTTATTGAAAACAGAACAGTCTCTTTTAAAATGACCAGGTTTCTGACAATAGAAACAGATATCGTTTCCGATTTCTACTTTCTCAGTACTAGATGCTTGCTGAGCCGGTTTGTTCACCGAGCTTGACAGCTGCATATTCTTGTACTGGTGATAGTTTGAGCCTAGATGCTTTTTCAGCTTCTCTTTGGCTTTTCTTCTCTCAATCTCCCGACTGACATATTTTCTCATTTGCTTTATAGAATGAGCATCTTCCTCATTCATTTCCTTGTTATCTTCTTTTTAGAATTACCTTGTGTTACTAAAGAAACATTGTGAACTTTCTCAGTAATTGTTTGTTCTCTCTGAGTATTTTCATAGTTGACAGTAGCTAAGTGGGAAAAGAGTTCTACTGGAGTAATATTTGGCATTCCTTGGTTGAAATAAAAATACTGAGTGTGTTCCCAGTTTTGATTCAAGCTTTTCACGATAGTCTTCACCTTTTCAGAGTTAGAGTATCTCTCACTTTCACCAAGTGCAGCCATTTCAGTCATCAGTGTTGTAAATCGAAAATCTAGTTCTTCAAGAGTCTTAGTGGGACCTTGTTTAAAGTTTTGGAATTTAAGCTTCAAAACGTCGAACTTATTTTCCTTTGTTTTCTCAGTGCCGGCACAGATTTCTTCAATTAGTTGCCAGGCCACTTTTGCCATTTTTTCACCCCACAGTTTACACTGTATGTGCTCTGGAGTGGAACGTATGATGATATTGTGATCCTGACCATCTAGTCGATTTCTCTTGGCATCTTCCGTTGTCCAAAGCTCTCTGGGCTTTGGCTCATAAACAATTTGACCAGTAGGTCTTCCACTGGTTGAAGCACCTGTTTGTGAGGAACCACCACTTGGTTCTTCATCAGTGGGAACTCTATCTCCACCATTAGAAACCTCCATGACCTGCTTGAGTTGTTGAATGACTATGGGGCCGTTCTTTATTACTTCGATCATTTCGTCACTGATGGCTTCTAGGTGGAGCATCATGTTGTTCTTCCATTTCTCATAATTCTCTGGCTAGAGAATTGGAGCATCACTTAAAGACATCCTGCAGCAAACACACTAAACAGACAAATCAACTGTAGGTGAAAAACAGTTAGTGGGCACTTATCTAGGATCTAGGTTTAGTGCAGAAGGCTTGGGAACCTCTTGCTCTGATACCACTTGTTGGTCTAGATAAAGGCAAAGGGAAACGACTAGAGGGGGGGGGGGTGAATAGTCTTTTACAACTTTTGTCGATAAACACAATTTCTCAGATATCTGATACTTAATTTCAGAGAGCGGAAGACTTTTCTGTGATAAGTGGACGTGCTCAACAAGATATGTGTAAATACTCAGCAAGGTAAATAAAGCAAGTAATAAATTGCCGAAAGTAAATAACACTGATCTTTATAGTGGTATCTGAAGGTGGCGTAATCCTTCAACTAATCCACTTCGGCCTTTCTCAGACCTAGAATCCACGAAGACAGATAATTGAGTTCACCTTACAAATATCTTCTCTCGATTCCTAAATACACTAGGTTCCTAACCAAGTGTTCCCCCTGAGTTATTCCCCGGCTTTCTCAGCCAAGTACTTCCCATACTCAGAAACCTTTGAGCTATTCCTTAGTTTCCCAAACTATGTGCTTCCTATGCTCAGTAACCTTGGAGTTATTCCTTAGTTTCCCAAACTAAGTACTTCCTATACTTCACGCCGTTTAAGGTGTTCGTTAAGTTAGTTTGTCAAGTGAGTAGTCTTTATAACATTCTCAGTTATGTAAGAATACTTGATAGAACAAGAATCACTTAACACACTTTACAATGTGTGGTGATATGTTCTTTACTAACCCAAGTCTATGTTAAATGTTCTGGAGAATGAAACTTAGATACTTGATCCTTTGATTCAACTCTTTCACAGATAGCAATGCTTGTTAAGGATCAGGACACTTAGAACTTTAGTGCTACTTAGAATTCAAGAGCTTAGTTGCAACTGTAAGCTAAAGAGTAAGTAGGTTTAAGGCTTGTATGCTTGAATGAGTTCGTCGATGTAAGTTCTTGGCGTGTTTAGTGTGTGTATTTTCAAGCATTCTAAGTGTTGATATTTATAGTTGAAAATCATGCCGTTTGAATAGTATCCGTTAGGCTTAATGAAATTCAAACTATTGATATATGTAAATAGTACTGCAGAAGACGTTGCCTCTTTTAAAAGATTTCCTCTTTAGTTCAGATGTCTCTGTCTGCACATTTATTGCATTGTACTATTTTTGTCCTGTAGTGCCAACAGAACTATGCATGCTTTCTGAAGCATTGCATGCCCCTTTCCAGAAACCTTTACATCTCCAGATACCTGTTGAAACATTGTTTCCCAGAAACATAGTTTTATCCAGGATATCTGAGTGTAGATATCTGTGGGCACTTTTCCTTGTTCAGAAACCATGTGTTCTCAAATATCTTTTGCAAAACTTGTTTATTGAGAAACACTTGTAGATATCTGGACATAGGTATCTAATAACCTTCGTCTTCAGCAATCTTGTGCAGTCTTCAAAACTTCAAATATTTGTTGAACTCTCCTGCTGGATGCCTTCTTCTTGGTCTTCTTCAACGATATAAAAATTACATTCAGAGACCTAACATCCTATACAAGATTTGCTAGACTAACATACTTAGTGATTTTCCTCTTTTACATTGTTCAAGTGAACCAAGAGTACTAACCACCTTTCTGTGCTAAGATAAATCATTAGGATGCTGATCAAAATCTAAATAGATATTCCTAACAAATGGAAAGAGGACGGATCGTGGGGTCCGCAAGAAGATCCTCCTCCAAAGTATTGCTGCCAGATCCATCTGAGCTTTGCGCATCTGCTCCACTCCCGCTAGGCGCTCAGTCGCCTTTGTTTTCGAGTTTAAAAAGTGAAGAAAAAAGGGATCTCCAATTTTCCTACTCGGCAGGGCTTGCCGCGGCAAGGCTCGTTTAGAAGTTGTTCTCACCGCGGCGGACCCTTCTTTCCAGCAAAATATTTTTTTTTGAATTTTTTTTATTATATATATATGACAAAAATATAACTAAGTGAATCCAAATCAAAAACAAATAACTAAATTACGAAAGCAGTAAATTGTTCAAAATGCAATGCAATTAATTGAAAAACAACTTTTTGTAATATCCCGAAATTTTATTGTACCGTCTATATGAATTTAATTTGGAGACTAGAAATTATTTGGACTCGAGTTGTTGCACGGGTTTTATTAGTCACTATTTTATAGATCGATAATCTGAGATGGGCTAGGTAATTTTATTGGATTGGGCTTGGACTGGAGTAAAAGCCCAAAATAGTATACTGAGATTGGACGGGACTGTGCAATTGAGAAAGTAATTACTATATGGACAAGTGTTAGGTTATTTATATACAGACTCGAGTCCTTGAAGAGCCAAAGATCAACAGGCAATGCTTGTGCCTTATTGCTAGATTAAGATTGGAACAGGACTACAAGGAATGAGATTTATAGATGCTCTGTTGTACCACTATGAGATATTATTATGTATTTGGGGATTAAAGGAAGGCTTCGTCTTGGCTGAGCCCATCTTACGATAGACGGCCGGTCGCGCCAAAGTTTTGGTTTTGGGGCGTGACACTTTTACCTCCATGCATCTTATAGTCTATGTGCAAAGCGATAAATCATGCTTTTGTTATAGTCGTTAGCGTCGACTTTTCATTTTCTTCATTCTTTCCCCACATCGACGGCCCGGGCCTTCTCTATGGTGCTCGGGAACTTTCCTTGCTCCCGTCTCTGCGACTGCCCACTAGCTCTCCGACCATGTTCTCAATTCTTTTTGCAGTAGTTTCAAGTACCTCAAACCTCCTATCATTCTGCTCCTGGACCTCGTTTGAGTGTTTGTAAAAGCGATCCGAATTTTCCATGATCATCTTGATCTTACCAGAAAGATAATCTTTTGTTGCTCCACCCTAGCCAGTCATCTCCTGGGGTACCCCGCTGGGTTTTGCAGGAGGCACATAGTGTTCATAATTGTTGTTGGCATAGCTCAACAACCTACGGTCTCCATATTCCGCTTGGTTCTTGAATTGCACGAACCTTGGCGCCTTACCCCTTGCCTATCGACCCAGTTCACCTCCTCCGCGAGGTTTGGGTTCATCTCCTTGGCTTGTTGCAACCTACACAAGTTAGCACCGTGCCCAATGTTATAGCACACTCCACATACCTCATTTGATTGGAGGCTCGGTGCGGTAACTGTCGCAGTCAACTAGGCCTGCTGCATTGCCTCTAGCATTTGGGTTAAGTTGGGGTTGGGAACCCCAACTTCTTCGGCTGCTCTGGCTTCACCCTTTCCTTTCTCACGACCCTGAACACCCTTATGTCGAGATGCTTGTGCCAACTTTTCAAAGGCCGCCTCGATCTCTTCTGCCATGCTTAGCATTATAGAGCCACCCAAGCTCATATCCACAAGCATCTGCATTGTTGTATCAAGCCCCTCGTAGAAGCTCTGACACATGTCATCGTGTCAAACCGATGGTGTGGACATTGGGCCAGCAGGTACTTAAAGCCCTCCTTGGCCTCGTACATACTCTCGTCGTATCGCTCCTGGAAGTGGGCTATTTGTCTCCTCAGGTTCGAGGTCTTCGAGTATGAGAAATACTTCCCCATGAAAACCTTGTACACATCCTCCCAGGTCCTCAATGAGTTCTCCAGAAGGTGCAGGAGACATGTCTTTGCTAAGTCCTGCAGACACATAGGAAACAATTTCTTACGGACATCTCCGTCTGTTACTCCGTTGTTCCTGCCTATCGGGATCCGACCCACTAACGCCTCGAACTCCTTGAGAAACTGCATCACATCCTCGTTGGCATGCCTATCGTGGAAGTGATGGTTCTTGATCTCCAAGTTCCTCGCAGCTGAAGAAAGCTCGATCGGAGATCCGAACACTTGCACCGTGGGTTGCATGTACTCCACAAACTCCCGCCGAGGCACACCAGTGCTTGGAATAGCATCTGCAAGTGCGTTGGCCACCGCATTTGCATCAATGGTTGCATTGGCGCTGGTGCCTTCTTTCTCCATATCAACTTTCTTCAAGTTTCTTCTTCGTTCCTGGATTAGCCTCTCCACCTCGTCGTTATGCGCAGTCAACGGTGATTTCAACGATCGTCGCCCTCGCATACACCTGATATGAAACCAACAACTGATCTCAAAAGCAGGACCAGTTCCTATAAGTTAAATTAGAAGTTTCAATCCTAACGAGGCAATACAACTATTTTTGGATTTACTGAAATTTTTTGATTTTTTCTTTTGTTTTTAGAAATATAAGAAAAATAAAAACAAATGCAATGAACACAATTGATCCTACTCTAAAAGAACGTAGGAATCAATTCCCAGCCAGCGGCGCCAAATTTCTGATGCGCTTAGAAATTACTACTTATATTAGTCCAAGTAGAAAAAGCGGTTGTTAAAGACAATGATCTTAACCACAAGATCGTTCTCTCGAGGAATTGATTAATCTAGTTCAATAGAATAGACTCGCTTGCATTGGTTGTAAACAGATAGTGTGGATAGTGATACTTCAACCCTAGAATAAAATCTAGTAATCACAAGACAAGGTAATACCTAGATCATGCAATTCTACAAACAAAGAAAATACATCATTTCATGAAGTGTGCTGATACGAGAATGACCAATTAAGGATACACTAGTCGCAGTTCATCACCTTGCTATTGCTAGTTCATCCAAATAAGGGCCACAAGTACGTAATTACTACAAAGAGCCTGTCACGAGCTATGCAATCATACGGATATAGACTAATTAATGATTAAGCATTAACAAGTTCACACCAATACAACATGCAATCTGTAATGGAAGGTAACAACATGTCACGTACAAAGTAAATAGTAATTGTATGATTGATACCTGGACATGTCTAGGACAAGAGATCGTCTGAAAGGAAATACTTCTATTGAAAGAGAGATTGAATCTCTAGAGTTTTTACAATGCTTGAATTGAGAGAAAATATACATAGAAGGTATGAAGATATGAAAAATACTGGATACAAGTGGCCTATTTATAGGACCAAGGAAGTAGAAATTTGAAATCATGGGAAAAAATTGCCAGAAATCGTGTTGAACTGGTCATCTTCAGCTCTCACCGCGGCGAGCTTCCTTTGGCTTCCTGGCTCGCCGTGGTCTGGTCTTCCGCGAGACAGTTCGTGTTCTGCTTTGCTTGTCTGGACCGTGGTGGGCCTCCGTGTTGATTGAGCTCACCGTGGTGAGGTACCCATCTGGGGAAACTCCCTTTTTTCCCACTTTAAATTATTTTAATCTTTATAAAGTAAAGGATCTTACTTACAATTATATTTTTGTTGGTACTTATCTTAGGTATATTTCTCTTATTATATTATACTCTTTAGGGGCTAAACTGAGTAACTCCTTGTTTCAAGAAAGAAAAGTTTTAGGTGCCTTCCTACGCCGTGTGCTCCATGTAATAGCGTCTTTTATATTTTATTTGCGGTTGTTTTTATTAAAAAGTTAGTTATGTTTTGTTCTTCTTTACTGGTAATTATTTGGATAGTATTTTCTATTAATTCTAGGACCTTTTCTCTTATTTCTTTACTTTGATTTAGATAAAGTATACTTAATACATAGTGAACTAGTACACGAAAACAAGGGCTGCCTCTAATACTAAATAAATTATTACTACCGTCTAGAAAAGGTTCTTGTCCTTTAAGTGTCAAACAAATAATAAAGATGCATTATAATTAGGCTTTATTTAAAATATCTTGTTTTAACCCAACTGTGAAAATATTAAATGTGACTTTTATAACTCCTTATCTTGTAGGGCGGCAGTTTCTGTACTCTTCATGAAGAAATAAGACATTTATCAACAATGTTTCTTTACCTTATACAAGTGTATATCTTTCCTACAGTACATATTAGTTCTTTCCCCATGTTAGTATTCAAATAGATGGCTTGGCTTAGAACAACATGTACGCAAATATCTTCTCTATTTGATTTGTCTGTATTGTTGGTAAAGTCATGAACTACATACAAGAGAATAGGACTCTTTACTTTTTTATAACCTAAAAGTACAACTGCCCATCAGTTAAACATAATTAGTAATTATCCGCTTTTCCTATTTCCTTTCTGGAATCGTCCGGATACTCGGAGAACCTATCTTAGTTATAATACCTCATATAAGTACACATCACTAAAAGTAAAGGAATACGATTAATCAAGGTAGAGTTTTCTTATATTGTGTATATACTGATGCTGGTACAGAACATATCCTATAATGTACGTTTAACACGATTTGGACTGCTACATCCTCTCCTCATACATTACGAAGTTTTAAAGGAGTCATCTTTTAAATCTAATTCTAGCGTACCAACAGGATAGGATAAGTCATAACCTTCTGGAAGCCAACTGTGCCTGATTTGTAGTAGATGAATACTAGAAAATGAAGAGTAATTACTCCTACATTCTAACTCTGCTTTTGTGCATTTACTTCTGTTTTACTAGGACTGGGTATATTCTACTTCTTTCGCTTACTAGGGTTTTTAGCTTATAGATATATTTCATTTACGTATATTTTAACGTTCCTATTTATTTGTTCGAGGCAATTTATCTACATGTTAATTATACTAAGTAAGAGGAAGTCAACCATAGTATTGGAATATTTGGTTGTTTAGTTAGTATTCAACTAGAAGAATACTCTTGTCTTTATACTTTGATGAAGGAACCCCTAATTTGGTTGGACCATAAAAAAAAATAAGAAAGGATAAAATTAGGAGATAAAAGTGAAAAGAGGTGGGATTCTACGGGATTAGTAGTTGGTAACATTCATTACATCCGTTTCAGTTGTAAATTTAGATAAATTATTAGAAACTTCAGAAAGCGTTGTATTCTCATATGGCACCTAATTCAGGACTTCTATTATATTCCATACCCCCAGGAACTGGGTGCAGAAGTTGCCGGTAAGGAAGAATTTACTTTAGTTTTCGGAGTGTACACAAAAAGTCTAGACCAAGTATTCAATCAATACAAGATACCTGTTATAGAGCTATATGGAATAAAAGTATAAAAGTAGAAGTATAAAAAATGGCGTAGATAACAACCGATCAATACCATTTTCATTTCAAGGAATAAGGGCAATGCAAAGTAGAAACACAGAAATGAGGACCAAGAAATCCAAAAAATTAGGAAATTAAGCACTAATTGTGGTAAGTTACATTAAACAAAATGTGCTGGAAGTTATGATGTCACCGATTTAAGCCGCCATATCTTATTCGTTACTCCGAGTTTAACCCCGCTGCTTAGGAGAAAACTATGAATAAGTCGTCTACAGCGAGAAATGTCTTTTGTAAATTATCTTATAAAGTCTTAAAATAACGTATGTCTTTCCCTTTAATAATTAATATCTTACTTCTCTCTTAGTACTATTTTTATTTCAGTAAATAGTAACTTTAGAGTAGACTTGCTTGACTTTTTTTCTTAGAACGCACTCTTACTACCATAAAAATAAAAGATCTGACAAAAAGTATGCATAATATCACATTCATAAATCTACTAAATAAAAGCTTACAAGGTTTCTTTAATGAGTACTTCTCAAGTTTTATCCTGCCTTGGCATATAGTGGTCTTCTTTCTTATATTAGGGCATCAACGCCTAATAAACTCATAAATAAAAAGATAGTAGAAATACATAGAACTTACTATTACTAACCCTAAAGTTAAGGAAGATTCCTACTTATAACTTTAAACGAGCAGGGCTTTTCTATTTTCTCACTACCCAAATTTATGCTTAAGAATAAAGGAAAGATATTTCTAGGACCAAATAAGGGAGTTATAACCTTCGCCGGAATCTGGTCAGTCAATTGATTTGTTTTTCAGAATAATAATAAAGAGACTATACTATTGAAAGTGAAGTGAAAGATAATATTCGGTATTTTGACTGAACTGAAACAACTACTAAATCCTAAGTAAGCGTGAACGTAATCCAACAGAGTCACATTTTTCAAAGACTAGGCTGTGGGCATGCTACATATAATATACCCAGACAAACTCCAAGTTTTATGAATGAAATTTTTGTTGATTGTAGAGATAGAATAGACTATATACTATAATTAAGCAATCCTAATAAAGCTCTTTTTTTCTTTTGTATTTTCTTTCTTTAAACTTTAAAAAGAGTGCATTTGTCCAATAAGTTACAACGCTTCTAGGGTTTACTCATTATAAGCAAACTATAATTACTCAACTCTGTCTATATAGGGACCAAACCAGGATAAGGCTTTGGGGATTAGGGGACCGAGCCGAAATGAATTCTAGCAATAACGTGGCGGTTGGTGGTCATGCCTTTCTCTCTATAAACGTATAATGTCGAACTATAAAAAATGGTCACTAAGAAGCATAAGGCATAATTGACATGTGTACCATTCACAAAGTACTGCTTTGATTTATTAATTATTACATTTTCATTTCTACCTCTAAGTACTCTATAATTTTATTTATATATATATTGTTAAGCATTCTTTGGGAAAGAAATTTCTGGAGTAATTGGCATAGAGTTAGAAGGGATATCCCTAGTACAGGAACATAACACTCGTCGTAGCTCATAAATTGATTGATGGAAGAATGGCTTATATTATACTATATTTGCCTTGGCATGTAAGATCAAAGTTATTCCCTCCATAGATACTAATTAGTTTTAGAGTAAAAAACCTAGCTAAATCTATACTAATATACTAAATCTATGTACTAAGACAAGACTCTATATTCATTGCACGTATCCTTTTATTCTTAGTAGTACACTTATTAAAGAAGAGGAGTAAACAACATACTCAAATCACAAACAAAAACAAGTGAGACTTCTACTAGAATATGTTGTATTGTAATAAAAGGTGTGTATAAGATAAGTTTTCAGTTGTGATTGATAGATAAAATAGGAGTTCTCTCTAAAGCTAAAGGAAAAGCAGGCTTTTCGCCTAATGAATCAATTCGAAGTAAGAATCCTGATACACATGTATTTGATAGGATAACAGCTCCCCCTTCCCTTCTTTCTATACTTTTTGTTCTACATACCCTAACTACAGGAGGAAGGGTTTCCCTTATTGATTGTTTATTTAGACTTGAATCTTGATATTTATAATTAAGATAATAATATCATGGATAAAGCTTTCATTAGACCAAAGATCCAGAAAAAAATAGTTTTCAAAAAAGCACACAGCAAGCAAGTGTTTTATGAGGTGTGTCACACGGTATAGTGTATACTAAGAACAACTAATATTTAGGAAGAGAAATAAGATCAACATGTATATTTAGGGATTTGTAATATAATATGAAAATAACTTCTTTGTAAGGACTTATTATAGGCTGGCTTGAAGTAAATACAACTCATGTAGGAATCTTAGAGTATATTAAAAGGACACCCTCTTCTTCTTCTATCATGTTTTATTATTTTATTAGAAAGCTTGTACTCGTAAAAGACACAAATTTACCTACCCAAGCAACGAAAGTATTCTCTGTGTGTGTATCTGTGCGAGACTTTCGATTTTATTTGGTTGAGGCATTCTACTGTAAAAATGAAAGGATAAATTTACCAAATTAGATATAAAAATTTGATTCAAAGTAAGCGACCCCTAATCAAAACTTGTTGTGTTTTCAGATAGGATTCTAGAAATCTGGGTGAGCAATGATCTAGTTTCCAAAAGTATAGACCTTTGATTTACTGGAGTAGTTTTATCTAATGGATAGTTAGAAAATAATATAGAGACACGCAAATTTTATAGTTTCCTTACAGTATTGGATGTCGTGATTTTTTTTCATTTTCAAACAAACATCAGTAGTTGAAGACTTTTCTATTTTATTTCAAAGGTATATTTATTTAAATATTTAAAATATTTATTATTATAGCCCCAGAAAGTGTATTTTTTAGAAAACTGGTGATATAAGTTTGAGTCCTTAACTCTTTTTTATTTTATAAGCTCTAAGTGGAACCTTATGTGGGTTATCTGAGAAGTTATTCTTGATAATAGTAGCTAGCATGTGTTGGAAATGGATTCGTATTTTACATTTTCTTGAGTTTAACAAGATTTTGTTAGCGTTGGTAATAAAAAACCTGCAAAATACAAAAATAAAGTTCTGGGCCATTTCCTATTAGATCCTTTATTATTCCCTTTCTAATTTTATAGCTATATTTACTACTACTACCTTACTAGGCTTTATTCTAGCTTAAGGCAAATATGACAGGTATACAATGATAATTCTCAACGAAGGAAAGGTAAGACTCGTTGATAAGAAACTAGAGAATATGCTATCAGCCACTTATTTAAGACCTATTTTAATATAATTAATAGTGGCAAATCATAAACTGTGATATAAGACATAACATAAGATAAGACATCCTTCTATCTAGAGTCTACTTTTTATATCTTTCTATTATTTTTCTCTTACTTTTATTATTATATATTATTATTCTAGAGGGCTAGAGGGGTGGGACTGTATAAATTATTGAATATTGGTGTTGTAAGTGTCCAGTCTTTACTTCCAGAGGAGGAAAACAAGTTAAATTTAATAAGTAAGCTCCAAGGGAAACACTTAACCTGGACAAATTCGTAGAGTCAATTTGGCATAAGAAAATAAGGCGCAGTACCAAAAGTTTTTTATTCTATTTTTAATCCCTTTCCTTTAATGAATAAGTTTTTTCTCGCATTTAAATTTAATAAAAATAGAATATATTTCGATATGATATCTCGACGAGTTAGTAATTTCTCATCTTTAGTCTTTATAATTTAGTATACCTTTTCTTTTTTAATCAATATTTCTATACTACTTACAAAAGATATTACACCATACAAGTATTTATCTACAAGTCACCTAGATAGAAAAATTATAGTATATAAAAAAGCAGTCTACCCAATTTAGAAAAGAAAGAAGATCTGCGATTTTACTACTTTATATTTAAATGGCAGCCTATTTTTTAGAATTGAAATAAAGCCGTACACTACAAGTTTTTCTACTAAAAAGACTTGCTGTTTAGTGTTGTTGTTTTACTCTCTTGTGATCAAACCTGCGATTTGTTCTTTCCGGTTAGTATATCCGTCTTTCCTTACCCAGCATGTTCTTCCAATCCAATCCTTGCTGGATTCTAAACCTTTGTTGAAAGTTATCGAGCTTGACATAGGAATCTCATATACACGCTTTACTACAAGACATACTTAAGTATACCAAATTTTAGATTACGGCGGACCTAAGAGTTGATTATATTTTTTTAATTATATAGGTACATAATTATATAATTTCTCAATAGAATTTCTCAGAATCTACTTCATTATTATATATAAGCTAATAAAACTTTATTCCCACTTAAATTAAGCGGAGATTAAGATCATTAATTGCATTTTATTTTATAAACTGAGTAAAATTATATGTTATCCATTTTCTTCTTATTCTACCTTTATCGTAACAATTACCACATAAATTTATAGATCCCTTGCATTAATTGATTGATTGAATCGACCAAGAAAGTTTAAGTTGGGACTAAATCGATCATAATATATTCGATTGGGTACACGACAATAACAGCATACATCGAGACTATACCCCTAATGAGTAGTTCTCCCTTTGAGCTAATCCAATAATACTCAAATCCTAATGCGGGTGTTTTGTTTCAAGGTCTACTAAGTTTCGACGGGTTTGGATCTTTCTCTCTTTACCCTTTACGTTACGGTCCTCGTGTTGGCAGGTTTTCGACTAAAAAAAAAAAAGGGATGATAGTCGGTAATTGTAATTGTCATTGTTTTATTCAGTGGAATTTCTTCCCCATCTTAGTCTTAGTATATAAATTAGCATAAAGAATAAAACTATTTGGCCTGCACCTTATTTATCTTTCAGGTAAAGTCATGAGTTAAGAGAACTATTTTAAGCTTAATCTTTCATAGGAGAAAATGCTCCTCGAATTTACAACACGCTTACTTGCCTCATTCCTTATAAATATCCTCATAGTTTAGAATAATTTATTTTATTATGTAAGATACTGGGTAAGAGAGCTTCACAAATCGTATTTGAAAAAATAATCAACAAATCCCTTATACTTAATAGAGCGAAATATCCCAGGAGAGGAAATCCAGCAAAAAATAAATAAATAAGTCGATAAAAACATATAAAAAAATGGTACGAATATTCTAAACTAAACTCCTTTGCTTCTAAGATATTCTAGGATTGGTATAGAGGAGACTTCTTTATCACAACAAATACGTATATTTCACCGTATACTTTTTCGGGGGGTAGTCTTACGTAGTATTGTTCTTAGGCATACTATAAATTTATGTCTCAGGAATACTATAATAAAATGCGTAAGTAATCTTGTATGCTTAGTAATCTATGTTGTATTCTTAAATATTTAGTACTTAATAACATAGGCAATTCCCTTACCCTTTGCATTCGGCACTTGAATTCCTTACTTTATGACCTTACAATGAGTCTCGACTTACTATACATAGGTCAGTAGCTACCTCTTTGGTTTGAACAAGTAAGATATTTTATGAGTCATTCTCTTTCTCTAGGTATATTTTGATATAGGTAGAACTTTACCCTATACATTCCTTACTCATGCTTAAACTTGTCTCTATCGTCTTCGGAGCACTCTAAAGGAGAAGCCCTTTATGCATGTTTCATAATATGGATATGTAAAGTCTTCCTCTTTCCCAGAAAAGCCGAAAAATAAACCAAAAGGGCATAACATGAGAACAGATCTAGAACCGACTCTTTAACCCACAAGAAGACAAGTCAGATATTATCATTAGCATAGGTTTGGATTTAGTAGTTCCTTTTAACGACTTGGCATGATTTGAATATCCCTTACTTAGAAAAGGCTAACTTGCGTTTTTACAAATTATTTACTTACACTACCAAGTTAAACTATAAGAATACTATAGAGAGCTAATAACATTAAGATACTATAAAAGGAGAAGTTTTCTAAGAATTAACTGGTGATATAAGGGAGAGATAAAGTTACTCTTCATAACATGTTGTTAGTAGAACTATATAAAGAATAAACAAGGGATTACAGAATATTAGTAGAACTGGAATTTTCCTACACCATAAATCTTAAGTAACTCCTAAATGTAAGGGATGGGGAAGAATCCGAACGAGCGCACCTACCTGTGAAAGTATACGTTTTAAGGAATTGATTCAGCCTATATAAATTGGGTACTTTACAAGGTATTCTAACTTCTTTAAATATTGATTGGTCTCAGATCAAATAAAATATCCAAGAAGGCATATAATAGGTAAGCACACCAAAGAAGAAAAATAAGAATAATAGCAGGAGTCTTTACTTGGATTAGAATAGATGCTTTATACAGATTCTTAGCTTTCCCTATATTTCGAATAGTTTTGTTTGTCTCAGAGACGTAGTACCTCGAAAAGAAAATATTACCACACATATCACATAATATAGCTTAAGAGAGATAACTAAGAGGAATTGTTTAACTAGGAAATACCGGGAAAGAATAGAATAGCATTTAAAATAGAGATATATCCCAAGATTACTAATTTGAAAACTTATGCACAAAATAGATACACAATTGGTGGTAAATGAAAATAAATATAGATATAGGTTATCCACTCATAAGTAAATTCTAAAATATGTGTCTACAACTTTGTGTTTATGCTCTCCTACCTAGTCTTTCTTCGTAATTAAGAATTTCATTGACAAGAACGGTAGTTTACTCGGTAATAGATATCCCAAAAGACTAAAAAATAATGTTTTGGCAGCAAGGAATGTTCCATAGAGTTAATTCTAGTATTATATAGAATAAGAACGAATGGAAGCGAATTGAGTAGACGAAATCAAATAATATAGTATAGGTAGGACACAGTAGTACATAAGCATAAGCATTTCTCTGCTCCTGATCTTTTCTGCCTAAAAGTTTTAAATTCCACTATAGGTTGACTCGTAAGTAGTTGGTTTCTTGTAGTAAATAGAAATGTCTAGAAAATAGGGTATTGTGTCTCATACGCCTTCGTGCGTGTCTATTATAATTAGTATACCTTACTGAAAGGAGTCCATTATTTCTTCTATTCTTCTTTAAGCCAAAGCAGTACTCGTTTCTTCTAACCAAATAAAAGAAATAAATAGTATAGAGGGTAGGTATAGAAACACCTATAATAATGTAATAGCATAACAAGGAAAGTAGAACCTATATAGTTGGCTGGCTTCTTCCAAGGAATATTATCCACATCCAAGCTTTATACTAGTTAGGACTACATATAGACTAAATGAATTGTTTTCTTAGAAGTAGAAGTGTCCCAAGATCTTCTTTATTTATGCATACTATGAATATCGCGATTTAAGGAACGCGTTCTCTTAAGTGTAATTACTAAATTTACTAGGTGAACTCTAAGTTGTGATTCGTGACAATGTAAGTAAGGTCTTGAATAAAGAAGTATACAATCAAAGGCATAGGTAGAAAAGTATGGGTTACTAAGGAAAGCGGATTCTTTAACTCTTTTTTTGTCCGTGAAATGTACTCTATTACTTTTCTCATTTCTATCTATCTCTATCTATACTCTACTAATACTAAACGACTAAATCTCGTATTTTTTTCCTTTTTCCTTACTCATTCATGAGTATACCTTGGTAAATTTCTTCTTTGAAATGACGTTATTGATATTTCTTTTCTGATTATCCTAGGAACTTCACAAAGAAAGATAAAAAAGAGAGTATATACAATTTTATTTGAGACTGCCGCTGCCTTGGATTGTCCTCCACGACTTCCTACTACTCGCTAAAAGATTACTTAAAATATTTTTCACACACCGGTTATAAACGAGCTTTTAGCCTAACATGAAACTTTGCAGTATAATCTCTGCATGGTATTTTCTTTCTATTTTAGGTTCAAATATTAGATTTATGCTTTGTTTGAAAGACAAAAAGGAACATATCCTAAATGTGGAATTTTTTCCTTGTTTCAATTTAAGAATAAAGAAATACAGTTAATAGTTAAATCAAAGACCTTATCTAGTAACTTTTTGTTCTTTAAAATCCAAATATCTCCACTTTAGAGCAAGTACTCCGCATTTACATATCTATAAATCTGGAAATAATTACGTTGTACCTACTAGACGAATTACAAACAATTCCAAATACGTGTTTGCACAATATAAAATACTAGAATAAGTTTTCTTCACGTGGTTATTTTCAGTTGTTTTTTAATACTTTTTTTCCATATTGAGTTAATATTGGCTTCTCTAAATACTTGATTTGATGTCTATTATTTATTTATACATGTTCTTTCTAGTCTTGGTCATTGAAGTGGATTAAGTAAACACTACAAGAAGCTATACACAAAAAACTATGGGAGAGTCGCGAAGCGTATATTAAAGAATAATAATAAATATAAATACTTGTGCGAATAACTGTTGTGTAGTATCTTCTTCATTTTTATTTCTATTAATTATTTTATTTATATTAATAAGAAGACCTAACTATTTTTGTGAAGTTACTGGAGTCTTTGGTACAAATACCTTAGGTACAGAAATTATGGAATTTAAAAAAGGCATTTTGCAAAGAATTCTGAGTAGAAAACATAAGAGCGTAATATAATAAGTAATAAATATTAGATTGCCTTGGTAGCTTCGTTCTTTTGAACAGAGTATGTAGTTGTTTCTGCTAAATTATAAGTACAGCACACTTAGTGTCTCGCAGATTCCCTTGTCGCTTATAGTGTACTATACATTGCTTGTTATAATCGGGATATCCTTTTTTATAGAAGTTGTTCTTTTGTTGCAATCTGATATGTAGACTTCTCTTTCATGAATTAGTTAGAATGTTCGTATAACCGTCGTAACAATTTAAATACTAGGTATTGATATCAACAAGCAACTACAAATATTAATAAGAATGCCCCAGATAGAGCTAGAGACTACAACAAATATGACACCATAATTAATAGAGGAGTACTATAATAAAAATAAACACAAGTATAGCTTAGTTCTAATTTTATTATTTTTATTATTATATTAATGTTCCTCGTGAATCTTCATTGTGAGGTAGACAAAATTATTTTGGTGTAGTATTTACAAAGTCCTATATATAGGAGTTAGTTTTTATTTAATAAACCTAAGCTCTCACTAAGAAAGGAATCTAGTTAAAAAGGGAACCTATGGGTTACTACGTGTACAATTTCCTATTTGGAGGAAGGGGGTCTAAGAACAAATAAGAAGAACCCAGTGACTACTACAACCTTACTAAACATGTCAGTAATCGAGCACAACGTAAACGTGGGAGTTATGGCGTACTTTCTCGAATATACTCTTTCGTCACAACTAAGAATAGGTAGAAAAGGAGGATTAATGCTAGAAAGAAAAGAGAAAAAGCATCTAAAATATTCGGAAACGGTCTTTATTATATAAGCGCGTACACCCGAAAGTATAGATCATTTTCAGTCAAATAACTTGAATCGATAGCAAACAAAAAGAGTAAGTGGAGTTGGCAAACTTGGTAGTTGTTTGTAGAAGAATGTAGTCCATTAACAATGTTACAAAAGAGGATATAGATTAGTATAGAAGGATCAAAGAACTAATTAATAATAAAATAACCCACACTTACAGAACGTTAGAAGCTATAAACTTTGTTTAGATTTTTGTATCCTTACTTAGAAAGTTTCCCTTAATCTAATCTGGCATAGTTAGGCTTCTTCCTTGGGATTGAGTATAGGTAGTTTGAAGAAGAAGAACATCCAGGGTTGTAAAATCATGATTAAGTGAAGAATTTATTTATTAATAACTTAAGGGTCTTAACTACTCTATTTTTTTAGGTGTTTTATCCTATCAAAGAAGTAATAAAGATATACAAAATGATCGATTTTTCGGGTCTGGCTTAGAAAAAATTGTCTAATAGAGAAATAGAAAGGGATAACAAAGGTATATTTATTACCAAAACGGAAATGAAGATATGGGCTGTTTTAAATAAGGACATGCTATTTCCATCCACAGGTGTAGACATATTTGCACCTTGTATATGGAAAATGCTATGGGTTATGTTACCTTGCACTCATTTGACGAAATTTGCGAAGAATCTTATCGTAGGTTATCATTTATTTGGCATCTTTTTATATACGTACAGAAAGAAATAGAAATGATAGGGTCTAGGATGATTAATTAGGAAGAGAAGTCATAATCAATATTCTTCAAGGTACAAAGGCTAACAACGTATACCCAACACTTTTTAGGACTACACATAGTACTGAGGTGCGATTTCGAGAGTATAGCTACCCAAACAAACAAGGTAGAAAGTCAAATAAATTTTAAGTACAGCAAAACAATGTCAATTCTTTATCATCATTCTAATTCTAAATAGAAACTTCCGAAAGGACCGGATGTTAGAATCTTATACAATTTAATATTTATAAACCAAGAAAGACTTTATCTAGGTAAATGAGAAATCTAATTACGTGAGTGTGTTGTAGTCTAGTCTTAGGTTCAGAAGAGGTATATGTATGAATAGAAAGGGGGTCGATTACTATTTAATTAGATTTTGGAGAAAGGTACCATTGTCAAAGATTAATATGAGAGGGAAGACCTTCTAAAGTTTCCTGCTGTTATGCATTCCTATGCGATACTCTTTACTTCGTTGTAGTACATTGTTGTGTCTCGTATGCATAATCAAGGAGTTGCTTTTATATCTTATTGAAGTAAACAGTTAAGGCCATAAATTATATTTTTCAAAATTTAGATTATTCTTAGGTAGAAATTAGAAAACGTATCATTCTCTAGAATATAAAAGGATTATCTATCCTCACAAGCCGAAACCTCGCACTTCCATGTTTCGGAATATGTGTTACTATAAAACAATGTCAAAATTATTGATTATCTTGCTAAACGATAAATTATGAAAAGAGTGGGTTATGTTATGATGCAGGATACTTACTTAATCTTATTCCACAATTCTATACCCTTTTATATTTAGTAAATCCTACCGTATTGTTTGTTGCTTTGATCCCAGTAGTCTAACTTTTCTCTTGTTAGAATGTTCTGATTTCTACTTTGAAAGTAAATTGCACGTTGTCGTAGTATATAACCCTATAATATTTATATAATAAGCTGCTTAGTACCAATAAAATATGAACTTTTTTCCATCTTCCTTGGCTTTTACGTCGTAGTTTATCCCCTTGATTGATGTTATATAAAAAAAATACCCTATACTTGTAAGCGTAAGTCAATATAGTTATTACGGCAATGCTCTTCTTTTCTCTTTGGTTTGAATTAAAGGAGTATTAAATTAAAGGGATACTTAAATAATCTAGTTTTTATTTACTTATTTATTTTATGACTAACTTTATAGTATCTTTTATAGTATTTAATTAAATCTTAAGAAAAAACTATAACAAAATGTTCTGGTTCACACATAAAATACTATGATCAAAGATATAAAAATAACTTAAATTGGCTAAGACACTTGTGGTTTGCGGAAAGTATAGAAAATTTATATATATATATATATATATATATAATGCAAAATCTTTCTAAAACGAATATAACGGACTCGAAATGAAATTTACGCGCGTAGTATAAGATGATCACAGTTCATATCCAGTTTACAGATAATCGCCTGTAGAAACTAGGTGCAAAGAAAGGGCAAGAGGAAAACAACTACGTGTATAATTAGGGTATCTATATTCATTTTACTTAGTATTTGTTTGCACTAACACATGTATATTATCTAGGAACAAGGCATCTCATTTTGTTTTCATACATAAATCCATTTAAATTCGTTTCTAATTTGTGCTTAAAGTGCACCTGTCTTTGCTGCTTGGAAATGCAGCACATGCAAACAACTCAATGTATAGAGAATATTTTGGTAGTATTTCAAAGACTCGTGGCCCTTTTTTATTTTATGTCAATTTGATTTCGAATGTAGATCGTTCGTGCGCCAAGTTATTAGCGGGTACTTAACTTATTACATTTACCTTGCCATCAAATAAATATAAATTAAATAAGGTAGCAGCCGCAATCAATGTTGTATTTTAAACTTATATTTTAAGTTAGGCAACTTAGGTACTATACATCTTAAACACACTTTCTCTTGGTAATGATTATCTATACCTTGTCTATAAGTTCTAAGCCTATGTTTGTTAGAACCCACAGTAATTAAAAAGTAAAATATAGGTCATATTAAAACAAAAAGCTTCCGTACATCCGGTAAATTCTCCTAAAGAAGATACCAGAAGGTGGAGGGTGTATTTGTGTAAACGTAAAGAATGTATTTGATTCTGTAGAGTCCCTGCGAACGGTTGCTTTCATAAATTTTTATTTATAATTTTATGAAATTATTTATTGTTACTTCTAAGTGTTTGTTTCGTAGTTTATATCTTAGTATAAGCATTTTAATGATAGTGCTCCTATTTTCACTCCCTTTTATCAACCTCCTTGGAGTAATGGCCCACTACTTGTGTCACACCCCAAAACCAATTCACTTTGGCGCGACCGGCCATCTATCGTGAGAGGGGCTCACGCCAAGACGAAGTCTACTTTAACCTTAATATACATCAATTATCTCGGAGTGGTATACAACAGAGCGTCTAAAATCCCATATACAACAGTAATTACAAGTCCTCAATACATAACAACAATTGCAATACTACAACTCTACAAGTAAATCTTATACAATACAACTTTCACAGAGTACGCCACAATTACTCCATAGTCTTCACTTAAATCCAGCACTAGTAACGTGCTACAACTCCAAAGTATCCTCATCCAATGTCACTTACTAAACATCTGAAAGGGTGGATATAAGGGTGAGCCTCATTGACACTTCTACCGGATCAAACAGAGTTTCAAAGATACATATATATACACACAATACGATCAAACATATACAAAAGTTGCATGGCATAACTAACGTAACATATCGGCTCAATCAGACATGATCCTATGGCCACTAGTATAAGTCCGGTGGCACAGAGGTCGGCTCACATAACATAAACATAATCCCCTATCAAAGGGGTAATATAACATAAGGGAGTCTCCAGCCAGACAAATTCCCCGAAGGGCACATAACATTTCTTAGTCACAACTGAGAGCTGAAACATAATATTTATCCATGCACTTGTACAAAATCGTTTCACACATCGCACACATCATAAAATACATTTTGGGTATTCACATACTTGATCCTTTTCGAATAGACTATGATACCAAGTCCCATATCTTGATATAATAACCATAAGTTGTTTATCAAACATTAAAACTACATATATACGATAATACGAAAATAAGAGCAAAAGTGTCAAAGAAATCCCCCTACCTTCGAAACCTTAAATTCGCTACTGGTCCGTACCATTGTGTAAAACACAACCGTCCTTAGCCAAGAGGTCTACGTTTGAATACTTCACTCCAAATCCATCAATCATCCCCGACAATTATAAAAAGAATTGATATTAATACCAAGGTAATTAATTAACAATAAACTACAACTAAATAATGTTGGTCCAGATAACGGCAAAGGAAAAGACTCGGGGGGGGGGGGGTGAATAGTCGTTTACAACTTTTGTCGATAAACACAATTTCTCAGATATCTGTGAAGATATCTGATACTTAATTTCAGAGAGCGGAAGACTTTTATGTGATAATTGCACGAGCTCAGCAAGATATAATGTGTTTAAATACTTAGCAGGATAAAGAGAACGATAAGTAAATTGCTGAAAGTAAATAACACGTCTTTTGTAGTGGTATCTGAAGGTGGCGTAATCCTTCAACTAATCCACTTCGGCCTTTCTCAGACCTGGAATCCACTAAGACAGATAATTGAGTTCACTTTACAAATATCTTCTCTCGATTCCTAAATACAATAGGTTCCCAACCAAGTGTTCCCCCTGAGTTATTCCCCGGCTCCCAGCCAAGTACTTCCTATACTTAGAAACCTTTGAGCTGTTCCTTAGTTTCCCAAACTAAGTACATTCTATGCTCAGTAACCTTGGAGTTATTCCTTAGTTTCCCAAACTAAGTACTTCCTGTACTCCACGCCGTTTAAGGTGTTGGTTATGATGGTTTGTCAGGTGAGTAGTCTTACTAACTTTTCAGTTATTTAGGAATAATCTATAGAACAAGAAAAACTTAACACACTTCACAATGTGTGGTGATATGTTCTTTACTGACCCAAGTCTATGTTAAATGTTCTGGAGAATGAAACTCAGATACATGATCTTGATTCAACTCCTTCACAGATAGGAATGCTTATTAAGGATAAGGACACTTAGAACTTTCGTGCTACTTAGAATTCAAGAGCTTAGTCGCAACTGTAAGCTATAGAGTAAGTAGGTTGAAGGCTTGTATGCTTGAATGAATAAGTTCGTTCTGTGTGTAAGTTCAAGGTGTATTTCAAGCATTCTAAGTGGTGATATTTATAGTTTAATTTGAAGCCGTTTGAATAGTATCCGTTAGGCTCAATTCAAATTCAAACTATTGATATCTGAAAATAGTACTGCAGAAGACGTTGTCTCTTTTCAGAGATTTCCTCTTTTGTTCAGATGTCTCTGTCTGCGCATTTATTGCATTGTACTATTTTTGTCCTGTAGTGCCAACGGAACTATGCACGCTTTCTGAAGCATTGCATGCCCGTTTCTAGAGACCTTCACATCTCTAGATACCTGTTGAAACATTGTTTCCCAGAAACATAGTTTTATCCAGGGTATCTGAGTGTAGGTTTCTTAGATATCTTTTGCGAAACTTGTTTATTGAAAAACACTTGTTTCTTTAAGATATCTGGACATAGGTATCTGATGAGACCAATTTCCTTCCTCTTTAGCAATCTTGTGCAGTCTTCAAATCTTCAAAATTTGTTGAACTCTCCTGCCGGATGCCTTCTTCTTAGTCTTCTTCAAAGATATAAAAGTTACATTCAGAGACCTAACATCCTATACAAGTTTTGCTAGACTAACATACTTAGTGATTTTCCTCTTTTATAGTGTTCAAGTGAACCAAGAGTACTAACCACCTTTCTGAACTAAGATAAGTCATTAGTTTGCTGATCAAAATCTAAACAGATATTCCTAACAAATTTACCCCTTTTTGATCAGTCAACGATGACTATCTTTAAAACCTATTACAACTTGGAAGAGGGAACAATCCAACACTTAATCATTTCTTATGATCTTTTCATTTCATCTAATTAAGTGCAGAAAGTAAACATCAACCAAATCACAAGGTGTGATCTTTGCTGACAAGTTATCTTTTTATAGATTGAAATCTGAGAGTAGGTTCATCAGATATGTTACATGGAAAGTTCATAGATAACTGAATAAATAAAATACATTTCAGTACAGTCAGCAAGATAAAAAATTACATAGTAAACTAGGACAACAGGAGTAACCAAGCTCCAAGTAGACATCCTAATAAACTAGTCTTCAAGTCTTCAATCAGCAGTTCTATGGATCAATTAGCAAATTCCCTATCCCCAAACCTTTTGATATCATCTGAGTAGTTATAGAGCAAGGTCCTGACTATCATCTCAGTGTTTCTGGCAAATCCACATACTTCCTTGTAGGTTTTGGTGGGATTCTTCTTGGCAAAGTGTTTGACCCACACATATTTTTCCCATTTCCAGGCATGCTCAATTTTGATATCTGATAGGTTGAAGTATTCATATATGATCCTCAGATATCATATGTCACCCTTGTATTGCTCTTGAGTTATGTAAAAAGACTCATAGGGTTCCACTGCAAGTCTTGCTCTTGTGCCTGTTCCAGTGATGTTGGGAATTCTGTGCACATAATCTGGCTTTCCATAAGGACAATCATCAGAGAGGTCCTTCTTCATGGCTTCTATTCTCTTGATTACTTCAAAATCCAACCAGGCTTTGATGTGGTTGGTGTTAATCAAGACTGGCTTGTCTTTTATCCATGCCATGAGTTGTTTATGGATTGGTTCTGGAAATTTTTCATTTACCAGTAAGTGCTTGAGTTCCAGAATCCAGTAGCCATTCTTTTGATTAATACACTTGTAGACAGAGGAGTCATTGTTGGTTTTCACATACTCAATCTTGGCTTCTTCAGGCCTGAGTGGTAGTTGAAGTTTTCTTTGTTCAGCTCTCAGCCTGTTCCACCTTTATCTTGAATTCTCTCTTGGGGCATTATTTGCAGAATCACCCTGGATTGACTTGGTATTTCCAGAGGGTGTTTTAGCTGCCATTGGCTTTGCAGCTAAGGGCTCAGTTAGGCTATCAACCCTTTTTCTCTTTCTGTGAAGAGGAGCTTCATCTTTATCCTCATCTTCATCATCATCCTCCAGATTTCTCTTTAGGGTGATTTGCAGCCTTCTTCATTGCCCTAGGATTTGATTTGTCCTTCTTCTTCTTCTTCTTCAGAAGACTCATCAACCCCTTTCACTTGTCTTCTCCTTGGAGCCTTCGTACCTCTTGGAGGTTTCTATGCCCTGGCCCTTGTTGTCATTCCTTTTTCAGGAAGTTGTTGAGTAGTGGCCACTATCTGTAGAGTAGTATGACTGGAGGAGGGCTCATTTATTTTGAGAGGTGGTTGTTCAGTTTTTCTTTTGTTTCCTCTCCCTCTTCCTCTCTGAGCACCTTGAAATCCTCCCCCCTTAGTCATTGTTGACTGACTAAGAATCACAAAAGATTTTGAAAGGGAGTCAAAGTTGCCGTGCAGATAGTTGTCAGCAGCAACCAACATTTCCAGATTAGCCTTGAGCTCCTGATTTTGTTTGATAAGACCATTGTCCTTATCAGTGAGCTTTGCCAATGGACCTTGAATAGCATATGCTTTTCCAGCAGCATAACTAGCCTGTTCAAAGGCTTTTGCAGCCAAGTTTTGGTCATCATCGCTAACCATGCCAAGGTCTTTCTGAGCAATGACCAGACTGGTTGTTCTTTGAGTGATGAGCTCAGTGAATTTCTTAATCTCTGCAGGGACTGATGCAATGGCGGCTTCATTCTGAGAAGACAACTCCTTGTTCATTTTAGCCAGGACTTGATATCTGTCAAGTATTCATTGGAGTTGACATTTGGCAGCCTGTTGAAAATTTCAGGAGAAATTAGCTTCCTTTTCAAATGAGACACCACCAAATGCTCATTTCGGTGTTTTGCCAATTTCTTCTCTTCTTCATCATCTGACTCATCAGCCGAGTGATCTTCATCCTGTTGGACATTTTCATCAATGTTTTCTAGTCCAGCAACCATCTCAGAGATGGGCTTCTTTCCTTTTAGTGAGGAGGATGGTACATCTTTTGGTGATGCAGCCTTAGCATCATGCTTGTCTTTAGATACTTGCTCAGTATCTAATTCCTCAGCAATTGCCTAAACAGCAAGCTGGAGTTCTTTCATTTCAGCATAAGCTTCCATTTCCTTGATGGTTTGATCTTCAATCTTTTGGAGCTTTTCTTTGGATTCAGCTATCTTCTCTTCCAGTTGAAGATTTAGCTATTGCTCTTCCTCCAACAACTGTTTGAGTTGAGCAACTCTGGCTTGTGCATTCAATATTTTCTGAGTGTTGTCCTCAGAGTGCTCAACTATTTGTTCAGTAGTCTTTTTGTTGGGGAGATGGATGGGTTGATTTTTGAGGAGATGGAGGAGGGGATTTTTGTGATGTCCTCTCAGTGTGCTTTTCAGCAACTGAGGCATTGTTTCCTTTTGCAATCCCTCATGTCCCTGGTGCAGGGGCATCCTCATCATCCTTCTTATCATCCTCATCCTTGTGATGGTCAGAAGGAGGTCTGATCCAGACAATGGTCCGAGCACCATGATGGTCCAACCCAGAGACGTTGATTCGGACGTATGACTCGGACCTCATAAGGAACCAAGTGAACTAGCACCAAGAGAGAAGGCAGGGTCCGAGGCTAGCAAGGTCCTAACCAAAGTACTTTAGGAGGTTGTTTAAGTTATCTTACTTTCAAGTGAGTACCGCTCGGACCATAGCTCCGGACCTACCCTTTCGGACGAATGTCCGAAATGGACATCAGAAGCCTCTAATCTCTCGAGAAAAGAGTTAACTACCTTTGAAAGCCCATATGGGAAATGGGTTAAGTCTACTTAATGGGTCATGGGCCTACCAGAGCCCTGTTGGCGTGATCTGAGCCTTACACTTGGCACGATCTAGTGAAGCCCTTCCTTTTTGGGAGAATCCTAAATATATGGCACACACTTCCATGTAAACGGTAAGTCATCATTATGACAGAGCAGATCTTCAGTCTCTCTCAAGTAATGTCTTTACCCGGTTTGATATTTACCAAACCGGATCTACGGTTCTAACACCCCCCCCCCCCCCCGCCAAAGTTACTTGTGCTGGTTCTTACCCTCTACTTCTTTGGAGTGCTTTTGGACCTTAGCTTTTGGACCTTTACTTTGTCGCTCTACAGTGATTTGGACTTAGGCGATTTAGGAAGAACTTATTATGTGTTTGGGGGACTTTACCCTCAACAAGACCTTTTTCCTTAGAGTTAGTAGGAGGAATTTCGATATTTAACTCATAATTTTTTAAAATATTCATAAGGTTTGTAAATTCATAGTTATCAAATTGAGAGATATTTCAATGGCAATTTTCTTAGTTTCAAATCGTTTTGACAGAGTTCTAACAGCTTTATAAACCAAGGTTTTGTTTGAAAAAGGATTACCTAACAGAAAGCTTTCATTGGAAATATCCAACAGTTTTTCAAAGTAATTAGAGATTGATTCATCATCCTCCATTCTAAGATTTTCAAATTCGCTAAGAACCATCTGAAGCTTAGTTTCTTTCACACTTAAATCTCCTTCACAATGCCTTTGGAGAATCTCCTAGGCTTGTTTAGCAGTCGATCATGATTGAATAAGCTTAAACATATGAACATCAACATAACTAAAAATAACATTTAATGCTTTTTTGTTATTATTAGTATCAATTACCACTGTTGGAGTGTAGTCTTCTTATGGTTTTGGGCACACAGTCTTTGTCTTTATCATGAGGTAGCATAGGTACCGTATATCCTTTAAGTACAGACTTCCATACCCTGGTGTCAATGGCCTTGAGATGTGAGCGGATGCGAATTGACCAAAGTTGATAATTGGATCCATCCAGAGTGGGCAACCTGTTAATATTTGGATTAACTGAATCCATCCTAATGGTTCCAAATCCAAACACCTATTGATTAGATGTCTGGCTTTGATACCAATTGAAATTAGATGGATCAGGACTTAATACCAAACACATATATTGTAAACACGTATTGTAGCAATACTCAAAACCAATATCTGAAAGTATTTTAGAGTCTAAAAAGTGGAATGTAAAGAACACAAGACACAAATAATTTCTACCAGATTGTAAATAACCTGCCGAGCCATAGGCGAAATATCCACTATAAAGAATAACGGATTTACAAAAAGATATCTAGACAATATTCCTACGATCTAGAATATCAAACACTAAGCACTTTGAACCGGGCCACCAATTCAACGCTAGATCTCTCACAAACAAAGGGAGAGATGACTAACTAAAAGCTTAGTAAAAGAGATGCAAAACAAGCTGCTAGAGAATATCTATCTTACGCGTAAAAGCTTGTTATGAATCTAAGAACCTATCGACTAGTATATATAGTTATGAATATTAATCCAAGTAGTACAATAGTTCTATCTTGATTGAAAGTCTTGATTAGGTTGAATCATCATGTTCTTCTCCTTGTTCTTCTCAGTCTTCCATGCATCGAGAATCCTTGTAGGAATACAAGTAGAATCCATCTTCGATAAGTAGAAACCTTCTTCGATTAGGATTCTTATTCCTTTCCTTCTTCAATGTCTTCTTGTATTCAAACTCCAAGAGTTCTTCTCCGTAAAACATCTGAACCTGTAAAAACTGCTAAGACTAAACTAAAAACGTGGAACTATATTCAAGTGAAGTAATGCAAAATCCATAAATAGAAAGTTTAGTGAACACACAGCCAGTATTGTGACAATACTAAGCCAAGTTAGTATTGCTCCAATACTTAGATAAAGTCTGCACTTTCAGGCACCAAACCTGTAAGGCAACCACAACGTCGTCTTAACCCAGCTCTTCAGGATGTAGTCAAAAAAGAAATCATTAAGCTATTAGATAGCGCCATGATTTATCCAGTACCTAATAGTAAATGGGTGAGCCCTATCCATGCAATACCAATGAAATCTGGGATAACTGTGGAAATAAATGAAAAGGGTGAACCGGTTACTTTGAGGAAAACTACCGGGTGGGCGCATGTGCATAGATTATAGGAGATTGAATGCTGCCACTAAGAAAGACCACTTCCCTCTCCCTTTTATTGATGAGATGCATATATTATAGGAGATTGAATGCGAGATTTCTACTGTTTTCTGGATGGTCTTTCAGGTTTTTACCAGATTCACATAGCTCAGGAGGATAGAGACAAGACGACATTCACTTGTCCCTTCGGTACATTCGCCTACAAGAGGATGCCATTTGGGCTCTCGAATGCACCTACCACATTCCAGAGATGTATGCTTTCCGTTTTTGCTAACATGGTCCAGGATTATGTTGAGGTATTTATGGATGACTTCTCCATTTTTGGTAATTCTTTTGATGACTTCATGAAAAGCTCGAATTAGTCTTAAAGAGGTGCATAGAGTGTAGTCTTACACTTAGCTGGAAAAAGAGCCATTTATGGTAGAAGAAGGGATAGTTCTTGGCTATGTAGTATCAAAGCATGGGATTGAGGTCGATAAGGCTAAAGTTGAGATAATTGAAAAACTCCCACCCCGTACTTATGTGAAAGAACTACAGTCCTTGAGCAATCTTTTGGGAAAAGATGTCCCTTTCATCTTTGATGAATCTTGCCTTGAAGCCTTCAATGAGTTTAAGAAACGACTAGTTTCAGCACATATAGTAGTTCCCCCTTTCTGGAACTTGCCTTTTGAAATTATTTGTGATGCTTCTGATTTTGCTGTAGGGGCTGTATTTTTACAAAAGATAGATAAGCAATATCGTGTGATTTACTGTGCCAGTAAGACACTTGATAGCGCTCAGGTCAATTACACGACCACTGAGAAGGAATTCCTTACTGTAATTTTTGCTCTTGATAAATTTCGTTCATACTTGACTGGGTAGAAAGTTATTGTGCATAGTGATCACGCTATGCTTAGACACCTTCTGGCAAAGAGTGAATCCAAACCCAGATTGACTAGGTGGATGTTGATGTTGCAGGATTTTCATTGTGAAATAGTAGATAAGAGCCTCCAAATCTTTCTTTCGCAAATCTCACAGAAAGTAAACAGTAAACACGAGTTTTATTATCAATAAAAGGAGACATGGGGTGGTGGTTTCATCAAGAGCTAGCTAGTATAATAATGCAATGGAATACACGACTTTTGAAAGTGAAAACATTTTATCAACGTAGTAGAGTCATCAATTCCACTAGTCGATGTTTGTAGTCGAATTTGATGGGCTTTAATCGTAATTAACCTTGAGGGTGCGAATCCCTCTTGTGGATTTTGGGTATCAGAAAACTATTTGCTAAGACATTGAACTAATCAAACGATTCACAAGAATTCAACAAACGAAGAACAATGTATTTTCATCCAAAGTCCTATACTAGCATGCTCAAGATTTCACCACCAACCCATGGGTGTTGTTTAGCTACTCATATTCATGTTGTCACAGGCAAGAAATATGATAAACATAGGCATAAACATACACAAGAAGTAAACAAAGAGAAACGATACAGAATTACCGAATGACTTTGAATAACTGAGCTCCAATGGATAACAATGGTGAAATAGCACTGTTTACAGGAAGAAATTTTCAGCTAAATGGTTAACCAAGATGGATGATAATTTGAATTACAAATCTCCCAAAGTATTGTGTGAAATGAAAAAGTGATAATTTGAATTACAAATCTGGAGTTTAAAATAAAGAATCGACAAAAGGAACGCTAAAGCGATTAGGTAGAGCGAGGATCGCCGCCAAGTGTTGCCCCAGGTTGTGGGAGGCGATCGCCCACGACGACTGAAACGCAGACCTCTGTGGCTGTGCCAGGCTTTGGGGCGATCTCCCCGCTTCACTTCGGGCCCGATCTCATCTTGTTTGTCCATCCTTAACCTTTTAGCAATCCGGGAACCTTCGTGGCACCGTTTTGACTCCTTTTCTTCGTGAAAAGTACCTAAAACTTGGAATCAAGGTGGAAACACAAGAAACACAAACAAAATACAAAATATATATAAATAAAGGAAAACTAAACTAAAAGTTAGGAAAAACAAGGTAAAAAGAACCGGATGAGGTGTTCTAAAAACACCTCATCAAAACTCCCCAAACCGAACCTTTGCTCGTCGTCGAGTAAACAATAAATCTAAAAAAAAGATCTAGACTTCTAGACTGTTTTTATCTCTCAAGTAGAGTTGTTCGTTTGTTGTTTATTCAATGTTTTGTTTAACTCTCAAGTAGAGTTCTTCATGCATTATTTTATTACTCCTCTAGGCTGTTGTTTAAATCTCAAATTGACTTCTCCGTTTGTAATTATCCTAATCCTTTATTGTGTTGTTTAACTCTAAAGTAAAATTTGACATTCGTTGTTTATCGCACTCCATATGTGTGTTGTATAACTCTCAAGTAGTGTTCTTCGTTTGTGATACTCTTACACCTTCTATGTATTGTTTAAATCTCGAGTAGACTTCTTCGTTTGACATTATCCCACTCCTTTTGTGTGTTGTTTAACTCTGATGTAGAGTTATTCGTTTGTTGTTCATCCCTCTCTTTGTGTGTTGTTTTTATCTCTCGAGTAGAGTTGTTCGTTTGTTGTTTATTCCATTCCTTTTGTGTTTTAATTAAGTCTGTGTTTTAATTAAGTCTTAAGTAGAGTTCTTTGTTTGTTATTTGATTACTCCTCCTGTTTGTTGTTTAAATCTCAAACAGAATTCTCTGTTTGTGATCATTCCACCTTTATATTGTGTTGTTTAGCTCTCGTGTAGTGTTTTACATTTGTTGTTCATCCTACTCCTTTTCTGTGTTGTTTAACTCTCAAGTAGAGTTCTTCGTTTCTGATACTCTTACTCCATTAGGGTATTGCTTAAATCTTGGATAGACTTCATCGTTTGACATTATCCCACTCCGTTAATGTGTTGTGTATTTCTCAAGCAGAGTTGTTCGTTTGTTGTTTATCCCACTCCTTTTGTGTGTTGTTTGACTCTCAGTTAGAGTTCTTCTTTTGTGATACTCTTACTCCTTTCCGTGTATTTTTTAAATCTTGAATAGACTTTTTTGTTTCTCATTTTCCCACTCCTTTCGTGTGTTGTTTATCTCTCAAGTGGAGTTGTTCATTTGTTGTTTATCCCACTACTTTTGTGTTTTGTTTAACTCTCAAGTGGAGTTCTTCGTTCGTTATTTTATTACTCCTCCTGTGTGTTGTTTAAATCTCATATTGCCTTCTCTGTTTGTAACTATTCCAATCCTTTATTGTGTTTTTTGACTCTCGAGTAGAGTATTACATTTATTGTTTATCCCACTCCATTTGTGTTTTTTTTTAAATAATACGAGATACTCCAAGTAGATAAGTTATCGTTGTAATCTTGGCCACCCCATCGTCTAGTATGTCAAAACTTTTAAGAAGTCAAGCCAAGAGTCAGGGGTATTGATCCTAGGACCTAGGACCAAGACTACAAGGGGGAGATACTCCTCCACTATTTGGAGAAATGATGTCCCTTGTAGCAACCTTAACCTCATTACTTGGGGAGGGCTCGAGTTTATTCATCCATAAAGGGAAATCAAGGGGGTTTGTAGGAACCCAATACAACAAGGAGTCTAGCTATTTTACTGTTACAAACAACAAACCTAATACAAATACTAGGCAGATAGAACTTCCAGTAGAAAAGAGCTTCAACATGATGCTTGATTGAATTGCAGTCCATAAACTCGGCTTTGTTCCATTTTACAGATTGTATAGTCAAACATTGGATACAAGTAACAAGCTGAAAGTGCTTAACAGTACCATAGACTATTACAATGAGCAAACTAGATCTACCCTCATAAAAAAGATCTTGCTCACTTGCTATTACAATCCAATAGCTAAGTAGAGCAACAAAAGAACCGCTATAGGAGTTTGTGTAGTTACTGCACAAAATATATACATCCATATTCAAGATAGAACTGTTAGATGTTAGCAAGTTGGGAATTAGTGTAGAGCCACCAAAGTCCTCACAAAATACCTACAAGTCATTAACAAACTGAGGGTGCACAAAACAAGAACTGTAAATGAGTTCCAAAACAGTAACAGTCCAGGAACACTTCCAAGAGTGAAATAGGAAGCTGTGTTGTTTAGCAAATACACACCACAAGCTCACACAAGGGAAATAGGGGATATAAACACAGAAAGGTTGCCATATAGTGCACAAGGTACTAACTCTAAAATTGAAAAGAGAGAGTATCTTATGTAACAAAGTTCTGGGGTGAAGCAAAGAAAATTGCTTGTGGCTCAACATAATAGAGTCATAAAAGAAAGGATATCTCTGAAATCAGAGGGTCCTTCTTCTCTTCTACTACAACAGTGGAAAATCACTTCTCCAAGATGCTTTATCACAAGATACCATATCATTACTTTAGAAGAGTCTGCCCTAATATAGCAAACGGGGTAAAACAAGGATCAGATTGGGGTTGCACAAAATACACATAACATCATTTCCTAGGACTTTGTGAAACCAAAAGCTACAAGTAGTTCTTGATATAGCAAAGCCAGAGTGAGGGGTATACCTATCTTCCATAAGGGTAGTGGCTTCATGGGGACTACCTTCTCTAACATCAGTGAGTTGCAATCCCTCTGCCTCCTGAAAAGCCAATTCCAGGAATCTCCATTCATATTCACCTGCACAATACAATGAAGAGTAATTCAAGTGACATATCATTTAGGGATTCTAATATATGGTATGCCAGTATTATCAGAATAGACCATTTGCTTCACTTTATTACTGCAAAGACCAATATCAACTTCCCTATTCAGGTTGAATGCAAGGGCTTCTTTTGCAAGTTGATCAGCCACAAAATAACCTTCTCTGTGGATATGAGAAAAAGATACCTCCATATCCTTAATGCAAACAAGAATTTGTTGATAAGTGACAAAGTCTTTCCAATGAACTGCAGTTCTGATGGGGCTCAATGTTTGCACCACACTAAGTGCATCAGATTCAACCTTAACTTTTGTGTGTCCTAACGCTTTACAGACCAACAAGCCTTTAAGAATAGCTTTAAGTTCAGATTCATAAATTGTTCTTCTTCCTAGCAAACTCTGAAACACCTTAACAACCCTACCATTAGAGCATCTAATGATACCTGCAGTAGCAGACACCTGAGAAGTGGAGTGCACAGATGCATCATTGTTTAGCTTTACCCAAGAGATATCAGGTTTCTGCCAGTACACAAGTATCAAGGGCTTAGGAGCAGCCCTTGTAACACTAAGCCCCCAAAAACTGGCAAGAGAAGAATCTCCTTTCCAGATAGAATTCGGAATGGAAAAGGCCTGATGAATCAGAACAAGGTGCCTCAAAGTAAGAGAGATAATACTGTAAGAGGACACCTTTTTTCTCCTGTGTTTGAATTCATTCCTGGTTCTCCAAGCATACCAGGCCACAAGTAAAGGTATGAAACCTCTTATATGTCCTTTCTTTACATGATCTGGGGAGGATCTCCATGCAATCAATCTGTCAGCTATGGTATGATTTGAAAGGCATGGAACAAATAGGAGATTAGAGAACCACTGCCATGCCTTATGTACCTCCACATTATGCAAAATAACATGTTCCAAGGTTTCCATTTGTCTACAGCATTGGCACTTGGAAGCTAACACAATTCCTTTAGCTTGAATAGTGCAATCTACTGGCATCCAACCATGAAGCATTTTCCACCAAAAGATAGAAATGGTGGGAGTTATGTAAGGACTCCAAATATGCTCTAAAAGAGGGTTCACAGTTTTGGTTTCTCTAACTAATTTCCTTGTAGAGGATGTATTGAATTTCCCATCTCCAGTGAGCTTCCAAAGAGGCCAAGTATGAGACTCAAGTGAATAAGTAATGTTCAACACAATTTGACCTTTCAAATGTACAGGAAGAGCTTCCAGTTTTGCAACATCCCGTGAACCTCCTTGTATCCAAGATTGAAAAGAGAATGATCAATGTTTCCAATCAAAAGACTTGATTGCAGTTCCTGCACAGTACCAGCTTGGTTCCAATGATCATGCCAAAAGTATACCTTCCCATGCCCAATACTCCAGAACTTTTGTTGAGCAAGGCTGGAGATACCATACAGTCTTCTCCACATAGGAGAATCCGAGGGCTTGGGAGCCCTAGAACCTGGAAAATAGTCTCTGCCATATTTTCCATTCATAAACAGAGCCCATAAAGAAGTATTCTCCCTAAACCTAAACCACAACTTCAAAGTAAAAGCTTGTTACATGTAAGATAGATTACAAACATTCAGGCCATATTCTTGCACAGGAAAACAAATATTTTTCCACCTAGTCCAATGAATTTTGTTAGGGCCAGAGATGGCTCCCAAAAAAAAACTTAACAGAGATTTACTCAATTTCATGAAACACAGACTTGGGGGGTTGAAGAACTTGCAGCAGGTAAACAGGTAGAGCATTTAGCACACTTTTAATCAGGTTAAGTCTGCCTCCTTGGGACATGAGGTCTAAATTCCAACCTAAAAGTATGGCTCTTATTTTATCAACCAAAGGAAGATACGGACTTTTTTTTTTTTTTTTTTTTTTTTTACCTTTAGCTATAGGAGCACCAAGGTAGGAGAAGGGAAAGGACATTTGAGGCATATTCAACAAGTTCAGAATCTGAGAATGATTTGCCCTTTTCCAGTAAGACAACCACTTTTACTTAAATTGATTTTTTGACCAGATTGGGATTCATACTGAAGTAGAAAATCTCTAAGTAAAGTAATGCTTTCCACAGACCCATTGCAAAAAAATCACACAATCATCAACATAAGCAATGTGGGAAATGGGGATACCTTTAGGGACATTGAAATACATGAAGGGTTTGTTTTCAAAAAGCAAATTCAAAGATCAAGTCAGGTATTCATTCATCAAGATAAAGAGGGCAGGAGATATATGATCCCCTTGCCTCAATCCCAGTTTTGCTTGTATAAAACCACAAGATTCTCCATTTATCAAAACACTGTAATGACAATTAGAGACAATCTGCATAACCATTCCAATCCACCTGTTATCAAACCCAAAAGCAAGTAACATGTATTCAACAAAGTTCCATTGTACTCTATCATATGCTTTCATCATCTCCAGCTTCACAATCACATTTGCACCAGTTACTTTTATCTCAACAGCATGATCAATTTCTTGTACCAACAAAATGTTATCTACAATAGCTCTTCCTTTCACAAAGCCACTTCGGTTTAAAGAAATCAAATCAGGTAAGATCAAAGCTAATCTATCATTCATATGTTTAGAAATGATTTTTTAAATATAAGAACATAAACTAATAGGTCTATAATCACTCCATGCTTGAGGACAATTCTTTTTAGGAATCAAAGCAAGTAAAGTATGAAAAAAATCTAAAGGAATCATGCCACCTTCGAAAAAATCTATCAAACCCTCTAACAGATCATGCTTAATTATCTGCCAAGTAACTTGAAAGAATTTGACAGTAAAACCATCAGGGCCAGCGGCAGAGTCTGCCTTAAGCCCTTTTACTACCTCATGTAATTCTTCCATGGTGGGGAGCTTGCAAAGTAGAGCATTATGTTCAGATGTAACTTCTCTGTCTAGGGTAGACAAAGTGGGGAACTTCAAGGTAGGAGTATCACCTGCAAAGTGATCAGTCAAAAAGTTCACTACAGATAACTTAATTCTTACAGGGGTCTCCAGTTCTTCTCCAAGATGAGAGATGGTGTGAATACCCATCTTTACTTTCTTTTAGCCATATTATGAAACAACTTTGTGTTTCTCCTTCCCTGTGCACACCAAGAAGCTGATGCTTTTTGCTTCCATTACTGTTCTTCTTGGTCCAATGCCACATCAAAAAGACCTTGTTTTCATTTCAAATCAGCTTGTGTCAAGGTACTGGGTGTTAGACAAGAAAGCTTGCTCAGCTAACAACACCTCTACTTCTAGCTTTTTGATTCTTTCAAAAACATTTCCAAAAACTTTTTTATTCCAACATTGAAGAAACTATTTGAGTCTGAAAAGTTTCTCTTTGAGTTTTTTAAGACCTACATTCCTAGTGGGAAAGTTCCATTTTGTTTCAACTTCTTTCAAAAAATCAGCATGGGAAGTCCACATATTAAGAAATCTGAAGGAAGATTTAGGTCTTGAAATGACAGTGTGAAACTTGAGAAGCAGAGGCCTATGGTCTAACTCTTTTAATATACCATGTGCAATAGAGGTATTATAAAAAGAATTAGTCCAAAAAGAGTTAATGAGCAACCTGTCTAATCTTTGTTTCATGCCTGTGGTGTTCTCCTAAGTAAAAGTAGCCCTAGTAATCAACCAAACCATTCACACAGATACAGTCATTAAAGTCAGAAATGGCATTCAAATTAGGCAAAGACCCTCCTTCTCTCTCACTTGGTGTGGAGATAATGTTAAAGTCACCTCCAACACACCAAGGGGATTGAATAGAGGTACCTAAAGAAGATAAACCTTCCCACAGGCTGTATCTTTCACTTCTAGTGCACTTAGCATAAATGAAAGTTGCGAAGAAAGTAAAGCTACCATGTGCAGCAGAAACTTCGCAGTGAAGAAACTGATCATCATCTACTAGAACAGAGATTTTGAATTTAGATGAAAAACAAACCCAGATTTTATTATTTTGATTTTGAAGAATAGAATCAAATCCTAGAAGTTTGCAGTACTTAGGACAATTTAGATCAACAAGTGGTTCTAAAAGAACTAAAACATCCAGATTTTTAGATTTTTTATAAAAAGCAGCCAACTGCTGAGATTGGGGATTCCCAACTCCCCTAATATTCCAGATTTGTATAATCATTGGATACCAGGGTGTAGTGATTCTCCATTCCTCGCTCTAGCTGAGGTTCTAGTAGTTCTGTGAATAGTTTGATTCTGAGAAGCAGCTAACCTCTTAGTTTCTTTTTGTTTTTTCTTTCTCAATCTCTTTTTGGCACTGGAAGTGAGAGTTACACTTGCAGTAGGCTCAGAACAATGCGGGGAGGATACAAATTCCAAGCTTTGCTCAATGCTGTTTCTGTGTGCCTCTCCAACCTCTCTGCTAGATTCCATAGGAAAAAAAAGGAATGTCCTCCATATATTTTCTCCTAGTTGCCTGCACAAAAGAAGGTTCAGGCATAGGCAATTCTCAAGAGTATGATGAGTAGAAGAAGGTAAGACATTAACTTCCCTGACAAGTGAATGTGGATGCTCAACAAATTTAGCAATCAATCTAGGATCATTTTTGTTAATGATACCTAGTTTAGCATGAAGGAGAAGCTCCTCAGTATCCCATTCCGAATCATGATCTTGTTCTTTGCATTCACCTTCTTCTGATACATCAGTGAAGTGACCATCCCTTTGATTAACTTCTTGCTCATTCAATTCTACATGCTCTCCATGAGCCCTTGAATATTTCTCAACAGGTGATCTAGCTCTCCCATTAGAGTAGGAGCTATTGAAAGCTGCAATGGGAGATTCAACAAAAACTGGATCCAATGACACTTCATTAGGAGCCAGTTCCTTATTTTCAATTGCTTCTTCTTGATCTTCAGACTCTGATACAAGATTATTATTTCATTCAAATGTTCATAGTCTGGCCTTCATCAGTACCTACAAAAGACTTAGTAGGAGCAGGATGTTGTTTTCTAGGGTGGGGAGGGAGTCTCACATTTCTATTCTTATTGACCAACAAACCATACACATTGTAAGAGTCCTTCACTCTTGTTTTTTCTAATCACAGGTTGGAAGCCATCTGTATCAGTAATAGGAGCCATAGGAGTAGATGCACTGGGTTCAACATGATTAGTATCAACATGGGTAGACACTTTTTTTTTTTTAATAGTAGCTCCAGGTCCCCAAGATTTCAAATGAGGATGATTGACATAGCAAGAATTAATATCATGTCCAAGTTTAGAACAGTGAGTGCAGTACCTAGGAAATTGATCATACACTACTTCTACAGTGTGTGACACACCACCAGCTTCAACAACAATAGACAACGGAGGAGCAGAGGAGGCATCAACCTCAATACAAACTTTTGCTTTTGTTAAGACAGATCTGTGTGCAGTGGCTTGATCCATGCGTAAAGGATTGCCAATAAGTTTTGAAATTTCAAACAAAGCTTCTACTTGAAAGAGCATAACAGGAAGTTTCTTAAAAGTTACCCAACAAGGCACAAGCGGAGAATCCATCTCCGGAGAGTAAGAAGGAGACCATTTAGTTAAGGTTAAAGTAGAGCCTGCTATAAACAAAGATCCTTTCAACCATAAACGAGTGAAATCTTCCTCCAAATTCAGCGAGATTAATAAGTGTCGATTATCAAGAAGACTTAAAGAAAATCCTTTTTTCAGATGCATTTTTTGAAATTCAGGAGCAAGTTCATTGATATGCGGAGTTGTCTTACCCATAAACATACCAACCAGCATCAAGGAAAAAGGTTGAGCAAGAGTATGCACTTCCTCTGCGGTGAACTTGATGGCCGGCTTTTCTCCAGCAAGATAAGGTTTTTTTACTGGTATCACTTGTCTTTCCGCCGAAATAGCTTCCAAGAAAGATAACGGAGGTCCACCAGGCTTGAGAATAGAGCTCCCAGGCTTAATAGCAACCTTTGCAGAAGAGGGTGGCTCAGAAATATCCTCTACATCTACATAATTCACCAGATCAGGGCACGGTACAGTAGATTGAAGGTGAGCAGGAATTGGAGGAGTAACAGACCAAGGTAACGACGTATTAGCATGAGGAATGCTAGAACTATCTTGAGGAGGAATAGAAGGGGGTGGAAGGGAATAAGAAGACGTCATGACGGAGCTCAGGCAGCAAGAGGCTGCCGGAGTAGGAGAAGGGGCCGAAACCCTAGGTCTAAGGCATTAGAGAGAAGATTTTTTTACTCCTTTTGTGTCCCTCCATTTGTGTGTTTTTTTAATTTTTATAATAGGCGAGACACTACTAGAATATAATTAACGTCGTAATCTTGGTCACCCAATCGTCTAGTATGTCTAGACTTTTAAGAAGTCTAGCCGAGAGTTAAAAGGTATTGGCCCGAGGACCAAGGACAAAGACCACGAGGGCGAGATACAACCACTAGTTGGAACCGTGACTTTCCCTCGTGGCATCATTAATTATACTACTAGGGGTGGGCTCGTGTTTATTCATCCATATAGGGAATTCATGGGGGTTTGTAAGAACCCATGAGCAAAAGAAGTTTAGCAAGTTGCCAATGTCGAACAAAAGGAGAACCTTTCAAGCTATTACAAGCTAACAAAAGACACCAATAATGGCTTCTAATTACATCAAAACCTAGCATACATATTCTACTACTTCTAATGTCAAACAAATTGCTAGTATCATATAGCAGCTTACAAAGAGTACAACACACAGAACTACTTCTTTGTTGATAATCAAAATGATCTCTCAAAGCCAGCCAAACAGGTTGTTCACCAATATACCACAAATGCACCAGAACAAGAGCCAGGTTTAAGGTTCTCCAAACTAAAATGCTAGCAGTTAAAGTGTTAGGAGTTAGGGATTGCTCCTTCACTCCAATGTATACCTACACAAAACTACACAGAATGTACCCCCCCCAGCCAGTGTTAGCAAAACGCACAGATTCAGAGAACTGCTCAAGGTCTCCAAAGGAGACAAAGCCAAATTTTTCCAATTTTTCTGTGACAAAAAGGATCAGAACAGATTCATCATATCCAGGGACAGAACAGATACAATAAAACATCAGCAAGAAGGGAAAAGAGAGATTTGGAGATAGAAGGAGCACAAGAAGAAAAGAGGCAGAAGAACCAAGATTGGATAGAGGGGAAAGAAAGAAAGAAATTGTATCTGTTTTGTAGAGGAAGAGAGTATACCTTTCAATAGGATCTAGCCAAATCATAGAGCACTTGCCTTCTCTATCCAAAGAGAGTTGCAGGAATGTGCTACCTTTCCCAAGTAGTTCCTTCATTATTTTGGGATTCTGAGGTAGGGGATGCCAGAATTGTCTGAGTAGACTTATCTTTTTTACTGCAACATTACAATCACCAATCTGTAATTTCCTAGAAATCATTAGAGTGAGGGCTTCTTTGGCTAGAAGATCTGCAACTGTGTTTCTTTCTCTATGAATATGTTGAAAAACTGTATCCATAGAGTTGGCACACTTTAAAATGTTAATCAAGTATCCCCAGCTTTTCCAATTAGCACCTGCAGAACCAGCATTCAAAGAGGATATAACAGAGGCAGAGTCAGATTCAATAATCACTCTATTATACCCAAGTTGCTTGCACAAAGATAGCCCTTTAGACACAGCTATATACTCAGCTTCGAGGATAGGAAGGGAACCCAAAAAGGATTGATAACACAGTAAAACTCTTCCATCAGAACATCTAATGACACCTGCTACAGCAGCCAAAGATGTGCTAGTGTTACAAGAACCATCTGAGTTCAACTTCACCCAATAAATAGGTGGTTTTTTCCAGTAAACCAAAATCAGAGGCTTAGGAACACTGTGTTTAACATTCAAATTCATCCAAGCAGCAATAGAAAGATCACCCTTCCACACTTTCGAAGGAATTTGAAAAGAAACATGCATAAGGGCCAGATGCTTAAAAATGAGAACAATGATACTATGGAAAGCTATCTTCTTATTCCTATATTTAGCTTCATTCCTTGCTTTCCAAGCATACCAACATATAAGCACATGTATAATCATTCTAATATGCCCAATGTTAACCAAATCAGAAGAGTTCCACCAAGTAGAGAATCTAGCAAGTAGAGAGTGAGATTCTACACATTGAACAATGAACATATTTGAAAACCAGACCCAAATTTTGTGTACTTGTGCATTGTGTAAAAGGACATGTTCCAAAGTTTCAGTGCTTTTGCAATATTGACATCTTGATGCCAGTTGTATGCCTTTTTTTTGCAAAATTGTTTCCACAGGCAGCCATCCTTGAGCTATTTTCCAACAAAAAATGGAAATTGTGGGAGAAATGTAAGGACTCCAAAATCTTTCAAACCATACAATATGTACTTTAACCTTCTTAACAAGCAGCCTAGCAGTTTTAGTACTAAAGGAACCACTGGGGGATGCTTTCCACAATTGTTTTGCTTGAAGAGACAAATCAACTGCACAGTTTAAAAACAAATTGGTACACAACTGAACATGCAGCTCAAGTGTTATTTTGTTCAAATCCCAATTATCCACAATATGCCAATCAGAAATAAGAGAGTAATCCACAGGGTGTGATAGAGACACATCCTGCAATCCAACATGGGATAGAGTAACATTCAGCCAATGATCATGCCAAAAGAAAACCTTTCCATGCCCTGGTACCCAGAATATGTGCTCCTGTGTCAACTGACTAATTTTCAAAAGTCTTTTCCAAATAATAGAGTCAGCTGACTTAGGAACACATATACCAGGGTACTTAAGCCTAGAATACTTGAAATGCATGAAAGAAGCCCAGAGAGACTTATTTTCCCTAAATTTGAACCAAAGTTTCATTACGAAAGCTGTAGACATATCAGCTAAATTCAACACATTCAAACCTTTTTCTTGCAAGGGAAAGCACAAATTTTTCCACACAGTCCAATGTATAGATTTCTTATCTAAGGAAGACCCCCAGAAAAACCTAGCAAACAACTTTTCTATTTCTCTTAAGACAGAAACTGGTGGATCCAGAGCTTGCAGTAAGTACATGGGCATAGCATTCAGCACACTTTTAATCAACACGAAAGTAACTCTAGGTTCCAGCCAGTAAATTTAGCTCTAATTTTATCCAGTAGAGGTAAAAATAAAATATGTTTTCTTCTCCCTTTTGACAGGGGAGCCCCCAAATAAGTGAAAGGAAAAGTCAATAAGGGCATACATAACTAGTTAGACATAAACTCAGAAGAAGCATTTTTTCCTGGCAGCACACCACTTTTAGAAAGATTAATCTTTTGACCAGTTTGAGCTTCATATTCTAGCAAAAAGGTTTTAAGCATTGAAATGTTACTCTCACTACCATTGCAAAAAATAATGTAATCATCAGCATAGGCAAGGTGTGTAACAGGAAGACCTTTTGGAACCTTGAAATACATAGAGGGATTTTCTAGAAATAAAGTGTTCAGAGATCTGGACAGATACTCACTCAAAAGAATAAAGAGGGCAGGTGACAAAGGATCACCTTGCCTCAAACCTTTATTAGACTTAATGTAACCACAAGTTTCACCATTTACATTCACACTATATTGACAACTAGTCACAATAGTCATAACAAGATCTATCCAAGAGTTAGCAAAGCCAAAAGAAGCAAGCATATTACCAAGGAAGGACCAGTGCACTCTATCATATGCTTTCATCATGTCAATCTTGGCAATCACATTAGAACCCCTATTTTTATTATCAACAGCATACACCATTTCTTGTGCCAACATAATGTTATCAATTATGGCTCTGTTTTTAACAAAACCACTTTGATTTTTTGAAAAGAGACAAGGCAAAAAACTGGCCAACCTATCATTCAACAATTTGGAAAGGATTTTTTGCAAGTTTGTATAATGACTGATAGGTCTATAATCACTCGATTCCTGAGGAGAAGGTTTTTTAGGAATCAGAGCCAAAAGAGTATGAGAAAAACCAGCAGGTATACTACTACCATTGAAAAAATCACAAACACTTTCCAAAAGATCATTTTTGATAATTTTTCAACATGTTTGATAAAATTTTCCAGTATGACCATCAGGACCAGGAGCTGAATCAGGTTTTAAAACAAAAACAACCTTTTTCAGTTCTGCCATAGAAGGAGCAACAGTAAGAATTTCATTCTGTTCCATAGTAACCAAGTTGGTAGGCAAAGCATGAGTGGGAGGAGCAAGATCCTCCAAAGGACTAGCAAACAGAGAAGATAAGTAACTAACAGAAGAGGAATGAATTTCCTCTTTTGAAGTTAAAACTGTATTCTGATAAGTCAATTGAGTAATGCCTAACCTGGCTCTCTTTCTCTTAGTCATCAAATGAAAAAGTTTAGTGTTCCTTTCACCATTTACATACCAAGAAGTTGAGGCTTTTTGCTCCCAATAAGCTTCTTCTTGGTTCAAAACATTTTCAAACTCAAGCATTTTTTCTTTTAAAAGAAGAGAGGAAGCATGAGATGGGCAGTTTGAGACAAGAGTTTCAGCAGCTAAAACTTCTTTTTCTAACTTTTCCACATTTTTAAAAACATTTCCAAAATTGTTTTTATTCCATCAAATAAGGAATTGCTTCAATCTAAACAACTTTTCTTTCATTTTTTTCAAACCAAAGTTTCTGGTAGGCATGTCCCAGTTCTTTTTCACTTCATCCAAGAAAAGAGGATGCAAAGTCCACATATTTTGAAATCTAAAAGAAAAGATTTTAGGGACTTCTTCAATATTAGCTTCAATGAAAATTGGCCTATGATCAGAATGTTTTAAAATGCCATGGGAAACCACAGTTTTATTAAACTTGTCAAGCCAAGCTTGATTAAACAAAACTCTGTCAAGCCTTTGTTTCATACTGCCATCATCTTTTTCCCAGGTGAAAGGAGAACCTCTAAACCCTATGTCTATCAAGTTATTTTCCCAAATTAAGTCACATAAATCTAACATAGCATTTAGATTTGGAAGAGAGCCACCTTCTCTTTCACTAACAGCAATTATAATATTATAATCACCACCAGTGAACCAAGGAGATGAACCAGTAACAGAGCAACTACTTATCCCCTCCCACAAGGAATATCTGTCTCTCCTTGTGCATTTGGCATATACAAAAGTAGCGAAACATATGTAATTTTCTTTCAAAGAAGTAATTTGGCAATGAACAAATTGTTCATCATTTTTTTAAATATCAACTTTGAAATTTACTGAAGAACAAATCCAAATTTTATTGGACACATTAGCTTGAATATCATCGAAGCCTAATATTCTACAATATTTAGGGCTATTCAATTCAACCAAAGGTTCCAGCAAAACAAAAATATCTAACTTTCCATATTTCTTAAAGTAAGAAGCTAACTGTTGGGATTGTGGGTTCCCAACACCCCTAATATTCCAGATTTTGATAATCATCTAATAACAGATGAATTGGTGGAATTTCCAGAAGTTTTCCTAGAGGAGACTCTAGTAGGAGCAGCAGCATTAGGGGGTTTTTTAGCTTTTTTCTTTTGTTTTTTGCCAGCACTAGAGGACACAGAATTCCTTACAGGAACTGGATCAGGAACAGAAGGAAATTCCTTACTTACATTGTTAGCACCAAGGATTACTTGATCTGTATCAAGTGTAGTGTATGGCATCTCTGCACACTGATCCTCCTGCTCCTCCAGTTGTTCTCCATTCTCAGATGTGACCCTGGAAGGTTCCAATCCACCATCATATGATTTTCTTCTTCTTTCCTGCAAAATGACAGGTTCTGCCATGAATATAGTACTATTCTGATTATGCAATGAAGCAAAAGATGGGATGTATGTATTTTCCCTGAATTCAGCTTCTATTTCTTCCTCAGAACTTGCTTTCTCCTCAGATAAGGATGTACACTGACCCTCCTCCTTTTCTTTGGCAGTCTAAAGTGCATCTTGCTTCATTATGTCATACTTCTTTTGAAGCAAAGCAGCTCTACCCTCAAAGTTTGAGCTATCATATGCCTCAATAAGAGATTCAATGGGATCATTCAAAGGAGAAAACCTATTCCCTTCTGAATGATACCCAGAAGATTCACAGCTGCCTACCTTGTCTTTTTTATGAATTGCACCTGCCAAGTTAGTATCCAAAACTTGTCTAGCAGGTGGTGCTCTACCAGGGTGTGGAGGCAGTTTAGTGTTTTTAAACCTCAAGGGCTGGCCAAAAACATTGAAAGAAGCTTTAGCCCTCTTGTTTTTCTTGCCAACTTTTTGAAAACCATCATTAGTATTGTTCCCATTTTTGTTTCCAACAATGTTATCAGTGTGCACAGTGGTATTTTCAACAGTAGAAACAGTATTAGCAACTCCATCGCTAATTTTTTTCAAGCTGGGATCTTTTTTGAAACAATTTTCCACACCATGCCCTAGTTTTGTACAGAAAGAACAATATTTAGGGTAATCATCATAAACAACTTCCACACAATGAGATACACCCCCTGCTTCAACAACAACAGAATTAGGAGGAGAAGTAGAAGCATCAACTTCAACACAAACATTGGCTTTGGTTAAGACAGAACGGTGAGCAGTAGCTTGATCCATTCTCAGAGGTAAACCAACCATTTTTGCAACTTCATATAAGGCTTCAACATGAAACAGCATTATTGGAAGTTTTTTGAAAGTTATCCAACATGGGACTGTAGGAGAATCAATCTCAGGTGTGTAATTTGGAGTCCATTTTGTCAAGACAAGAGTTGAACCAGAAAGGAAAAGAGACCCTTTCAACCAGAGTTTAGTAAAATCCTCTTTCAAAATAATCAGATCCCTAAAATCCAACATGCTAATTGAAAAACCTTATTTCAAATTCAGCTTTTTAAAATCAGGCATAATATCAGTAATTTTAGGAGGAGATTTACCCATAAATTTACCTACCAAGGTAAGTGCAAAAGGATGAGACAAAGCTTGTACCTCAACCGAGGAGAAACTAATGGCTGGCTTCCCATCAACCACATGTGAATCCTTAGCTTGTATCAGTTTGTGAGGTTGTTGCATGAGAGCTTGAAACGACAGATCTGGATGAGCACCAGATATAGGGTTTGAACCTTCCACTGGTTTTTTTGTAGCTTCCTTGTAGTTCATCCCATTAGATCTCTGATCTTGGGTATGAACCAATGGATTAACTGAAGAATGAGCCACTGAATGGGTAGAAGACGACGGTCGTGTAATAATACGTGGGAGATCCTCAGAACTGAACCAACCAAGAGGATTTGTGGGATTTGACATGTTAAGGTTATAACTAGGAATGATAGGAGCAGACGGCCGAACGTTTGGGAAGGGCAGCGAAATGAAAGGAGTAGTCGGAGCAGTAGGACGGAGACTGGGTTGTGGTGGTAAAAACGAAGAGGAAGGTTGATTTGGTAAGGACGAAGAGTTATGGTTTGTAGGAAGAGGAGTTATTGAAGGAAATGACGAAGAGGACGGATGATTTGGTGCCATAAGGGCAGAACTCAAGCAGCGTGAGGCTGCCGGAGAGGGTAACCGGAAGTAGATCTAGGGTGACGCTCCTCCTTTTGAACTCCTATTTTTTACTCTCCATTTGTGTGTTGTTTAACTCTGAAGTAGAGTTTTTCATTTGTGATACTTTTACTCCTTCTGTGTATTGTTTAAATTCCGAATAGACTTCTTGGTTTGACATTATCCCACTCATTTAGTGTATTGTTTATGTCTCAGGCAAAGTTGTTCGTTTGTTGTTTATCACACTCCTTTTGTGTGTTGTTTAACTCGCAATTAGAGTTCTTCGTTAGTGATACTCTTACTCCTTTATGTGTACTTTTTAGATCTCGAATAGACTTTTTCGTTTCTAATTATCCAACTCCTTTAGTGTGTTTTTTATCTCTCAAGTGGAATTGTTCGTTTGTTATTTATCCCAATCCTTTTGTGTTTTGATTAACTTTAAAGTACAGTTCTTCATTCGTTATTTTATTACTCCATCTGTGTGTTGTTTAAATCTCAAATTGACTTCTCCGTTTGTAATTATCTCACTCCTTTATTGTGTTGTTTATCTCTCGAGTCAAATTTTACATTTGTTGTTTATCCCACTCCTTATGTGTGTTGTTTAACTCTCAATTAGAGTTCTTCGTTTGTGATACTCTTACTCCTTCTATGTACTGTTTAAATCTTGAATAGACTTCTTCGTTTGACATTATCCCACTCCTTTAGTGTGTTGTTTAACTCTCAAGTAGAGTTATTCGTTCGTTGTTCACCCCTCTCCAAAGTGTGTTGTTTTTATCTCTCAAGTAAAGTTCTTCTTCGTTTGTTGTTTATTCAACTCCTTTTGTGTTTTGTTTAACTTTCAAGTAGAGTTCTTCATTCATTATTTTATTACTCCTCCAGGGTGTTGTTTAAATCTCAAATTGACTTCTTTATTTGTAATTATCCACTCCTTTATTGTTGTTGGTCCAGATAACGGCAAAGTAAAAGACTAGAGGGGGGGGGGGGGGTGAATAGTCTTTTAAAACTTTTGTCGATAAACAAAGTTTCTCAAATATCTGTGAAGATATCTGATACTTAATTTCAGAGAGCGGAAGACTTTTATGTGATAAGTGCACGTGCTGAGCAAGAAAAGTGTAAATACTTTGCAAGATAAATAAAACAAGTAATAAACTGCAGAAAGTAAATAACACAAGTCTTTTTATAGTGGTATCTGAAGGTGGTGTAATCCTTCAACTAATCCACTTTGGCCTTTCTCAGACCTAGAATCCACTAAGACAGATAATTGAGGTAACCTTACAAGTATCTTCTCTAGATTCCTAAATACACTAGGTTCCCAACCAAGTGTTCCCCCTGAGTTATTCCCCGGCTTTCACAGCCAAGTACTTCCTGTACTAAGAAACCTTTTGAGCTATTCCTTAGTTTCCCAAACTAATTACTTCATATGCTCAGTAACCTTGGAGTTATTCCTTAGTTTCCCAAATTAAGTACTTCATGTACTCCACGCCGATTAAGGTGTTGGTTAAGGTAGTTTGTCAGGTGAGCTTCTTTAATAACTTGTTCAGTTATTCAGATAGCTCTATGAATCAAGTATACTTAATACACTTTGCAATGTATAGTATCTTGTTCTTTACTGACCCAAGTCTATGATAAGTGTTCAAGAGAATGAATCTCAGATATGAAATCTTAGTTCAATGCTTTCACAAATAACAATGCTTGTTAAGGATCAGGACACTTAGAACTTTTGTGCTACTTAGAATCAAGAGCTTTGGTCGCAACAGAAAGCTTGAAGGTAAGTAGTGTGCTTGAGAGAGCTTGTGAGAGTATTCAATATAAGTTCAGTGATCTAAGGTGTAAGTTCTGTGTATGTGTTCTCAAGCAGTCTAAGTGTTCATATTTATAGATGAATTTGAGTGCCGCTTGAATAGTATCCGTTAGGCTTAACTCAATTTCAAACTATTGATATCTGAGTATAGTACTGTAGTAGGTTTGTCTTCTTCTTCAGAAGCTACCGTTTTTGTTCAGAAATTTTTGTCCGCGCATTTAACGCACTGTACTATATTTTGTCCTATAGTGCCAACGGAACTATGCATGCTTTCTGAAACTTGCACGTCCTTTTTCAGAGACTATCACAACTCCAGATACCACTCGTTAAAAATATATTGTTTCCCAGAAACATAATCTTTATCCAAGGTATCTGAGTGTAGATATCTGTGGGCACTTTTCCTTGTTTCAGAAACCTTTTATTTCTCAGATATCTTTTGCAACACCGTTTATTTAAAAATGCTTGTGTCTTCAAGATATCTGGTCATAGGTATCTGAAAAACCTTTGTCTTCAGCAATCTTGTGCAGTTTTCATATCTTCAAAATTTGTTGAACTTTTCCTGCTGGATACCTTCTTCTTGGTCTTCTTCAGAGAATAAAAATTGCATTCAGAGACCTAACATTCTATACAAGATTTACTAGACTATCATACTTAGTGAGTTTCCTCTTTTACAGTGTTCAAGTGAACCAAGAGTACTAACCACCTTTCTGAGCTAAGATAAGTCATTAGGTTGCTGATCAAAATCTAAACAGATATTCCTAACAAATTTTCCCCATTTTGATCAGTCAACGATGACTATCTGACCTATTACAAATCTGGATGAGGAAACAATCCATCACTTAATCATTTCTTATGATTTTTCAATTCGTATAATTAAGTGCAGAAAGTAAACATCAACCAAATCACAAGGTGTGATCTTTGCTGACAAGTTGTCTTTTATAGAAATTGATATCTGAGAGTAGGTTCATCAGATAAGTTACAAAGAAAGTTCAGAGATAACATTAATACAAGATAAAACAACATTTCTGCTCAGTCAGCAAGATACAAAATACATAGTTTAAATTAGGACAACAGGAGTAACCATGCTCCAAGTAGATATCCTAATAAACTAGTCTTCAAGTCTTCAACACTTCAAGTCTTCAAAAGCAGTTCCATTGATCAATCTGCAAAATTTCCTATCACCAAACCTTTTGACATCATCAGATTAGTCATAGAGAAGTGTTTTGACAAGTCTTGCTCTTGTGCCTGTTCCAGTGATGTTGGGAATTTTGTGCACATCATCTGGCTTTCCATAAAGACATTCATCAGAGAGGTCCTTTTTCATGGCTTCTATTCTCTTGATTACTTCAAAATCCAACCAGGCTTTGATGTGGTTGGTGTTAATCAAGACTGGCTTGTCTTTTCTCCATGCCATGAGCTGTTTATGGATTGGTTCTGGAAATTTTTCATTTACCAATAAGTGCTTGAGTTCCAGAATCCAGTAGACATTCTTCTGATTAATGTACTTGTAGACAGAGGAGTCATTGTTGGTCTTCACATACTCAATCTTAGCTTCTTCAGGCCTGAGTGGTAGTTGAAGTTTTCTTTGTTCAGCTCTCAGCCTGTTCCTCCTTTGTCTTGAATTTTCCCTTGGGGTATTGCTTGAAGAACCACCCTGGACAGACTTGGTATTTTCAGAAGGTATTTTAGCTGCCAAATGCTTTGCAGCTATGGGCTCAGTTAGGCTATCAATTTTTCTTTTTCTGTGAAGAGGAGCTTCATCTTCATCAGTCTCTTCATCATCATCAATATCAATTCTTGTGAGACTTTTGCAGCCTTCTTCATTGCCCAGGGATTTGATTTGGGCTTCTTCTTCTTCTTCTTCTTCTTCTTCTTCTTCTTTAGAAGACTCATTAATCCCTCTTACTTGTCTTCTCCTTGGAGCCTTGGTACTCCGTGGAGGTTTCTGTGCTCTGGCCCTTGTTGTCATTCCTTTTTCAGGAAGTTGTTGAGTGGTGGCCACTATCTGTAGAGCAGTCTGACTGGAGGAGGGCTCATTAATTCTGAGAGGTGGTTGTTCAGATTTTCTTTTGTTTCCTCTTCCTCTTCCTCTTCTTCTCTAAGCATCTGGAAATCCTTCCCCCTTAGTCATTGTTGACTGACTAAGAATCACAAAGGATTCTGAAAGGGAGTTAATGTTGCCTTGCAGATAGTTGTAAGCAGCAACCAACTGTTCAAGAGTGGCCTTGAGCTCCTGATTTTGTTTGATAAGACCAGTATTCTTATAAGTGAGATCTACCAGTGGGCCTTGAGTAGCATCTGCTTTTCCAGCAACATAGCTAGCCTCATTGAGGGCTTTTTCAGCAAGATTATTGTCATCATCCCTTACCATGCCCAGGTCTCTCTGAGCAATGACCAAGCTTGTTGTTCTTTGAGTGATTAGCTCAGTGAACTTTTTCATTTCAGCAGGCACTGATGCAATTACTTCTTCATTTTGTTGAGACAACTCCTTTCTTAGAGTTGCCAGAACCTGGTATCTGGCCATGTAATCATGGGAGTTGAGATTTAGTTTCTTACTGAAGCTTTGAGGAGCTATCAGTTTTCTCTTTAAGTGAGAAACTCCCAAGTGAACATTTGCATCTTCTGCCAAGGTTCTGTCTTCTTCATCATCTGAGTCATCAACCCAGTGATCTTCATCCTCTTGTACTTCTTCATCAAGGTTTTTGAAAGCGGCAACCATCTCAGATATGGGTTTCTTGCCTTTGGAGGATGGTTTCTTTGGTGAAGATGCAGCGTTAGCATCATGCTTTGCTTCAGATGCTTGTTCAGCATCTAGCTCCTTAGTAATATAGTCAACAACTTTTCGGAGCTCTTTAATCTCTGAGTAAGCTTGCGTTTCCTTGCGTGTTTGTTCTTCAAGTTTGTCTACCATGACTTTGGATTCAACTATCTTTTCTTCCAGTTGAAGATGTAGCTATTGTTCTTCCTCCAACAGTTGTTTGAGTTGAGCAACTCTGGCTTGTGCATCTGATATTTTCTGAGTTGTTTCCTCAGAGTGCTCAACTACTTGTTCAGTAGTATCTTTGTGTTGGGGAGTTGGATGAGTAGATTTATGAGGAGATGGAGGAGGGGATTGATGTGATGTCCTCTCAGTGTGCTTTTCAGCAGCTGAGGCATTGTTTCCTTGTGGAATCCCTCCTGTCCCTGGTGCAGGGGCATTATCATCATCCTTCTTATCCTCATCCTTGTGATGGTCAGAAGGAGGATCTTCATAATTGTTCTCATCAGTTTCCTTCTCTTCTTCATCTTCAGAGACCAGGTTGATCACTTCTGGAATAGTGACCATTTGCCCATTAACTTCCTCTTGTTCAGAGGGTATGTATTGTAGAGTCTGGGGAAAAGTAGGCTTGAATGCCATCTGGAGTCTGGTCTGACCATCCGCTTGTTTGAAAGTTTGGATCAGCTTTCTGGCAACTTCCTTGACAAAATCCTTATCCATCAATGTTCCAAAAGAATATTGTTCAGTGGGGAACATTGCATAGTCGTATTTTTCCAAGTCAAGGGCTCGTGCTCTCCTTGTGTGGTGATCAGTCACCTTTAAGATTTCAGATAGATCGGAGCATCGGAGCTTTTGCCATTTCTTGGGCATTTCAGATGCTTTGGCAAAGTGTGTTCCTTGAAGAAAGGAAGCAGGTCCTCTTTCTCATCAACAGGGACCTTACTGGCACTTGTTTGAACCTGAAAGAAAGAGTTTTGAGTTAGATTCAGAACTTGTGTAGATATTTGAGTACGAGTGTAGTTAGGTTTCTGAGTTACCTGAATGAGTACATCAGGCTCAGAGACTTGTACTACTGAGGCAGGGGGTGCCTCAGATATCTTGTTGTGAGGTGGAGACTTGGATGTCTGGTCCTCATCAACCTTTCTTTCTGCTTGATCCTGAGAATTAAAATTATCACAATACTTAGGAAATTGTCATGAAAGAGTTTATGCAATTAAGCTTCAATGATTTCTGAGTTTTCCACTAACTTCCTCAATAGGAGGCTTAGAATCATTTTTTGCATAAACGTTCTCAGTTTCTGGTGTTCTTTCTGGTGATGTTGCCTTGGGGGCTTCATCAATTTCCATGGGTGCAGGGGATGTCGCAACTCTTTCCCCTTGCACTTCTACTTCTGAATGAGCCTGTAAGTAGAAAGTATTGAGTAATTAGAGAAGAATTTATATTAACCCATAATGAAGAATGTTTATCACTGATTTTCATATACCTTCATACTAGAAGGCTCAATGACATTTTCTTCAGAAACATTGACGGTTTCTGGGTCCTTTTCTGACCTGTCTGCCTTATCTTCTTCTTTCTCAGTTGGAGCCTATTGGAAACATCCACTTAATTAGTTAAGTGTATTAACATATATCTTCCTCTTGTTCTTGTGTTTCTTATTTAGCCTGAAACAAAGAAATTTTATTAAATAACAAGATTAATAAACACAAAATATCACAAGTAGAGAGTTAAACCATTCAGCTACCTATGCAGTGTCAAGCTGTTTGGTCTCTAGAACTTGTGACCCTTCTATGTTTTGGTCTTGTTGTTACATTTCAGCTTCTTTGTTTGAAGTTTCAGGTACTTCAGACCTTTCCTGAGTATGCAACTCAGTTGCTTCCCCTGGTTGATCATTCTAAACAGATGCCTTAGTTTGATCCCTCTCATTGAGTTGGGGAACCTGCTCTTTTGCAAGATTTTCTTCAGCAATGAAAGATGCTGGTTTCTGTAACTCAAGTACCATTTCAGCAGTATCCACATCTGACTGTGGTGATTGTTGTGCTTGAGACAGACTGTTGAGTATTGAGACAATGGCAGTATCCTTCAACACTAAGCTATCACTGATCAGAGCATCTTCAATAAGTTTCAGTCTTTCTTGCTCTGATGGTGTAATTTGTCCAGTGACCTTGGACACAGTTGCTTCTTCAGCAACCTTTGAAACAGGTGCTTGTTCAGCAACCTGTGGTGTAGGTTCTTCTTCAGATACCTCTACACCAGTTACTTTTTCAGTAACCTTAGCCCTTTTTGATTTTTCTAGGAATTGAGAGATGACTAATTCATCATATTCATCGTCAGAGCTCTCATCAGCATTAGGAACTGATTGGTCCATAATCCCTACAATTTCTGTAGATAGGGCTTGGTATCTATCACTACTTTCTTTAGCAGCATTGATGAGTTCATCAGCAAGGCTTTCGGCAGTAGTCTTAACATTCTGAAAGCACTTTCTCTTGCTGAGTCTACTTGTTCAGTAGCCGATACCTGTTTTGCAGTATTGATGAGTTCATCTGCATTTATGAGTTCATCAGCAGTGGCGGCAGATATATGGGAATCGACAACCTGAATGGGTGTGTCTACTGATTTGCCAGCAGACTTCTTGCGTGAAGTTCTGGGCTTCTTGGTCGCAACCTTTCCCTCAGATACCTCTTCAGTCTTTCGCTTCTTGGAACCTTTCTGAGATCCAGTAACCTTTTTCATCAAGTTCGTATACACATATTTGTAGAGTAGGTTACTGTTGGCTATGTCAGCCTTCTCTCTGAGCTCAATGCCAAGAATCTCTAGCAAGTAGCATATCTTTAGACCATAGCTTACTGTGGCCTTTGGCTCAGCAAGTCCCTTAGCGATTTTAGGCTCAAAGCCTTGAATCTTCTTCACAGACTTCATAAAGGCGTACTTTCCCCAATTGAAAGGGTTTTCCAGCCTTTTGTCTTGTTGTTGCAACAAGAACATCATCATCCAGCGTTTTTGGCTTATCTGGTCAGCACCTCCTTGTAGACCATCAAAGCATCTGTGAAGAATGCATGCCAACACATCCCAGTGAACCAGCAGATGTCTGGTTCTGATGTCAGTAAGCATGAAATCAGTGGGTGTATCTGGTTTTTCAAGATCACACACATCACTGTACAGCTGTTTTACACCTTGAAGGAGATCATCATCCTTGGTGTCTATTTCAAAATCCTTTCCAAGATTTTGAAGATCAAACAACTTACAGAAAGTTGTCAAGTCCAAAAGGATTTCCTTTCCTTGGACCTTAGTTTTTATAGACACTATTGCAGTGCCTTCAGAAACACAGGATATAATCCAGGAGTTATTGTAGAATTCTAACACATCCAGTGAAGAAATTCCACTGGGAAGAGCAGATAGAAAACCCTTGATTTATGCCTTTTCAAGCATGTCAAGAATTAGCTTCCTATCGGCTTGATTTTCAACAGCAGCCGTGAGGTATTCCTCAATCATGGCACCACCCCAAATCATTCTGTGATTTGAAGTCCAATGATCGGGATTAAAGTCTCCTACCAATCGATTGTTCACTATAACCAACTCTGGTGCTTGCTTTTCAGCAGTACTAGTGGTAGAAGATTGGGGTTTCTGGGTAGATGAACGTTTAGGAGCCATCTCTTTATATAGTGCAAGTATTTTGAAAGTTTGAAAGAGATTTGGAAGAGAGATTAGTGATTCCTTGCAAAAAAGACTAACAGAAATTTGTAGAGGTTGAAGAATGGTTTTTGCTATTTTTGTGCAAGTTTGAATGTTGGATTAGGCGAAAGTAATTTCTTTTTCCAAAATCCTATATATATAGCAACGTAATTAAGACAAACATATACATACAAATTGGTTTTGTATATACGTATCTGTGAATTGCAGACAGGCGTGGGTAAAAGTTTGTTCGGCCTTAAATGCATAGTGGGCCATGTTGGAATTTCAACAGTCCACTATTTACCGAGAATTAATCTCTTCCGTAAAGATCAATCGCCCATTTCATCAAGGATCACCATTGCTTCTTCAGCAATGATCACAATCAACAATTGTAATTGTGCCCATTTAATGAATGTTGGCTATTAGCTATCCGAATCACGTTTCTGTGTGAATGAGAACACTCTTTGTATCTGATTCTATCTTATACTTGTTGTCTTTTCAAAGTTTTTCACAAAGATAGAAATAATACAAATTTCAAGATAGTAGTTAACTGTAGACAGTTGTACTATTCTCTTTTGTGTTCCCCTCACTGAGTGATCTAGATATCTGAGTACCCGTCTCAGAAATCTTCAAATAGCCATTTTACCCTTTAGCCTTTGGTTTCTGGATACATGTTCCAGATTCCTCTTTTCTGGATACCCGTTCCAGATACCTCTTCTCTGGATATCCGTTCCATATTCCTTTTCTCTCTCCTTTGATATCTTCTTTAGATATATGAACTTGTTCAGTTCTTTGGTAGCTCCATTAGTCCAAGACTGTGTCTGAAGGCTAAGAATCTACTTTCTTGTAGTGGCTTAGTGAAGATATCTGCAAGTTGGTCTTCAGTGCCAATCTTGAGTATCTCTATATTACCTTTTTCAACATGGTCTCTGATGAAGTGGTGTCTAACATCAATGTGCTTTGTTCTTGCATGAAACTTAGGATTCTGAGTTATGGCAATGGCACTTGTGTTGTCACAGAAAATTGGAGTTTTCTCTTCATTGAGTCCATAGTCTTTGAGTTGTTGTTGTATCCACAATATCTGTGAAGCACAACACCTAGCAGCAATATATTCAGCCTCTGTGGTAGATGTGGCAATTGAATTTTATTTCTTGCTGAACCAAGATATCAATCTAGCACCAAGAAATTGACAAGTTCCTGAGGTGCTTTTTCTATCAAGAAATGATCCAGCATAGTCGGCATCTGAATAGCCAACCAAACTCAATCCACTATCTTTTGGATACCACAATCCAACTTCTACAGTACCTTTTACATACCTCAATATTTTCATAGCAATGTTATAGTGTGATTGCATTGGATTTGTCTGAAATCTAGCACACACTCCAACTGCATATTGAATATCAGGTCTACTTGCAGTAAGGTACAGTAGAGATCCAATCAATTTCCAATACTTGTGTTCTTCAACACTCTTGTTAGATTCTGTATAGGTCATTTTGGTTCCAATGCTCATTGGAATCTTAGCATTCTTTTCAGAAGGCTTTAGATTAAACTTATTGAGCATGTCCTTTGCATACTTTGTTTGACTAATGAATATTCCATCATTGAGTTGCTTGACTTGCAGCCCTAGGAAGTAATTCAATTCTCCCATCATGCTCATCTCAAATTTACATTTCATGAGTTCAGCAAAGTCTTCACAAAGTTGCTTGTCTTTAGATCCAAATATAATGTCATCAACATATACTTGAACTAAAAGTAGTTTCCCATCATGGTTCAATGTGAAGAGTGTTTTATCAACATCTCCTTTCTTGAAACCACTTTCTAGTAGGTATCTGGCCAATGTATCATACCATGCTCTTGGAGCTTGTTTCAGCCCATACAGAGCTTTCTGAAGCTTATAGACCATCCTACTTTCTGAGGAAACTTCAAAACCTGGTGGTTGCTCAACATAGACTTCCTCAGCAAGTTCACCATTTAGGAATGCACTCTTGACATCCATCTGATAATCTGTAAAGTCATTATGAGCTGCAAAGGCTAGAAAGAGTCTTATTGCATCCAATCTTGCAACTGGTGCATAAGATTCATCAAAATCTAGTCCTTCAGACTAGGTGAATCCCTTGGCAACCAACCTAGCTTTGTTTCTGGTTATTTCACCAGACTCATTCATTTTGTTTCTGAAAACCCACTTGGTTCCGATTACAGATATTCCATCAACAAATGGAACCAGTTTCCAGACTTTGTTTCTCTCAAATTGATCCAACTCTTCTTGCATTGCAGAGATCCAATCTTGATCCTTTAATGCTTTTTCAATAGTTTTTGGTTCAATGTTTGAGATGAAACATCCATAGAGACAATTTGCATTTTCAGCGATTGCTCTTCTAGTTCTAACTCCTTGGTCTATGGGACCAATCACATCCTTTGCAGGATGATTTCTTATCCATTTCATAATGGGTTTTGAACTAGTAGGATCAATAGCATTTTGATTTGAATGTCAATCAATATGATCTTGATGAGATACTTGTGCAGTATCTGAGATATCTGACACATGGGAAATGCTATAGATATTTGACACTCTTTCAGTGTTAGAGATATCTGAATCTTGCATTTTAGCAATCTCATTTTCAGATACCTTTTCGTGATGAAGGTTCTCAGTAACCTGTTCCATTTCTGGAATTCTCATAGGAAATTCTTCATCATGTCTTAGAGTCATCTGGTTTTTTACAAAGCATAGGTTGCTTTTCATCGTCAGACTCATCCTCTATTTGAATGATAGAATTGTTTCCTTCTGAGGATCCTTTTTCAGAATCTTTAATCATCAGTTCTTTGAACCTATCTGAGAGATCATCATTCAAGAGTACTTTCTTGTTTTCTTCATAGAATACTACAAGAACAGATTCCTCAATCGTTTGCATTTTTTGTTGTAGATTCTATAGGCTTTGCTATGCAGAGAATAACCAAGAAATACTCCTTCATCTGCCTTTGGTTGAAATGTTCTCAAGTATTTTTTTCCATTGTTAAGAACGAAACATATGCAACCAAACACCCTTAGATGTTTGATACTAGGGGGTCTACCAATGAAACGCTCGTAAGGAGTTTTGTCATGGTGTTTGTTAATCAGACATCTATTTTGAGTGTAGCATGCTGTGTTTACAGCTTCAACCCAATAGATTTCACTTATTTCAGTGTCAGCAAGCATTGTTCTTGCTGCTTCTTTCAGGTTCCTATTCTTTCTTTCAGCAACACCATTTTGTTGTGGTATCCTTACAGAAGATAGTTGATGCTATATACCTTTGCAGGTACAAAACTCTTTTATGTACCGGTTCACAAACTCAGTACCATGGTCTGTTCTGATTACAGATACCTTGTCATTTTTCATGACTTCGAGCTTATTCAGCAAGTTGGGTATCTCAACCCTTGCATAGATTTTTGTTTGAGAAACACAACCCAAGTGAATCTTGAGTAATCATCAACAACAACCAGACCATACTTCTTTCCTGCATAACTAGTTACAGAGGATTCAAAAAGATCCATATGTAACATTTGCAGTGGCCTTTCACTGGAATGTCTAGTTTTAGACTTGAAAGATGTTTTGGATTGTTTTTCCATTTGGCAAGCTGAGCATACCTTCTTTTCTATATGCCATTTTGGGTAAACCAACCACGATCTCTTTCTTGGCTAGCTTATTCAGAGTTTTGAAATTCAAGTGACTCATTCTTTTATGCCATAGACAATTTTCTTCAGTGTGGCCATATTGACTCACTATGAGACATTCTTCAGTTGTGGCGGATGCCCAATAAGCAAAATGAAGATTTCCTTTACGCCTTGTAACCAAGACTGTCTGCTTTGACTTGATCTTGACAGTGTACCCTTTGTCTACTAGTTGACTCATGCATAGGAGATTATATTTCAATCCCTTTACATGAAGTACTTCAGAGATTGTAAGGGCTCCAAACTTCAAATTGCCAAAACCTATGGTTGGATTTTCATCTCCTCTAGCAAACCTGATAATTGGTCCATCATTGCACTTTCTGTAGTCAATCTGATTTGCTTTGTCTCCTGTCAGGTGCTTCCCACATCCACTTTCAAAATGCCACTTTGAATTAGTCTTTAGAGTGTTCTGCACAAAACAGGAAACAGGAGATTAGGTTCTCATACCAACAATGGAACCATCTGGACTAAAGAATCTTCCAGTAGGAATCCATTTTTGAATGAATTTCTTAGGAACATTCTTTTGTCTAAAAGGAACATATGGAGGAATTTTAGTTAAATGATTAGTATCATTGTTAATAAGAACTATTCTCTTCCTTGGTGCTCCATTTGGTGCTTTCAGATACCTGTCAGGTTTCTGAGTCTGCTTCTCAGCAAACTTAGCTTTCCTAGCCAGATTTCTTCTAGCCCTGGCATTCAGATTTTTAGTGGCTTGATTCATCTTCCACTTCTGATAATTTCTGTGAGAAATTCTAGCCTTTAACCATCGTTCTTGCTCTTGTTTGTACTCATGAGCAAGTTATTTCCCGATGGCTTTATAGACAATACCATTCCGAGCACCTGGTGCTATCTGAGATCTTTTCTCAGCAGCTTTGCTAGTCTCTGGATAATCTATTTTCTTTCCAGAAAATGTGACATAGGAGAATTTGTCAGCTCCTGCAATTTTTCCTTTCTGAGAGACATAGCACTGTGGGTGATTGCACTTTTCAGTGTTATGTTTCTTTTCAGAGACATTCCCAACAATTTTCCTTGGGACTTGTTTTTCCCTCAAAGGCTTAGTCGCAACTGCCTTTCCTTTGTCAACAACCTTAGCTTTCTGACCGATACTGTAGATTGTTTGGGAATCACCTTGCTAAGCACTAACAAATGTTCGTCTTTCATCACTCTTATTCAGAGTGGTAGAACTATATGTGTGTGTGTCCAGCCCAAGTCCTCTCTTTTCTGAAGGATCTCTTAAATAAGATTGTAATTCAGTAAGAGTGTCACTAGCTTTGGCATAAGATTGAAAAGATAATTCTCTTGTTTTGAGTTCTTCATTCTCAGAAAGAAGATCTTCACATTTCTTTTGAAGATTGGCCAATGCTTCTTGATGTGACTTTCCAGTCTCAGATATCTGAGCCTTGAGAAATGCATTTTCAGCATCCTTTTTCTCAGATATCTTGAGTATTTGTGAATTTTCCTTTACAAGAGAATTATTTTCTTCTTCAAGAATTTCGGCTCTAGCTCGGACCATTAGAAATTCTCTTTTGTAGAGATCAAGTTCTCTTCTGAGATTTTCCAGATCTTTGATTCCTTCTTCATCACTTTCATAAGTATAACAGGAAGTATGTGTTACCTCATCAGCCATTAGACGAGGTTCAATGTTGGAGATATCTGGAAAGATCTCTTAAGCCATTCCACACACTTCTTTCTTCTTTTGTCCAAATTCAATTACTTCATGAGAAACGCTGCACATTTCTCGAGAAGGCAATGTGGAATCATCTGAGTCTTCATCCTCAGAATCAGACTCAATGTCTAGAGCATCCAGTTGGAGTTGGATCCTTTTCCTTTCTTCAGTGAGCATAGCTCTTTGACTTCTTTTGAAGATTCTTCTATCTTTCTTGTCACCTGTTTTAAGTTTGTTGAAGGCAGGACAATCCTTCTTGAAATGACCAGGTTTCTGACAATAGAAACATATATCATTTCCGATTTCTGCTTCCTCAGTACTTGATGCTTTCGAAGCCAGCTTGTTCAGCGAGCTTTGCATATTTTTGAACTGGTGATAGTTTGAGCCTAGATGCTTTTTCAGCTTCTCTTTGGCTTTTCTTCTCTCAATTTCTTGACTTACATATTTTCCCGTTTGCTTTACAGCAAGAGCATCCTCAGTCATCTCCTTGCCTTTCTTGTTTTCAGAAGTTCCTTGAGCAACTAGAGCAACATTCTACAACTTCTCAGTTGTTTGTTCTCTTTGAGTTGTCTCATAGTCAACGGTGGCAAGGTGAGAGAAAAGTTCCACTGGAGTGATATCTGGCATTCCTTGGTTAAAGTAGAAAAACTTTGTGTGCTCCCAGTTATGATTTAGACTTCTCACAATAGTCTTAATCTTTTCTGACTGGGTATATCTATTACTTTCACCAAGTGCAGCCATGTCACTCATAAGTGTTGTAAACCGGAAATCTAGTTTTTCAAGAGTCTCTGTGGGACCTTGTTTAAAGTTTTGGAATTTGAGCTTCAAAACTTCGAACTTATTTTCCGTTGTTTTCTCAGTGCCGGCACAGATTTCTTCAATCAGTTGCCAGGCCACTTTCGCCGTTTTTGCACCCCACAGTTTACACTGTATATGCTTTGGATTAGAACGTATGATGATATTACGAGCCTGACCATCCAATCGATTTCTCTTGGCATCTTCCGATGTCCAGAGCTCTCTGGGCTTTGGTTCGTAAATAAATTGACTGGCAGGTCTCCCACTGGTTGACGGATCTGTTTGTGAAGACCCATCACTTTGTTCTCTGTCTCTACCATTAGAAACCTCTATGACTTGCTTGAGTTGTTGAATGACTATTGGGCCAATCTTTATCACGTCGATCATTTTGTCACTGATGGCTTCTAGGTGGAGCATCATGTTGTTCTTCCATTTCTCATAATTCTTTGGATTGAGAATTGGGGCGTCACTTAAAGACATCCTGCAGTAAACACACTAAACAAACAAATCAAGTGTAGGGGAAAAGCAGTTAGTGGGCACTTATCTGGGATCTAGGTTTACTGCAGAAGGCTTGTGAACCTCCAGCTCTGATACCACTTGTTGGTCCACATAACGTCAAAGTAAAAGACTAGATACCACTTGTTGGTCCAGATAACGGCAAAGTAAAAGACCTGGGGGGGGGGTGAATAGTCTTTTAAAACTTTTGTCGATAAACACAGTTTCTCAGATATTTGTGAAGATATCTGATACTTAATTTCAAAGAGCGGAAGACTTTTCTGTGATAAGTGCACGTGCTCAGCAAGATAAGTGTAAATACTTTGCAAGATAAATAAAGCAAGTAATAAACTGCAGAAAGTAAATAACACAAGTCTTTTTATAGTGGTATCTGAAGGTGGCGTATCCTTCAACTAATCCACTTTGGACTTTCTCAGACCTAGAATCCACTAAGACAGATAATTGAGGTAACCTCACAAGTATCTTCTCTAGATTCCTAAATACACTAGGTTCCCAACCAAGTGTTCCCCCTTAGTTATTCCCCGGCTTTGACAGCCAAGTACTTCCTGTACTCAGTAACCTTTTGAGCTATTCCTTAGTTTCCCAAACTAAGTACTTCCTATGCTCAGTAACCTTGGAGTTATTCCTTAGTTTCCCAAACTAAGTACTTCCTCTACTCCACGCCGATTAAGGTGTTGGTTAAGGTAGTTTGTCAAGTGAGCTTCTTTAATAACTTGGCTAGTTATTCAGATAGCTCTATGAATCAAGTATACTTAATAGACTTTGCAATGTATGGTATCTTGTTCTTTACTGACCCAAGTCTATGATAAATGATCAAGAGAATGAATCTCAGATATGAAATCTTAGTTCAACTCTTTCACAAATAACAATGCTTGTTAAGGATCAGGACACTTAGAACTTTTGTGCTACTTAGAATCAAGAGCTTTGGTCGCAACAGAAAGCTTGAAGGTAAGTAGTGTGCTTGAGAGAGCTTGTGAGAGTATTCAAAATTTGTTGAATTTTTCCTGCTGGATGCCTTCTTCTTGGTGTACAAGATTTGCTAGACTATCATACTTAGTGAGTTTCCTCTTTTACAGTGTCCAAGTGAACCAAGAGTACTAACCACCTTTCTGAGCTAAGATAAGTCATTAGGTTGCTGATCAAAATCTAAACAGATATTCCTAACAATTTTGTTGCTTAACCCTAAAGTAGAATTTGACATTCATTGTTTATCCCACTTCATAGGGCGAATTACATCCAGACCCCCATTTAGATGTCGTAATTACACATTTGTATCACTTAGTCGAACAATTACACTTTAGTCCATGAATTTGACCAAATTCGAATTAAAACCTGGAAAAGTCAATTTTGCCCCTCTCAGATTATTGGATTTTGAAGGTTGCCAAACAATAACACATTTGACAAATTGTAATTCAAGTCCAAGATATCTAATTTTTTATATATGTGACCATAAGATTCCAAAAAAACTCAAATAAGCCCCCAAACTTCTATTTCAATTTGTATATTATCCCCAACATCAATCCTAGATCAAATATATACTTTGAACATCAAAATCGAAATCCAAGAACACAATCGAAACATTTAATCAAAATCGGAGCATAACAACTCCGATTGGACTTTATCGAATTATGTGACTCAAAATCGAGCTGCTACAAGAGTCAGATACGATTAATGGGAATCAGCTCCGATTTGGAGATGCTATGGGGCTTTATAAGAAGAAGAAAGAGAACAAGAAAAAGGAAGAAATTCGCCGGAGAAGAAGTTAATAAGAAGAGAAGGAAGTTTGAGAAGATGGAGGAAGAAGAAGTATTGTATGTTGTTGAAGATGGGGGAAGAAGAAGATGGTTTTTTTAATAAAAATTTGATTTTGTTTATTTTAAGGCCATGTTTGGTTGTGATGGAATTGAATAGCTCAATTAAGCTGGTCAACATAAGTTATGGGTTTTTGGACTAAACTGTAATTGTCCGACTAAGTAGCATGAATATGAGAAACGTCGTTATAAATGGGTATCCCTATGTAATAATCCCCACTTCATATGTGTGTTGTATAACTCTCAAGTAGTGTTCTTCGTTTGTGATACTCTTACTCCTGTGTATTGCTTAAATCTCGAGTAGAATTCTTCGTTTGACATTATCTCACTCCTTTAGTGTGTTTTTCTACTCTGAAGTAGAGTTATTAGTTTGTTGTTCATCCCTCTCTTTGTGTGTTATTTTTATCTCTCAAGTAGAGTTGTTCGTTTGTTGCTTATTCCATTCCTTTTGTGTTTTGTTTAAGTCTCAAGTAGAGTTCTTTGTTTGTTATTTTATTACTCCTCCTGATTGTTGTTTAAATCTCAAATAGAATTCTCCATTTGTAATTATCCCACCTCTATATTGTGTTGTTTAACTCTCGAGTAGTGTTTTACATTTGTTGTTTATTCCACTCATTTTGTGTGTTGTTTAACTCCCAAGTAGAGTTCTTCGTTTGTCATACTCTTTCTCCTTTTGTGTATTGTTTGAATCTGGAATAGAGATCTTCGTTTGACATTATCCCACTTCATTAGTGTGTGTTGTTTATGTCTCAGGCGGAGTTGTTCATATGTTGTTTATCCCACTCCATTTGTGTGTTGTTTAACTCTCAATTAGAGTTCTTCGTCTGTGATACTCTTACTCCTTCTATGTACTGTTTAAATCTTGAATAGACTTCTTCATTTGACATTATCCCACTCCTTTAGTGTGTTGTTTAACTCTCAAGTAGAGTTATTCGTTTGTTGTTCATCCCTCTCCAAAGTGTGTTGTTTTTATCTCTCAAGTAGAGTTGTTCGTTTGTTGTTTATTCAACTCATTTAGTGTTTTGTTTAACTCTTGAAAGTTCACTGTTTTGTACTTTGTTACATCAATAGTTAACTGAATAACTCTTTTGTTTTATTGCAGGGTATTTCTGTAATATTGCCTTCTTCACTAATCTTTAACCTAGTTCGACAGTTGTAGTTTCTTGTGTTAACAGGGTGTAGATTTCGGAGATTTGGAAGAAATAGAGGAGTCCTGCTTAGCTTGATGTATTTAAGGAAAAAGATCAATGATGGGTTTCTTTGAAGAAAAGATATCGAACTGGACTATTGAAGATCTGATAAGCTTGGAAAGTAAAATCTGGAAAGATCTGTCCTTGGTTGAAGAACGATGTTATATATACAAGGTCAAGGACGACTTCAAATAAACGAGACTAGAGTGAACACTTGCACTTTATTCTATCAAAGCTGTCGAGTTACTTTGAGTTTTGCTAAACTGTGCTGCTGTTATTAGATAGAAATTGTTTCTCAATCATCTAGGTTAGACTAGATTAACAACAATAGAATAGGTGATACTGTTCAGTTTGTTTTAGCTTTGAAGTTCACTGTTCTAGGATAGAGATTGTTTCTCAATCATCTTGATTATTGTTTTGATAAATTCACTCATTAGTATAGTGGATATTTACCTTTGGCTCAGCTGGTATATTATACCAGCTAAGAAAAACAACTCTGTGTTCTATAGTGTATTTTCGTTGTTTATTGTTTTTCTGTTTGAGTCACTGTTACATTAACCGTTATATCAACATTGATATATATATTGTTGTGTGATTCCAGTTTAGTACAAGTCCGGGTCCTTACGTTCTTTCAATTGGCATTAAGAGCCAGGCACTTAATCAATAAGTTTGTGGATCTTGTACTAATTATGGATTGTGTCAATCCAAGTGCTTATAGACTGTCGGTACTTGATGGCACAATCTATTTGTATTGGAAAACCAGGCTAAGAACTCACATCAAATCAATTGATGTACGTGCTTGGAAGTCTGTCTTGGAAGGGTATCAGTTTCCCGTGCTAACACCAGATGCTTATGGTGATGTAGTACTAAAACTTGAAAGCCAATGGACCGGAGACGAAGGGACTGAATCTGCATATAATTAGAAAGCACTAAATGCTTTTCTTAGCTATGTAGATTTTCATATGTTCATGTTGATCCAACACTGTACCACTGCCATGAAAGCTTGGGAAATCTTACAAACTCATTGTGAAGGAGATCAAAGTGTTAAAGAGAGCAAAGCTAGATTGCTTTGGAGCCAGTATGAGAGCTTGGTAATGGGTGAAGATGAGACCATCACAACCTATTTCGAAAAGCTTAGGATAATCTCTAATGAGTGTCAATTACTTGGTGAACCAATCTCTAACAAACAGCTTGTCAATAAAGCTGTTAGAACTTTATTTTCTAAATTTGAAACCAAGCGTACCGTGCTTGAATATAATAAGCACTTGGCTACCATGAACTTCAATGTTCTAATAAACAACCTCAAGAACTATAAGATGATGATCACGGAATATTAACTTCAAATTTTGCGTGTTTTATAAATATGCAATCTTCATAGGGTCTTTCTATCTTGGTGCACATATATCTTCACCAAACATGTATATTTCATGCATTGACAAACCTCTCTCACATTTTCAGAGATAATTTCACCAAGTTTTTACTTTAAAGGGAATAAAAGATTAAGTTTTACACATTGTGAATTTGCTGAGTCGGATATTCTGGAAAAACCACTAGATGTTGGCTCGCTCGGTTAACATAGATGAACATCATCATCTTTATCACAAGTTTGCATCTTATTGGAACTAAATTTGTAATCTATATATGTACGGTCTGTCTGCGTAGCTTGTAGGCTATTACGTGAATAGTTTGCATAATAGTGGATTGCAGGTTTCAAACGTATCCAATGCATGTGGCATCCAACATTCCAACTGCAAGAGACCAAATGGACTCTCGAAACCTTAAAGTATGAATCAGCTTTGACAATGTCTTGCCAAAATATTAAACCAGTTCAATGTTGCAATAATTAAGTTTCCATTAAACCATTTTCCTAATTGCAAGGACGGCTTTAGCTGTAGCCTCTATGTACAGCTTCCAAAATGTAGTAAAAAAATGGTCTCTATAAATTGTGAAGTTGCTTAGTAGAAATGTATAATTCACAGCAATCACTTCTTACCATACACAACTAAGCTCTGCAATTTTCAAGTTGAACTTATTTAGCCAGATATCATGGCCCCGAACCATCTAATCATCTTGAGCCTCGTTGCCATGTCTTTCGGCTTCCTGGCTAGTGCATTTGAGCCAAGTTCGTTGCAAGATTTTTGCGTTGCAGACTTGACTAGCACAGGTAATTAAATTGTACACATGAAATTCGATCTTGTAGATGTTATGTATGGGATTTTTTTTCTAATTTTTCTCGTTTTATCTTTTCAGGCAGGGTGAACAGGTTAGTATGCAAGAACCCTGCCTCAGTTGGGGTTGATGATTTCACCTTCAGTGGGCTCCACTTACCCGGAAATACATCTAACCCTAATGGTTTTCGCGTGACCCTAGTTTGTTTGTGCTAATTCTCCTATAATTAAAATGCAATTAAATTACTATAGAATCCATCCATCCATCCATTTATTATGTAAATCACAAGGGGCTAAACCTCACCAAATTCATTCAGTCCTGCGTGGAATTTTGTGGAATTAATTGTATTTTAGCCAGTATATATTTCAATGTTGTTTTTTGTATTTTTTTTTTAAAATAAAAGTGCCTACTCTCTCAGGAGTATTATATCAATGCCTCAAGGCGGTTTGTGGGAACCAGCAAACACCAGGTATCTTTTACAGATTACATCCCAAAAAGAAGCCATCTGCATTAGACTAGTACTATGCCTAAAGAGATTTACAAAAGTCCTATCTACTAACATCTAGTAATCTAGCAATATATGCCATATGTGCCAAAAAACCTGCCATAGGTACTCTGCTCGTGCCATAGTAGTGCCATATTGAACGCCGTGCCATAAGAGTGCCAACTCCGAGTACCTACACCAAAAACATTCTGTGCCAAGCATCCGTGCTCGGTACGTGCCAAGGATGTGCCAGAACTGTGCCAAAAAACCTGCCATAGGTACTCTGCTCGTGCCATAGTAGTGCCATATTGAACGCCGTGCCATAAGAGTGCCAACTCCGAGTACCTACACCAAAAACATTCTGTGCCAAGCATCCGTGCTCGGTACGTGCCAAGGATGTGCGAGCGTGCCAAAAACCCGCCATGTTACGCGAGGAAGTTCCGGTATTGTGCTGCCGCACAAAGTAGCCCCTGACTATGCCACTGCCGTGCCAGTGATGTGCCTTCGTAATGCCTCTTCCGTGCCATCATGTGACATCTTGTGAAAAACCAAAAACGACTGGAGACTTTATGTCTATACCACCATCGTGCCAGCTTGGTTGCCCTGTATGTGCCATTACCGTGCCATAACAGTGCCATCGCCGAGCCAGTTCCATGTCCAGTCCGTGCCAATTAAAGGAACTACTATAATCACATAAACCAGCCCCCTATGCCAGCCATGCACCAACTCTGTGCCAGAAATGTGCCAGACATGTGCCATATTAACGTGCCATCTTTGTGCCAGAGAACCCATCCTGCAATGTGCCAAAAAGAGTGCTCTCTATGCGCCAGACATTGTGCCCTTATCTTGTCCCATTACTAGACAATTGTGTGCCATCCCTATGCCAAGCCTGTGCCAGTAAGATTTTCTTCCATGGTCTGTAAAGTAGCATATCTAACTTCTAAATGTTACCAGTTGAAACTAGAACCCTCAACAAGGTAACATAAATAAACATGATCATAAACGCCCCTACTCTACTAGATACAACCCTGCCAGGCCAAAACACTACTTGTTGTCTACTACTACAGCCAACCAGCAGCCAAAGATAAAAATTCACAATCATATTATAAGCTGCATTGCTGTAGAACCAAAAAGAGATGCCAAAAGATATCCTAACTGTCAAGGAAGCATAAAATTTTGCTTCACCAATAACTACACTAGTATATACTAAAGTCACCATTATAGACCTCAGTGTGTGCAATGCATCAATAAAATGTGAACCTACCAAACACCACAAGTGCCAATGATACTCTAGTGCATGGAGAGGGAAAGATTCTCCCCATGTAGGAAACCCACACAACACCCTGACCAAGGAATAAACTACCCTTCTTATCAATGTATGCAAGCAAAGTAGAAGAAAAATGCAGTAGTCCTTCCAAACTACCAGCACAATTCTGTGAAGGACAATGCTACTACCCCTCCCTACTGCCACCAACAGATTAAATAGCCACAAGATCCAATAGATACCAAGCCAAAGAAAGGCCCATACACAATAAACAGCCCTACATGCTTCCCAATTCTGAGTAATATCTTTTTTTTGCTCAAAAGGAACTTTTATTTCTGTTTTTAGTTCCATGCCTAACCTTTTTTTACCCCTTACAAACGTCCATATACGATCTTTATAAAACTGGGAAGCTTCTAAAGAACTTGTTCTGTTGAAAGTTCTAATGCCTTTTTTCCAATCCAATGGCTTTTTTCTAAAAAACAAAATGGGGATTCTAACAAGTATAAAAAAAACAGTCACAGAACACAAGTAGTTGAGCCATAGTAAACCACAATACCAGTACTTCCACCTTGGTGCTCCTTTAAAAAATGCTGCAGACCTCCTATGGTTGGTACTTGCAAAAAGAACAAACTAGGGGAAGGAATGGTGACGTATAAACAGCTCCAGGAGCTTACAGGATACTGCCTTGATACACATCAGATAGGAACTCTTACAGTTCCTCCACCCTTGACAATCCTAATGTAGGCTAAACCAGTCTTATCACCATAGGCTAACTGCCTCACCCTAACAGGCAAGTCTGCAGGTGCAAACTCAATAGACCTTCTGTCCAATACAGCTAACTTAGCTAAAGCATCTGCCATAGAGTTGCCCTCCCTGTAAATGTGTGCAAATCTAACAGCTCTGTTACTGCACAGATTAAGAATCTTGGCTAATAGAATCTCCAATTTCCAGTGCCAACTCTGAGATTCTTTAGTGATAAGCATAAGGGCCAGCTTTGAATCTAATGTGATTAAACCCCATCTCCTTGCTATAGTGTAAACCTTGCCAAATCCCCATAAGTTCAGCATATATGATTGAAGGAGATGCACCTAAATAAGTCTGATAACCCTTGATCATTCTGCCATCCTCATCTCTGAAAACACCACCACAAGATGCTCTATTGGACCAATGATAGAAAGAACCATCAATATTGATCTTTATACATTGTGCAGGAGGTTTTCGCCAATAAAACACTTTCAGCTTTCTTCTAGGCACAACAGGAAAATGAATTTCCCAGCTTGCTGCTATGGTAAGATCTCCACCCCAAAAAAGTCTATTGAAAGGCTTTGTATTGTGTGCAGTCTGAATGAAAATCATGATTCTCATAATGATGTTCTCTGCTTTGAAATTCTTAGACTTATGCTTTGCTTCATTCCTAGCTAACCAGCTAACAATAAGTACAGGGATTAGGATCCTCATAAGGTGATTCTTCACCTCATCTGATGAGTGCATCCAGCTTTTTAATCTATCCAAAACTGATGTATGATTCCTAATAGGAATCTGGAAAATGGCAGAGAACCACTCCCAAACCTTGTTCATTCTTCATTGTAAAGAATCACATGCACAATGCTTTCCTTAGCAGCACAACAATGACATTTTGATGCTAACACTATCCCTCTTCTTTGCAGAACATCATCTACTGGGAGCCAATTGTGGAGTAACTTCCACCAAAAAATAGCTATAGTCAATGGAATCCTAGATCCCCAAACAATAGCCATGTGTCTACTATAGTTTGCTCTTTTCCTCACACAGTCCCAAGCAGATTTTGTAGTAAAGATCCCATTAGAAGTCAGTTTCCATATTGGTTGAGAATCTTGTAGCTGATTAAAAGGCATAAGGAACAACTTAATTGCTATATGCCTTGGCAGATTTGCAGATAATTTAATCCAGTCCCAGCCATCTGCAGTTCCAAAATCTTGAACCAGATCTAAATTAGCATATCTTTCAGAACACCCTGATTTGACCATTCATCCAACCAAAAATAACATGTACCAATTCCTACTTTCCAGAAAAAATGATGCTGCACATCTGATTGTATATATAGTTTTTATTAAATTTCATATAACTTTATTTGCAAAAATCCAAAAAATATTTTGAACATATATTTGAATTTGCCATGACAAGACGAATCCATAGACACCAATCTTGAATATGATTATTAATTAAATAAATTATTTTATTCATTAAAATTGAATATAAATTTAAATAATTGAATTTTAATTTTAAAAATAAAGTATTTATTAAATTATTTCAATCCTACATGGAATTTTGTGGAATTAGTTGCGTTTTCAACGAGTATATTTTCAACTGTTTATTTTTGGTACGTTGGCTGCACACACCACAGCTTCAAGCAAATCCTCCTTGATTATTTCCCAACATTTCTGAAAGAAAAGTGATGTGAACCCATCTAGCCGTGCACTTGCATCTTTGTTCAGTTTGAATACCACCTCTTTGAGTTCCTCTTCCTCAGGTACCCTGCACAGTATATCATTCATTTCATCTTTAATAACTCTGGGAATTTTGTCCAACATAGGTGTGTCAGAAGGGGTGAAAGAGGGATTAAGAACATCTTTAAAGTAGTTAATCGCAGAATCATGCAATTCAGAGGGGTTAGAAACAATTCTTCCCTGATCAACTATTGAATGAACCCTAGCTTTAAATCTCTTTCTCTTCACAAAGTTATGAAATAACTTTGTGTTTCTGTCTCCATGTTGATTCCAATTACAGGTTGCTTTTTGTTGCCAAAATATTTCCTCCATGTCCAGTGCTAATTGGAATTCCTTGGATTTCTCTGCTAAAAGGTTCTTGTTTAGGTTAGGGGGAACTAGGTGAGCTTTCTTTTCTGCATCAGACATCTGATCTTCCAATTTTTGCAGTTTACTAAACACTTTCCCAAAGCTGTTATGGTTCCACCATCTCAGATGTTGCTTAAGCCTAAAAAGTTTCTCCCACAGCTTCTTCAGACCTCCATTTCTTGCTGGAAGAGACCAATGCATCTTTATACCATCTAAGCAAGTAGGATGTAACAACCACATATTCTAAAACCTGAACTAAGATATTTTAGGAGATGAAAGAACATCAAAAGACAAAATATGGGGTCTGTGATCACTACATCTCCTTATAGCATGGGATACTTCATTTTGGGCAAAGACATCTAACCATTTATGATTAAACAGAAGTCTATCTAATCTCTGTAAGATGTTCCTACCTTCCGAAGTGAAAGGAAGACCTTTAAAACCAATGTCCACTAAGCCACAATCCAAAATAAACTCACAAAAGTCATGCATTCCTAAATTATCTGGTGCCCCACCCCCTGATCTCTCTAGGCTATCCACGATGATATTAAAGTCACCTCCTACTAACCAAGAGAGGTCAGTTACAGATAGAGCAGATACATCATTCCATAAAGAAGTTCTTTCAGCCCTAGAACATTTAGCATACACTAAAGTAAGCACTATGTCACAGGGGAGCTGATCAGACTGAACCTTACAATGAAGAAATTGTTCATTATCAACAAGGACAGACACAGAATAGGAGGAAGAGGAGAAAAGCCATATTTTGTTGTTGCAATTAGGATATATAGTGTCCATTTTAAATCTATTCAGACAAAAAAAGGGCTCTAGATTACCTAAAGGCTCCAAAATAACAAACATATCCAGTTTTACCAAGTTCTTAAAGTACCAAAGTTGTTTCTGAGAGGGCTTATTAGAAGAACTCTCCAAAAAAGTGAAACACTCTCTTACTTAGGCGATTTATTACTATTCAAAACCATAACTTTCTCCGGTCCTCCGGCAGCTTCTTGCTGCTCTTCAGCCCCTTATCGTGTCCTCCTCCGGTCACCCACTGGCTGACCTTCCCCGTCCGTCATAACCTCTTTCCGCTCGACCTCCTCCTGCTCCTTTTTCCCCTAATACATCTTCTTCCCCCTCTGCTTCTAAATCCTTTTCTTCCATTCTGGCTTCACCAACAAAGGTTACTTCGAGCACTATTGTGGCTCTGGGAGTGAATGGAGGTGCTCCGTTGCACCAATTCCCTTTTGGCGACATGGAACACAACAAAAAATGGATTCGGCCAAAATCTAACTCCACTCACAATGGTATGCCGGCCTTGGACTTCTCAGACGAAGAGGTAAACTTACTATCCAAGCCTTTTGCTCTTACGATGGTTGGTACTTTTTCTTATGGCATCCCTAAGATTTATGAAATAACTAAAATGCTCAAGGGTTTAAATCTTAAATCGAGATTTTCAGTTAGTTTTATGGATAAGAGGCACATAGCCATTCAAATTGATCTGGAGGAAGATTACAATTATCTATGGCTTTTGGAAAACCCCACTGTTAATGGTATAGCTGTAAGATTTTCGAAATGGACTCATAGATTTTCTTTGGAGGCTGACTCTCCTATTGTTCCTGTTTGGGTTTCCTTTGAACAACTTTCCATTTTCCTGTTTAATAAAGAGGCTCTTTTTGAAATTGGCAAACTTCTTGGCAAACCCGTAAAAGTGGATGGTTATACTGCTAACAAAAGCAAGTTGAATGTTGCTAATGTGTGTATTGAGTTAGACTTCACTAAGCCTAAACCTTCTCATGTCTGGTTAAATCTCCTTGATTCTAGTTTGGCTATTAAGGTGTCTTATTCTCAAGGTCCCTTTTATTGTAATCTATATAAAAAGTTGGGTCATGAGGAGAAAAATTGTCTGTCTAAAGCTAGGTCAGAGGTCCCTTCCTCTGTGTTTGGATGACTCTAGACCAACTAGTCCTTTACCTTCTGTGCTAGGAAAACGACCTGCTAGGCATAATGTCCATAGAGGAAGTTTTATTGGCAGAGGAGGTAGAGGTGGTAGAGGGGGTAAATTTTTTAACTCTAGTCATAGAAATGGTAAAGGTGGGAGGGGTTCCTTCAACTTTCAATCTTTGACAGAGTGGGAAGAAGTTCTACCTCTACCCCTACTGCTTCCCCTCCCTCTTCCCCTTTTGCTACTCAGAACTTGGGTCCTTTTGGTCAATGCTTTGTTGTGGAACCTGCACCATTAGACAAAGAAATTTCTCTAAACACCTTTTCTCCTTTAAAGGAATTGGGTGATGAAGAAATTTCCAGGTTAGATGAAACAATTCACAATGAAGCATTGACTCATATTGAGAAGAGTTCTGAGCCAGCAGGTGTTACTAATTCTAGTTCTGTGGCTATGGATGTTGCAGGTTCTGCTGCTAAGTTCTCACAAGTGGATGATGAGCAGGTCTTCTCTCCTGCCTTCCTTTTTCATCCCTCCAACCCTGTTCTGGTTCATGACACCTCTACCCCTGAATTTGAACCTGTCAACTCCTCCTACTTCAGGAGACATTCTGATTGTGAAAAATGGAATGCTTCTGAAGATGATGAGGAGGCTAACGAAAATTACTTTGAAGCCCAAGAGCCTATCACTATGATCTCACTTGATTCCTCTCAAGGCATCTCTTCTCAGACTCCCTCCTCTCCTCATTCTTCTCCTCCCTCTACCTATAGAAAGAAGAAGAAAAAGAAATCCCCTCTAACCCCTAACCCCAGCAAGTACTTTCTGTCTAGAATTCTTGTTCCTCGATCTACTAGAACCAGCAAAAAGGCTTTGGCAATCCAAAAAATGGAAGTCGTAGCTCAGTTCTAGCTAGTCATCAGTGTTGTTTAACTCTCAAGTGGACTTATTCATTTTTTGTTCATCCGTCTCCAAAGTGTGTTGTTTTTATCTCTCAAGTAGAGTTGTTCATTTGTTGTTTATTCCATTCCTTTTGTGTTTTGTTTAAGTCTCAAGTAGAGTTCTTCGTTCATTACTTTATTACTCTGCCTGTTTTTTGTTTAAATCTAAAACAAAATTCTCCATTTGTAATCATCCCACCTCTTTATTTTGTTGTTTAACACTCGAGTAGTGTTTTACATTTGTTGTTTATCCCACTCCTTTTTATGTGTTGTTTAACTCTCAAGTAGAGTTCTTCGTTTCTGAAACTCTTACTCCTTCTGTGTATTGTTTAAATCTCGAATAGAGTTCTTCGTTTGACATTATCCCACATCTTTATTGTGTTGTTTATGTCTCAAGCAGAGTTGTTCATATGTTGTTTATCCCACTCCTTTTGTGTATTGTTTAACTCTCAATTAGAGTTATTCGTTTGTGATACTCTTACTCCTTCTGTGTAATGTTTAAATCTAGAATAGACTTCTTCGTTTGACATTATCCCACTACTTTAGTGTGTTGTATAACTCTCAAGTAGAGTTATTCGTTTGTTGTTCATCCCTCTCGAAAGTGTGTTGTTTTTATCTCTCAAGTAGAGTTGTTCGTTTGTTCTTTATTCAACTCCTTTTGTGTTTTGTTTAACTCTCAACAAGAGTTCTTCGTTCGTTATTTTGTACCACCTCCTGTGTGTTGTCTAAATCTCAAATTGACTTCTCCATTTGTAATTATTCCACTCCTTTATTGTGTTGTTTAACTCTCGAATAGAATTTGACATTTGTTGTTTATCCCACTCCTTATGTGTGTTGTATAAGTCTCAAGTGTTCTTCGTTTGTGATACTCATACTCCTTCTGTGTATTATTCAAATCTCGAATAGACTTCTTCGTTTGACATTATCCCACTCCTTTAGTGTGTTGTTTAACTCTCATGTAGAGTTATTCGTTTGTTGTTCTTCCCTCTCCAAAGTGTGTTGTTTTTATCTCTCAAGTAGAGTTGTTCATTTGTTGTTTATTTCATTCCTTTTGTGTCTTGTTTAAGTCTCAAGTAGAGTTCTTCGTTTGTTATTTTATTACTCCTCCTGTTTGTTCTTTTTTTTTTAATTTTTTTTAAAAAAAGAGCCGAGGCTCTCAGATTTTATATATTATAGAATTATGGCGGTTTATGAGAACCCGCAAACATCATGTACCTTTTGATAGTTACATTCCAATCAAAAACCATAAGACTATCATAGTCCTATTACAATTACCCTTTACAAAAGATTTATCATGGGGCGGGTTCCAACTCCTTACTTGCCCATCTACGTGCCAAGAAGTTTCTATGTAGTGCCAAAGATCCTTGCTACGTGCCATGTTGCTTGCCAAAATGCCCTTGTTCTTGCCAACAAACCCATCCAGTGCTACATTAGACCCTTCTTCATTTTCCCCACTTCCATGTGCAGCTGTGCATAGAACTAGTATAGTTCCTATACTCCACATGGTAGTGGACCAACATCTTCTTCTTTTTATCACTTGTGAGCTAGCCATCTTCCAAATAACCTGGCTAAGATCTTTCCAAAAGCTATACAAAGATTCAGTCCAGCAGTTACAAAATAAGTATTACAAACATACTCCAAAAAAGTGTTAAACCTATTACACAGTTTAGGCCTAACCAAAAACCTCCTAGTTACATCAACCCTAGGTACATACCCTATACTGAAATATACTAAGGACAGACCTAGCCATAAATCAAACCTTACAAACCTACTGAGAGATTCTTGTTCTGTAAAATACTCAAAAACAGCAGATACAGAATTAGAATCATACAGCCAAAAGGTTACAAAAGAGAGAAATCTCCACCATGTCATCCAATAGATAAGTAGCCAAAAAACATGTATGTGCAACGCAAACAAGTGAAGTGTTCTTACAGAAGAAGAAAGAATAGGGGGAAAGCTGTAAGTAGACAGAAACAATACTAGTGCAAGAAGGGGGAGAGATACCCTTCCAATGGAGAGTAAACCTGCCACCTGAAAGATAAATACTACCCTATCCTGCCAGCCCCATGAATGCATAAGAAACGAAGAGGGTACTATGCAATCTCTCCAAATTACAATCCCTCTAATCAGAACAAAGATGCTACTACCCTTCCCAACACCCCATATTGGAGATAAAAACCTGCCTTTGCCAATAACAACATGCCACACAAGAAAATTCCATTTATATCCTTCCCAGTGCTGAGTATTATTCTTTTTTTCCTCAGTCCACTTTTTATTCTTTTTTTCCTATCCATTTTTTTACCCCTTTTTCATGTTTTTTCTGGGAAGGTACTAGTGATCCTGTTCTGTTTATGGATCCTTTGCCTGTTTTCCCTAAAAGTGTGGCTTTTCTCTTCATTTTTCTTTTCTTTTTCTTTTTGAGGGGATTTCTAGAAAGATACCAACCAATAAACCATACAACTAACTTGAACAAGTAAACAATTATCATATTCACATTAGGGTTTTGGAGAAATAGTTCTCAACTAAGGGATACCTGATTTATCTGAATATGCTATCTTCCTGACAGTGATTTGGATGTCTGCAGGATCATACTCCTTGGTTACCCTTGCTGCCAATGCATTAGTTGCTAGCCAGTCAGCTGCTGTGTTGCCTTCCTTGAAAGTATGTTGGAATCTCACTCTTCTTCCTTTACATAGTGCCTGAATTTTGGAGAGAAGGATGCAGCATTTCCAATTCCATTGCCTTGTGGTTCTGCCAATCATAGCTAATGCCACCTCTGAATCAGTTTCTACTAGCACACTAAGGTAGCCTAGCCTTCTGCAAATGTTCAGACCCATCCATATTCCTATCAGTTCATAGTAGATGATAGAAGATTGGCCTATGTAAGCCTGATAAGCTTTCAAAATCCTACCATCTTCATCTCTTAGAAGTCCTCCTGATGCTGCTCTCTTGGAAGATTGCTTATAGGCTCCATCTGAATTGATCTTGACCCAGTTAGCTTGACGTTTCTCCTAGTAAACTTTGATCACTCTCTTTGGTGGAATAGGTGTGAACCTTATGTTCCACACAGTGGCCACTTGAATATCTCCTTGCCACCAGTTTCTTAAGAAAGGCTTTGAGTAATGGGACAACTGAAACAAATTTATGACTTTTGAAGCCAAAAAAGGTTTTTTTTTATCATGTTTTGATTCATTTCTGGCTAACCAAATGAACCACAGGATGAAGATAGGGATAAGAGTCCTAATGTGCCCCTTGATCACACAGTTAGAAGAAATGTGCCACATTTTTAGCCTTGCAGAAATAGAAGAATGGGGGTTCAACTGTACTTGAAAGATTTGAGAAAAATAAATCCAGACTTTTAGGGATTCAGCATTAAATAAGAAGACATGACAAATAGTTTCTACAGAGGTACAACATTGACACTTGGAAACTAACAAAATGCCTTTCTTTTGCAAAGCACTGTCTACAGGAACCCATCCATTTATCAATTTCCAAGTAAAAATAGACATCTTGCTAGGGATTCTGTCATGCCATAGCCAACCAAAAGTTTTTCTGACAGGTTTTCTAGTCCTAACGAAATCTCAAGCAGATTTTATAGAGAATTTACCATCCGAAGAAGGTTTCGAAAGAGGTTTAGCTTCAATATTTAAATCAAAGGGGGTAAGAAAAAGCTTTGTAGACACAGAAATAGGAAGGTTAGAAGAAAGTTTTGACCAGTCCCAGCTAGTAGCATTCCAAAAATCAGTTAGAAGATCTTTCCCATTGAAGGGGGTGAGGGCTAAATTAGATAAAGGGCCAGCCTCAGCCCAATTTTCATACCAGAAAAACACTTTCCCTTTGCCTCCCAACGAAAACATATTTTTCTCAGCCACTTCCTTTACTGCAACCATTCTCTTCCAGGTCAAAGTATCTGCAGGTTTTACAGTGACCAGGTTTGGAATGGCTTTCCTGCAGTATTTTTTGAACATGCATTTTGCCCAAAGAGAGGATTGCTCTCTAAACCTGTACCATAGCTTAATGGAAAAAGCTTGGCAGAGATCTTTTAGGCTTCTAACCCCTATTCCTCCTTCATCACAAGGAAGGCAAATAGGTTTCCAAGAGGACCAATGGAGCTTCTTTTCAAAATCAGTAGTACCCCAAAAAAAAATCTAGAAATGAGTCTATCTATCAAGTTCAAGAAAGAAATAGGAGGTTTAAGGACTTGAATCAAATAAATAGGAATAGTAGCCAAAACAATTTTTATTATGACCGATCTTCCTCCTAGAGAAATCATTTTCAAGTCCCATCCATCAGTTTTTTCTTGATTTTAGCAATGAGTTTATCATCAAGATAGACCTTTTTATTACCTTTAGAGATTGGAGCCCCTAAGTAATAAAAGGGTAAATTCTTTACAGCAAACCCTGACACATTTTGAACCAAATCCACATTTCCATTTTTTCCCACGAAGATGTCACTCTTTCCAAAGTTTATTTTTTGCCCAGAAACCTTTTCATAATGTTTGAGAAAACCTAGAATGTTTTTCACAGCCATTTGAGAACCTTTACTGAAAATGATTAGGTCATCTGCATAAGCAAGGTAACTTAACAGTAATCCTTTTTTTTTATCAAAGTACATTATAGGGTTTTGAGAGAACAAAGCATTTAGACCTCTTGATAGGTATTCTGCAGCAATTATAAACAAGGCTGGGGACAAGGGGTCCCCCTGCCTAAGACCCACTGTAGAGCTAAAGAACCCTTTCACATCACCATTCAGAATAACACTGAAGTTTCAACCTTCCACTAGCTTAGACACTAATTGAATAAAATAGTTTGAAAACCAAAAAGCCTTAAGCATAGTATATAGGAAAGACCAGTCAAGCTTATCATAAGCTTTCATCATATCTAATTTGAGAATAAGATTGGCATCTTTAGTTTTAAAGTCCAAAGCCCGAGTCATCTCAGGAGTTAACAAAATGTTATCTGAAATAAGTCTCCCTTTGAAAAAGCCACTATGATTTTCAGAAATCAATTGAGGAAGAACATTAGCCAATCTAGCTTTCAAAAGTTTAGACAAAATTTTACGTGCACAGGTGCAAATACTAACAGGCCTGAAGTCATTCCAAGACACAGGAGTCTCAATTTGAGGAATTAGAGCTAGAGCAGTTGCTGAAATACCTTTAGGGATTTCACCCCCAAGAAGAAGTCTATCACTGCCTCTAAAAGGTCCTCCTTAATGATATCCCAACACTTTTGAAAGAAGGTAGCTGTAAACCCATCCAGACCTGCACTAACCTCCTTTTTTAGGCTAAAAACTACTTCCTTCAGTTCTGACTCCTCAGGAATCCTGCACAAAGGGTTGTTCATATCAACAGTCATAATCCAGGAATTCTCTTTAACTAAGGAGATTCAGAAGGAGTAAAATCAGAGGACAGTATGTTCTGAAAATATTCTATTGCTGAATCATGAATTTTAGTAGGGTTAGAAATGATCCTTCCCTGATCTAGAACTGAATGGACTTTGGCTTTCAATCTATTTCTCTTTACACAGTTGTGGAACAATTTTGTATTCCTGTCCCCATTTAAGTTCCAATTGCAGTTGGCTTTTTGCTTCCAGAAAGTTGACTCCATGTCCAGTGCAATCTGAAACTTCTTTGATTGGTCTGCAAGATTTGCTTTTGTTTGATCTCAAGGATGCTCATGATCTTCTTTTTCAGCTGCTGACACTAAGGCTTCCAATTCTGTAGGTTACAAACACATTTCCAAAAACATGGTGGTTCCACCACTTTAGATGTTGTTTCCACCTAAACATTTTTTCCAAAAGTTTCTTTAAACCAGTTTGTCTTGCAGGCAAATACCAATGATTCTTAATACTAGAAATGCAGTCAGGATGTAACAGCCACATATCTTGAAATCTAAACTGGGAGATTTTAGGGGTAGAAACTAGGTTAGAAGAAAGGATAAGAGGTCTGTGATCACTACATCTCCTTACAACATGTATAACTTCATTTTGAGCAAAGAATTCCAGCCATTTATGATTGAACAGAAGTCTATCTAATCTTTATTTCAGACCTCTCCATCTCCAAGTGAAGGGCAAACCTTTGAAGCCTATATCTACTAGACCACAATCTATGATAAAGGAACAAAAATCAGCCATTCCTAAAGCATCAGGTGCAGAGCCACCTATTCTTTCATTGCTATCCACTATAATGTTAAAATCCCCCCACCCCCCCACCAACTAAGGAAGGTTTGTAACAGGAATGTTAGAAATATCTTGCCACAGAGTGACTCTCTCAATTCTAGAACACTTAGCATAAACAAAAATGAGAAGAACATCAGAAGGAAGTTGGTTTGATTTAACCAGACAATGAAGAAATTGAGAATTATCTACCAGAACAAAAATGGAGTAAGAAGCAGAAGAGAAGAGCCAAATTTTGTTAGAACAATTAACATACACATCATTCATTTTAAACCTGTTAAGGTAATAGAAAGAATCAAGGCTAACTAAAGGTTCAATTAACACAAACGTATCCAGTTTTTCTACATTTTTCAAATAATCCACTTGTTGCAGAGAAGAATTATTACCTATTCAGCTTATGTTCCAGCACATGATCTTCATTGATTGGTTGAGGGGGGGGGGGGGGGTGGTGCTCCTCAAGTTCCCATTTTCTTTTTGCTCAAATTCATTTTGCCTAAGTTCCCAGCCTTGACAGAAGTTCTTGTGGTTCTAGGTAAAGAGTGCTTGAAAACTAGGTACTTGCTTGGATCAGGAGGGGCCTTTTTCTTTTGTTTCTTTTTGTTCTTGGAGGTAGGGGAAGAGGAAGGACATTGTTCCATATTGGTGGAAAGATCATGAGAAGAGTCCAAAGAGACAATGGTGATGGGTTCTTGAATGCCAAATTTTTTTTCTTCCCCATTGTCCTCCTCTTCAGAGATAGCATTTTTTATCCATCTGAATGTCTCCTGAAGAAGGAGGAGCTCACTAGTTCAAAGGATGGATAGGAGGTATCATGTAGAGAAGTGGTGGGGGGAGGGTCAAACAAAAAGGTAGGAGAGGAGACAACCTCCTGTGCTTCCTTCACCACTTCCTCTGTAGTACCTGAAACAACATCAATAGAGGAACCCACATTAGTAACATCTGCTTGCTTAGGTGTTTGATTCTTTGGAACAGAAACCTCAGACTCCTTTGCAGTTCCTGACTTTGACACCTCTTCTTCACCTATCTCCTCTAGTGGAGTAAAGATGTTGAAAGAGCCTTCATTGTCTTCTAATGCAGAATCATCTAAGGTAGATTGATCCAAAAATTCATTCACTTTAGCAGCAGAAGGGGGAGGGGGGGAAGGGGGAGATGATAAAGGGGAAAGGAAGTTGCTTCTTTCTTTCCTTCTGTAGGTTGGAGGAGGGGAGTAACCTCTACCACCTCGCCCATTCCTATTCCCAGTAGGAAAAGAAAAATTGATACTCCTTCCACATCTGCCTTCTCTGGTTGAGTAACCTCCTCTTTGAGCATGATGCCTAGGAGGAGGTCTTCCCAAAATAGAAGGTGCAGGAGTAGTAGACACTACAGTATGTGGAGGAGTACCAGAGGAAGCCACATTGGGTTGGGACAGAGTGACACACTTTCTCTCTTCATGCCCAAGCTTATTGCACTTATTACAATAAAGGGGGACTTGATTATAAGAAACAACAATAGCCAGACCAGAGTCCAAAAGGTTAATCCAAACATGTGAGGGTCTAGGTTTAGTTATGTCCAGTTCAATACAAACATTAGCCACATTCAGTTTGCTTCTATTAGCAGTATAACCATCAACCTTAACAGGTTTCCCTAGCAATTTTACTATCTCAAACAAGGCTTCTTTATTGAAAAGAAAAATGGAGAGATGTTCAAAAGCTACCCACACAGGCACTGCAGGGGAATCAACTTCCAAATTTGGGAGTCCATTTAGAAAACCTAACTGCTATTCCATTCACAGAAGGATTCTCAAGTAACCACAGATAATTGTAGTCTTCCTCAAAATAGAGTTGAATTGCTATATGGCGTTTGTCCATAAAACTAACAGTAAAACGGGATTTCAGTTTCAAATCCTTTAACATTTTAGTAATCTCATAGATTTTGGAATACCATAGGAGAACGTACCAACAATTGTTAAGGCAAAGGATTCAGAAAGTTTGAGTACCACTTCGTTAGTAAAATCAATTGCCGGCATTCCCTTGAAAGTGGATCCCATCTTGGGTGGAATCATCTTCCGGGTTAGATCCATGTTACCAAAGGGGAAATGGTGGAGAGGAGTCCCACCCCCAGAGGTTTCCATTGGTGCTTTTCCATTAGCTTGCAGAGAAGTAAATTGTTTCGGGGAGGCTAGGGCAGAGGCAAAAGATTTCGAGGTAGGAGATGGAGGAACTGAAACCTCTGTCGGCGGGAAGGAGGAAGAAGAGGACGGATCCGGTGGAGCCGGAGCCGGAGAGACCATGTTAACCAGTGGTTAACTAGGTAGGTTAAACGGTGTCCGGAGCAGCCAGAGGCTGCAAATAGGGTTACGAAATAGGTAGACTTTAGAGAGCGTTTGGTTTTTAGAGAGTGTGACTACTCCTCCTGTTTGTTGTTTAAATCTCAAATAGAATTCTCCGTTTGTAATTATCCCACCTCTATATTGTGTTGTTTAACTCCCGAGTAGAGTTTTACATTTGTTGTTTATCCCACTCCTTTTTGTGTGTTGTTTAACTCTCAAGTAGACTTCTTCGTTTGTGATATTCTTACTCCTTCCGTGTATTGTTTAAATCTCGAATAGAGTTCTTCATTTGACATTATCCCACTTCTTTATTGTGTTGTTTATGTCTCAAGCAGAGTTGCTCGTATGTTGTTTATCCCACTCCTTTGTGTATTGTTTAACTCTCAATTACTCTTCGTTTGTGATACTCTTACTCCTTCTGTGTAATGTTTAAATCTTGAATAGATTTCTTCGTTTGACATTATCCCACTCCTTTAGTGTGTTTTTTTTTTTAATAAAAAGAGCCGGAGCTCTCAGCTTTTTATATACATTGAATCATGGCGGCTAAAAAGTGCCTGCATACAATAGTAGCTTCAACATAGATACATACGAAAAAAGGACTAATCTAACAAAGCTAGTAATAATCCACACATTTACAAAAGACGAGTAACATCTCTTGTGCCAGTTCCATATGCCATCCAGTGTGCCATTGGCATCCCAAACTGTGGCAAAGATTCTTAATTTCCAGTCCCATCCCGTGCCTGATTGCCAACCTGTTCCTGTGGCAGAACTCTTGCCCGGTCTCATGCCAATGTCCTCAAAACTGAGGCTTTGCTGTGCCAACCTATGTGCCATAGAGACCAAAAGAATGCCAAAATATGTACCCAGGACTCCTACCAATATGCTAATCTTCCAGTCCCATCCCGTGCCTGATTGCCATCCATTTCCTGTGGCAGATTTGTTGCCTAATCTTGTGCCAATGTCATCAAAACTGAGATTTTTCTGTGTCAACCTGTGTGCCATAGGGATCAACAGTATGCCAAAATAAGTACCCAGCACTCCAACAAGATCCCCGGTTCTATAAACACTAAGATTTACAATAAACCTACTTCTGAGCTTCTTACTAGACGAACATATATGTAAAAAGCTCCAAAAGTTACTACCTATGTACACATTGAAAGAGGCCCTTACAAACAAAGATAGAGCCCTCAGCTTTGTAATCATCCAATGGCCAAAATATACATTCAAGATTAACATCAATACAAGATAGACAGTGAGATATAAGTAGCCTAGCTCATTACTTACAACCATGTTCACCCATAACCAAACAATTCTCCAGTAATCCAATAGTCTACATATCTCCATAACTTAAAACAAAAAAGTGTTCAATGCAACAATAGAGTGTGTTCCTACAGAATGAAGGAGGGGGAAAGAAAGCTTAACCAAAAGAAAGAGATCTAGTGCCAGGAGAGGGAGGAATACTCTCCTAAACCTAGCAAGAAGTCTAACAACCACAAACACATCACCCTTTCCTATATCCCAACATGTATGCCAGAAGAAAGAGTACAGGATTCTAAAGTTCCTCAAAACTTTAGGATAACTGCTAAGAATAAAGATTCCACTACCCTGCCATACAGTAGAGAAGAACCCCCAACCTGGTACCAAAAACAAACCAGCAAAGAGAAAAAGATGCCAAACACTACCCTATCTGCTTCCCAGCCCTGAGTTATATTCTTTTTTTGCTCAGGGTAACAAAAACTTTTCTTTTGAAATGTAAACCTAACCATTTTTTACCCCAGTTACTATTTTTCAAATAAAACAGGGAAGCATCTATTGATCCTGAAAGAATATAAAGACCCGGACTTGAACTGTTTCTTACTTGAAAGCTTAATGTTGAAGCAACAATGTAAGTAACACTAACTTAAACAGAAAAACTCAAGACAGTGGAAATAAAGTAATAAAGACAGAGTTGTTTTTCTGAGCTGGTATGATATACCAACTGAGCCTTTCAGGCAAAAATTCATTATGTGAATTAAAACAATATTCAAGTTTCAAAATATGAATCCTTGAATACACAAACCAAACACTTAGAACAGTTTTACCTATTCTAAACTATTCTACTAGTAATAATACTAGATGATCGAGCTACACACTCCATCACTAGAATAGCCTCACAGTTTTTCAAACAGTATCAAGACTACTATAATGCAATGGCTGAATTCTCTCAAGTCTTGGTCACTTCTTTCTGTCCTTGATCTCGTATATATAGTTGATTAATCTTCAAAGCAGATCTTCTATAACTTGCTCGTCCTTATCTCCAAGAGTCTACTTCGATCCGGTCTCTTCTGAGAATCTTTTATCTTTTGATCTTGCAATCTTTATCTCTTAAGAGTCCTTTCTTCCATTGACTCCTTCAAGTCTTCGACCTGAAACAAATCACTACTAAACACAAAAACGTGGAACTTGACTAGGTTTAGTATGAAGAAGGCAATATTCCAAAAATTCCCTGCAAACATATATTAGTATTGTTAGTAGCATTGTTGATGTATCACTACATAAACACTGCACTTTCAATCTCCCCCTTAGTGCCTTCCTTCACAACACCTAATCAAGGATTTAAGAACAAACAGAGAAAACACAGATCACAGATCATAAAGTATTACTCCCCCATGATAGAAGATCGTACTTAAATGTTCACAGCACATAAAACACACATAAGCAAATTCAAATATTACAGACCCATTGTTTAAAGATAACATAAGCATAGACAGAATTTAAAACACATTTGAGCCGGATTCAGACGCCTCTCCTTCATCTTGATCATCCTGGGCAGCTTCATCCATCTGAACATCACCTTCATTCTCCAGATCAATATCCATGTCATCATATTCTCCCCCTTGTTGTGGAGGAAGGAGATCACAGAGATTTGTTCTTTGCTCCAGCATTCCTCGAATCCTGACATCCAATGCAGCAACCTGATCAATGATTCCTTGCTCAAACTGATTGAGGGGCCTGGGCATGTCTGGAAACAGAATTGTTGGTGCAGCAGCTGGGACAACATTGACTGGAGCAGAAGGAATGACATCAGGTTGATCTTCCTGCCATGGCAAGTGTTCGACCCTGTTGGTGGTAAGTATTTGATGAGTTACTCTGACCATTTCGAACTGAGTTTGCATCCTCTCGTTAGCAGCTGGTGCAAACCCCTCATCTTTTAGAAACCCATGTATCATAGATGGATACATGCAGACCCCAACATCTCCTTTCACTGTGAACTCTCCAAGTCTGTTGAAGACATACTGACCCAAGTTAATGGGTATGCCCACCTTCAATTTATACAACATCTCTGCAACAGTGGTAGACACCAGATTGTTGTTCTTTGTCGGATCCAATTATGGATACACACTCGATACAACACAGCCATCAGGGCTGTGAGATGCTTAGCAGGAAAACGAGGTGCCCACTGAGTCATGTATCCCCCTGTAAGTTCCCGTGCCACGACATCCATGCTAACCTCAAGGGGTGGTTCTTCAATGTTAGGAGTATCAAAAAAGGCATTGATCCTCTCCACAGTAAGATCATAGAATCTTCCCCTCAGATATACTCACCCAAACTTAGGAGAATCAGGGTTAGCAAAATTCTTGGACAAATTGCAGTAAAACTCACGAATGATAGATGGAGCAAACCGATCTAATCCTTCCACTGTCCCAATCCGCCCCCTGGCTTCCAAAAACTCATATACTCGATGCTCAGAAAAAGAAGGTTCATGCACCAATTTCTCACTTAGGATTGGTCTTTGTGCAAAATAGTGCCAAACAGATGCAATATTAAGAGAGTTGAACCTATCATTATAAGCTTGTTCCTCAAAATTTGAAAATTCAGCAGCAGGATTAGGTATCTCAGTGACAAAGTCCTCATCTTCAGCCAATTCCTCCTGATTCTGTTCTGAAATTGGGGATGTTGCATCAGTAGCGTCTTCATCAGAAGATTCTTCATCTTCCAGGCTCTCCGTACCTTCATCAGAGGTCTCTTCCTTGTTTACTTCATGCACATACTCAATTAACTCCTCCTCAATGCGCCTTTTGAAAGCCTCCCTTTCACGCCGTCGCTTCTCCTTTGCATTTTCCCTTGCCTGTTGCAGTTTTTCCAAAGCCTTTTCCTTTATGTTGCCCATGGATTCTGAACTAGAATCCTTTTCTTGTGGCTGAGGATTGGAAACTGAAGCTCCCCCTTTCTCTGGAACTCCCCCTTGCTCAGGTCCGTCTCCTTCAAAATCCAGCATGCGCCTTTTTAAATTGCTCCTTTCGGAGTCATTGTTGGACAGTTGCGGTGTGGCTGTGTGTTCAGAGGAGTCAGAGGAGGATGGGTATGGGACCAGTTGAGGCTGTGTGGATGTGCCACTGATTTCTGCGGCTTCAACTAGTTTGTCCATGGTTAGGGTTTCTGAGTATTTTTTTTCTTTTTTTTTTTTTTTTTTTTTTTTTTGCAGTATGAGTTGTGAGAGATGGAAGGAATGGAGTGGAGATGAGGTTTGGAGTCTGTGGGGATTTATGGGAAATCGGAAAAGTAGAGTATATAGGTAATAATCATGCACATGAACCAAGTATTGCAACTATTGGTTCAACAATTAAGGCAGCAGCCGTTACTTGAAGAATGCAATGATTACAGGCGGTGTTTGGCTTGCACTGAAACTCTTCATATTCCCAGTTATCTGCACATTCATTAGTATATACCAAGCACTACAAATTTGTTTTGAAAAAATTTAGGCACAATACACAAACTGAGTTAAGTGATATAGTTAATTAAAGCATACCGAGAATAGTGACAATTCTCTACTTTGATTGACTCTTTCTATCATAGTTCGAGTAACAGTTTGTGTTTTCCTGGCTACTGTTGAGTGAACAATGGCACTAATCCTAAACTTTGAACCAAGACAATGCAGTATGCAGCAGATAACACATTCCCACTACCCCTCAAGACAAACTCGGAATACAAAACAACAAAGGACAAAACAAACTAAAACAAACACAACTAAGTTCGTGAGACTTGGTAGACAAGACAGTATGCAGTATCTAGCTTGAGATAAACCACTAGGCCTATACACAAGTGTGAACACCAAGACTAGCACGGAGACGATAGAGGAAGAGATAGGCAAACACTAAATTCATTAAAAACAGGAAGTAAGTGTTGGGCTCTGTATAAGTTATCAGCTGACTCAATGTAGTCTTAGAGAGTCAAAGGTGTAATATCACAACCTGAAGTAACTCAGAGACTGCCAACAAAACAAAAGTAAAAAAAAAATGCCTCCATTGGGCTCTTTTTCCATGTGGCCATCATTGGGCTCTTTTGCTTTGGCCTCCATTGGGCTCTTTTTCCATTTTTTTGTTACTTCCATATCAGATAATTGCAGTGATGCAAGAGTCAGAATCGAGGAGAATGTGCTAGAAAGAGATATCAAACCAAAGTACTGACCCAGTGGGTTTACTCAAGTAAGATGCAAGAGTCTGTATACTGGTCATAAGATAACTTCAGACAAAAGAAGACTAAAAACAAGCAAAAACGACATCACACACAAAATACACTGTTGGACTGTGATGTTGAGTCAACAGTGTAGGCAACATAAGATCACATTGTACACATGCCAAGAGATCTTCACAAACTGAAGAATCTCTCAGAATCTAGGGGTTTTGTAAAGATGTCCGCAAGTTGGTTATTAGTTTCTATATGCTGGATGTCTACAACTTGTAGATTTACTAAGTCCCTAAGAAAATGATGCCTTATGTCTATATGCTTGGTACGGGAATGTTGTACAGGATTCTTAGATATACTGATGGCACTAAGGTTACCACAGAACATGAGTAATGTGTCACTCTTAAGACCATAATCAGTTAGCATGTTTTTCAACCAAATCAACTGAGTGACACAACTACCTGCTGCCACATATTTTGACTCAGCTGTAGACAAAGAAACACAATTCTGTTTTCTACTGTACCATGATACCAAGTTTCTCCCTAGGTAGAAACACCCACCACTCGTAGATTTTCGATCATCTATATCACCTGCCCAGTCTGAGTCACTTAGCCCAACCAGGTCAGTGTTGGTGTCTTTAGTATACCATAAGCCAAGTGATGCAGTGCCAGATATATATTTAAGAATGCGTTTAACTGCAGAAAGATGAGTGGTTAAGGAGTTCGATTGGTACCTTGCACACACACAGAGCAAACATAATGTCAGGTCTGCTGGCAGACAGATAGAGAAGGCTTCCTATCATGGACCGATACAGTGTTGGATCAACAGTGTCTCCAACATCAGACTTACGAAGCTTGAGCACAGAAGACATGGGGGATGCAGAGGTCTTTGATCCTTCCATACTAAATTTCTTGACCAGATTCCGTGCATATTTCTCCTGAGATAGGAACAAACCTTCTTTGGATGGCTTGATTTGTAGGCCAAGAAAATAGTTGAGTTCCCCAATTAAGCTCATCTCAAAGGTACCTGACATATTTTGAACAAACTGTTGGACCAGGATATCGTTAGTTGACCCAAACAAAATGTCATCAACATAAATCTGAGCAACAAGAATATCCTTTCCTTTACGCAGAATAAACAGAGTTTTATCTGCTTCCCCATGAGTAAAACCAAGTTCAAGAAGAAAAAATGTCAACCAATCATACCAAGCACGAGGTGCTTGTTTCAAACCATATAGAGCCTTTTTTAGTTTGAAAACATGATTTGGCAAATGTGGATCTTCAAATCCTTTTGGTTGTTCAACATAGACATGTTTGTCAATAAAGCCATTTAGAAAAGCTCCTTTTATATCCATCTGTTGAAGTGTAATTTTGAGAAAACAAGCTATGGATAATAGTAATCTAATAGACTCTAGCCTAGCTACGGGAGCAAATGTTTCATCAAAGTCAAGACCTTTAACTTGGGTGAATCCCTGTGCTACAAGGTGGGCTTTGTTGCGAGTAACTACACCATGTTCATTGCTTTTATTTTTAAAAATCCATTTTGATCCAACAACATTAACGTTGTCAGGTCTGGGTACTAAGTCCCAGACATCATTAGCTCTGAACTGGTGTAGTTCCTCCTGCATAGCTTCAACCCAAAATTCATCTTTTAAGGCTTCTTTCACATTCTTGGGTTCAACAAGAGACACAAAGCAAGTGGATAAGACTTCATTACATTCTGTAGCATTACAGATGTTTGAGCGTAACCTTTCTTTATAGTCTTTCCTAGGTTTGACTCGAAGAGTCCTGCCATTACTGGGATTACCAATAATCTGTGTGTTAGGATGATCCTTTTGTACCTTAAGGGGTGGATCCCTTCTGACATTGTCCATTGTTGATCCAGTTACCTATTTATCAACTTTCTTACATTACACGGTCATCATGGTGGTTCTGCATCGCAATCGGAACTGTTCATTAGACCTGTGTGACTCAATACACACCATTTCGGATCCAGAAGTGTCTATTCTTGGTTTTAAAGCATGTGATGTCATCAAATTTGACATTGACAGATTCCTGTACACTTCTAGTTCTTCGGTTGTAAACCCTGTAAGCATGGCTATTTGTAGAGTATCCCACAAATATGCCTTTCTCACTTTTGTCATCAAATTTCCCCAAGTGTTCCCTGTCATTTAAAATGAAGCAGACACAACCAAAAACATGCATGTATTTTAGGTTTGGCTTCTTGCCATTTAAAATCTCATAGGGAGTGGATTGTGTGCCAGGTCTAAGATACACTCTATTTATGATATGACAAGCAGTGTTAATTGCTTCAGCCCACAATCGCTTAGATAAGTTCATGGAGCTAAGCATGACTCTACCCATTTCTTGCAACGTTCTGTTCTTGCGCTCTGCAATCCCATTTTGTTGCGGAGTTTTGGGTGCTGAAAACTCATGGGAGAAGCCTTTCCTTTCATAGAAGAGAGAGAAGAATTGATTTTCAAATTCTCTGTCATGATCAGATTGAATTCTTTTGACACACTTGTTGTGAACATTCTTAAAACGCATGTATAACAGGTTAAAGAATGCAAATGTTTCCGACTTCTCTTTTAAGAAAGACACCCAAGTAAAATGGGAAAATTCATCAACAACAACAAATATGTACAGTTTTCCTGCAAGACTAGCAACCTCTATTGGACCCGTCAAATCCACATGAAGAAGATCAAAACAAGCATCAGTTCCAGGTATTTGACTGTCCACTACTAGTGGTTGATGAGAAGCATGAATTTGCTTTCCCTTCAAACAGTCTCCACAAACTAACTTATTAGGACTAGTAAGTTTGGGTACCCCAAGGACAGCTTCAAGTTTAACAAGGCGTTCCAGGTTCCTGTAGTTTACATGACCAATTTCTTGTGCCACATAACTGATTCACTCAATTGTGCTAAGTTGCATTTTAAGTTTGTGTTCATAACATAACAATTATCTGCAGATCTAGTACCAGACATTACAACCTCATAGTTATCATTAAAGACAGTGCAAGATAGTTTGTCAAAGTAAACACGAAGATTATCATCACAGATATGACTAATGCTCAGCAAATTGGTTGTTAAACCATCAATGAGTAAAACATCCTTAAGATTAGGTACACCATTTAGATTTAAGCTGCCTTTACCAAGAACCTTTCCTTGTGTGCCACCACCATAGGTAACTAAGCCAGATTTTTGGGGCACAATATCCTTCAGATAGCCTTTTGTACCTGTCATATGTCTAGAACATCCACTATCAAAGTACCACATTCCTGTATCATTAGAAGTTACAGTGGACATAGCAACATGACAGACAAGCTTAGCTTTGGGTTTCCAGACTTTCTGAGAAATCTTACTGTTTGTATCTGTTGCTGTTGCGATCACTACTGATTCAACACTCGGTTTTTCAGAATTGAATTTCTTTATTTCTTTTTCAACAGTGATAGCCTCAGTATCTGATTCTACAGCCTTTCCCTTAGAAACCTTCATTAGAGATTTTTTGTAAAGATAGCAAAAGTGTTTTTTATGTCCTGTTTTGAGGCAAAACTGACATACTAGAACCTTTTTACTGGAACTAGTTTCTTTACTGTTTTCCTTAACAAACTTAAGAGCATCTTTTAAAAACAAAAAATATTTACCTTTTTCCTTTTCATTAGAAATTGACTCAGCAGACTGGAAGCCCAAACCTGTTGCACCATCATTACCTAAATCAATTACCTCAGAAAGTTTTGTTGAGCTTGAGTTCCATTTGGCCATAACAGTTTCAGCTTCCTGCAGTTGCTTTGTTAGCTTCTCTAGCTCAGCCTCTTTCCTGGTAAGTACCACTTCCAAGTGTAATACTGTGTCCTTTAGCCCTTGATTCTCCCTTTCCAGTAATCTGACAGATGTTTTTACTTGTTTCATCTTTCTCAAAAAATCCTCATACATCTGTTTCAATTCACTGATCATTTGATCCTGAGTGAACTCTTCCACGAAAGGGTATTCTGTTTCAGACATGAGAGAGCCATGCAGACACTTAAGTTTAGTTGGTGACTCATTAGTAGTATCATCGAACACATCCACATAAGGGGAATCATCATAGTCAAAATGAAATGTATGATCCAGTGAGTTGTTGATCTCACTGTTGGAACAATACTTATTCTTACTTGAGATGATTGTGGACAGGGACATAACTTGACGAGTTTTAGATCCTGAGGAATCATTGCTGATTTCAGCTTCCTCCTCAGAATCACTAACACTTACATAGTACAACTTTCCATCCTTTCTCAGGGTGTTAACACATTCATGCTTGTAGTGTCCCCAACCTTTGCACTCAAAACATTGAATTTTCTCTAGTGCTTTTAGATCATTTTTGAACTTTTCAGAAGACTTGGCTATTGATTTCTCAGTAGCAAAAGGTTTAGACCTGTTAAAATTTTTCACAAGTTTTTGAAAAGCAGCTAGAGAAAGTTCTTCATTTTCACTTGAATCCTCTTCCAACTCATGGTTGTCCTTAGAGGTAGAGTACAATGAAATAGCATTGTTCTTATTCTTCGATTGCTCTTCCAAACCCATCTCATAAGTTTTCAGATTGTTCATAAGAGTATTGAAGTCCATGGTTGCTAAATTCTTAGTATCTTCGAGTATGGCACGCTTAGTATCATACTTAGAAGACAAACTCCTAACTGCTTTAGACATAAGTTGTTTGTTTGAGATTGGTTCACCAACTCGTTGACATTCATTAGAGATAGTATGGAGTTTTTCAAAATAGGAGGTGATTGATTCATCTTCTCCCATTCTCATTCTCTCGTACTGACTCCAAAGTAGTCTAGCTTTGCTTTCTTTAACACTTGCATCACCTTCACAGTGAGTTTGTAGAATTTCCCAAGCTTGTTTAGCCGTAGTACAGTTTTGAATCAACATGAACATATGTGAATCAACATTACTGAAAATAGCATTGAGAGCTTTTTCATTATAGGCAGATTCATTCCATTCATCATTAGTCCATTGATTCTCAGGTTTCACAACAGCATCACCATCAGCATCGGCAGGTAGTTTAGGAACCCTGTACCCTTCCAAAACAGCTCTCCAAGAGCGAACATCAATTGATTTTATGTGCGTTCTTAGCCTTGTTTGCCAGTACAAATAGTTATTGCCATCAAGTATTGGCAGTCTATTTGCGCTGGGATTATCCATAGCTAGTACAAGTCCACACACTAATGAATTAAGCGCCTGGCTCTTGATGCCAATTGAGAGAATATAAAGACCCGGACTTGCACTGTTTCTTACCTGAAAGCTTATTGTTGAAGCAACAATGTAAGTAACACTGACTTAAACAGAAAAACTCAAGACAGCGGAAATAAAGTAATAAAGACAGAGTTGTTTTTCTGAGCTGGTATGATATACCAGCCGAGCCTTTCAGGCAAAAATTCACTATGTGAATCAAAAAAATATTCAAGTTTCACAATATGTATTCTTGAATACACAAACCAAACACTTAGAATAATTTTACCTATTCTAACCATTCTACTAATAATAATACTAGATGATCGAGCTACACACTCTATCACTAGAATAGCCTCAAAGTTTAGCAAACAGTATCAAGACTACTATAATGCAATGGCTGAATTCTCTCAAGTCTTGGTCACTTCTTTCTGTCCTTGATTTGATATATATAGTTGATTAATCTTCAAAGTAGATCTTCTATAACTTGCTCGTCCTTATCTTCAAGAGTCTACTTCGATCCGGTCTCTTCAGAGAATGTTTTATCTTTTGATCTTGCAATCTTTATCTCTTTAGAGTCCTTTCTTCCATTGACTCCTTTAAGTCTTCGACCTGAAACAAATCACTACTAAACACAAAAACGTGGAACTTGATTAGGTTTAGTATGAAGAAGGCAATATTCCAAAAATACCCTGCAAACAGATATTAGTATTGTTAGTAGCATTGTTGATGTATCACTACATAAACACTGCACTTTCAGATCCTGTTCTGTTTTCAGATCCAATGCCTTTTTTCACATTTTTGGCTTTTTACAGCTTTTCATTTTTTGTTGTTTTGTTCAGGGGATTCTAAAAAAGATTCTCAAAATGCCAAAGCACATATACCAAAGAAAACTGTTCCACATTAGCTTACCAATATAGTCAATTAACAAAACATACAACATTTGAGAAATAACTTATCTATCTGAAGAAGATACTCTCAAATAAGGTGTACCAGATTTGTCAAATTAAGCTATTCTTCTGACTGGGATAGGGATGTTACCTGAGTTAATGTCTTGAGTAGTTCTCCTCTTGAGGGCATCCTTAGCCAACCAGTCTACTGCTGAATTGCTTTCTCTGTAAGCATGTTGAAACCTGATTCGCTTGCCTTCACATAACCTTAAAATCTTGGCCATCAGAATACTAAACTTCCAGTTCCATTGTCTAGACTTCCTTTGGAGCATAGATAGAGCCACTGTAGAATCTGTTTCTACCACAATGTGATCATATCCCAGCCTATTGCAGCAGTTCAAACCCATCCATATCCCAAGAAGTTCTGCATAGATTATGGAGGATTGACCTATGTAAGCCTGGTATGCCTTCAGGATTCTCCCAGTTTCATCCCTAATAAGCCCTCCAGAAGCAGCCAACTGAGAAACATGCTTGTAGGCTCCATCTGAGTTAATTTTAACCCAGCTTGCCTCAGGTGGTCTCCAAAAAACAGTTAAAATTTGTTTGGGAGGGCAAGGAGCCAAGCTAATACTCCAGCTTACAGCAACTTGAAAGTCTCCTTTCCAACTTTTCCTGGGAAAGGGTTTTGAGGAATGGGCTAGTTTGATAAAAGAGACTATTCTAGCAATGATTTGATGGGCCAAAAAGGGTTTTTTTTTCATGTTTAGCTTCATTCCTTGCCAGCCAGGAGAACCACAAAATCAGGGCTGGTAAGATAGTCCTTATGTGCCCTTTTGAAACACAGTTAGAAGAGTTCAACCAACTATTGATCCTAGCAGCAATGGTGGGAATGGGATTCAAACTAACTTGGAAAAAATGAGAAAACCAGTCCCAAACTTTTGCAACTTCTTCATTATAAAGAAAAACATGAGCTATAGTTTCATAAGAAGAACAGCATTGGCATTTAGAAACTAAGCTAATATCTTTTTTTTGCAAAACATCATCCACAGGGATCCAATTGTTCAGAAGTTTCCAGCAAAAAATGGAAACAGTGTTAGGAATTCTATCATGCCAAAAAAAGGAGTACAACTTTTTAAAAGGCCTTCTATTCCTTATAAGATTCCAGGCTGATTTAACTGTAAACCTACCATCAGTAGAAGGTTTCCACAGAAGTTTGGCCTCTAAGGAGTCATTAAAAGGAATAAGAAAAAGGGAGGAAGCTAGTCCAGGAGAGATGTTCTCAGATAACTTGTTCCAGTTCCAAGCAATACCCTGTCCAAAATCTTGAAGGAGATCATTAGGAAGGAAAGGATTTAAGGCCAGAACTGATAATGGGCTGAGGTCAGACCATTTATCATGCAAGAAATATACTTTCCCCTTCATTCCAGACCAAAAACACTTCACTCCTTAGTGTGTTGTTTAACTCTCAAGTAGAGTTATTCGTTTGTTGTTCATCCATCTCCAAAGTGTGTTGTTTTTATCTCTCAAGTAGAGTTGTTCGTTTGTTGTTTATTCAACTCCTTTTGTGTTTTGTTTAACTCTCAAGTAGAGTTCTTCATTCGTTATTTTATTACTCCTGTGTGTTGTTTAAATCACAAATTGACTTCTCCATTTGTAATTATTCCATTCCTTTATTATGTTGTTTAACTCTCGAGTATAATTTGATATTTGTTGTTTATCCCACTCCTTATGTGTGTTGTATAACTCTCAAGTAGTGTTCTTCGTTTGTGATACTCATACTCCTTCTGTGTATTACTTAAATCTCGAATAGACTTCTTCGTTTGACATGATCCCACTCCTTTAGTGTATTGTTTAACTCTCATGTACAGTTATTCGTTTGTTGTTCATCCCTTCCCAAAGTGTGTTGTTTTTATCTCTCAAGTAGAGTTGTTCGTTTGTTGTTTATTTCATTCCTTTTGTATTTTGTTTAAGTCTCAAGTAGAGTTCTTCGTTTGGTATTTTATTACTCCTCCTGTTTGTTGTTTAAATCTCAAATGGAATTCTCCATTTGTAATTATCCCACCTCTATATTGTCTTTCTTTTTTTTTTTTTTAATAAAAGAGCCAAGGCTCTCGGACGTATTATATCATCACCTCATGGTGGTTTGTGGGAACCCGTCAATACTAAGTATTTCTTACTTATTACTTCCCATACAAAAGCCATTGTTAATTTCCTAATGATATGCCTACTAAGATTTAGAAAAGTCCTAATGATAGTTGGAGATCCATTGTGCCAATTAGCCCAGCGTTCCTGTGTGCCTACGCGCCATTGTGCTAAACTGCCACTGAACCATCCTGTATGCCTGTGCGCCATTTTGCTTATACCAGCTGTGTGCCATTGAACCATCCTGTATGTCATTGTGCCATTGTGCGCCATTGTGCCAGTTCCTGTGCGCCATTGTGCCAGTACTTGTGCACTATTTTGCCAGTTCCTGTGTGCCACTGAACCCACCTGTGTGCTAGTACCTGTGCCATAGTGCCTGTGCGCCATTGTGCCAGTACTTGCGCCAAAAGAGTGTGTCTTGGCACCAATTGCCAGTCCAATGTGCCACTATCAGTCCATTGCGCCTTTGTACCATATCCTTGTGCCCTTGGTGTGTCACTAATCCCTCCTTTGTACCTTTTTGCTTACCAATGTATATTCCTAATATCTTGTGTGCTATCCTGCTTTCCTTTATGCCATCAAGCCAATCCTTGTGACAATGTGCAATTCTAGGATTATCATCATGCCAGAAAGTCAGATTCTGTGCCATCATCCTGTTGTGATTTCCTATCCTTGATCCACCCATTGTGCCATTCCACTAAGCCATATGCCATTGCTCCTTCCTTGTTTTCCAAAAAAGCCAGTAGTCCTCTTCTGCCTACCTGAAAGAAATACTTCAGAAACACCACCTCTTATCACCAAAAAGAGAGTTCACCTAGTAGTGTGCAATGCAGAGAAAATAAGTGATCCTACCAGCCAAAGAAAGGATATACACCAACAACAAACACATGAGTAGATTGTAACTAGTGCTAGGAGAGGGAAGGATACTCTCCTACTAAACCACTGAAAACAGCACAACCGAAAAGGCCAAAAACCCACTCCTAACCATGAATGCAGAGGTGAAAGAGCAGAAAAGCTATAGTCCTTCCAAACTGTAGGCTTCCTAAGGAAAAATATGCTACTACCCTCCCCTGACTCCCTCCGAAAATTGACCAAGAACGGAAAAACAAGCAGTAACCACAAAAACACCACAGAAGTCAACAAGCTCCTATCACCTTCCTAGACCTGAGTATTATTGTTTTTTTGCTCAGAAGGATTCTTGTTTGCTATTTTGAATCCTGTCCTAACATTTTTTTACCCCTTACAATGTCCTTACAGGATCTTTTATAGTCTGGGAAGTGTCTACTGATCCTGTTCTGTTTACAAATCAATTGCCTTTTTTCCATATTATTGGCTTTTTTGAAATACTAAAATGGGGATTTCTAAAGAAGGGAAACAACACAAAGATCACTCTAAGCTGCCAGTTAGAACCTAACTCCTCCTTCCACAAAAACCGCAGAAGGAACTTCTGACTACCTTCTAAGGACTTCCCAACACTGCACAACACATTCCTGATAGACCCACCTCCAAGCTCTAAGTAAACTACATAATAACTCTAGTGCACACTCCAAACATAACTGATATGAAACACCCTTCTAACATCCCACCAATCTAATCTAGACAACCACAACTTGTTCTGCAAACCTCCACAAAATACAATCCTTCCCCCAAACAAAAACTGCTGCTCCTCTAGATCAGTACCTGCACCAAAGAAAATCAAGGGGAGGGAGAGGTAACATATATAGATCTGAGTGCCAATACAAATTACAAACCAACCAATACCAGAGATGCTATGACTCCAGCTAGCTACCAAAACTACTACCCTACCAATAAAAAACTTACCACTATTAGAACCAAACCCATACCACACACCAGAAATAGCTCCAATACAGACCTGCCAAAAACTATAAATCTGCATCTTCATTAACATTTCCTCACATAAGCAGTACCAGATTTATCACTGTATGCCAATTGTCTTGCTCTGATTGGTAGCTCTGCAGGGTTGTAAGTTAAAGTGTTTTGTTCCCTCATAACTGAATTTGCCAAGTAATCTGCCACATAGTTTCCTTCTCTAAACACACGGGCAAACTTGACATGTCTATTAGTGCAAAGAGAGATGATCTTGGAGAGGATTGTCACCAGTTTCCTATGCCAGTCCTGCTGTGGCTTGAAAATCAACTGAATAGCTAACTTAGAATCTTATTCTATGATAACCTGTTGTAGCCCCATTTGCTGGCTAATATGTAAACCATGCCAAATTCCTACCAGCTCAGCATAAATAACTGAAGCCTTACCAATGAAAGATTGAAAACCCTTGAGCATCCTACCATCCTCATCTCTTATTACTCCTCCCACTGCTGGAAGCTTTGATATATGGCAGTGTGAACCATCTGTATTCACTTTAACCAATTGATGAGGAGGTTTTTGCCACACAACAGCTAGAACTCTTCCTAGTTTGGTGGGGGGTAATAAGATTTACCAGCTAGCTGCAATAGAGATATCCCCAGCCCAGAATTCTCTACTAAAAGCCTTTGTAGAGTGTGAAAGATGAATAAAACTCATGACTTTAGCAATAATTGACTGAGAAGACACTTTCTTTCCCTTGCGTTTAGATTCATTCCTGGCAAGCCAAGAAAACCAACCTATTAGTACTGGGATTAAAATCCTGATATGATTAAACCTGATAGCATCAGAGGAAGTAAGCCAGCTCTTAAATCTTCCCAAAAATGATTGACGGAGTCTAACTTGAACCTGAAAAATCCTGGAAAACCATTCCCAAACCTTCTTGATTGCCTCACTATAAATTAGGACATGAGTGATTGACTCAGTGGAACTGCAACATTGACACTGAGATGCCAATTCTATTCCTTTTTTTTGCAACACCTCATCAACTGGAAGCCAGTTATGCAATACCTTCCACCAAAAGATTTCTATGGTAGGAGGTATTCTAGAACTCCAACATCTAACCAGATAAACATTTTGATTTGCTCTTTTTCTCAATACCTCTCAGGCTGACTTTATAGAGAACTTCCCATCTGAGGATAGTTTCAATATAGGTTTGGCTCTTACCGAATCCTGGAAAGGAATGAGATAAAGTTTAGTAGCTAGATGTACAGGAATATTGGATGACAGTTTATTCCAAAACCACCTGTCCTCTTCTCCATACTCCTGTAGTAGCTCTAAATCTTCTATAGACAGAAGTGCCTTGTCAGCAAGCTTACCTTCTTCAGTCCATTCATCCCACCAGAAATAGCAGAACCCTTGCCCTACCTTCCAAAAACAGAACTTCTGAGCTTCTTTTGCTACTTTAGCCATCCTTTTCCAAATCAAGGAGTCTGTGTTCTTCACTACTAAGTTTCCAGGAAAGATTTTTCTACAATATTTGATTCTCAAACATTTTGCCAATAAAGAATTGTGTTCCCTGATTATGAACCATAACTTGTAGGTAAAAGCATTACATACATCTGCTAGCACTCTTATTCCCAGTCCTCCTTGAATAGGCACACATAGTGGATTCCATTTTGACCAATGCATTTTCTTGCTACTATTAGTTGTTCCCCAGAAAAATTTTGATATGATAGAATCAATCAATTTTAAAACAGTAGCAGGAGGAGAACAAACTTGCAATACGTAAACTGGCATAGATGTCAAAACACTCTTGATCAAGGTCCATCTACCGCCTTGGGATAGCTCTTCCAAGTTCCAACCTACTAAATTGCCTATAAACTTCTCTATAAGTGGACTAAACAAGCTAGTTATCTTCCTTCCCTTAAAAATTGGAGCTCCCAAATAATAGAAGGGCAATTCTTTAATCTCAAAACCAGTCAGGCTCCCTATCATCTCTGAGTTAGCATTTTTACCCACATATATATGACTCTTGTTCATATTCATCAATTGCCCTGATGCTTTCTCATAATGTTTTAGAAAAGTCATCACTTTTTTTAGTCCATCCTTGCTACCCTTAGTGACAAGGATCAGATCATCTGCATAAGCTAGATGGCTCACTGCTAATCCCTTTTTGGTATCATAATACAATTCTGGAGATTTTTCAAACAAACTATTAAGCCCTCTAGATAGGTACTCCCCTGCTATGATGAATAAAGCTGGTGATAGAGGATCATCTTGCCTCAATCCATGTTCTGATTTAATGAACCCTTTCATGACTCCATTTATGATCACACCAAAGTGGCAGTTGTTTATTGTTCTCATCATCATACTTATCCAATCTAGAGAAAAGCCACAAGCAGATAGCAATTTACACAAGAACTGCCAATTAAGTCTATCATATGCCTTTTGCATATCAAGCTTCATTGCTATATTGGAACTTCTTATCTTCACATCCAGAGAATGTATTAGTTCCTGAGTGAGAAGGATGTTATCTAAGATTAACCTTCCTTTCAAAAAAACCAATCTGATTATCTGAGATGATCCCTGGTAATGTTGCAGATAATCTATCATTGAGCAACTTTGATATAATCTTGTGAGAGCAATTGCATAGACTAATTGGTCTATAGTCGGACCACCTCGTAGGGTTCTTGCTTTTTGGGATGAGAGCAAGAGCAGTAGCTGAAATCCCTACTGGTAACTCAGCTCCTTGAAAGAAATCTCTTATAGCCTCTAATCCCATTTTATAGGGTGAATTTCTCTGGTCCCCCTAATAAAGTTCGTAATAACAGATTAGTCCCTCACATTTGAACAACAACAGATTGGTCCAAAATATAATTTTTGCGTTCACCAAGCTGAAAATGAATTAGTGACGTGGAATTTCATTTTAAATTTTCCACATCAACCCCTGTAAAGTTTATAAAATTTGAAAATTGACCCAAAATAATTTTACTCTTTCATTTTCATCTTCTTCTTCATCTAACTTTCAATACCAAACCATTCTCCATTTCTTCTTCCTCAAAACATTTTTTTTCCTATTCTAACACCCCAATAAGAAATTTTTTAGCTTCATCATAACATATTTGTTGATTCCCTAATTCTTTTTCCTCTTTAACCTTAATCCCAAATTTAAAAAAAAAAAAAACTTATTTTTTTTCCACCATTAATAGAGCTTGAGCTTCAAGCTCCATTGATGTTGTTGTTCATGCTCCATTAATGGAGCTTTTGTAAGCTCCATTCATGGAGCTTCTTTGAAGCTCCGAAAATGGTGATTCAAGCTTGAGCTTGAATCTCCATTAATGGAGTTTCTTTTTTTTTTTTTAATTTGAGATGTTTCTGAAATAAAAGGATTAATGGAGACCTTATTGCAATTTATTTTGAATTGAAATTGAATGGAATAAAATAAATTTGGGTTGGTTTGAATTTATAATAAACTTTAGGGTTATGAATTGAATGTTAAATAAGTAAGAGGGGTTCTTTGTAATTTACAAAATCAAGAAAATCATTTCCTGAAAAATCCTTGTCACTAATTATCACCCACGTAGGAGAGATAGGTTGACTTTGGGACTAAAACGTAATTTATTTATGAAACTTGTCCTGTGGCGTTATTGTTCAAATGCGGGGGACGTTCTTGTTAATAGGGTGTTTAGTGGGGAGACCTGGTGTAATTTTCCCCATTTTATAATGTCCCAACAAGCTGAGTAGAATAAAGTAGGGAATCCATCTGAACCTGCAGAAGATTCCTTAATAAGGCTAAAAACCACATTTTTAACTTCTTCTAAGTTAGGAGCTTCACTCAGAGACCTGTTGATATCTTCATCCACAAAGGGTACAAAATTGCTGAGATCAGGTTCTTCTGTAATAGCAATGTTATCAGATAACATTTTTTCAAAATAGTCCAAAGCTGAAGAGTGAAGCTATTTGGGATCATTTATAAATCTTCCTTCATGCTCAATGCACCTAATTTTGTTCTTGTGTCTCATTCTCTTTACCATGTTATGGAACAACTTGGTATTTCTATCTCCCTCCAGATGCCACTTAAAACTAGCCTTCTGCCTCCAATAAGATTCTTCCATATCTAGTAGCTTTTGGTAATCATTTGCTCTTTATCTAATCTGCTCCGTATTGGCACTAGTAGGGTTGGTATTGTAATCAGCTTCTGCCCTAGCTACTTTATCTTCTTCTACTTTAAGTTTTGAGAAAATGTTCCCAAAAACTCTCTTATTGCACCATGTTAGGTGTTGTTTGAGTCTCTGTAACTTCTCCCATAACTTCTTCAAACCTGAGTTCCTGCAAGGAAGATTCCAATGGCTTTCTATGCTTGGAATACAGTCTTGATGCTGGAGCCACATGCTCTGAAATCTAAAAGGATAGAAACCGTCTTCCCTGTGCTCACCTGAGGTCAAAATGAGTGGTCTGTGATCAGAGCATCTTCTGACACCATGAACTACCTTGTTCAGGGAAAAGTAGTCTAACCACTTATGGTTAAAAGGAATATGTCTAGTCTCTGTCTTACCTTCTTCCATTGCCAGTATAGGGAATTCCTTCAAACCCTATATCCAACAAACCACAATCCATTATGCAAGCCCCAAAATCATTCATATTGTAAAGATTAGGGTCTGCCCCTCCATCCCTCTTAGAAGAATCTACTATGGTATTGAAGTCTCCTCCTACACACCAAGGCTGATTCGGATCTGCTAATCTCCTCATAGCTTCCCAAAGCTCTTTTCTCTCCTTTCTTGTACACTTGGCATATATAGCAGTCATCAAAATAGGAGTGTCTAGTTGATTAGAGGTAACTCTATAGTGAAGGAATTGAGCTCCATCTTCCAGCACTTCTACTTAAAAATTTTCATCTGAAAAAACCCAAATTTTGTTTGTTCTATTTGCCACCACCTTGTTCACTTTGAACTTATTGCAAAAATAGAAAGAATCCATTTGTACCATAGGCTCTAAAATAACCATTATATTCAGCTTCATCTTGGTTCTCATATACCACACTTGTTGTTGTGAACTTTTACCTCCTATTCCTCTAATATTCCAAACTAAGCTATTCATCTGGATGATTTTGTATGATATTGTTTACCACCCTTCTTCTTTCCACTGCCTCTGTTGTCATTACTTCCTTTATTCACTACTGCACTTCTAGTAGATCTTCTTTTTGGTGCTAGAGTAGCTAAAGAGCTTTCCCCCTTCTTCTCTGGAAATAATTTTGCATAAATTTCGTCTAAACTACTCCAATCTTCGTCCTCTTCCTGATCTTCTTGCTCTTCTTCAGAATGAGTATACATAACTCCTCTTATGGTTTCATTAGCTTGCCTGGCAGCTGAGAAAACCTCCTCTCTCAAATTAGTAGCTAATGGACCCAAATCTATAATGTGACTAGATTTGTTTCTATTCAACTGAGTGGACACCGGCTCAAATTCTGGATTGTCAGGTCCCATGGGAATGGGGAAAGGATTAGGTTGGATTTCCTCTTCCTGTACAGAAGGAGGGGTTTGCTCTTCCCCCTCTTCCCCTGTTGCTCCAGTTTGATATTCCTCCTCTTCCTCCTAAGTCGTTGTAGGATCTTTCCCTTCTTCCCCTATTATCTAACAAGGGATTCTCATTAGAATTACCAACTTGCTTTTCTTGACTGACCTGTCTAGGTTGCCTCTCCACTTGTGTATCTGGCTCACTAACCTGCCTGGTAAAACCATTATCTCTTGCTAGAAAAGATTTTGCCAGATGGCCCAACTTCTTACAATTCTGACAGTAGATTGGTACTCTACCATAATTCACCTTAACAGCAGTCCCTTTGTCCAGAATCTTAATCCATAAGTGAGAAGACAGCGCTTTAGAAACATCTAGCTCAATACAAAAATTAGCCTGGGAAAGCTTGCTCTTATTTGCAGCATATCTGTCAATCTTAACAGGACTTCCCAACAATTTTCCTATCTCAAACAATGCTTCTTTATGAAAAAGAAAGATTGGCAAATTTTCAAGGGAAACCCATACGGGAACTATAGGTGACTCATCTTCAATAGAAAACTTTGGTGACCATTTGAAGAATCTCATTGGTGTACCATTGACATTAGGGTTCTCTAGAAACCAGAGCTGGTTATAGTCTTTTTGAACAAAAAGCTTAATCACCACATGTGATTTATCCATAAAGCTTAGACTGAATCTGCCTTTAAGCTTTAGATCCTTAAGCATCTTTGTAACTTCAAAAATCTTTGGAATACCATAGCTAAATTTACCAACCAAAGTTAACTCGAAGGATTTGGACAGCTTCGTAACTTCAGCATCTGAAAAAGTGATAGAAGGCATACCATTAAATGATTCTGGTTGCTTGGCTTGAATAATACTGCCAAAAGAGAATTGATGCAAGGGAGCAGCCACTTGCACCACCTCTGACAGCTTCTCGCTCTGACGAGCAGGCGACGCAGACACCACATCAGCCAAAGAGTTGCCAGGAGGGACAGGAGGAGGAGAGGCACTCGTAGAAGGCCCCTCCACCTGGGAGGACGACACCATACGTTAACCAGGGATTAACAGGTAGAAGATCACCGAAAAAAGAAACCGGGGGGTGGGGGGGCAGCAAGATGCTACCGGAATCGATGGAAAGATTGGTCGGCAAAAGAGAGGGAAAGAGATTTTTAGAGAGAAGATTTTTTCACTCCGACCACTTTTTTGCACCTCTATATTGTGTTGTTTAAATCTCAAGTAGAGTTTTACATTTGTTGTTTATCCCACTCCTTCTGTGTGTTGTTTAAATCTCGAATAGAGTTCTTCGTTTGACATTATCCCACTTCTTTATTGTGTTGTTTATGTCTCAAGCAGAGTTGTTCGTATGTTGTTTATCCCACTCTTTTTGTGTATTGTTTAACTCTGAATTGGAGTTCTTCGTTTTTCATACTCTTACTCATCTGTGTAACGTTTAAATCTCTAATAGACTTCTTCGTTTGACATTATCCCACTCCTTTAGTGTGTTGTTTAACTCTCAAGTAGAGTTATTCGTTTGTTGTTCATCCCTCTCCAAAGTGTGTTGTTTTTATCTCTCAAGTAGAGTTGTTCGTTTGTTGTTTATTCAACTCCTTTTGTGTTTTGTTTAACTATCAAGAAGAGTTCTTCGTTCGTTATTTTATTACACCTCCTGTGTGTTGTCTAAATCTCAAATTGACTTCTCCATTTGTAATTATCCCACTCCTTTATTGTGTTGTTTAACTCTCGAGTAGAATTTGACATTTGTTGTTTATCCTACTCCTTATGTGTGTTGTATAAGTCTCAAGTAGTATTCTTCATTTGTGATACTCATACTCCTTCTATGTATTATTCAAATCTCGAATAGAATTCTTCGTTTGACATTATCCCACTCCTTTAGTTTGTTGTTTAACTCTCATGTACAATTATTCTTTTGTTGTACTTCCCTCTCCAAAGTGTGTTGTTTTTATCTCTCAAGTAGAGTTGTTCGTTTGTTGTTTATTTCATTCCTTTTGTGTTTTGTTAAGTCTCAAGTTGAGTTCTTCGTTTGTTATTTTATTACTCCTCCTGTTTGTTGTTTAAATCTCAAATAGAATTCTCCGTTTGTAATTATCTCACCTCTATATTGTGTTGTTTAACTCCCGAGAAGAGTTTTACATTTGTTGTTTATCCCACTCCTTTTGTGTGTTGTTTAACTCTAAATTAGAGTTCTTCATTTGTGATACTCTTACTCCTTCCGTGTATTGTTTAAATCCCGAATATAGTTCTTCGTTTGATATTATCCCACTTCTTTATTGTGTTGTTTATGTCTTAAGCAGAGTTGTTCGTATGTTGTTTATCCGACTCCTTTTGTGTATTGTTTAACTCTCAACTAGAGTTCTACGTTTGTGATACTCTTACTCCTTCCGTGTAATGTTTAAATCTCGAATAGACTTCTTCATTTGACATTATCCCACTCCTTTAGTGTGTTTTTAACTCTCAAGTAGAGTTATTCGTTTGTTGTTCATCCCTCTCCAAAGTGTATTGTTTTTATCTCTCAAGTGGAGTTGTTCGTTTGTTGTTTATTCATCTCCTTTTGTGTTTTGTTTAACTCTCAAGTAGAGTTCCTTGTTCGTTATTTTATTACTCCTGTGTGTTGTTTAAATCTCAAATTGACTTCTCCATTTGTAATTATCCCACTCCTTTATTGTGTTGTTTAACTCTCGAGTATAATTTGACATTTGTTGTTCATCCCACTCCTTATGTGTAAGCACCCGTACTTTTTATGTTAATTATATTCTATAGTTTAAATTTATTTTATTTAGTGGATCGGACCTGGTAATATTTTTATAAACTATTTTGAAGGTAAGGGCCCGAGCCCATATATATTTTTGGAGAAATACCTAAATCGTTTTACTTCATCTTTTGCTCCATTCTTTATTCCTTTGATCTGCCGCATGGTGTTGTGTACAAAGAGAAAAATATTATTCTTGAGATTTGCTCTACCCATGACCTTAAACACACACACGACTGCCTCTCCCCATCAACCGTCATCATCATCATGGTATCACCTTCTTGTAAATCACCCATGTTTCATACTGGACATCCCAGAAACCGTTCCGCATCTGTAACCTAGCCAGACGTACATTGATTCTTCTAAGATTTGTATCGTCCACATCCTATCAATGACAAGATCTACCTCGTATGAGCCTCGATCCGTGGAACTTTATCGTTTCCTTCCCCGGTTGCGTAATCAGCCTTTGGTAAGCTTTCAACCTTCTGTTCGCCTTATTTTCTATTCGAAACTTTCATGCGATCTCTGTAACGTGTTCTCCATCCTGTTACGAACCCGCAGAAACTTGTTTGACTGAAAACAGTTGAGAGACGATGACGTACGATCACTCCGAAGATGGCTGCGCTCCCTATCTATCAAACAGTATGTACGGACTTTTTTCTTTCCTTCTCAACCTCTTTATTTAATTGAGTTAAGTGTGTTTTACACTATTGGTCCATGTCATGTGATCTTTTCTACGTCCAGCCTTATATTTCTATTTATTTCATTTCAGCCCCAAAAGTATAAGTATATGAATTTATGTATTTTGGGTTCTTACATTATAGTGGTGATTCTCGGAGGATTCGAGGTGCAAGTTAATAGAGCTTTAGTGGTCTAGCTAGGTTAAGCTTGTTTCAGGTCGACCTTGTGGTAAGGGGAACTCTTGACACTTTTGCTTTATTTTATTGTTATAATATATGTATATGTATTGTTTTAAAGTTTGACAAATAACTTATGATTATTATATCATGTTATGGGACTTGATATAATAGTCTATTCGTAAAAAGAATAAGGTATGTGTATCCCAAAATGTTTTCCTTGTGTATGTGATTTGTGAAAGTTATGTTGTGAAAGCATGGATTATGTGTACGTTTAAGCTCGTCAATATGCCTATGATGTGTGTGGACTCTTCCGGAGGATTGTAGTGCTTTGGAGTACTCCCAGTGTTATGTGTGTGGCCCCTATTGTGTTAGGGGATATGTTATGTGAAAGCCACCACGGTTTGTGTGGCCATAGTGTATATTTGATTCGAGCTGTAAATGTGAATTGTGATTATTATGACATGTGTTCCATGCAAATGATTTTTACTATGTTTGATATAAAACGGAGTGTATATATACGCAAACTTTTTATATGTACTTGATCCAGAAAAAAGTGCCAGGAGCTCACCCTTACACCTTTTTTTTTTCAGTTGAGTAATTGACTGTGGTTGGGAGGAGGTTGCTAGTCGAGGCAAGGTCTACATATAGCAAGTAGTGGTGTTTAGAGAAGAGTGTTGTAATTTCTGAAACTGTAATGAGTCGAGATTTATAAAATTGTATCTATTGTATTCGAGTTGTAGTTGCTCTGTTGTTGTACCACTCATGTCAAAATTATTTATAAAAATTGAGCCTTCGTCTTGGCGTGAGCCCATCTCACGAGAGACGGCCGGTCGCGCTAAAGAATTTTGATTTTGGGGCGACACAAAAGTGGTATTAGAGCCGTGTCAACCCAAAGCCCACAAGGGGTGGACGGTTGCCCTGACCATGGTGCAGCTGGTACATCGCACAATTCAAAGGGGGGTTAATGTAACACCCCAATGTTTCATGTCAAGTCTAAACAGCTTAAAGGGATCGACAACACTACTCATACCAATAATGTGCACCTTTTTTTTGGAATTCATCCATAAGAACTCCAGAGTTAAGCGTGCTTGCTTTGCAACAATCTTAGGATGGGTGACCAACTGGGAAGTCTTCTGCTTCACGCACGAGTGAAGACAAAGTGTGCGGGAATGGACATGTGTTGCTACAGTGGGGCAAACATATCACCCGGAGGGCTACCCATGAGTAACCGCGCCGGCCCAAAGGGTCGAGGCTCGGCCATTAGTGGTCCGGGTCTTTACAAAGTGGTATCAGAGCCTAGGTTTCGATTTGTCATGTTTAGGTGTCATGTTTCATTTTGTCGAGGTGTGTGAGCCAGGTTTGAGTCTTTTGGGAGACAAGTTAAGTTAGGTTTCTAGTGAGTCTTAAATTTTGTTCTTGTCGACTGTAGGGTCGTTTGGCTTGGTGTTTACTTTGCTAGGTAGTCGCTGAAGGGTTTGGAGGTTTTAGCTTGGTCGATTGGTGTGTGTAGTGAAGTTAAGTTTCCAGGAGGCAACTTCTTTTAAGGAGGGAGGAATGATAGACCCAGAACATTTTGTTTTAATTATATTCTACAGTTTTTTTTTTTTTTTTGTCGATCGGACCTGCAAATATTTTTATAAACTATTTTCAAGGTAAGGGCCCGAGCCCATATATATTTTTCGAGAAATACCTAAATCCTTTTACTTCATCTTTTGCTCCATTCTTTATTCCTTTGATCTGTCGGACAGTGTTGTGTACAAAGAGCAGAATATTATTCTTGAGATTTGCTCTACCCATGACCTTAAGAACACACACGAATGCCTCTCCCCATCAACCGTCATCATCATCATGGTATCACCTTGTTGTAAATCACCCAGGTTTCATAACTGGACATCCCAGAAACCATTCCGCATCTGTAGCCTAGCAAGACGTACACTGATTCTTCTAAGATTTATATCGTCCACATCCTATCAACGAGTAGATCTTCCTCGTATGAGCCTCGATCCGTAGAACTTTGTCGTTTCCTTCCCCGGTTGCATAATCAGCCTTTGGTATGCTTTCGACCTTCTGTTCTCCTTATTTTCTAATCTAGACTTTCCTGCGATCTCTGTAACGTTTTCTCCATCCTGTAACGAACCCGCAGAAACTTGTTTGAGTGAAAACCGTTGAGAAACGAAGACGTACGATCACTCCGAAGATGGTTGCGCTCCCTATCTATCAAACAGTATGTACGGACTTTTTTCTTTCCTTCTCAACCTCTTTATTTAATTGAGTTAAGTGTGGTTTACACTATTGGTCCATGTCATGTGACCTTTTCTACGTGCAGCCTTCTATTTCTATTTATTTCATTTCAGCCCCAAAAGTATAAGTATATGAATTTATGTATTTTGGGTTCTTACATTATAGTGGTGATTCTCGGAGGATTCTAGGTGCAAGTTAATAGAGCTTTGGTGGTCTAGCTAGGCTAAGCTTGTTTCAAGTCGACCTTGAGGTAAGGGGAACTCTTGACACTTTTGCTTTATTTTATTCTTATAATATATCTATATGTATTGGGTTAAAGTTTGACAAATAACTTATGATTATTATATCATGGTATGGGACTTGATATAATAGTCTATTCGTAAAAAGAATCAAGTATGTGTATCCCAAAATGTTTTCCTTGTGTATGCGATTTGTAAAAGTTATGTTGTGAAAGCATGGATTATGTGTACGTTTAAGCTCATCGATATGCCTATGATGTGTGTGGACTCTTCCGGGGGATTGTAGTGCTTTGGAGTACTCTCAGTGTTATGTGTGTGGCCCCTATTGTGTTAGGGGATATGTTATGTGAAAGCCGACCTGTGTGCCACCACGGTTTGGAGCCCATATATATTTTTGGAGAAATACCTAAATCCTTTTACTTCATCTTTTGCTCCATTCTTTATTCCTTTCATCTGCCGCATGGTGTTGTGTACAAAGAGCAAAATATTATTCTTGAGATTTCCTCTACCCATGACCATAAGCACACACACGACTACCTCTCCCCATCAACCGTCATCATCATCGTGGTATCACCTTCTTGTAAATCACCCATGTTTCATAACGGCACATCCCAAAAATCATTCCGCATCCGTAACCTAGCAAGACATACACTGATTCTTCTAAGATTTGTATCTCCCACATCCTATCAACGAGTAGATCTTCCTCGTATGAGCCTCGATCCGTAGAACTTTGTCGTTTCCTTCCCCGGTTGCGTAATCAGCCTTTGGTAAGCTTTCGACCTTCTGTTCTCCTAATTTTCTAACAGAAACTTTCATGCGATCTCTATAACGTGTTCTCCATCATGTCTGGGGAGAACGCAGAGAAAATAGTCAGGGGTAACGATCGTTACACATAACAAAAAATAACAAGTTATAAACAACCATATTCATACTGAATATAATGTTTTTAGGTGTTTCATTTTGTTGTGTTCCAACTATATTCATAGTAACTTTCAACGCATAATCCTACGTAACATCAAAGCACCATGAGACACTATCATATACTAATATCATATAAAGAATAAAACATTCCATCAATTAAGTATATTATTCACTTATTCACCCAATTAATTTAAGATACAGAAAATAAAACTAAAATTTTTGTCATAGCTAGAACATACTTCCTCCGTCCCAGGAATAGCTTCCCGTTTACTTTTTGGGTGGAGAAAATCAGATATATGTTACTTTGGGATAAAATAGTACGACTGGGTCCCGCAAATTGATTTTTAAAGTTGAAAATTGGATAAAATAATGTGAGTGGGTTTACTTTTGAGTATATTTAATGTTCAAGTTGGATGGATGATTGACAAAAATGGAAATGAGAAATTTCGTTAGGGACACCCAAAATGGCAAAATGGGAAGCCATTCCCGGGACGGAGGAAGTACAAGATGTAACTAGATATTGCAAAAACTAGAGTGAGATACAAGATAAAAAAAATAAAAATCATCCTCTCGCAAATTACAATTTATCTTATTCTCTCTCTCTCCCTCAAAAGCCTTTCTGTTAACTCTCTACATTTATACAACGACTCTTCTCTCCTCAAAATCTCCTAACTCATTATGCCAAAGTTCAAGAAAAGAATTTAGTTGAAGCATCACTGTTCCCCTATTTTCATGATCTCACAAAAAAATACTTACAGAACCAAAATTATGAAAATAATATAATTAATAGTTTGGGGCTTCTTACCTTATGAATAAGGAATTGGGTGAGAAGGTAGAGTAAAGATGGATGATGGTACTTGTCAATTGAATTTGAAAGAGATGTAGCCGTGCAAGGATTTGTCGATGAGATTTTCGGTTTCTCTTTCGATTTATTGGCCAAAAGGCCCAAAACATTAAATACCAACATATCTTCTAGCTTTGAGTATATTTTCTAGTTGAATTCTTCAAATATTATCCCGAGATTCTTGTAATTCCAGTTATATTTGTTTGTATGGTTGCATATGATTTCTGATACTTTCCAATTCTACATGGAAGATTAATGAGTTAAAATGGTAATATCCATGAATAAAGCAACTACTAAGGGTATATTGGTCATTTCCTGGCAAACCTTTCGCCTTAGTGTGCTCGCCACTGCATCATGTAACGAACCCGCAGAAACTTGTTTGACTGAAAATCGTTGAGAAACAAAGACGTACGATCACTCCGAAGATGGTTGCGCTCCTATCTATCAAACAGTATGTACGGACTATTTTCTTTCCTTCTCAACCTCTTTATTTAATTGATTTAAGTGTGTTTTACACTATTGGTCCCTGTCATGTGACCTTTTCTACGTGCAGCCTTATATTTCCATTTATTTCATTTCAGCCCCAAAAGTATAAGTATATGAATTTATGTATTTTGGGTTCTTACATTATAGTGGTGATTCTCTGAGGATTCGAGGTGCAAGTAGAGCTTTGGTGGTCTAGCTAGGTTAAGCTTGTTTCGAGTCGACCTTGAGGTAAGAGGAACTCTTGACACTTTTGCTTTATTTTATTGTTATAATATATGTATATATATTGTTTTAAAGTCTGACAAATAACTTATGAATATTATATCATGTTATGGGACTTGATATAATAGTCTATTCGTAAAAAGGATCAAGTATGGGTATGGCAAAATGTTTTCCTTGTGTATGCGATTTGTGAAAGTTATGTTGTGAAAGCATGGATTATGTGTACGTTTAAGCTCATCGATATGCCTATGAAGTGTGTGGACCCTTTCGGGGGATTGTCGTGCTTTGGAGTACTCCCAGTGTTATGTGTGTGGCCCCTATTGTGTTAGGGGATATGTTATGTAAATGCTGACCTGTGTGACACCACGGTTTGTGTGGCCATAGTGTATATTTTATTCGAGCTTTAAATGTGAATTGTGATTACTGTGACATGTGTTCCATGCAAATGATTTTTACTATGTTTGATATAAAACGGAGTGTATATATATGTAAACTTTTTATATGTACTTGATCCGGGTAAAAGTGCCAGGAGCTCACCCTTACACCTTTTTTTCAGTTGAGTAATTGACTGTGGTTGGGAGGAGGTTGCTAGTGGAGGCAAGGTCTACCTATAGCAAGTAGTGCTGTTTAGAGAAGAGTTTTGTAATTTATGAAACTGAAAAAAGTCGAGATTTCTAAAATTGAATCTATTGTATTTGAGTTGTAGTTGCTTTGTTGTTGTACCACTCTTTTCAAAATTATTTATAAAAATTGAGGCTTCGTCTTGGCCTGAGCCCATCTCACGATAGACGGCCGGTCGCGCTAATGTATTTTGAGTTTGGGGCGTGACAAAAGTGGTATCAGAGCCGTGTCAACCCAAAGACCACAAGGGGTGGACTGCTGGCCGGACCATAGTGCGGCGGGTACATCGCACAATTCCAAGGGGCAAATGTAACACCCCAAAGTTTCAAGTCAAGTCTAAACAGCTTAAAGGGATCGAGAACGCTACTCAGACCAATAAGGTGCACCTTTCTTTTCGGGAATTCATCCATTAGAACTCCAGAGTTAAGCGTGCTTGCTCTACAACAATCTTAGGATGGGTGACCAACTGGGAAGTCTTCGGGTTCGCCCACGAGTGAGGACATAGTGTCTGAGAAAGGACATGTGTTGGTATAGTGGGGACAGCATATCATCCGGAGAGCTACCCATGAGTAACCGAGCCGGCCCAAAGGGTCGAGGCTCGGTCCATTATTGGTCCGGGTCGTTACAAAGTGGAATCAGTGCCTAGGTTTCCTTTTGTCGGGTTTAGGTGTCAAGTTTCGTTTTGTCGGGGTGTGTTGTGAGCCAGGTTTCAGTCTTTTGGGAGTCAAGTTAAGTTAGGTTTCTAGTGAGTCTTAAATTTTGTTCAGGTCGACTATGGGGTCGTTTGGCTTGGTGTTTACTTTTCTAGGCGGTCGCTGATCGGTTTGGAGGTTTTAGCTTGGTCGATTGGTGTGTGTAGTGGAGTTAAGTTTCCAGGAGGAAACTTCTCTTAAGCAGGGCGGAATGTAAGAACTCGTACTTTTTATTTTCATTATATTCTATAGTTTTATTTTATTTTGTTTAGTGGATCGGACCTGCTAATATTTTTATAAACTTTTTTCAAGGTAAGGGCCCGAGCCCATATATATTTTTGCAGAAATACCTAAATCCTTTTACTTCATCTTTTTCTCCATTCTTTATTCCTTTGATCTGCCGCATGGTGTTGTGTACAAAGTGCAAAATATTATTCTTGAGATTTCCTCTACCCATGACCTTAAGCGCACACACGACTGCCTCTCCCCATCAACTGTCATCGTCATCGTGGTATCACCTTCTTGTAAATCACCCATGTTTCATAACTGCACATCCCAGAAACTGTTCCGCATCCGTAGCCTAGCAAGACGTACACTGATTCTTCTATGATTTGTATCGTCCACATCCTATCAACGAGTAGATCTTCCTCGTATGAGCCTCGATCCGTAGAACTTTATCGTTTCCTTCCCCGGTTGCGTAATCAGCCTTTGGTAAGCTTTCGACCTTCAGTTCTCCTTATTTTATAACAGAAACTTTCCTGGCATCTCTATAACATGTTCTACATCCTGTAACAAACCCACAGAAACTTTTTTGACTGAAAACCGTTGAGAAACGAAGATGTACGATCACTCCGAAGATGGTTGTGTTCCCTATCTATCAAACAGTATGTACGGACATTTTTATTTCCTTCTCAACCTCTTTATTTGATTGAATTAAGTGTGTTTTACACTATTGGTCCCTGTCATGTGACCTTTTCTACGTGCAGCCTTATATTTCTATTTATTTCATTTCAGCCCCAAAAGTATAAGTATATGAATTTATGTATTTTGGGTTCTTACATTATAGTGGTGATTGTCGGAGGATTCGAGGTGCAAGTTAGTAGAGCCTTGGTGGTCTAGCTAGGTTAAGCTTGTTTCGAGTCGACCTTGAGGTAAGGGGAACTCTTGACACTTTTGCTTTATTTTATTGTGACAATATATGTATATGTATTGTTTTTAAGTATGACAAATAACTTATGGTTATTATATCATGTTTTGGGACATGATATAATAGTCTATTCGTAAAAATGATCAAGTATGTGTATCCCAAAATGTTTTCCTTGTGTATGCGATTTGTGAAAGTTATGTTGTGCAAGCATGGATTATGTGTACGTTTAAGCTCATCGATATGCCTATGAAGTGTGTGGACCCTTTCGGGGGATTGTCGTGCTTTGGAGTACTCCCAGTGTTATGTGTGTGGCCCCTATTGTGTTAGGGGATATGTTATGTAAATGCCGACCTGTGTGACACCACGGTTTGTGTGGCCATAGTGTATATTTTATTCGAGCTTTAAATGTGAATTGTGATTACTGTGACATGTGTTCCATGCAAATGATTTTTACTATGTTTGATATAAAACGGAGTGTATATATATGTAAACTTTTTATATGTACTTGATCCGGGTAAAAGTGCCAGGAGCTCACCCTTACACCTTTTTTTCAGTTGAGTAATTGACTGTGGTTGGGAGGAGGTTGCTAGTGGAGCCAAGGTCTACCTATAGCAAGTAGTGCTGTTTAGAGAAGAGTTTTGTAATTTCTGAAACTGAAAAAAGTCGAGATTTCTAAAATTGAATCTATTGTATTTGAGTTGTAGTTGCTTTGTTGTTGTACCACTCTTTTCAAAATTATTTATAAAAATTGAGTCTTCGTCTTGGCCTGAGCCCATCTCACGATAGACGGCCGGTCGCGCTAATGTATTTTGAGTTTGGGGCGTGACAAAAGTGGTATCATAGCCGTGTCAACCCAAAGACCACAAGGGGTGGACTGCTGGCCGGACCATAGTGCGGCGGGTACATCGCACAATTCCAAGGGGCAAATGTAACACCCCAAAGTTTCAAGTCAAGTCTAAACAGCTTAAAGGGATCGAGAACGCTACTCAGACCAATAAGGTGCACCTTTCTTTTCGGGAATTCATCCATTAGAACTCCAGAGTTAAGCGTGCTTGCTCTACAACAATCTTAGGATGGGTGACCAACTGGGAAGTCTTCGGGTTCGCCCACGAGTGAGGACATAGTGTCTGAGAAAGGACATGTGTTGGTATAGTGGGGACAGCATATCATCCGGAGAGCTACCCATGAGTAACCGAGCCGGCCCAAAGGGTCGAGGCTCGGCCCATTATTGGTCCGGGTCGTTACAAAGTGGAATCAGAGCCTAGGTTTCCTTTTGTCGGGTTTAGGTGTCAAGTTTCGTTTTGTCGGGGTGTGTTGTGAGCCAGGTTTCAGTCTTTTGGGAGTCAAGTTAAGTTAGGTTTCTAGTGAGTCTTAAATTTTGTTCAGGTCGACTATGGGGTCGTTTGGCTTGGTGTTTACTTTTCTAGGCGGTCGCTGATCGGTTTGGAGGTTTTAGCTTGGTCGATTGGTGTGTGTAGTGGAGTTAAGTTTCCAGGAGGAAACTTCTCTTAAGCAGGGCGGAATGTAAGAACTCGTACTTTTTATTTTCATTATATTCTATAGTTTTATTTTATTTTGTTTAGTGGATCGGACCTGCTAATATTTTTATAAACTTTTTTCAAGGTAAGGGCCCGAGCCCATATATATTTTTGCAGAAATACCTAAATCCTTTTACTTCATCTTTTTCTCCATTCTTTATTCCTTTGATCTGCCGCATGGTGTTGTGTACAAAGTGCAAAATATTATTCTTGAGATTTCCTCTACCCATGACCTTAAGCGCACACACGACTGCCTCTCCCCATCAACTGTCATCGTCATCGTGGTATCACCTTCTTGTAAATCACCCATGTTTCATAACTGCACATCCCAGAAACTGTTCCGCATCCGTAGCCTAGCAAGACGTACACTGATTCTTCTATGATTTGTATCGTCCACATCCTATCAACGAGTAGATCTTCCTCGTATGAGCCTCGATCCGTAGAACTTTATCGTTTCCTTCCCCGGTTGCGTAATCAGCCTTTGGTAAGCTTTCGACCTTCAGTTCTCCTTATTTTTTAACAGAAACTTTCCTGGCATCTCTATAACATGTTCTACATCCTGTAACAAACCCACAGAAACTTTTTTGACTGAAAACCGTTGAGAAACGAAGATGTATGATCACTCCGAAGATGGCTGTGTTCCCTATCTATCAAACAGTATGTACGGACATTTTTATTTCCTTCTAAACCTCTTTATTTGATTGAATTAAGTGTGTTTTACACTATTGGTCCCTGTCATGTGACCTTTTCTACGTGCAGCCTTATATTTCTATTTATTTCATTTCAGCCCCAAAAGTATAAGTATATGAATTTATGTATTTTGGGTTCTTACATTATAGTGGTGATTGTCGGAGGATTCGAGGTGCAAGTTAGTAGAGCCTTGGTGGTCTAGCTTGGTTAAGCTTGTTTGGAGTCGACCTTGAGGTAAGGGGAACTCTTGACACTTTTGCTTTATTTTATTGTGACAATATATGTATATGTATTGTTTTTAAGTATGACAAATAACTTATGGTTATTATATCATGTTTTGGGACTTGATATAATAGTCTATTCGTAAAAAGGATCAAGTATGTGTATCCCAAAATGTTTTCCTTGTGTATGCGATTTGTGAAAGTTATGTTGTGCAAGCATGGATTATGTGTACGTTTAAGCTCAATGATATGCATATGAAGTGTGTGGAACCTTCCGGGGGATTGTCGTGCTTTGGAGTACTCCCAGTGTTATGTGTGTGGCCCCTATTGTGTTAGGGGATGTGTTACGTGAAAGTCGACTCGTGTTCCACCACGGTTTCTGTGGCCATAGTGTATATCTGATTGGAGCTGTAAATGTGAATTGTGATTATTATGACATGTGTTCCATGCAAATGATTTTTACTATGTTTGATCTAAAACGGAGTGTACATATATGTAAACTTTTTATATGTACTTGATCCGGGTAAAAGGGCCAGGAGCTCACCTTACACATTTTTTTCAGTTGTGTAATTGACTGTGGTTGGGAGGAGGTTGCTAGTGGAGGCAAGGTCTACCTGTAGCAAGTAGTGGTGTTTAGAGAAGAGTGTTGTAATTTCTGAAACTGTAATAAGTCGAGATTTCTAAAATTGTATCTATTGTATTTGAGTTGTAGTTGCTCTATTTTTATACCACTCTTTTCAATATTATTTATAAAAATTGAGGTTTCGTCTTGGAGTGAGCCCATCTCACGATAGACGGCCGGTCGCGCTAAAGTATTTTGATTTCGGGGCGTGACAAAAGTGGTATCAGAGCCGTGTCAACCCAAAGCCCACAGGGGGTGGACGGTTGGCCGGACCATGGTGCGGCGGGTACATCGCATAATTCAAGGGGGGGGGGGTGAATGTAACACCGCAAAGTTTCAAGTCAAGTCTAAATAGTTTAAAGTGATCGAGAACGCTACTCATAACCATAAGGTACACCTTTCTTTTCGGGAATTCATCCATAAGAACTACAGAGGTAATCTTGCTTGCTCTGCAACAATTTTATTATGGGTGACCAACTGGGAAGTCTTCTGTTTAGTGCACGAGTGACGACAAAGTGTGCGGAAAAGGACATGTGTTGGTACAGTGGGGCCAGCATATCACCCGGAGAGCTACCCATGAGTAACCGCGCCGGCCCAAAGGGTCGAGGCTCGGCCCATTAGTGGTCCGAGTCGCTACTGATGTGCTCAAATTAATACTTAGAAAACCAAGTAGTAAGCAGTTGTTATAGACAGACAAAGGTAAACCACAGAGTCGTTCGCTAAGGAATAATTTAAGCTACGTATCAGTGAGAGTAAACAGATACTTGCGATTAACGGTTGACTGATGGTTTGGTTATACTTCTAACTTGTTTAACTAAAGCTAAGATTACGATTAACAATGAGAGAAAGATGAATACAGTAGCAAGATTCAATTATGCTAATTCGAACTAGGGATAACACTCATATTTGTCACACGGTTGTTGTACAGTAAATCAATCAATTCGATTCAACCAAATGTTCTTAGAATATATTATACTGGAGAAATCGTGAGTTGTCAATTCACGATCCGTAAACATGAACAATTTAGAGGATTTAATACGGACTTATCGAATTGAAGGTTTTTACGAAGATTTTATACGAGACTAACCTATATGAGTGATTTGATAAACCATTGAATGAATATGAATAATCTTCATATACTACTGTATTCAAAGGTGTTTAGCTACTTTTTTTTTCATAAATAGAGCATATATTAATAAAACTAAAAGAGTACCAAGCGTAAAAGTAGAGATTACAAAGGAACCCACAGGCGGGTTACAACGCGAAACAAGTGAAACAAACAAAGAAACAAAAATAACATAACCCGGGATCAAGGTGATCCATGGTTGCAACCGCGGGCCTCGTTAAAACCCAGTCATGGAAAAACCCAGTGGGAAAAACCCATGGCTGGGAAAAAGAGTGCCTGAGCGTTAGCGTTGCGGAAACCTATAATAAGGTAAACCGTACATGTCCCTGTATATGTGAGGTCGAATGACATCCAAAGGAGAAGTCCAGAAACCCTCCAGATCCAACTTTGAGAGAGCATCAGCGACCGTGTTGCCTTCACGAAAAATATGAGACACCCGAAAATCCATGTCACGCATATGAGAGAGAGTCAATAGCCAACGGTTCCGGAATTTCCATGGGACCGAGTTAGTACCCGCGGAGAGCAAATTCGCTACATAAGTAGAATCTGTCTCCAACCAAATCTTATTCCAGCCCTGGGTGTGAGCCAATTCAATGCCAATCATAACCGCAAGTAACTCGGCTTCAAAAGCATAAAGCGTACCCAGCTGATTTACAAAGCAACCCATCACGGTACCATTTGAATCTCTAAAAACCCCAGCCGCAGTAGAGGAGCCAGGAGCGGCAAGAGAACTTCCATCCGTGTTGCATTTAATCCATCCCGGGAGAGGGGGATACCATCGGACCTCAATGATATCTCGTGACTACTCATAACAGATAATTGCATGCAGAGATTCATGGCAATAATCATACAAAACATAGATGATAAACTCACATGCAATAACATACAATTCAATCGATAAAGATAAAGAACGAATTGTAAAGAACAAAGCAATGGAGAAATCAATACAAATAATCTTGATGAATAAAATCAATGAATAACCAAGCTCCAAAGATGTCTCAATGTGAATGTCTGAATCTAGGAGCTTTTCTCTGAAAACTAGGTTAAAAGAAGTATGAAAGAAAGAATCCAAAATCTAATCTAATAAGGAAAACAAAACTCTGATCCTGCGTTTCTCGCCGCGGCGGAAGGAATAGCTCGCCGCGGCGAGCCTTCTTAATCGAAAAATATATAGCTCTCGTATAATTTTGCCGCGGCGGGAAAATCCCCTCGCCTCGGTGAGCTACAATCTTCTAGACAGGAGCTCATTCGCAAAATCTCGCTGCGGCGGACCAATTCCTTCGCCACAGCGAGCCTTCTTTCAATTTCCAGATACAAGCTCGTAAAATCTCACCGCGGCGAGCCATGCTAAGCGGCTTGTTCTCATTTAGCTCAAAACACATCGATTTCTGCAAAATGTAAACACAACACCAAAGCATAAAAACGAACTAAAAAGACTACAAAACTAAAGACAAAGACTCAAAAAGACCGCTAAAAAGGACCAAATGAGCCGTTAGAATATTGTCTCATCAGTTACAAAGTGGTATCATAGCCTAGGTTTCGTTTTGTCGGGTTTAGGTGTCAAGTTTCGTTTTGTCGGGGTGTGTGAGCTAGGTTTGAGTCTTTTGGGAGTCAAGTTAAGTTAGGTTTCTAGTGAGTCTTAAATTTTGTTCTGGTCGACTATAGGGTCGTTTGGCTTGGTGTTTACTTTTCTAGGTGGTCGCTGAAGGGTTTGGAGGTTTTAGCTTGGTCGATTGGTGTGTGTATTGGAGTTAAGTTTCCAGGAGGAAACTTCTTTTAAGGAGGGAGGAATGTAAGAACCCGTACTTTTTATTTTAATTATATTCTATAGTTTTATTTTATTTTGTTTAGTGGATCGGACCTACTAATATTTTTATACAATATTTTCAAGGTAAGGGCCCGAGCCCATATATATTTTTGGAGAAATACCTAAATCCTTTTACTTCATCTTTTGCTACATTCTTTATTCCTTTGATCTGCCGTATGGTGTTGTGTACAAAGAACAAAATATTATTCTTGAGATTTCCTCTACCCATGACAATAAACACACACACGACTGCCTCTCCCCATCAACCGTCATCATCATCGTGGTATCACCTTCTTGTAAATCACCCATGTTTCATAACTGCACATCCCAGAAATGGTTCCGCATCCGTAACCTAGCCAGACGTACACTGATTCTTCTAAGATTTGTATCGTCCACATCCTATCAACGAGTAGATCTTCCTCGTATGGCCTCGGTCCGTAGAACTTTATCATTTCCTTCCCCGGTTGCGTAATCAGCCTTTGGTAAGCTTTCGACCTTCTGTTCTCCTTAATTTCTAACTGAAACTTTCCTGCGATCTCTGTAACGTGTTCTCCATCTTGTCAGGGGCGAACGCAGAAAAAATTGTCAGGGGTAGCGATCGTTACACATAACAAAAAATAACAAGTTATAAACTACCATATTCATACTGAATATAATATTTTTAGGTGTTTCATTTTGTTGTGTTCCAACTATATTCATAGTAACTTTCAACGCATAATACCTACGTTACATCACTTTAGGATACATAAGCATCTTCGGCATCAGTTTGAATATCTGATATCAGACTATTGGATTCAAGGAAAATGGGTCCTTCTGGATGAATTTCGTTTAGCTTTTCCAGAGGTTTCTAGGGACATCATTTCTTATCATTTGGCTCCTGCAAATTCTGATGTCAGGGTTTGGACAAATTCCATTGATGGTTCAGTCTCCTCCAAACAAATGTATCATAAGGTTCGTACTTCTTATCTACAGGTGAAATGGGGTGATTGGATTTGTGCACATTTCATTCCACCCCGTTGGTCTATAATGACTTGGAGGGCCATCCACGGTAAGCTCCCAGCCATGGATAGACTTCGTCTTATTGGTTTTGTTGTTCCATCCTTTTGTGTTTTTTGCAGAGCTGTAGATGAATGCATGGATTACCTCTTGGTTTCTTGCCCCTTTATTCAGATTATATGGGCCCGCCTTTTTTGCACTTTCCAGGTACCCTATCAGGATTTTGCGAGTATAAACGAGCTCCTTTGGTTTGCGATAGACAGAGTTTTTAGTCCCCAGATCTTTTCCCTTTGGCGACTTACTATTATTACTATTATTTGGGTGCTCTGGCACACCAGGAACAAGTGGATTTTTGATGGTGTTGATTTCTCCCGCCGTTCGATCTTCACTACTATTTGGGGTCTTGTTGGGGAGGCCAATTCACTTCCTCTAGGCACTATGTTTAATTCTCAGATAGATTTGCGAATTTTGCACTCTTTTAGAATCTGTGGTTGTCCTCGGAAGTCTCCGCAGATTATAGAGGTTCATTGGCAACCTCCCGTACCAGGTTGGACGAAATGCAACACGGATGGCAGTTCAAAAGGAGCTCTAGGTGATTCTATGGAAGCTGGCATTTTTATCAACTGTAGGGGCTTTGTTCAAGGATGCTTTGTCTCTCAGCTAGGTTGCTTGTATGCCTTTGCAGCAGAATTGATTGCAGCTATGACTGGTATCGAAATGGCTCATGCTAAAGGCTGGAGGATGCTTTTGCTGGAAACGGATTCAACCTACGTGGCAGAACTTCTCCAATTCAGAGCGAGAACTGTCCCTTAGAGATATTGGAGTCGCTGGTTGTTGGTTCTTTCTATCTTGGAGGACATGGATTTTCGGGTCTCGCATATTTCTCGTGAGGGGAATCCTGTTGCAGATGCTCTATCTAATCTAAATATCGACGGGTTTTGGTACTTATCACCGGGTTGCATTCGTTCTCATATTCGTAGAGATATGTCTTGTCGGCCTTTTTACAGGTTTATGCAACATTAACGCTTGGGCACTCTTTTTCCCTGCCATAGGTTTTTTTCCACTGGGTTTTTCTATGGTAGGGTTTTAACGAGGCTATGGGTTGCAATCAGGCATTTCACCAACGGGTTATTGTGAAGTTTTGTTTACTGTGCTTTCACTTTAGTTTCTCTCTTGACTGCGTGCATGTGGGATCAGCTTGACAGTCTACCTGACTTTTTTCGTTGTTCTTCTTTTATTTTTTAATACAAGCTCGATTCATTCAAAAAACGATACATAAGCACCACGAGACACTATCATATACTAATATCATATAAAGAATAAAACATTACATCAATTAAGTATATTATTCATTTATTCACCCAATTAATTTAAGATACAGAAAATAAAACTAAAATTTTTGTCACAGCTAAAACATACTTTCTCCGTCCCGGGAATAGCTTCCCGTTTACATTTTGGGTGGAGAAAATAAGATATATATTACTTGTGGATAAAATTGTACTAGTGGGTCCCGCAATTGATTTTTAAAGTTGAAAATTGGATAAAATAATGTGAGTGGGTTTACTTTTGAGTATATCTAATGTTCAAGTTGGATGGATGATTGACAAAAATGGAAATGAGAAGTTTTGTTTGGGACACCCAAAATGGCGAAATGGGAAGCCATTCCCGGGACGGAGGAAGTACAAGATGTAACTAGATATTGCAAAAACTAGAGTGAGATCCAAGATAAAAAAAAAAAAAAAAAAAAAACTCATCCTCTCGCAAATTACAATTTATCTTATTCTCTCTCTCCTTCAAAAGCCATTCTGTTAACTCTCTATATTTATACAACGACTCTTCTCTCCTCAAAATCTCCTAACTCATTATGCCAAAGTTCAAGAAAAGAATTTAGTTGAAGCATCACTGTTCCCCTATTTTCATGATCTCACAAAAAAATACTTACAGAACCAAAATTATGAAAATAATATAATTAATAGTTTGGGGCTGCTTACCAAGTGAATAAGGAATTGGATGAGAAGGTAGAGTAAAGATGGATGATGGTACTTGTCAATTGAATTTGAAAGAGATGTAGCCGTGCAAGGAATTGTCGATGAGATTTTCGGTTTCTCTTTCGATTTATTGGCCAAAAGGCCCAAAACTTTAAATACCAACACATCTTCTAGCTTTGAGTATATTTTGTTGTTGGATTCTTCAAATATTTTCCCGAGATTCTTGTATTTCCAGTTATATTTGTTTGTATGGTTGGATATGATTTTTGATACTTTCGAATTCTTCATGGAAGATTAATGAGTTAAAATGGTATTATCCATGAATAAACCAACTCCTAAGGGTATATTGGTCATTTCCTGGCAAAAATCCAGGGGCAGCAATTGCTTCCCCTTTCGCCTTAGTGCGCTCTCCACTACATCCTGTAACGAACCCGCAGAAACTTGTTTGACTGAAAACCATGGAGAAATGAAGACGTACGATCACTCCGAAGATGGTTGCGCTCCCTATCTATCAAACAGTATGTACGGACTTTTTTCTTTCCTTCTCAGCCTCTTTATTTAATTGAGTTAAGTGTGTTTTACACTATTGGTCCCTGTCATGTGACCTTTTCTACGTGTAGCCTTATATTTCTGTTTATTTCATTTCAGCCCCAAAAGTATAAGTATATGAATTTATGTATTTTGGGTTCTTACATTATAGTGGTGATTCTCGGAGGATTCTAGGTGCAGCGTCTTTTTTTTTTTTTTTTTTTTTTTTTGGGAAAATTCTTGATTACCTTCCATTTTGTATTTGCCTAGTGCTGAACACAACTCATGTCTTTTGACAGTTCTTCACCTGATACATGTATCTGATTTGATTGCACACCAAAGTTTTTACGCCAAACCGTCAAGTTTTAACTCTACCAATCTATTGAAGATTTGTGCGAAACGTCCGAAAACCAAAACAAAACAGCAGATTCAAGCTGATAATTTAGCCAACAAAAGGTTATTTCATTCACATAACCTTGAAGTTTGATTACTACAACCTGATTTCCAGACAAAAACAGAGACCTAACAACGTACTTCCTAGTTCATATCATGTCACCACCAATTACTCTATTCACACCCCAAAACCAATAATTCCACAAATACTAGTCTACTACCACTACCAAACCACCATCTTCAAGCAGCTTTCTTCGATTTCTTCGCAGCAGGCGACTTGATACTCTTCGACTGCTTCGGCTTAACCACCTTCTTCACACTCTTCTTCGGGGTCATCTTCTTCAGAGCAACCGCCTTCTTAGGCTTCTTCGCCTCAGGGGCCTTTCGCTTGGTACCAGCAACAGCAACAGGCTTCTTCACCTTTTCTGCAGGAGCAGAACCACCAGCAAGCTTGTAGGAAGCTTTGATCTTGATCAGCTTCCCTTTCGCAGCAGAGTTTTTCAACTGCAGCACAAACATTTTCCTGAAATTCACCGGTAACACAGCCTTGTGCTTCTCTTCCATGTACTTTGCGATCGCGTGAGGTGCAAGTTAGTAGAGCTTTGGTGGTCTTGCTAGGTTAAGCTTGTTTCGAGTCGACCTTGAGGTAAGGGGAACTCTTGACACTTTTGCTTTATTTTATTGTTATAATATATGTATATGTATTGTTTTAAAGTTTGACAAATAACTTATGGTTATTATATCATGTTATGGGACTTGATATAATAGTCTATTCGTAAAAAGGATCAAGTATGTGTATTATTGAGGGGTGAAACCTCGAACACTAACTAACTAAACTATTAAAAGTAACCTAGTCTAGGACCTGCCTCCCACTTGAACTCCGAAGCGGTACCTGCCCGAGCTGGAGTACCTGAAAGGACTAGGTGGGGGGGGGGGGTTAGAAAGGGTTACCCGGATTGCGTATGTCAATCCGGTAAGAGACTTTACTCAAGAGAGAGTTGGTAGCTCTCAGCGTAATAGTTATAAGGAAGGTTATGATATCAATCAGACTTAGGGATTGTTGCTTACCTTAAGGTCTTGGACCTTGTGCTATATTTATAGTTAACATATCTTATGAAGTGACTCACAAGATAGTGCCAAGTGTATGCTTCAGATTTGGACACCAATGCTACCTTTAGCCCATAGCCCAATAGTGAACAGTAATCCAATACTAATTAATGGGCCTGGGAGGATAGTTTGGACCTTTCCCTCTGAGAGTACTGTTCCGCACGTTGGGTCCGTGTAACTCCTTCGGCCAGATCCTTATGCTTGGTGGATCTTCCTTTATGTAACTCAAGGTGTCCAAGCCTAGAGTTCCACGGAAGTATCTGAATGGTTCTGTTATGTACGTTTGGTCTTATTGCGATGGTGGCATCCGAGATTTCCTCGTCCGGTCCGTGTGGCATCCTAGGACTGATAGTTTGTGGTACTAGGAAGGACCATGTGACCTTTTGTCAGGTTCGGAAGTCATTCACCTAGCTTTGTCGGGCCCAGCTGAGAAGGTATGTTAACTTGTAAATACTAGTTGACCTGGGATGGTTTCCCTTAGGTCGGACCATTTGGAGGTCGGACTAGCACTGGATTGGCTATCTCAGCCTTGATGCGCTCTAGGACACGCTCTATGGCGCCCTTACCGGATTGGACAGATGTCCGTATCAACATATGTCCCCCTAGTTTCCAAATATCTTAGTAGAAGATAGTTGGTAACTATGAAAAGAACAAGTGTGTTGTGGAGCGTGTCCGAATCGTTAACTGAAAATGAAAAAAATCCTTTTTTGTGGGATCCGTCGTCCGCCTTCTTAGGAATTCAGTATATCTCTCTCCCCCCCCCCCCCCTTTTCCTTCTATAGTCCGAGTTATGTAATAGCTTGGATTGTAGATGGAAAAGGTATTTGTATCTGAGATATATAGATCCGAGTACGGTTAGGATCTGAAGAAGCCCTCTGTGGAAGAGTGTAAAGAAGCCATCAGTTGGGCCAAACACGTGGAATGGTTCACTTGGGCTGATGAACAGTTGTTTAAAAGGCCTAATATGTCATCTTTCCGGCCCACTGGAAAGGATCCCGAAGTAACCGAAGCAACCGAAGCAACCGTTGGATTTGAGGATATCAACGGTGGGGATAGAAAGTCAAGTGATGTGACGTTTCTGAGGAGAATTAATTGGGAGTACTGTCATTGCGCCTTTTGCGAACCGGCATAGCCGTTGGATTAAAAAGATCAACGGTTGGGATTAGAATCCAGGTGATGCGACGTTTCGACTTCCCCAATTGTCCCTTATAAATAGTTACCTATCCTGTCGCTTTCACACTTTAGCCACCTCGAATACTCAGAGCGATACTCAAGCAATCCGAGCAATCAAAGAACAATCCGAGCAACTAAAACTCGCAAAATCTTGCACTTTCCACCTCAGATCTGCACTCTCGAAGAGCTAGCAAGGCTTCGTCGTCCGTCCAAATTTACCAAGTCAACTTTATCAAGTAAGTATGCCTCGATTCTTTCTGAAGTTTTTCTTTGTTATGATACGTTTGCTTCATGCTTGTATGCCTTTCCCTTGGTCGATTACATGCCTGTTGATTCCATGGTTGTAAATGCTGCTAGTGGTAGATTACAGTAGTATACTTAGTTGGAATACTCTTCGAGTGTGCTATATTGTACTAACTTCCTTCACTGGTAACTCGTTTGCTCGCCCTGTATATCATGTCCAATGTAACTAAAATTCGATAGTGCATGCCTGTTTGGTGATGTGTTGGTGCCGATTGGCACACAGTCTTTCGTAAGTTGTCCCTGTTAACGTGCTGGGTAGGGTAGATAATAGCGCCAATGGCACGTCCTTGTGTGCCAAGTTTAGTTCCCATAGTTATGAGACTGTACTTCATGCAGAAAATCTGGTAAAGTAGAACTTCCTCAGATTGCTTAACTTAATAAGATATCTAAATGAACTCTCGGACAATCACAATCATCGTTTCTGATCCATTTCCTTCTGCCCTAGAATGTCCGGGAGTGATAGTCAGAACCAGCACGAGGCTCAAGGTTACGATGATGGAGTAAACTTGGGGACTGAGTCCGTGGACCACGTCCGTAGGAGACTATCTGGTCATGGAGCTCGTGTCTTCCAGAGACTCTGACGCTGGACAAAGAGTCTGTGATACAACAGAGACTTAGTCCAACGTGGCAGCGGGCTAGGTAGATGGTGCTAGGACTAGGTCGCTAGTCCAGACGCGGACTATAGGTGGTGTTGAGGCGTTCGTTAGTCCAAATGAACCTCGGGCCGAGCAGGGAGGCGAGAGTGGTCTGAAGGCGGATGATGTAGAGATGTTTGAGGTTGGTGTAGAGGATCGAGTTGTAGTGGAGAAAGGTACGACCAAACCATGCACATCCGGGAGACCCGACGGTGAAGAAGAGGAGGAGGAAGATGGTGAAGAAGAAGAGGATGATGAGGAGGAAGAGGAAGAAGCTACTCAAGCTGCCCGCCCACGAAGACGTGGTGGTCGTCGAATTGCGTTGCATTCCTGGGGTGCCCGTTCAATCCACCCTTCCGCTGATTGAGGGTCGTGGGGCCAAGGCGGCGCAAATCAAATTCCCTCATCTTGCGTCCGCCGTTGTGATAGCGGATGAACACGAAGAGTTGAATGTAGACGGGCTACTCCCCACTTGTCCGTCCAAAGTAAAACCTGAGGACATTCCTAAGTGGAGGCGGAAGTGGGAGATCCCGGAGTCCATTGAAATCATGGTTCCAGAGCCCGGGCATGCCTTTTACAATCCGCCCGATGGATACATGTGTGTGCACGAAGTGGCCTTCGCTTGTGGGTGGAAGATCCCAATCGCGCCCGAGTTGAAGCGTATCCTAAACCATATTGGGATCGGTCCGAGCCAGGTTATCCCAAAGTCTTTGGGTAACCTTATTTGTTTTGCTGTTTTTTGTAAAAAGAAGGGGCAGCCTGTGAATTTTGAGAACATTAGGCAGCTCTTCCACGTTGCTTTTAGTCCGGGGAATCCCCTATTTTATACCTTTGTAAATAGGAAACCCTACAACTTCATTTCCGACTCCATTTCTTCTCTGGGGTCGAAGTGGTGGGATAAATACATTTTTGTGCGGATGGATTTGAAGCCCGGGATGTCCGCAAGGAGGCAAGAACAGTTGGGGCTGCCAAAAAAGTTCTTAAGAGAGAGTATCCCGGACTGGCGCCCTCTTCCGAAGAATGTGGCTCCGTGGGTGGCGGAGATTCATAAGAAGAACAATCCACCTACGTATCCGTTCCACGGATTGATTTGTCAGCCGCTGCCCTACTTGTGCGGACTGACTGATGTCGTGGATGTTGGGGGAAAGACCGACTTCAGTAAGGATCCTTAACTTAGGATTTATGCTTTCCTTTCTCTTGAATTCCTTGCCATGAATTTTCTTTTCCGAGATTCATGTTATTCTCCCTTTATGTATCCGTGGCTGATACACTTATTTTGTTATGTAGCTCACTGGTTCGATTATATCATGTCGACACTCCGTGAGAAGAAGAGACTGCCGAGGGAGCAACAAGCCCTTGAGCATGCTACTGGCCAAAGGGCCAAGATCATCAATACATCCGAGGGTCTTCCTATGGCGGATCCAAAAAATGCGGCGGTGTTTGCGGCGGAGGAAGAGAGGCGGGAGAAGGCGGGTGAGGATCCGCAAGTCTTGGTGGTGCCCGAGAAGGGCAAGGGCCTTGCCACTTGTAGCACCACTGCCCCCAAGCCACCATCTTCCACTGTATCCGCACCCCAGCGGGATGTGTTGATGCGAGACGCCATCACCTCAGGGAGGAAGAGGGGAGCATCCTTGGATGCCTCTCTTGCAACTAAGAGGCAGCAGCTGTCCGCTATCCTGCCATCCGACCATGCTGCTCTCGATAAGAAATATGAACGGGCTCGCGGACTCCCCGAGGTCGAGCAGGTTGGAGAGCTCCATGAGCTGTACCAGAGGGTAAGTAACTCCTTCACAAGATTTTTTTATTTTTATTTTATTTTTATTTTTTTGCCAAGTTCTCAGTATGGTAGAAATATAACTTGTGTCTATACGGATTGCCCGTAGCTCGGATGCTTCATCAAGGCTATGCAGTGGAAGGCTAGTAGGAGGGCCACCATCGAAGATGAGCTGTATAAGGCCATGGCCGCATCCGCGGATGAGGCGGAGAAGGTGAAGCAGGCGGAGGCTCAACTAAAAGAAAAGGATTCTTCTATCAATAAGTTGAAGACTAGCTGGCGGGAGATATAATCGGACTTGGACTGGCAGGAGGATTTTATCAACAAGTCGATGAAGGCCTTCCTGGATTCGAAGGATCTGCTCCTCGAGGACCTCCAATTTGCTCGCCTTGAGGCTGCCCGAGACTTTATGAAGTTAGACTCCTTCAATTTTTTCATGGCGGACAAATCCGATGCTTTCCGTTTGGATGGGTTTTCATCCGCCATTGGCCAGTTGCAGTCCAAGGGATTACTTCCACAGAACATCGACTAGAAGGGGGAAGGATTGATTCCTTCCGCGGATGCTAATGGAGTGGAGGTCCCAGTGGACAATGTGCCGGATGAACGGTTAGCCGCATGTGAATTGGCGGAGCTGGTCACCGAGGAAGGTGAGATCAACATCAGGAACGGCGGACCCTTTCTCCCGAAGTGTGCCCGGAGGCCCTTCGAAAGGTATGTTTCGTGCCTTTTGATAACTACAGGGCATTCCTAAAGAACTGGTACTTCATGCCTGCTCGGGTCGTTGATCATGACACAAATTTCAACCTGTTCGGAATTGCTAAATCCCTCGCAGCTCGTGTCACTGCCAACCCGTCTTCCCCCAATCCCCCTACAGCCGAAGAAGTCAGTCCGAGCCACCCTGCCCCCCCCCCCCCCCAGTGAGGAGTCCGGGGTATGCCCGGTGAGAAGTTTGTAACCTTTAGAATTGTGATCTTTTGATGGCACGAATTGTTTCCATGTACAATATTTACTCTGCTTTATTAGTAGTAACTGTCTTTGGAACCATTCTTTTCATGCTTTGAATCATTACTTGATTTCTTCTTTATTTCCTGCGTTCCGTTGTTCATACGCTAAGTTATCATAAATACGTCTCTTACAAACACGGATCGTGCTGAATGACGTCTGATTGCAAGATAATCAAACAATTGTCTTTCTGATCCTCGGACCGTTCGTCTTTATTATACCAGATTACTTTGTAGGGATGCGTAATCTTCTAGAAGGAGGAAGTTGAAGCAGTGAAATTGTCATTATTACTGCGTCCCTTCATCTTCCCAGCCGTCGGATCATGGACATCTGGCGCGATCATAAAGATTCGTCACTACAATAAATAAGGACATGGTCATTCTTCCCTTCTCACTACTTTACCCTTCTTCAATCTCTCCTTTTTTAGAAATTTAATTCTTCGAAGAAGTCAGATTTCTTCAGGATGTCAGAATCTGCTCGAGCGAAATCAGTCCGAGCTAGACAACTTCACCTTAATGCAAGCGCGGTGCTACCCTACTTGGAGAACTTTGACTTTGGAGAACCAGACGATCCCAGGTACGATTCTTTGTCACAAGACTGGTAAATGTGCTTATGGAACATGCACCCGCCGAATTATTCTGGTAAAGGAACGGCGGATGACCCAATTTTTCTCGATCCAGAAGGCGACCCCCCTCTGTGTCCGGTGGTTGCCAGGAGGCGAGCCGAAGAAGAGAGAGAGCGGACTCTGAAGATGATCCGTAGGAGGATCCGAATGCGGCAGCAAGCTCGTCGGGTTCAAGGTGGGGCCCAGAATCTCAAGGCTCAACCTCGGGAATCCACTGAAGGAACAAGCCGGGGTATGCCCCGTTGACCTATGTATGGTCTTCGGACTTTGGAAAAATTGTACTCTCCGTTTTCTGTATGCTCGGATGGTTTTTCAATGAAATTCAGACTGTGCTTATTAGATGAAATCATCACCTTGTTCATATCCTTACTTTGTCGGATCATATTCATGCAAATGTCCTTGTAAGATGACTAGCAAATACAAACGCGGACGTGGTTAATGGGCTTGTCTAGATCAGACAGGGTAAGCTCAGTCGACCCAACACTATTCGGCCCCACGGATGGCCCAAGCCCATTGTCGACGTCAAGGTTCTTACGTGTCGGAGGCTTATTGGTTCGTCCCGTCTATAAATACCCGAGCTCTCATTTGCACTGATTATCTAAATCCGACTCCAATTTCATCCTCACTTAAAATTTCCACTTTCTTCTCAAACTAGGATAGGTCTCCATAGTTTGAGCCTGGTAGTGGCCATAAGAAGATGATTTCTTGACTAGTCTCCCGCTCGTGACTCCCATCCACTCTCAAATCGGTGCTTGTCTTGAGTTTAAGAGTGGCATGGGTTTGGAGGGGATGATTGCTCGAGATCAGTTGGTAGAAAATACGGATCGTGAGAAACGTTCATATCCGGGGGTAGACTAATGGATGGCCTTATCGGTCGTATGTGCGATCCACCTGGTAGGAGCTTTTCCCTTCCGGGGAGTTGCTGGCGGGTGGGTCGCCATACGATCGATGTGTCAGATCCGTGCTCGGATTCGACCAAACTGGCTGGAGAAAGGAGGTTTGATGTCAGACATAGTAGATTTGTCTGTCTGATCTGCTCATGGGCATGAGATTCCAAGTGCCCATAATTCACCTTTTTAATGTGTCCGTGCACATCGAGCACGAGATCCGTAGAGGGAATCAAAGGTATGGTGATATTGTAGGATTCCAACTCACTGAATCTTTCCGTATTGTACAGGCACATCAGATCCTTGGTGTCTCCGGAAGTGACCACTAAGTAGAGTACTTTCCTGTCGGAGGAATAATCTCGATAGAAGATGACGTATCTCCAGAGACTTTCCCTATAATTTACGTATTGTAGCTGTAGATCCGGATAAAGATCGGAGATTGTAGACTGCAAAGACAATGTTATGCATACTTTGTTTCATGTATGAATAAAACTCATTGCTTGATTTTTTCTTATCATTTGAACGTTAAATCTCAGATTCACGAATTGAAAGATAGAAGTTGTATTGATTTGACAGAAATGCAATTACAACTTGTGGGCTGCATGGCCAATGACAAAAGGGTTAACAAAAACAGAACTGACGGAGTTCTTGTAATAGACAGTTTAAGCCCAAAATATCCAAATGATCGACAGGGGTCCGCGTAACCACCCCTATGCGTAAAACTTTTGAAGTTTCCTGGCATTCTAAGTACGCTTGAGTGGGTGTCCGTACTCGTCCTCCAATTCGTAGCTTCCGTTCACTCTCGCACCGACAATCTTGTAAGGTCTTTCCCATTTAGGCTTAAGCTTCCCAATATTGCTCAAGATATCAGCTCGGCGGAGCACTAGGTCTCCGACCTTTAAGTCCTTCGCTTGAACATGCCTGTTGTAGGCCCGGGCTGCAGTTGCTTGGTACCTGTGGATACTAGCCAAGGCTTCAGTTCTTTTCTGTTCTAGCATGTCCAGATCGAATATCCAAGCTTCATGATTGACGGAATCATTGAACACTTGGACCCTCATAGTCTCGACGGCAATTTCCGCTGGTATGACTGCCTCCGAGCCATAAACCAGGGAAAATGAGTTTCTCTAGTCGCGGTCCGTGCAGTGGTGCGATGAGCCCACAGTACGCCATCTAGATCATCCGCCCAACTTTCTTGAGAAGTTCTCAACCGTTTTTCTAGTATCTTAACAATTGTCTTGTTTGTAGACTCAGCTTGTCCATTGGCTTGTGGGTATCCGACAGATGTGAAGCGTTGTTCAATCTTGAAAGATGTCAACCATTCCTTGAGTCTGTTGCCCGAAAATTGAGCACCATTGTCCGAGATAAGAACTTTAGGTATGCCAAAGCGACAAATGATGTTTTTCCAAATGAAGGTTCGCACTCGGCTTTCCGTGATAGTCGCCACAGCTTCAGCTTCTACCCATTTAGTGAAATATTCCACGGCCACGATTAAGAACTTCTTCTGTTGAGTGCCCCTTGGGAATGGTCTGACAATATCGATGCCCCATTGATCAAATGGACACGCTATGACTGACGAATTATAGGGTGTGTCGGACGATGGGGAATATTCGCATAATATTGACAATCAGGACATTTCCTGGCGAAGCTAGCGTAATACTTATCAATGGTAGGCCAGTAGTAGCCCTGTCGGATGATCTTCTGAGCTAGAGTTCGTCCTCCATAATGGCTTCCGCAGCTTCCGCTGTGAATTTCTTCCAGTACAGTCTCTGCCTCTTGTGGGTCGAAACATCTCAAATGAGTCCCAGCAAAAGAATCCTTGTACAAATCTTCTCCAAGTATAAAGTATCTATTGGCTCGGCAATGCACCCTCCTTGACTCCTTCGGATCAGCTGGTAATGATCTGTCTTTGAGATAACTAAAGATGTCAGTCGTCCACTTTCTGCTTGTTTCAGTAATAGAGAGTAGGATTACTCTCCGCGTGTCTAGGGCAGCTGTTGCGGATGCATACTTTGCCAGAGCGTCTGCTCTTTCGTTCCAGGCCCTATCAAACTTCTCCAGGGTAAACTCATCAAAGAGGCTGACTTCCTACTTGAGTAGCTCAAGGTACTTGATCATTGAAGGACCTTTTGTTGCAAAAGTACCGGAGAACTGGGCTTCAACTAACTGTGAGTCCGTGTAAGACTTGAGTTTCCGGACCTGCAAGGACTTGGCCAGACGTAGCCCGACCAACAATGCTTCATACTCAGCCTCATTATTGGTAACTTTGAATTCCAAGGATATCACGTAGTCGAGTTCTGCGCCATCAGGGCTTTTAAGATAGATTTCAATTCCTCCTACTCTTCCAGTGGAGGAACCATCCACTTCCAATGTCCAAACATCAGAGGGATGTTCTCTGGCTTGGCGGTCTTCTGTAAGCTACTGAGATTCCAACTTGTGTTCCCCTTTCTTTTTAATATCCGGGCCAGCGTTGTTAGTACCGGATTCCCCTGTGATATCATCAAGAAGGAACATTTGGTTTACCCGAGTTTCCTCCCATGATGAAGTCCGAGACTGATTAATGAACTGAGAATCCTCGAGGTTTTCCGGGTTGATCGTTGGCGGAACTCCGCTTCAGGGTACTCCTCTAGGAAGTCAGCAACAACTTGAGCTTTCTTGGCTGTCGGAGTCTAGTAGCTAATGTCGTATTCGCTCAGCTGAATTGCCCATTTAGAGAGTCGTCCGGATTGGTCGGGCTTTCCCAGGACATGTTTCAAAGGTTCCGTAGTTAGTACCACAACTTTATGAGACTTGAAATATGGCTTTAACTGCCTTGCGGTGTAAACCAAATCATATGCAAATTTCTCAATCTTCACATATCTTGTCTCGGCCCCAGCAAGGGCTTTACTAAGATAGTAGATTGGCAAGTGATCGTTGGCTTGAATCCGTACTAATACGGAACTCATTGCCTCTTCCGTTATTGCTAGGTAGAGGTAGAGTGGCTCTCCTTCCACGGGTTTGGAGAGCAGCGGAGGGGAATGGAGGTACTTTTTCAAATTTTTAAAAGCCTCAGAACATTCTGCGGTCTACTCAAAGCTCTCTCCTTTCCGGAGGATTTTGAAGAACGGAAAGTTCTTCTCCGCGGATCACGAAATAAAGCGACTTAAGGACATAAGACGTCCAATAAGCTTGATCTAGGATTGCCTTGATCTTCTCAGGGTTTGCGCTTATCCCTCTCTCTGTGACCATGTATCCCAAAAACTTTCCGCCCTTCACTCCGAAGGTGCACTTTTCCGGATTCATCTTCATCCCGTACTTCCTAAGGATAGCAAAGCACTTGTTCAAGTGATCCACATGTTGTTCTTCAATTTTGCTCTTAAGGAGCATATCGTCCACATACACTTCCATGGTTTTGCCAATCTCTTCCTTGAACATCTGATTCACCAGTCGTTGGTAAGTGGCTCCTGCATTTTTCAATCAGAAGGGCATCACCTTAAAGCAGTACACTCCCCCTGCAGCAAAGAAAGCTGTTTTCTTGATGTCCTCCTTGGCCTTCCGAATTTGGTAAAAGCCTTGGTATGAGTCCATGAAACTCAGTAACGCACATCCGGACGTGGAGTCAACCAATTGATCTATCCGTGGCAAAGGGTACGGATCCTTCGGGCAGAACTTGTTTAGCCTGGTGAAATCATTGCACATCTGCCATTTACCTGGAGATTTTTCTACCAGAACCACGTTGCAAACCCAATCGGAATAACGGACTTCCTCAATGTGCCCTTCTTTCAGAGTCGATCAACATTGGCGGATATAATGGTATCCTTGATCGGACCAAAATCTTTTCTCTTTTGACGGATATACTTGATCGAGGGATCCATGTTCAGACGGTGAACAGCAATCCTCGGATCTATCCCCTTTAGGTCTATAGCACTCCAAGCAAATACATCAACGTTATCTCAGAGACAAGCAATAAGCTTCATTGCTACTTCCGCATTCATCTCTGTTCCGATTCTAGTCTTCTTATCCGGGCTTCCAACGACGAGCTCAACTTCCTTGAGGGTTTCATTAGGCTCGATCCGTGTAGTTTTAGGAAACTTGTCCTTCTGGCTCCCTACTCCAATGTGTAGATTCTCTTTCTTCAATGGAAGAACAACTGGCGTATCAGGGGTCACCGTGACAGCCAACACAGGCGCAGATGCTCTCCTTGTGGACATAATATAGCACTCCCAAGCTGCTTGGATGTTCCCTACCTCCTCTCCAACTCCGCATAGGGTCGGGAATTTCACACTATTATGGAGAGTGGAAGGTATAGCTCGGAACTGATTGAGTCCCGGACAACCAAAGATAGCATTGTACTCGAAAGTTCGGTCCACCACTACAAAACGGACTTGCTGTGTCACTCTTGCGGGATGTGTCCCAAGTGAAACGTGAAGCATGACACTTCCTAGAGGATGGACAGTACCTCCTCCGAACCCTAGTATGGAGGTGTTGACTCTCCAATATCGGATTCCTCCCAGATTCATCTAATCTATTGCCGATCTGGAGATGATGTTCGAGGAACTCCCAGTGTCTACCAGGATCTTGTTTACTCGATAAGTTTCGATGGTTAAAGAAACCACCAGCGGAACATCCGGATCATCTATATCTTCGCCTCCTGCCGTAGGAGGAGGGATTTCACTATCATCAAAGTATATAGCATTTGTCCCTCGAATTGCTGGAGCAGCATACGATCTGTCATTGTTCCGGAGATTCTGAGTTGTCCGTTCTCTCGCATTCCTACTATCGCCCCCAGTTAGTCCGTCTGCGATGGTGTTGATCACTCCCCTGTTTGGAGGGTTCACAATTTCAATGCCATCATCGTACCTGTATGGGTGTCGGTCCGTGCGAGATGGATGGTTGGGTGGAGGAGGTGGCAAGGATAGAGGACGAGGTGGCGGCTCTGTAGCTCTATCATGCCTTTTTCGTTCCGTCTTATCATGTCTAGAAGGCTCATCCGTATAGATGTGCTCTTCCAGTTTTCCCTCCCTTATCAAATGTTCAACATCCGTTTTGAGTTGAATGCAATCGTCCGTCTCGTGACCACGGCACTTGTGGGACTTGCAGTACCCCTTTGCTTTCTTATTCTTCCGGTTGTTGTGAGACGGCTTTGGCCATTGAAAATCCAGCTTCTTCTCAATGATAGTTGCCAAGATGTCAGATCTTGGTCTATTGAGACGGGTATAATCTGCGTATCTACTTGGCGGACTCCTTTCTTTGTGGAAGCCCTTATCTTTGTGATCTTTCCTCGGGTCAAACTTATTAGGGCGGTGCTCTTATTTTACTGGCTCCTTTCCCTTCTTGGATCCTGCTCTCACCGGAACGTTCCGTCGGTACTCCTCTCCATACATCACTTCTTCACAAATGTCATCCAAATGCTTTTCACTCCTCACTTCCTGACTAGAGAGTTTTCTGCGGAGCTCCTTATTGAAAGTAATAGCATACAGGTGACGGACCCGTTCCTTAATACTGTGTGGCTCAACTCGAAGAACTTCTACGTGAAAGCGATCTAGGAAGGTCCTTAGATCGTATTGGTCCCTCTGTATAACTTCTGCCAGGTGCTCGACGGTACGCTTTCTTCTTTTCGACTTTCCAAATCATCCCAGAAACTTGGAGTAGAGGTCTGCATACTACCTTGTCGACTTGTTTGGTAATGCATACTACCTTATCAACTTGGAGTAGAGGTCTGCAGTGTACCAATCCATGGCCATTCCAAAGAGAGTAAATGAGAACGTGAGAGCTTTCGTATTGTCACTCATCCCTTTGGAATCCATCTTACTGTTGTACCTTGTCAGGTGACCAACGGGACAGGTATCCCCGTAATAGTATTCCATGTTTGGAATCACTTGATCCGAGTTCCTGTTTCTTTCCTTTTCTCTCATGATTTCATCGCACAAAGGGTTTGGTGCACTAGTAGCTATCTGCTCATGATCCTTTACCAGGCGTCCGAGATTTAGAATCTGGGCCTCCAAAGCTTTTTGTTGAGCATAGATTTCTTCCGCAGTCATTATCTCCCCCATCCTTCGATGAACTGCTACATCCGCGGGGAGTTCATCTAGGCGGACCACTGGAATGGTTTCCGTTATGTGATCCCTGGCTCTCGGAGGTGCTTGTTGTGGAGCTCTAGGCTGTCTGTTATCATCCTCCTGATGGTCTCTCTTTTCATGCAGACTTCCTTCACCCTGAATTTGGGAAGCGGATGCTCTCCGATCTAGAAGGTTTCGCAGATCCTCTTGGGGTAGCTGATTCCCCAACCTCTGCTGAATCGGACGTTGCTTGCTTCTTGATATGGCAGGCTCTGCTTGAGCCGGAGTAGCCACTGGCGGAGTGGCTTGCTGAGGATGGGCATTGTTAGACCGTAGACAACCTTGGATTATAGTGAGCAATCTATCGAACTAAGTCTCACTTAATCCGAGGTCACTAGTCCGGACTGCACGACCATCAGGCATAGTAAACTGTTGACCTTTAATGGGGCCTTGAGCTTCTACCGGTGAAACTCGTATGGTCCCCTCTCCATGGTCCGCAGGTGCAACATTCTCATGAACATTTCGGACCCCCCTGAGCGGAACATCTATTCCTTCATCTGAGGATGGGGTCAGGCGACTGCCGTCAGATATACCCTTCCGACGCCTTTCAAAGAATAAGGCCTTCGTCCCAAAGGCGGACGTCCGCGTGGATGTGGTGGTGGAGTCACTACGCCTGCAGCACTAGTCCGTGCTATCCGTCTTGTTCTTGCCATCAGCCCAACTCAGTTGCGAAACTTTTTGCGCCAAAATGTTGAGGGGTGAAACCTCGAACACTAACTAACTAAACTATTACAAGTAACCTAGTCTAGGATCTGCCTCCCACTTGAACTCCGAAGCGGTACTTGCCCGAGCTGGAGTACCTGAAAGGACTAGGTTGGGGGGGGGGGGGGTTAGAAAGGGTTAACCGGATTGCGTATGTCAATCCGATAAGAGACTTTACTCAAGAGAGAGTTGGTAGCTCTCAATGTAATAGTTATGAGGAAGGTTATGATATCAATCAGACTTAGGAATTGTTGCTTACCTTAAGGTCTTGGACCTTGTGCTATATTTATAGTTAACATATCTTATGAAGTGACTCACAAGATGGTGCCTAGTGTATGCTTCAGATTTGGACACCAATGCTACCTTTAGCCCATAGCCCAATAGTGAAGAGTAATTCAATACTAATTAATGGGCCTGGGAGGATAGTTTGGACCTTTCCCTCTGAGAGTACTGTTCCGCACGTTGGGTCCGTGTAACTCCTTCGCCGATCCTTCGCTGGTGGATTCGCCTTAGGTAACTCAAGGTGTCCAAGCCTAGAGTTCCACGGAAGTATCTCAGTGGTTCTGTTATGTACGTTTACTCTTATTGCGATGGTGGCATCCGAGATTCCCTCATCCGGTCCGTTTGGCATCCTTGGACTGACAGTTTGTGGTACTAGGAAGGACCATGTGACCTTTTGTCAGGTTCGGAAGTCATTCACCTAGCTTGGTCGGGCCCAGCTGAGAAGGTATGTTGACTTGTAAATACTAGTTGACCTGGGATGGTTTTCCTTAGGTCGGACCAATTGGAGGTCGGACTAGCACTAGATTGGCTATCTCAGCCTTGATGCGCTCTAGGACACGCTCTATGGCGCCCTTAACGGATTGGATAGATGTCCGTATCAACATGTATCCCAAAATGTTTTCCTTGTGTATGCGATTTGTGAAAGTTATGTTGTGAAAGCATGGATTATGTGTACGTTGAAGCTCATCGATATGCCTAGGAAGTGTGTGGACCCTTCTGGGGGATTGTCGTGCTTTGGAGTACTCCCAGTGTTATGTGTGTGGCCCCTACTGTGTTAGAGGATATGTTATGTGAAAGACGACCTCTGTGCCACCACGGTTTGTGTGGCCATAGTGTATATTTGATTCGAGCTTTAAATGTGAATTGTGATTATTGTGACATGTGTCCCATGCTAATGATTTTTGCTATGTTTGATAAAATATGGAGTGTGTATATATGTAATCTTTTTATATGTACTTGATCCAGGTAAAAGTGCCAGGAGCTCACCGTTACACCTTTTTTTTCAGTTGAGTAATTGATTGTGGTTGGGAGGAGGTTGCTAGTGGAGGCAAGGTCTACCTATAGCTAGTAGTGGTGTTTAGAGAAGAATGTTGTAATTTCTGAAATTGTAATAAGTCGAGATTTCTAAAATTGTATCTATTGTATTTGAGTTGTAGTTGCTCTGTTGTGGTACCACTCTTTTCAAAATTATTTATAAAAATTGAGGCTTCGTTTTGGCGTGAGCCCATCTCACGATAGACGGCCGGTCGCACAATTCAAGGGGGGGTGAATGTAACACCCCAAAGTTTCAAGTCAAGTCTAAACAGCTTAAAGGGATCGAGAACGCTACTCATACCAATAAGGTGCACCTTTCTTGTCGGGAATTCATTCATAAGAACTCCGGAGTTAAGCGTGCTTGCTCTGCAACAATCTTAGGCTGGGTGACCAACTGGGAAGTCTTCAGGTTCGCGCACGAGTGAGGACAAAGTGTGCGGGAAAGGACATGTGTTGGTACAGTGGGGCCAGCATATCACCCGGAGAGCTACCCATGAGTAACCGCGCTGGCCCAAAGGGTCGAGGCTCTGCCTATGTTTCGTTTTGTCGGGTTTAGGTGTCAAGTTTCATTTTGTTGGGGGTGTGTGAGCCAGGTTTGAGTCTTTTGGGAGTCATGTTAAGTTAGGTTTATAGTGAGTCTTAAATTTTGTTCTGGTCGACTGTAGGGTCGTTTGGCTTGGTCTTTACTTTTCTAGGTGGTCGCTGAAGGGTTTGGAGGTTTTAGCTTAGTCGATTGGTGTGTGTAATGGAATTAAGTTTCCAGGAGGAAACTTCTTTTAAGGAGGGAGGAATGTAAGAACCCGTACTTTTTGTTTTAATTATATTCTATAGTTTTATTTTATTTTGTTTAGTGGATCGAACCTGCTAATATTTTTATAAACTATTTTCAAGGTAAGGGCCTGAGCCCATATATATTTTTGGAGAAATACCTAAATCCTTTTACTTCGTCTTCTGCTCCATTCTCTATTCCTTTGAACTGCCGCATGGTGTTGTGTACAAAGTGCAAAATATTATTCTTGAGATTTCCTCTACCCATGACCTTAAGCACACACACGACTGCCTCTCCCCATCAACCGTCATCATCATCGTGGTATCACCTTCTTGTAAATCACCCATGTTTCATAACTGCACATCCCAGAAATCGTTCTGCATCCGTAACCTAGCAAGACGTACACTGATTCTTCTAAGATTTGTATCGTCCACATCCTATGAACGAGTAGATCTTCCTCGTATGAGCCTCGATCCGTAGAACTTTGTCGTTTCCTTCCCCGGTTGCGTAATCAGCCTTTGGTAAGCTTTCGACCTTCAGTTCTCCTTATTTTCTAATCAAAACTTTTCTGCGATCTCTGTAATGTGTTCTCCATCCTGTAACAAACCCGCAGAAACTTGTTTGACTGAAAACCGTTGAGAAACGAAGACATATGATCACTCCGAAGATGGTTGTTCACACTATCTATCAAACAATATGTACGGATTTTATTCATTTCTTCTCAACCTCATTATTTAATTGAGTTAAGTGTGTTTTACACTATTGGTCCCTGGCATGTGACCTTTTCTACGTGCAGCCATATATTTCTATTCATTTCATTTCAGCCCCAAAAGTATAAGTATATGAATTTATGTATTTTGGTTTCTTACATTATAGTGGTGATTCTCGGAGGATTCGAGGTGCAAGTTAGTAGAGCTTTGGTGGTCTAGCTAGGTTAAGCATGATTCGAGTCGACCTTGAGGTAAGGGGAACTCTTGACACTTTTGCTTTATTCAAAATTATTTATAAAAATTGAGGCTTCGTCTTGGCGTGAGCCCATCTCACGATAGACGGACAGTCGTGCTAAAGTATTTTGATTATGGGGCGTGACAAAAGTGGTATCAGATCCATGTCAACCCAAAGCCCACAAGGGGTGGACGGTTGGCCGGACCATGGTGCGGCGGGTACATCGCACAATTAGGGGGGGGGGGTTGAATGTAACACCCCAAAGTTTCAAGTCAAGTCTAAACAGCTTCAAGGGATCGAGAACGCTACTCATACCAATAAGGTGCACCTTTATTTTCGGGGATTCATCCATAAGAACTCCAGAGTTAAGCTTGCTTGGTCTGCAACTTCTTGAGAATTCCTCTAACCATGACCATAAGCACACACACGACTGCCTCTCCCCATCAACCGTCATCATCATCGTGGTATCACCTTCTTGTAAATCACCCATGTTTCATAACTGCACATCCCAGAAATCGTTCTGCATCCGTAACCTAGCAAGACGTACACTGATTCTTCTAAGATTTGTATCGTCCACATCCTATGAACGAGTAGATCTTCCTCGTATGAGCCTCGATCCGTAGAACTTTGTCGTTTCCTTCCCCGGTTGCGTAATCAGCCTTTGGTAAGCTTTCGACCTTCAGTTCTCCTTATTTTCTAATCAAAACTTTTCTGCGATCTCTGTAATGTGTTCTCCATCCTGTAACAAACCCGCAGAAACTTGTTTGACTGAAAACCGTTGAGAAACGAAGACATATGATCACTCCGAAGATGGTTGTTCACACTATCTATCAAACAATATGTACGGATTTTATTCATTTCTTCTCAACCTCTTTATTTAATTGAGTTAAGTGTGTTTTACACTATTGGTCCCTGGCATGTGACCTTTTCTACGTGCAGCCATATATTTCTATTCATTTCATTTCAGCCCCAAAAGTATAAGTATATGAATTTATGTATTTTGGTTTCTTACATTATAGTGGTGATTCTCGGAGGATTCGAGGTGCAAGTTAGTAGAGCTTTGGTGGTCTAGCTAGGTTAAGCATGATTCGAGTCGACCTTGAGGTAAGGGGAACTCTTGACACTTTTGCTTTATTCAAAATTATTTATAAAAATTGAGGCTTCGTCTTGGCGTGAGCCCATCTCACGATAGACGGACAGTCGTGCTAAAGTATTTTGATTATGGGGCGTGACAAAAGTGGTATCAGATCCATGTCAACCCAAAGCCCACAAGGGGTGGACGGTTGGCCGGACCATGGTGCGGCGGGTACATCGCACAATTAGGGGGGGGGGGTTGAATGTAACACCCCAAAGTTTCAAGTCAAGTCTAAACAGCTTCAAGGGATCGAGAACGCTACTCATACCAATAAGGTGCACCTTTATTTTCGGGGATTCATCCATAAGAACTCCAGAGTTAAGCTTGCTTGGTCTGCAACTTCTTGAGAATTCCTCTAACCATGACCATAAGCACACACACGACTGCCTCTCCCCATCAACCGTCATCATCATCGTGGTATCACCTTCTTGTAAATCACCCATGTTTCATAACTGCACATCCCAGAAATCGTTCTGCATCCGTAACCTAGCAAGACGTACACTGATTCTTCTAAGATTTATATCGTCCACATCCTATGAACGAGTAGATCTTCCTCGTATGAGCCTCGATCCGTAGAACTTTGTCGTTTCCTTCCCCGGTTGCGTAATCAGCCTTTGGTAAGCTTTCGACCTTCAGTTATCCTTATTTTCTAATCAAAACTTTTCTGCTATCTCTGTAATGTGTTCTCCATCCTGTAACAAACCCGCATAAACTTGTTTGACTGAAAACCGTTGAGAAACGAAGACATATGATCACTCCGAAGATGGTTGTGCACACTATCTATCAAACAATATGTACGGATTTTATTCATTCATTCTCAACCTCTTTATTTAATTGAGTTAAGTGTGTTTTACACTATTGGTCCCTGTCATGTGACCTTTTCTACGTGCAGCCATATATTTCTATTCATTTCATTTCAGCCCCAAAAGTATAAGTATATGAATTTATATATTTTGGTTTCTTACATTATAGTGGTGATTCTCGGAGGATTCGAGGTGCAAGTTAGTAGAGCTTTGGTGGTCTAACTAGGTTAAGCTTGATTCGAGTCGACCTTGAGGTAAGGGGAACTCTTGACACTTTTGCTTTATTCAGAATTATTTATAAAAATTGAGGCTTCGTCTTGGCGTGAGCCCATCTCACGATAGACGGACAATGTAAAAGTATTTTGATTATGGGGCGTGACAAAAGTGGTATCAGATCCATGTCAACCCAAAGCCCACAAGGGGTGGACGGTTGGCCGGACCATGGTGCGGCGGGTACATCGCACAATTAGGGGGGGGGGGGGGGGTTGAATGTAACACCCCAAAGTTTCAAGTCAAGTCTAAACAGCTTCAAGGGATCGAGAACGCTACTCATACCAATAAGGTGCACCTTTATTTTCGGGAATTCATCCATAAGAACTCCAGAGTTAAGCTTGCTTGGTCTGCAACTTCTTGAGAATTCCTCTAACCATGACCATAAGCACACACACGACTGCCTCTCCCCATCAACCGTCATCATCATCGTGGTATCACCTTCTTGTAAATCACCCATGTTTCATAACTGCACATCCCAGAAATCGTTCCGCATCCGTAACCTAGCAAGACGTACACTGATTCTTCTAAGATTTGTATCTTCCACATCCTATCAATGAGTAGATATTCCTCGTATGAGCCTCGATCCGTAGAACTTTGTCGTTTCCTTCCCCGGTTGCGTAATCAACACACAAAAGGAGTGGGATAAACAACAAACGCACAACTCTGCTTGAGAGATAAACAGCACACTAAAAGGAGTGGGATACTGAGAAAAGAAAAAGTATATTCGAAATTTAAAAATTACATAGAAAGGAGTAACAGTATCACAGATAAAGAACTCTAATTAAGAATTAAACAACACACAAAAGGAGTGGGCTTAACAAAAAACGTACAACTCCACTTGAGAGATAAACAACACACTAAAAGGAGTGGCATAATGTGAAACGAAAAAGTATATTCGAGATTTAAAATATACACATAAAGGAGTAAGAGTATCACAAACGAAGAACTCTAATGGAGAGTTAAACAACACACAAAAGGAGTGGGATAAACAACAAACGAACAACTTTGCCTGAGAAATAAACAACACACTAAAGGAGTGGGATACTGAGAAACGAAAAGGTCTATTCGAGATTTAAAAATTACACAGAAAGGAGTAAGAGTATCACAGATAAAGAACTCTAATTACGAATTAAACAACACACAAAAGGAGTGGGATTAACAACAAACGTATAACTCCACTTGAGAGATAAACAACACACTAAAAGGGGTGGGATAATGTGAAACGAAAAAGTATATTCGAGATTTAAAATATACACATAAAGGAGTAAGAGTATCACAAACGAAGAACTCTAATGGAGAGTTAAACAACACACAAAAGGAGTGGGATAAACAACAAACGAACAACTTTTCCTGAGAAATAAACAACACACTGAAGGAGTAGGATAATGAGAAACGAAAAGGTCTATTCGAGATTAAAAAATTTCACAGAAAGGAGTAAGAGTATCACAGACAAAGAACTCTAATTAAGTATTTAACAACAAAAAAAAGGAGTTGGATAAACAACAAACGAACAACTCTGCTTGAGAGATAAACAGTACACTAAAAGGAGTGGGATAATGTGAAACGAAAAAGTATATTCGTGAATTAAAATATACACATAAATGAGTAAGAGTATCACAAACGAAGAACTCTAATGGAGAGTTAAACAACACACAAAAGGAGTGGGATAAACAACAAACGAACAACTTTGCCTGAGAGATAAACAACACAATAAATGAGTGGGATAATGAGAAACGAAAAGGTCTATTCGGAATTTAAAAATTACACAGAATGGAGTAAGAGTATCACAGACGAGGAACTCTAATTATGAGTTAAACAACACACAAAAGGAGTGGGATTAACAACAAACGAACAACTCTGCTTGAGAGATAAACAGCACACTAAAGGAGTGGGATAATGTGAAACGAAAAAGTATATCCGAGATTTAAAATATACACAGAAAGGAGTAAAAGTATCACAAACCATTTAACTAATGGAGATTTAAACAACACACAAAAGGAGTGGGATAAACAACAAACGAACAACTTTTCCTGAGAAATAAACAACACACTGAAGGAGTAGGATAATGAGAAACGAAAAAGTCTATTCGAGATTTAAAAATTACACAGAATGGAGTAAGAGTATCATAGACAAAGAACTCTAATTTAGAATTAAACAACACACAAAAGGAGTGGGATAAACAACAAACGCACAACTCTGCTTGAGAGATAAACAACACACTAAAAGGAGTGGGATAATGAGAAAAGAAAAAGTATATTCGAAATTTAAAAATTACACAGAAAGGATAAGAGTATCACAGACAAAGAACTCTAATGGAGAGTTAAACAACACACAAAAGGAGTGGGATAAACAACAAATGAACAACTTTGCCTGAGAAATAAACAACACACTAAATGAGTGGGATAATGAGAAACGAAAAGGACTATTCGAGATTTAAAAATTACACAGAAAGGAGTAAGAGTAGCACAGATAAAGAACTCTAATTAAGAATTAAACAACACACAAAAGGAGTGAGCTTAACAACAAACGTACAACTCCACTTGAGAGATAAACAACACACTAAATGGTGTGGGATAATGTGAAACGAAAAAGTATATTCGAGATTTAAATATACACATAAAGGAGTAAGAGTATCACAAACGAAGAACTCTAATGGAGAGTTAAACAACACAAAAGGAGTGGGATAAACAACAAACGAACAACTTCTCCTGAGAAATAAACAACACACTGAAGGAGTGTTATAATGAGAAACGAAAAGGTCTATTCGAGATTTAAAAATTACACAGAAAGGAGTAAGAGTATCACAGACGAAGAACTCTAATGGAGAGTTAAACAACTCACAAAAGGAGTGGGATAAACAACAAACGAACAACTCTGCCTGAGAAATAAACAACACACTAAAGGAGTGGGATAATTTGAAACGAAAAAGTATATTCGAGATTTAAAATATACGCAAGAAGGAGTAAGAGTATTACAAACGAAGAACTCTAATGGAGAGTTAAACAACAAACAAAAGGAGTGGGATAAACAACAAATGAACAACTTTTCCTGAGAAATAAACAACACACTGAAGGAGTGGGATAATGAGAAACGAAAAGGTCTATTCGAGATTTAAAAATTAAACAGAAAGGAGTAAGAGTATCACAGACAAAAAACTCTAATGAAGAATTAAACAACACACAAAAGAAGTGGGATTAACAACAAACGTACAATTCCACTTGAGTGATAAACAACACACTAAAGGAGTGGGATAATGAGAAAAGAAAAAGTATATTCGAGATTTAAAATATAGACAGAAAGGAGTAAGAGTATCACAGACGAAGAACTCTAATGGAGAGTTAAACAACTCACAAAAGGAGTTGGATAAACAACAAACGAACAACTCTGCTTGAGAGATAAACAACACACTAAAAGGAGTGGGATAATGTGAAACGAAAAAGTATATTCGTGATTTAAAATATACACATAAACGAGTAAGAGTATCATAAACGAAGAACTCTAATGGAGAGTTAAACGACACACAAAAGGAGTGGGATAAACAACAAACGCACAACTTTGCCTGAGAGATAAACAACACAATAAAGGAGTGGGATAATGAGAAACGAAAAGGTCTATTCGGAATTTAAAAATTACACAGAATGGAATAAGAGTATCACAGACGAGGAACTCTAATTATGAGTTCAACAACACACAAAAGGAGTGGGATTAACAACAAACGAACAACTCTGCTTGAGAGATAAACAGCACACTAAAGGAGTGGGATAATGTGAAACGAAAAAGTATATCCGAGATTTAAAATATACTCAGAAAGGAGTAAGAGTATCACAAACGACGAACTCTAATGGAGATTTAAACAACACACAAAAGGAGTGGGATAAACAACAAACGAACAACTTTTCCTGAGAAATAAACAACACACTGAAGGAGTAGGATAATGAGAAACGAAAAAGTCTATTCGAGATTTAAAAATTACACAGAATGGAGTAAGAGTATCACAGAAAAAGAACTCTAATTTAGAATTAAACAACACACAAAAGGAGTGGGATAAACAACAAATGAACAACTTTGCCTGAGAAATAAACGACACACTAAAGGAGTGGGATATTGAGAAACGAAAAGGTCTATTCGAGATTTAAAAATTACACAGAAAGGAGTAAGAGTATCACAGATAAAGAACTGTAATTAAGAATTAAACAACACACAAAAGGAGTGAGGTTAACAACAAACGTACAACTCCACTTGAGAGATAAACAACACACTAAATGGTGTGGGATAATGTGAAACGAAAAAGTATATTCGAGATTTAAAATATACACAGAAAGGAGTAAGAGTATCACAAACGAAGAACTCTAATGGAGAGTTAAACAACACACAAAAGGAGTGGGATAAACAACAAACGAACAACTCTGCTTGAGAGATAAACAACACACTAAAGGAGTGGGATAATGTGAAACGAAAGAGTATATTCGAGATTTAAAATATACCCAAGAAGGAGTAAGAGTATCACAAACGAAGAACTCTAATGGAGAGTTAAACAACTCACAAAAGGAGTGGGATAAACAACAAACGAACAACTCTGCTTGAGAGATAAACAACACACTAAAGGAGTGGGATAATGAGAAAAGAAAAAGTATATTCGAGATTTAAAATATACACAGAAAGGAGTAAGAGTACCACAGACGAAGAACTCTAATTTAGAATTAAACAACACACAAAAGGAGTGGGATTAACAACAAACGAACAACTTTGCCAGAGAGATAAACAACACACTAAAGTAGTGGGATTATGAGAAAAGAAAAAGTATATTCGAGATTTAAAATATACACAGAAAGGAGTAAGAGTATCAAAGACGAAGAACTCTAATGGAGAGTTAAACAACTCACAAAAGGAGTGGGATAAACAACAAACGAACAACTCTGCTTGAGAGATAAACAACACACTAAAGGAGTGGGATAATGAGAAAAGAAAAAGTATATTCGAGATTTAAAATATACACATAAAGGATTAAGAGTATCACAAACGAAGAACTCTAATGGAGAGTTAAACAACACACAAAAGGAGTGGGATAAACAACAAACGAATTACTCTGCTTGAGAGATAAACAACACTCTAAAGGAGTGGGATAATGTGAAACGAAAAAGTTTATTCGAGATTTAAAATATAAACAGAAAGGAGTAAGAGTATCACAAACGAAGAACTCTAATGGAGAGTTAAACAACAAACAAAAGGAGTGGGATAAACAACAAACGAACAACTCTGCTTGAGAGATAAACAACACACTAAAGGAGTGGGATAATGTGAAACAAAAAAGTATATTCGAGATTTAAAATATACACAGAAAGGAGTAAGAGTATCAAAGACGAAGAACTCTAATGGAGAGTTAAACAACAAACAAAATGAGTGGGATAAACAACAAACGAACAACTTTGCCAGAGAGATAAACAACACACTAAAGTAGTGGGATTATGAGAAACGAAAAGGTCTATTCCAGATTTAAAAATTACACAGAAAGGAGTAAGAGTATCACAGATAAAGAACTCTAATTAAGAATTAAACAACACACAAAAGGAGTGGGCTTAACAACAAACGTACAACTCCACTTGAGAGATAAACAACACACTAAAAGGAGTGGAATAATGTGAAACGAAAAAGTATATTCGAGATTTAAAATATAAACAGAAAGGAGTAAGAGTATCACAAACGAAGAACTCTAATGGAGAGTTAAACAACACACAAAAGGAGTGGGATAAACAACAAACGAACAACTTTGCCTGAGAAATAAACAACACACTAAAGGAGTGGGATAATGAGAAACGAAAAGGTCTATTCGAGATTTTAAAATATAAACAGAAAGGAGTAAGAGTATCACAGATAAAGAACTCTAATTAAGAATTAAACAACACACAAAAGGAGTGGGATTAACAACAAACGTACAACTCCACTTGACAGATAAACAACACACTAAAGAAGTGGGATAGTGAGAAAAGAAAAAGTATATTCGAGATTTAAAATATACACAGAAAGAAGTAAGTGTATCACAGACAAAGAACTCTAATGGAGAGTTAAACAACTCACAAAAGGAGTGGGATAAACAACAAACAAACAACTCTGCTTGAGAGATAAACAATACAATAAAGGAGTGGGATAATGTGAAACGAAAAAGTATATTCGAGATTTAAAATATACACAAAAAGGAGTAAGAGTATCACAAACGAAGAACTCTAATGGAGAGTTAAACAACACACAAAAGGAGTGGGATAAACAACAAACGAACAACTTTGCCTGAGAAATAAACAACACACTAAAGGAGTGGGATAATGAGAAACGAAAAGGTCTATTCGAGATTTCAAAAATAAACAGAAAGGAGTAAGAGTATCACAGATAAAGAACTCTAATTAAGAATTAAACAACACACAAAAGGAGTGGGATTAACAACAAACGTACAACTCCCTTGACAGATAAACAACACACTAAAGAAGTGGGATAATGAGAAAAGAAAAAGTATATTCGAGATTTAAAATATAAACAGAAAGGACTAAGAGTATCACAAACGATGAACTCTAATGGAGAGTTAAACAACACACAAAAGGAGTGGGATAAACAACAAACGAACAACTCTGCCTGAGAGATAAACAACACACTAAAGGAGTGCGATAATGTGAAACGAAAAAGTATATTCGAGATTTAAAATATAAACAGAAAGGAGTAAGAGTATCACAAACGAAGAACTCTAATGGAGAGTTAAACAACACACAAAAGGAGTGGGATAAACAACAAACGAACAACTTTGCCTGAGAAATAAACAACACACTAAAGGAGTGGGATAATGAGAAACGAAAAGGTCTATTCGAGATTTTAAAATATAAACAGAAAGGAGTAAGAGTATCACAGATAAAGAACTCTAATTAAGAATTAAACAACACACAAAAGGAGTGGGATTAACAACAAACGTACAACTCCACTTGACAGATAAACAACACACTAAAGAAGTGGGATAATGTGAAAAGAAAAAGTATATTCGAGATTTAAAATACACACAGAAAGGAGTAAGAGTATCACAGACGAAGAACTCTAATGGAGAGTTAAACAACTCACAAAAGGAGTGGGATAAACAACAAACGAATAACTCTGCTTGACAGATAAACAAACTAACTAAAGAAGTGGGATAATGTGAAATGAAAAAGTATATTCGAGATTTAAAATATACACAAAAAGGAGTAAGAGTATCACAAACGAAGAACTCTAATGGAGAGTTAAACAACTCACAAAAGGAGTGGGATAAACAATAAACGAACAACTTTGCCAGAGAGATAAACAACACACTAAAGTAGTGGGATTATGAGAAACGAAAAGGTCTATTCCAGATTTAAAAAATACACAGAAAGGAGTAAGAGTATCACAGATAAAGAACTCTAATTAAGAATTAAACAACACACAAAAGGAGTGGGCTTAACAACAAACGTACAACTCCACTTGAGAGATAAACAACACCCTAAAAGGAGTGGAATATTGTGAAACGAAAAAGTATATTCGAGATTTAAAATATAAACAGAAAGGAGTAAGAGTATCACAAACGAAGAACTCTAATGGAGAGTTAAACAACACACAAAAGGAGTGGGATAAACAACAAACGAACAACTTTGCCTGCGAAATAAACAACACACTAAAGGAGTGGGATAATGAGAAACGAAAAGGTCTATTCGAGATTTTAAAATATAAACCGAAAGGAGTAAGAGTATCACAGATAAAGAACTCTAATTAAGAATTAAACAACACACAAAAGGAGTGGGATTAACAACAAACGTACAACTCCACTTGACAGATAAACAACACACTAAAGAAGTGGTATAGTGAGAAAAGAAAAAGTATATTCGAGATTTAAAATATACACAGAAAGAAGTAAGTGTATCACAGACAAAGAACTCTAATGGAGAGTTAAACAACTCACAAAAGGAGTGGGATAAACAACAAACAAACAACTCTGCTTGAGAGATAAACAATACACTAAAGGAGTGGGATAATGTGAAACGAAAAAGTATATTCGAGATTTAAAATATACATAGAAAGGAGTAAGAGTATCACAAACGAAGAACTCTAATGGAGAGTTAAACAACACACAAAAGGAGTGGGATAAACAATAAACGAACAACTCTGCTTGAGAGATAAACAACACACTAAAGGAGTGGCAATATGAGAAACGAAAAGGTCTATTCGGGATTTTAAAATATAAACAGAAAGGAGTAAGAGTATCACAAATAAAGAACTCTAATTAAGAATTAAACAACACACAAAAGGAGTGGGATTAACAACAAACGTACAACTCCACTTCACAGATAAACAACACACTAGAGAAGTGGGATAATGAGAAAAGAAAAAGTATATTCGAGATTTAAAATACACACAGAAAGGAGTAAGAGTATCACAGACGAAGAACTCTAATGGAGAGTTAAACAACTCACAAAAGGAGTGGGATAAACAATAAACGAATAACTCTGCTTGACAGATAAACAAACTAACTAAAGGAGTGGGATAATGTGAAATGAAAAAGTATATTCGAGATTTAAAATATACACAAAAAGGAGTAAGAGTATCACAAACGAAGAACTCTAATGGAGAGTTAAACAACTCACAAAAGGAGTGGGATAAACAATAAACGAACAACTTTGCCTGAGAAATAAACAACTCACTAAAGGAGTGGGATACTGAGAAACGAAAAGGTCTATTCGAGATTTAAAAATTTCACAGAATGGAGTAAGAGTATCACAAATAAAGAACTCTAATTAAGAATTAAACAACACACAAAAGGAGTGGGCTTAATAACAAACGTACAACTCCACTTGAGAGATAAACAACACACTAAAAGGAGTGGGATAATGTGAAACGAAAAAGTATATTCGAGATTTAAAATATACACATAAAGGAGTAAGAGTATCACAAACGAAGAACTCTAATGGAGAGTTAAACAACACACAAAATGAGTGGGTTAAACAACAAACGAACAACTTGCCAGAGAGATAAACAACACACTAAAGTAGTGGGATTATGAGAAACGAAAAGGTCTATTCCAGATTTAAAAATTACACAGAAAGGAGTAAGAGTATCACAGATAAAGAACACTAATTAAGAATTAAACAACACACAAAAGGAGTGGGCTTAACAACTAACGTACAACTCCACTTGAGAGATAAACAACACCCTAAAAGGAGTGGAATATTGTGAAACGAAAAAGTATATTCGAGATTTAAAATATAAACAGAAAGGAGTAAGAGTATCACAAACGAAGAACTCTAATGGAGAGTTAAACAACACACAAAAGGAGTGGGATAAACAACAAACGAACAACTTTGCCTGAGAAATAAACAACACACTAAAGGAGTGGGATAATGAGAAACGAAAAGGTCTATTCGAGATTTTAAAATTACACAGAAAGGAGTAAGAGTATCACAGATAAAGAACTCTAATTAAGAATTAAACAACACACAAAAGGAGTGGGATTAACAACAAACGTACAACTCCACTTGACAGATAAACAACACACTAAAGAAGTGGTATAGTGAGAAAAGAAAAAGTATATTCGAGATTTAAAATATACACAGAAAGAAGTAAGTGTATCACAGACAAAGAACTCTAATGGAGAGTTAAACAACTCACAAAAGGAGTGGGATAAACAACAAACAAACAACTCTGCTTGAGAGATAAACAATACACTAAAGGAGTGGGATAATGTGAAACGAAAAAGTATATTCGAGATTTAAAATATACACAAAAAGGAGTAAGAGTATCACAAACGAAGAACTCTAATGGAGAGTTAAACAACACACAAAAGGAGTGGGATAAACAATAAACGAACAACTTTGCCTGAGAAATAAACAACACACTAAAGGAGTGGGATAATGAGAAACGAAAAGGTCTATTCGAGATTTTAAAATATAAACAGAAAGGAGTAAGAGTATCACAGATAAAGAACTCTAATTAAGAATTAAACAACACACAAAAGGAGTGGGATTAACAACAAACGTACAACTCCACTTGACAGATAAACAACACACTAGAGAAGTGGGATAATGAGAAAAGAAAAAGTATATTCGAGATTTAAAATACACACAGAAAGGAGTAAGAGTATCACAGACGAAGAACTCTAATGGAGAGTTAAACAACTCACAAAAGGAGTGGGATAAACAATAAACGAATAACTCTGCTTGACAGATAAACAAACTAACTAAAGGAGTGGGATAATGTGAAATGAAAAAGTATATTCGAGATTTAAAATATACACAAAAAGGAGTAAGAGTATCACAAACGAAGAACTCTAATGGAGAGTTAAACAACTCACAAAAGGAGTGGGATAAACAATAAACGAACAACTTTGCCTGAGAAATAAACAACTCACTAAAGAAGTGGGATACTGAGAAACGAAAAGGTCTATTCGAGATTTAAAAATTTCACAGAATGGAGTAAGAGTATCACAAATAAAGAACTCTAATTAAGAATTAAACAACACACAAAAGGAGTGGGCTTAATAACAAACGTACAACTCCACTTGAGAGATAAACAACACACTAAAAGGAGTGGGATAATGTGAAACGAAAAAGTATATTCGAGATTTAAAATATATACATAAAGGAGTAAGAGTATCACAAACGAAGAACTCTAATGGAGAGTTAAACAACAAACAAAATGAGTGGGATAAACAACAAACGAACAACTTTGCCAGAGAGATAAACAACACACTAAAGTAGTGGGATTATGAGAAACGAAAAGGTCTATTCCAGATTTAAAAATTACACAGAAAGGAGTAAGAGTATCACAGATAAAGAACTCTAATTAAGAATTAAACAACACACAAAAGGAGTGGGCTTAACAACTAACGTACAACTCCACTTGAGAGATAAACAACACCCTAAAAGGAGTGGAATATTGTGAAACGAAAAAGTATATTCGAGATTTAAAATATAAACAGAAAGGAGTAAGAGTATCACAAATGAAGAACTCTAATGGAGAGTTAAACAACACACAAAAGGAGTGGGATAGACAACAAACGAACAACTTTTCCTGCGAAATAAACAACACACTAAAGGAGTGGGATAATGAGAAACGAAAAGGTCTATTCGAGATTTTAAAATATAAACCGAAAGGAGTAAGAGTATCACAGATAAAGAACTATAATTAAGAATTAAACAACACACAAAAGGAGTGGGATTAACAACAAACGTACAACTCCACTTGACAGATAAACAACACACTAAAGAAGTGGTATAGTGAGAAAAGAAAAAGTATATTCGAGATTTAAAATATACACAGAAAGAAGTAAGTGTATCACAGACAAAGAACTCTAATGGAGAGTTAAACAACTCACAAAAGGAGTGGGATAAACAACAAACAAGCAACTCTGCTTGAGAGATAAACAATACACTAAAGGAGTGGGATAATGTGAAACGAAAAAGTATATTCGAGATTTAAAATATACACAAAAAGGAGTAAGAGTATCACAAACGAAGAACTCTAATGGAGAGTTAAACAACACACAAAAGGAGTGGGATAAACAATAAACGAACAACTCTGCTTGACAGATAAACAAACTAACTAAAGGAGTGGGATAATGTGAAATGAAAAAGTATCTTCGAGATTTAAAATATACACAAAAAGGAGTAAGAGTATCACAAACGAAGAACTCTAATGGAGAGTTAAACAACACACAAAACGAGTGGGATAAACAACAAACTAATAACTCTGCTTGACAGATAAACAACACACTAAAGGAGTGGGATAATGTGAAATGAAAAAGTATATTCGAGATTTAAAATATACACAAAAAGGAGTAAGAGTATCACAAACGAAGAACTCTAATGGAGAGTTAAACAACTCACAAAAGGAGTGGGATTAACAACAAACGTACAACTCCCTTGACAGATAAACAACACACTACAGAAGTGGGATAATGAGAAAAGAAAAAGTATATTCGAGATTTAAAATACACACAAAAAGGAGTAAGAGTATCACAGACGAAGAACTCTAATGGAGAGTTAAACAACTCACAAAAGGAGTGGGATAAACAATAAACGAATAACTCTGCTTGACAGATAAACAAACTAACTAAAGGAGTGGGATAATGTGAAATGAAAAAGTATATTCGAGATTTAAAATATACACAAAAAGGAGTAAGAGTATCACAAACGAAGAACTCTAATGGAGAGTTAAACAACACACAAAACGAGTGGGATAAACAACAAACGAATAACTCTGCTTGACAGATAAACAACACACTAAAGGAGTGGGATAATGTGAAATGAAAAAGTATATTCGAGATTTAAAATATACACAAAAAGGAGTAAGAGTATCACAAACGAAGAACTCTAATGGAGAGTTAAACAACTCACAAAAGGAGTGGGATTAACAACAAACGTACAACTCCCTTGACAGATAAACAACACACTACAGAAGTGGGATAATGAGAAAAGAAAAAGTATATTCGAGATTTAAAATACACACAAAAAGGAGTAAGAGTATCACAGACGAAGAACTCTAATGGATAGTTAAACAACTCACAAAAGGAGTGGGATAAACAACAAACGAATAACTCTGCTTGACAGATAAACAACACACTAAAGGAGTGGGATAATGTGAAATGAAAAAGTATATTCGAGATTTAAAATATACACAAAAAGGAGTAAGAGTATCACAAACGAAGAACTCTAATGGAGAGTTAAACAACTCACAAAAGGAGTGGGATAAACAACAAACGAACAACTTTGCCTGAGAAATAAACAACACACTAAAGGAGTGGGATACTGAGAAACGAAAAGGTCTATTCGAGATTTAAAAATTACACAGAAAGGAGTAAGAGTATCACAGATAAATAACTCTAATTAAGAATTAAACAACACACAAAAGGAGTGGGCTTAACAAAAAACGTACAACTCCACTTGAGAGATAAACAACACACTAAAAGGAGTGGCATAATGTGAAACGAAAAAGTATATTCGAGATTTAAAATATACACATAAAGGAGTAAGAGTATCACAAACGAAGAACTCTAATGGAGAGTTAAACAACACACAAAATGAGTGGGATAAAAAACAAATGAACAACTTTGCCAGAGAGATAAACAACACACTAAAGTAGTGGGATTATGAGAAACGAAAAGGTCTATTCCAGATTTCAAATTACGTAAAGGGAGTAAGAGTATCACAGATAAATAACTCTAATTAAGAATTAAACAACACACAAAAGGAGTGGGCTTAACAAAAAACGTACAACTCCACTTGAGAGATAAACAACACACTAAAAGGAGTGGCATAATGTGAAACGAAAAAGTATATTCGAGATTTAAAATATAAACAGAAAGGAGTAAGAGTATCACAAACGAAGAACTCTAATGGAAAGTAAAACAAGTCACAAAAGGAGTGGGATAAACAACAAACGAACAACTTTGCCTGAGAAATAAACAACACACTAAAGGAGTGGGATACTGAGAAACGAAAAGGTCTATTCGAGATTTAAAAATTACACAGAAAGGAGTAAGAGTATCACAGATGAAGAACTCTAATTAAGAATTAAACAACACACAAAAGGAGTGGGCTTAACAAAAAACGTACAACTCCACTTGAGAGATAAACAACACACTAAAAGGAGTGGCATAATGTGAAACGAAAAAGTATATTCGAGATTTAAAATATACACATAAAGGAGTAAGAGTATCACAAACGAAGAACTCTAATGGAGAGTTAAACAACACACAAAACGAGTGGGATAAACAACAAACGAACAACTCTTCCTGAGAGATAAACAACACACCAAAGCAGTGCGATAATGTGAAACGAAAAAGTATATTCGAGATTTAAAATATAAACAGAAAGGACTAAGAGTATCACAGATAAAGAACTCTAATTAAGAATTAAACAACACGCAAAAGGAGTGGGATAAACAACAAACGAACAACTCTGTCTGAGAGATAAACAACACACTAAAGGAGTGCGATAATGTGAAACAAAAAAGTATATTCGATATTTAAAATATAAACAGAAAGGAGTAAGAGTATCACAAACGAAGAACTCTAATGGAGAGTTAAACAACACACAAAAGGAGTGGGATAAACAACAAACGAACAACTTTGCCTGAGAAATAAACAACACACTAAAGGAGTGGGATAATGATAAACGAAAAGGTCTATTCGAGATTTAAAAATTACACAGAAAGGAGTAAGAGTATCACAGATAAAGAACTCTAATTAAGAATTAAACAACACACAAAAGGAGTGGGATTAACAACAAACGTACAACTCCACTTGACAGATAAACAACACACTAAAGAAGTGGGATAATGTGAAAAGAAAAAGTATATTCGAGATTTAAAATACACACAGAAAGGAGTAAGAGTATCACAGACGAACCCTCTAATGGAGAGTTAAACAACTCACAAAAGGAGTGGGATAAACAATAAACGAATAACTCTGCTTGACAGATAAACAAACTAACTAAAGAAGTGGGATAATGTGAAATGAAAAAGTATATTCGAGATTTAAAATATACACAAAAAGGAGTAAGAGTATCACAAACGAAGAACTCTAATGGAGAGTTAAACAACTCACAAAAGGAGTGGGATAAACAACAAACGAACAACTTTGCCTGAGAAATAAACAACACACTAAAGGAGTGGGATACTGAGAAACGAAAAGGTCTATTCGAGATTTAAAAATTACACAGAAAGGAGTAAGAGTATCACAGATCAAGAACTCTAATTAAGGATTAAACAACACACAAAAGGAGTGGGCTTAACAACAAACGTACAACTCCACTTGAGAGATAAACAACACACTAAAAGGAGTGGGATAATGTGAAACGAAAAAGTATATTCGAGATTTAAAATATACACATAAAGGAGTAAGAGTATCACAAACGAAGAACTCTAATGGAGAGTTAAACAACACACAAAATGAGTGGGATAAACAACAAACGAACAACTTTGCCAGAGAGATAAACAACACACTAAAGTAGTGGGATTATGAGAAACGAAAAGGTCTATTCCAGATTTAAAAATTACACAGAAAGGAGTAAGAGTATCACAGATAAAGAACTCTAATTAAGAATTAAAGAACACACAAAAGGAGTGGGCTTCACAACAAACGTACAACTCCACTTGAGAGATAAACAACACACTAAAAGGAGTTGAATAATGTGAAACGAAAAAGTATATTCGAGATTTAAAACATAAACAGAAAGTAGTAAGAGTATCACAAACGAAGAACTCTAATGGAGAGTTAAACAACACACAAAAGGAGTGGGATAAACAACAAACGAACAACTTTGCCTGAGAAATAAACAACACACTAAAGGAGTGGGATACTGAGAAACGAAAAGGTCTATTCGAGATTTAAAAATTACACAGAAAGGAGTAAGAGTATCACAGATAAAGAACTCTAATTAAGAATTAAACAACACACAAAAGGAGTGGGCTTAACAACAAACGTACAACTCCACTTGAGAGATAAACAACACACTAAAAGGAGTGGGATAATGTGAAACGAAAAAGTATATTCCAGATTTAAAATATAAACAGAAAGGAGTAAGAGTATCACAAACGAAGAACTCTAATGGAGAGTTAAACAACACACAAAAGGAGTGGGATAAACAACAAACGAACAACTTTGCCTGAGAAATAAACAACACACTAAAGGTGTGGGATAATGAGAAACGAAAAGGTCTATTCGAGATTTTAAAATTACATAGAAAGGAGTATGAGTATCACAGATAAAGAACTCTAATTAAGAATTAAACAACACACAAAGGGAGTGGCTTAACAACAAACGTACAACTCCACTTGAGAGATAAACAACACACTAATAGGAGTGGGATAATGTGAAACGAAAAAGTATATTCGAGATTTAAAATATACACATAAAGGAGTAAGAGTATCACAAACGAAGAACTCTAATGGAGAGTTAAACAACACACAAAACGAGTGGGATAAACAACAAACGAACAACTCTTCCTGAGAGATAAACAACACACCAAAGCAGTGCGATAATGTGAAACGAAAAAGTATATTCGAGATTTAAAATATAAACAGAAAGGAGTAAGAGTATCACAAACGAAGAACTCTAATGGAGAGTTAAACAACACACAAAAGGAGTGGGATAAACAACAAACGAACAACTTTGCCTGAGAAATAAACAACACACTAAAGGAGTGGGATAATGAGAAACGAAAAGGTCTATTCGAGATTTAAAAATTACACAGAAAGGAGTAAGAGTATCACAGATAAAGAACTCTAATTAAGAATTAAACAACACACAAAAGGAGTGGGCTTAACAACAAACGTACAACTCCACTTGAGATATAAACAACACACTAAAAGGAGTGGGATAATGTGAAACGAAAAGTATATTCGAGATTTAAAATATACACATAAAGGAGTAAGAGTATCACAAACGAAGAACTCTAATGGAGAGTTAAACAACACACAAAAGGAGTGGGATAAACAACAAACGAACAACTTTGCCTGAGAAATAAACAACACACTAAAGGAGTGGGATACTGAGAAACGAAAAGGTCTATTCGAGATTTAAAAATTACACAGAAAGGAGTAAGAGTATCACAGATGAAGAACTCTAATTAAGAATTAAACAACACACAAAAGGAGTGGGCTTAACAACAAACGTACAACTCCACTTGAGAGTTAAACAACACACTAAAAGGAGTGGGATAATGTGAAACGAAAAAGTATATTCGAGATTTAAAATATACACATAAAGGAGTAAGAGTATCACAAACGAAGAACTCTAATGGAGAGTTAAACAACACACAAAACGAGTGGGATAAACAACAAACGAACAACTCTTCCTGAGAGATAAACAACACACCAAAGCAGTGCGATAATGTGAAACGAAAAAGTATATTCGAGATTTAAAATATAAACAGAAAGGAGTAAGAGTATCACAAACGAAGAACTCTAATGGAGAGTTAAACAACACACAAAAGGAGTGGGATAAACAACAAACGAACAACTTTGCCTGAGAAATAAACAACACACTAAAGGAGTGGGATACTGAGAAACGAAAAGGTCTATTCGAGATTTAAAAATTACACAGAAAGGAGTAAGAGTATCACAGATAAATAACTCTAATTAAGAATTAAACAACACACAAAAGGAGTGGGCTTAACAAAAAACGTACAACTCCACTTGAGAGATAAACAACACACTAAAAGGAGTGGCATAATGTGAAACGAAAAAGTATATTCGAGATTTAAAATATACACATAAAGGAGTAAGAGTATCACAAACGAAGAACTCTAATGGAGAGTTAAACAACACACAAAAGGAGTGGGATAAACAACAAACGAACAACACCACTCGAGAGATAAACAACACACTAAAGTAGTGGGATTATGAGAAACGAAAAGGTCTATTCCAGATTTAAAAATTACACAGAAAGGAGTAAGAGTATCACAGATAAAGAACTCTAATTAAGAATTAAAGAACACACAAAAGGAGTGGGCTTCACAACAAACGTACAACTCCACTTGAGAGATAAACAACACACTAAAAGGAGTTGAATAATGTGAAACGAAAAAGTATATTCGAGATTTAAAATATAAACAGAAAGGAGTAAGAGTATCACAAACGAAGAACTCTAATGGAGAGTTAAACAACACACAAAAGGAGTGGGATAAACAACAAACGAACAACTTTGCCTGAGAAATAAACAACACACTAAAGGAGTGGGATAATGAGAAACGAAAAGGTCTATTCGAGATTTTAAAATATAAACAGAAAGGAGTAAGAGTATCACAGATAAAGAACTCTAATTAAGAATTAAACAACACACAAAAGGAGTGGGCTTAACAACAAACGTACAACTCCACTTGAGAGATAAACAACACACTAAAAGGAGTGGGATAATGTGAAACGAAAAAGTATATTCGAGATTTAAAATATACACATAAAGGAGTAAGAGTATCACAAACGAAGAACTCTAATGGAGAGTTAAACAACACACAAAAGGAGTGGGATAAACAACAAACGAACAACTTTGCCTGAGAAATAAACAACACACTAAAGGTGTGGGATAATGAGAAACGAAAAGGTCTATTCGAGATTTAAAAATTACACAGAAAAGAGTAAGAGTATCACAGATGAAGAACTCTAATTAAGAATTAAACAACACACAAAAGGAGTGGATTAACAACAAACGTACAACTCCACTTGAGAGATAAACAACACACTAAAGTAGTGGGATAATGAGAAAAGAAAAAGTATATTCGAGATTTAAAATATACACAGAAAGGAGTAACAGTATCACAAACGAAGAACTCTAATGGAGAGTTAAACAACTCACAAAAGGAGTGGGATTAACAACAAACGAACAACTCTGCCTGAGAGATGAACAACACATTAAAGGAGTGCGATAATGTGAAACGAAAAAGTATATTCGAGATTGAAAATATAAACAGAAAGGAGTAAGAGTATCACAGATAAAGAACTCTAATTAAGAATTAAACAACACACAAAAGGAGTGGGCTTAACAAAAAACGTACAACTCGACTTGAGATATAAACAACACACTAAAAGGAGTGGGATAATGTGAAACGAAAAAGTATATTCCAGATTTAAAATATAAACAGAAAGGAGTAAGAGTATCACAAACGAAGAACTCTAATGGAGAGTTAAACAACACACAAAAGGAGTGGGATAAACAACAAACGAACAACTTTGCCTGAGAAATAAACAACACACTAAAGGAGTGGGATACTGAGAAACGAAAAGGTCTATTCGAGATTTAAAAATTACACAGAAAGGAGTAAGAGTATCACAGATGAAGAACTCTAATTAAGAATTAAACAACACACAAAAGGAGTGGGCTTAACAAAAAACGTACAACTCCACTTGAGAGATAAACAACACACTAAAAGGAGTGGCATAATGTGAAACGAAAAAGTATATTCGAGATTTAAAATATACACATAAAGGAGTAAGAGTATCACAAACGAAGAACTCTAATGGAGAGTTAAACAACACACAAAACGAGTGGGATAAACAACAAACGAACAACTCTTCCTGAGAGATAAACAACACACCAAAGCAGTGCGATAATGTGAAACGAAAAAGTATATTCGAGATTTAAAATATAAACAGAAAGGAGTAAGAGTATCACAAACGAAGAACTCTAATGGAGAGTTAAACAACACACAAAAGGAGTGGGATAAACAACAAACGAACAACTTTGCCTGCGAAATAAACAACACACTAAAGGACTGGGATACTGAGAAACGAAAAGGTCTATTCGAGATTTAAAAATTACATAGAAAGGAGTAAGAGTATCACAGATAAAGAACTCTAATTAAGAATTAAACAACACACAAAAGGAGTGGGCTTAACAAAAAACGTACAACTCCACTTGAGAGATAAACAACACACTAAAAGGAGTGGCATAATGTGAAACGAAAAAGTATATTCGAGATTTAAAATATACACATAAAGGAGTAAGAGTATCACAAACGAAGAACTCTAATGGAGAGTTAAACAACACACAAAACGAGTGGGATAAAAAACATACAAACAGCTTTGCCTGAGAGATAAACAACACAATAAAGGAGTGGGATAATGAGAAATGACAAGGTCTATTCGGGATTTAAAATATACACATAAAGGAGTAAGAGTATCACAAACGAAGAACTCTAATGGAGAGTTAAACAACACACAAAAGGAGTGGGATAAACAGCAAACGAACAACTTAGCCTGAGAGATAAACAACACAAAAAAGGAGTGGGATAATGTGAAACAAAAAGTATATTCCAGATTTAAAATAAACATACAAAGGAGTAAGAGTATCACAAACGAAGAACTCTAATGGAGAGTTAAACAACACACAAAAGGAGTGGGATAAACAAAAAACGAACTTGCTCGAGAAATAAACAACACACTAAAGGTGTGGGATAATGAGAAACGAAAAGGTCTATTCGAGATTTAAAAATTACACAGAAAAGAGTAAGAGTATCACAGATGAAGAACTCTAATTAAGAATTAAACAACACACAAAAGGAGTGGGCTTAACAAAAAACGTACAACTCGACTTGAGATATAAACAACACACTAAAAGGAGTGGGATAATGTGAAACGAAAAAGTATATTCCAGATTTAAAATATACACATAAAAGGGTAAGAGTATCACAAATGAAGAATTCTAATGGAGAGTTAAACAACACACAAAACGAGTGGGATAAACAACAAACGAACAACTCTTGCTGAGAGATAAACGACACACCAAAGCAGTGCGATAATGTGAAACGAAAAAGTATATTCGAGATTTAAAATATAAACAGAAAGGAGTAAGAGTATCACAAACGAAGAACTCTAATGGAGAGTTAAACAACACACAAAAGGAGTGGGATAAACAACAAACGAACAACTTTGCCTGAGAAATAAACAACACACTAAAGGAGTGGGATACTGAGAAACGAAAAGGTCTATTCGAGATTTAAAAATTACAGAGAAAGGAGTAAGAGTATCACAGATGAAGAACTCTAATTAAGAATTAAACAACACACAAAAGGAGTGGGCTTAACAACAAACGTACAACTCCACTTGAGAGTTAAACAACACACTACAAGGAGTGGGATAATGTGAAACGAAAAAGTATATTCGAGATTTAAAATATACACATAAAAGGGTAAGAGTATCACAAACGAAGAATTCTAATGGAGAGTTAAACAACACACAAAACGAGTGGGATAAACAACAAACGAACAACTCTTCCTGAGAGATAAACGACACACCAAAGCAGTGCGATAATGTGAAACGAAAAAGTATATTCGAGATTTAAAATATAAACAGAAAGGAGTAAGAGTATCACAAACGAAGAACTCTAATGGAGAGTTAAACAACACACAAAAGGAGTGGGATAAACAACAAACGAACAACTTTGCCTGAGAAATAAACAACACACTAAAGGAGTGGGATAATGAGAAACGAAAAGGTCTATTCGAGATTTTAAAATATAAACAGAAAGGAGTAAGAGTATCACAGATAAAGAACTCTAATTAAGAATTAAACAACACACAAAAGGAGTGGGCTTAACAACAAACGTACAACTCCACTTGAGAGATAAACAACACACTAAAAGGAGTGGCATAATGTGAAACGAAAAAGTGTATTCGAGATTTAAAATATACACATAAAGGAGTAAGAGTATCACAAACGAAGAACTCTAATGGAGAGTTAAACAACACACAAAAGGAGTGGGATAAACAACAAACGAACAACTTTGCCTGAGAAATAAACAACACACTAAAGGAGTGGGATAATGTGAAACGAAAAAGTATATTCCAGATTTAAAATATAAACAGAAAGGAGTAAGAGTATCACAAACGAAGAACTCTAATGGAGAGTTAAACAACACACAAAAGGAGTGGGATAAACAACAAACGAACAACTTTGCCTGAGAAATAAACAACACACTAAAGGAGTGGGATACTGAGAAACAAAAAGGTCTATTCGAGATTTAAAAATTACAGAGAAAGGAGTAAGAGTATCACAGATGAAGAACTCTAATTAAGAATTAAACAATACACAAAAGGAGTGGGCTTAACAACAAACGAACAACTCTACCTGAGAGATAAACAACACTAAAGGAGTGGGATAATGTGAAACGAAAAAGTATATTCGAGATTTAAAATATACACATAAAAGGGTAAGAGTATCACAAACGAAGAATTCTAATGGAGAGTTAAACAACACACAAAGTGGGGATAAACAACAAACTAACAACTTCTGAGAGATAAACAACACACCAAAGGAGGGATAATGTGAAACAAAAGTATATTCGAGATTTAAAATATATGTAAAGGAGTAAGAGTATCACAAACGAAGAACTCTAATGAGAGTGAAACAACACACAAAAGGAGTGGGATAAACAACAAACGAACAACTTTGCCTGAGAAATAAACAACACACTAAAGGAGTGGGATAATGATAAACAAAAGGTCTATTCGAGATTTAAAATATACATAAAAGGAGTAAGAGTATCACATAAAGAACTCTAATTAAGAATTAAACAACACACAAAAGGAGTGGATTAACAACAAACGTAACAACTACCTTGAGAGATAAACAACACACTAAAGGAGTGGGATAATGTGAAAACGAAAAGTGTATTCGAGATTTAAAATACACATAAAGGAGTAAGAGTATCACAAACGAAGAACTCTAATGGAGAGTTAAACAACACACAAAAGGAGTGGGATAAACAACAAACGAACAACTTTGCCTGAGAAATAAACAACACACTAAAGGAGTGGGATAATGAGAAACGAAAAGGTCTATTCGAGATTTAAAATATACAGAAAGGAGTAAGAGTATCATAGATAAAGAACTCTAATTAAGAATTAAACAACACACAAAAGGAGTGGGATAAACAACAAACGAACAACTCTGTTTGAGAGATAAACTGCACACTAAAGGAGTGCGATAATGTGAAACGAAAAAGTATATTCGAGATTTAAAATATACACATAAAGGAGTAAGAGTATCACAAACGAAGAACTCTAATGGAGAGATAAACAACACACAAAAGGAGTGGGATAAACAACAAACGAACAACTTTGCCTGAGTGATAAACAACACAATAAAGGTGTGGGATAATGAGAAACGAAAAGGTCGATTCGGAATTTAAAAATTACGCAGAATGGAGTAAGAGTATCACAATGAAGAACTCTAATTAGAATTAAACAACACACAAAAGGAGGGGATTAACAAAAACTAACAACTTGACTGAGAGATAAACAACACACTAAAAGGAGTGGGATAATGTGAAACGAAAAGTATATTCGAGATTTAAAATATACACAAGGAGTAAGAGTATCAAACGAAGAACTCTAATGGAGAGTTAAACAACACACAAAAGGAGTGGATAAACAACAAACTAACAACTTTGCTCGAGAAATAAACAACACACTAAAGGAGTGGGATAATGAGAAACAAAAGGTCTATTCGAGATTTAAAATTATGAGAAAGGAGTAAGAGTATCAAATGAAGAACTCTAATTAAGAATTAAACAACACACAAAAGGAGTGGGATAAACAACAAACGAACAACTCTGTCTGAGAGAGTTAAACAACACACTAAAAGGAGTGGGATAATGTGAAACGAAAAAGTATATTCGAGATTTAAAATATACACATAAAAGAGTAAGAGTATCACAAACGAAGAATTCTAATGGAGAGTTAAACAACACACAAAACGAGTGGGATAAACAACAAACGAACAACTCTTCCTGAGAGATAAACAACACACCAAAGCAGTGCGATAATGTGAAACGAAAAAGTATATTCGAGATTTAAAATATAAACAGAAAGGAGTAAGAGTATCACAAACGAAGAACTCTAATGGAGAGTTAAACAACACACAAAAGGAGTGGGATAAACAACAAACGAACAACTTTGCCTGCGAAATAAACAACACACTAAAGGACTGGGATACTGAGAAACGAAAAGGTCTATTCGAGATTTAAAAATTACATAGAAAGGAGTAAGAGTATCACAGATAAAGAACTCTAATTAAGAATTAAACAACTCACAAAAGGAGTGGGATAAACAACAAACGAACAACTTTGCCTGAGAAATAAACAACACACTAAAGGAGTGGGATACTGAGAAACGAAAAGGTCTATTCGAGATTTAAAAATTACACAGAAAGGAGTAAGAGTATCACAGATGAAGAACTCTAATTAAGAATTAAACAACACACAAAAGGAGTGGGCTTAACAAAAAACGTACAACTGCTGAGAGTTAAACAACACACTACAAGGAGTGGGATAATGTGAAACGAAAAAGTATATTCGAGATTTAAAATATACACATAAAAGGGTAAGAGTATCACAAACGAAGAATTCTAATGGAGAATTAAACAACACACAAAACGAGTGGGATAAACAACAAACGAACAACTCTTCCTGAGAGATAAACGACACACCAAAGCAGTGCGATAATGTGAAACGAAAAAGTATATTCGAGATTTAAAATATAAACAGAAAGGAGTAAGAGTATCACAAACGAAGAACTCTAATGGAGAGTTAAACAACACACAAAAGGAGTGGGATAAACAACAAACGAACAACTTTGCCTGAGAAATAAACAACACACTAAAGAAGTGGGATAATGAGAAATTAAAAGGTCTATTCGAGATTTTAAAATTACATAGAAAGGAGTATGAGTATCACAGATAAAGAACTCTAATTAAGAATTAAACAACACACAAAGGGAGTGGCTTAACAAAAACATAACAACTGCTGAGAGATAAACAACACACTAAAAGGAGTGGCATAATGTGAAACGAAAAAGTATATTCGAGATTTAAAATATACACATAAAGGAGTAAGAGTATCACAAACGAAGAACTCTAATGGAGAGTTAAACAACACACAAAACGAGTGGGATAAACAACAAACGAACAACTCTTCCTGAGAGATAAACAACACACCAAAGCAAGGCGATAATGTGAAACGAAAAAGTATATTCGGGATTTAAAATATATATACAGAAAGGAGTAAGAGTATCACAAATGAAGAACTCTAATGGAGAGTTAAACAACACACAAAAGGAGTGGGATAAACAACAAACGAACAACTCTGCCTGAGAGATAAACAACACATTAAAGGAGTGCGATAATGAGAAACGAAAAGGTCTATTCGAGATTTAAAATTACATAGAAAGGAGTAAGAGTATCATGTATAAAGAACTCTAAGAATTAAACAACACACAAAAGGAGTGGGATTAACAAAAACGTAACAACTGCTGAGAGATAAACAACACACTTAAGGAGTCGGATAATGTGAAACTAAAAAGTATATTCTAGATTTAAAATATACACATAAAGGAGTAAGAGTATCACAAACGAAGAACTCTAATGGAGAGTTAAACAACACACAAAAGGAGTGGGATAAACAACAAACGAACAACTCTTCCTGAGAGATAAACAACACACCAAAGGAGAGGGATAATGAGAAACGAAAAGTATATTCGAGATTTAAAATATACATGTAAAGGAGTAAGAGTATCAAAGTAAGAACTCTAACGGAGAGTTAAACAGCACACAAAAGGAGTGGGATAAACAACAAACGAACAACTTTGCCTGAGAGGTAAACAACACCCTATAGGAGTGGGATAATGAGAAACGAAAAAGTCTATTAGAGATTTATAATATACACAGAAAGGACTAAGAGTATCACAAACGAAGAATTCTAATGGAGAGTTAAACAACACACAAAGGAGTGGATAAACAACAAACGAACAACTTGCTCGAGAGATAAACAACACACTAAAGGAGTGGATAATGAGAAACTAAAAGGTCTATTCGAGATTTAAAATTACATGTAAAGGACTAAGAGTATCACAGATAAAGAACTCTAATTAAGAATTAAACAACACACAAAAGAGTGGGATAAACAACAAACAAAACTCTGTCTGAGAGATAAACAACACACTAAAGGAGTGCGATAATGTGAAACAAAAAAGTATATTCGAGATTTAAAATATACACATAAAGGAGTAAGAGTATCACAAACGAAGAACTCTAATGGAGAGTTAAACAACACACAAAACGAGTGGGATAAACAACAAACGAACAACTCTTCCTGAGAGATAAACAACACACTAAAGGAGTGGGATAATGATAAACGAAAAGGTCTATTCGAGATTTAAAAATTACACAGAAAGGAGTAAGAGTATCACAAACGAAGAACTCTAATGGAGAGTTAAACAACACACAAAAGGAGTGGGATAAACAACAAACGAACAACTTTGCCTGAGAGATAAACAACACACTAAAGGAGTGGGATAATGAGAAACGAAAAGGTCTATTCGAGAATTCAAAATTACATGTAAAGGAGTAAGAGTATCAAATGAAGAACTCTAAGAGAGTTAAACAACACACAAAAGGAGTGGGATAAACAACAAACTAACAACTCACTTGAGAGATAAACAACACACTAAAGGAGTGGCATTATGAGAAATGAAAGGTCTATTCCAGATATAAAATAAACATAAAAAGAAGTAATAGTATAACAGACGAAGAACTATAATGGAGAGTTAGACAACACATAAAAGGAGTGGGATAAACAACAAACAAACAACTCTTCCGAGAGATAAACAACACACCAAAAAGGAGGGATAATGTGAAACGAAAAAGTATATTCGAGATTTAAAATATAAACAGAAAGGAGTAAGAGTATCACAAACGAAGAACTCTAATGGAGAGTTAAACAACACACAAAAGGAGTGGGATAAACAACAAACGAACAACTTTGCCTGAGAAATAAACAACACACTAAAGGAGTGGGATAATGATAAACGAAAAGGTCTATTCGAGATTTAAAAATTACACAGAAAGGAGTAAGAGTATCACAAACGAAGAACTCTAATGGAGAGTTAAACAACTCACAAAAGGAGTGGGATAAACAACAAACGAACAACTTTGCCTGAGAAATAAACAACACACTAAAGGAGTGGGATACTGAGAAACGAAAAGGTCTATTCGAGATTTAAAAATTACACAGAAAGGAGTAAGAGTATCACAGATGAAGAACTCTAATTAAGAATTAAACAACACACAAAAGGAGTGGGCTTAACAACAAACGTACAACTCCACTTGAGAGTTAAACAACACACTACAAGGAGTGGGATAATGTGAAACGAAAAAGTATATTCGAGATTTAAAATATACACATAAAGGAGTAAGAGTATCACAAACGAAGAACTCTAATGGAGAGTTAAACAACACACAAAATGAGTGGGATAAACAACAAACGAACAACTTTGCCTGAGAGATAAACAACACACTAAAGGAGTGGGATAATGTGAAACGAAAAAGTATATTCGAGATTTAAAATATACACAGAAAGGAGTAAGAGTATCACAAACGAAGAACTCTAATGGAGAGTTAAACAACACACAAAAGGAGTGGGATAAACAACAAACGAACAACTTTGCCTGAGAGATAAACAACACACTAAAGTAGTGGGATTATGAGAAACGGAAAGGTCTATTCGAGATTTAAATATTACACAGAAAGGAGTAAGAGTTTCACAGACGAAGAACTCTAATTATGAGTTAAACAACACACAAAAGGAGTGGGGATTAAAAACAAACGTACAACTCCACTTGAGAGATAAACAACACACTAAAAGGAGTGGGATAATGTGAAACGAAAAAGTATATTCGAGATTTAAAATATACACATAAAGGAGTAAGAGTATCACAAACGAAGAACTCTAATGGAGAGTTAAACAACACACAAAAGGAGTGAGATTAACAACAAACGTAACAACTCGCTCGAGAGATAAACAACACACCAAAGGAGGATAATGTGAAACGAAAAGTATATTCGAGATTTAAAATATACACAAAAGGAGTAAGAGTATCACAAACTAAGAACTTAATGGAGAGTTAAACAACACACAAAAGGAGTGGGATAAACAACAAACGTAACAACTTTGCTCGAGAGATAAACAACACACTAAAGGAGTGGATTATGAGAAACAAAAAGGTCAATTCGAGATTTAAAATTATGTAAAGGAGTAAGAGTATCACAAACGAAGAACTCTAATGGAGAGTTAAACAACACACAAAAGGAGTGGGATAAACAACAAACGAACAACTTTGCCTGAGAAATAAACAACACACTAAAGGAGTGGGATACTGAGAAACGAAAAAGTCTATTCGAGATTTAAAAATTACACAGAAAGGAGTAAGAGTATCAAATGAAGAACTCTAATTAAGAATTAAACAACACACAAAAGGAGTGGGATAACAACAAACGTAACAACTCCACTTGAGAGATAAACAACACTAAAGGAGGGGATAATGTGAAACGAAAAGTATATTCGAGATTTAAAATATACACATAAAGGAGTAAGAGTATCACAAACTAAGAATTTTAATGGAGAGTTAAACAACACACAAAAGGAGAGGGATAAACAACAAACGTAACAACTCGCTCGAGAGATAAACAACACTAAAGGAGTGGGATAATGTGAAACGAAAAGTATATTCGAGATTTAAAATATAAATGTAAAGGAGTAAGAGTATCACAAACGAAGAACTCTAATGGAGAGTTAAACAACACACAAAAGGAGTGGGATAAACAACAAACGTACAACTTTGCTCGAGAGATAAACAACACACTAAAGGAGGGGATAATGAAAACAAAAGGTCTATTCGAGATTTAAAATTACATGTAAAGGAGTAATAGTATCTCAAACGAAAAACTCTAATTAAGAGTTAAACAACAAACAAATGGAGTGCGATAAACAACAAACGAACAACTCTGCTTGAGAGATAAACAACACACTAAAGGAGTGGGATAATGAGAAACGAAAAGGACTATTCGAGATTTAAAATATACACAGAAAGGAGTAAGAGTATCACAAACGATGAACTCTAATGGAGAGTTAAACAACAAACAAAAGGAGTGGGATAAACAACAAACGAACAACTTTTCCTGAGAGGTAAACAACACCCTATAGGAGTGGGATAATGAGAAACGAAAAAGTCTATTAGAGATTTAAAATATACACAGAAAGGAGTAAGAGTATCACAAACGAAGAATTCTAATGGAGAGTTAAACAACAAACAAATGGAGTGGGATAAACAACAAACGAACAACTCTGCTTGAGTGATAAACAACACACTAAAGGAGTGGGATAATTAGAAACGAAAAGTATATTCAGATTTAAAATATACATGTAAAGGAGTAAGAGTATCACAACGAAGAACTCTAATGGAGAGTTAAACAACACACAAAAGGAGTGGGATAAACAACAAACTAACAACTTGCTGAGAGATAAACAACACACTAAAGGAGTGGATAATGAGAAACTAAAAGTCTATTCGAGATTTAAAATTACATAGAAAGGAGTAAGAGTATCACAAAGAACTCTAATTAAGAATTAAACAACACACAAAAGGAGTGGGAACAACAAAAACGTAACAACTGCTGAGAGATAAACAACACACTAAAAGGAGTGGGATAATGAAACGAAAAAGTATATTAGATTTAAAATATACATAAAGGAGTAAGAGTATCAAACGTAAGAACTCTAATGGAGAGTTAAACAACACACAAAAGGAGTGGGATAAACAACAAACAACAACTTGCTCGAGAGATAAACAACACACTAAAGGATAATGTGAAACAAAAAGTATATTCGAGATTTAAAATATAAACAGAAAGGAGTAAGAGTATCACAACGAAGAACTCTAATTAAGAGTTAAACAACAAACAAAAGGAGTGGGATAAACAACAAACGTAACAACTTGCTCGAGAAATAAACAACACACTAAAGGAGGGATAATGAGAAAAAAAAAGTCTATTCGAGATTTAAAAATTACATAGAAAGGAGTAAGAGTATCACAGATAAAGAACTCTAATGGAGAATTAAACAACACACAAAAGGAGTGGGATAAACAAAAAACGAACAACTAAGCGTGAGAGATAAACAACACACTAAAAGGAGTGGGATAATGAAACAAAAAAGTATATTCGAGATTTAAAATATACACATAAAGGAGTAAGAGTATCACAAAGAAGAACTCTAATGGAGAGTTAAACAACACACAAAAGGAGTGGGATAAACAACAAACGTAACAACTTTGCTGAGAGATAAACAACACACCAAAGTGGGATAATGTGAAACAAAAAGTATATTCGAGATTTAAAATATAAATGTAAAGGAGTAAGAGTATCACAAACGAAGAACTCTAATGGAGAGTTAAACAACACACAAAACGAGTGGATAAACAACAAACGTAACAACTTTGCTCGAGAGATAAACAACACACAAAAGGAGTGGGATAATCAGAAACGAAAAGGTCTATTTGAGATTTAAAATATACATGTAAAGGAGTAAGAGTATCACAAACTAAGAACTCTAATGGAGAGTTAAACAACACAAAAGGAGTGGGATAAACAACAAAACTAACAACTTTGCTCGAGAGATAAACAACACTAAAAGGAGTGGGATAATGAGAAACAAAAAGGTCTATTCGAGATTTAAAATATACATGTAAAGGAGTAAGAGTATCATGATAAAGAACTCTAATAAGAATTAAACAACACACAAAAGGAGTGGGATTAACAACAAAACAACAACTGCTGAGAGATAAACAACACACTAAAGGAGTGGGATAATGTGAAACGAAAAAGTATATTCGAGATTTATAATATACATAAAGGAGTAAGAGTATCACAAACGAAGAACTCTAATGGAGAGTTAAACAACACACAAAAGTGGGATAAACAACAAACTAACAACTTGCTCGAGAGATAAACAACACACTAAAGGATAATGTGAAAAGAAAAAGTATATTCGAGATTTAAAATATACAATGTAAAGGAGTAAGAGTATCAAACGAAGAACTCTAATGGAGAGTTAAACAACACACAAAAGGAGGGATAAACAACAAACAAACAACTTTGCTCGAGAGATAAACAACACACTAAAGGAGTGGCAATATGAGAAACGAAAAGGTCTATTCCAGATTTAAAATATACATGTAAAGGAGTAAGAGTATCACAACGAAGAACTCTAATGGAGAGTTAAACAACACAAAAGGAGGGATAAACAACAAACTAACAACTTTGCTCGAGATAAAACAACACACTAAAGGAGGGATAATGAGAAACGAAAAGGTCTATTCGAGATTTAAAAATTACATGTAAAGGAGTAAGAGTATCAAGGATGAAGAACTCTAATTAAGAATTAAACAACACACAAAAGGAGTGGGATAACAACAAACAACAACTCACTTGAGAGATAATCAACACACTAAACGAGTGGGATAATGTGAAACGAAAAAGTTTATTCGAGATTTAAAATATACATAAAGGAGTAAGAGTATCACAAACGAAGAATTCTAATGGAGAGCAACAACACACAAAAGGAGTGGGATAAACAACAAACTAACAACTCTGCTGAGAGATAAACAACACACCAAAGGAGTGGGATAATGTGAAACGAAAAAGTATATTCGAGATTTAAAATATACACATAAAGGAGTAAGAGTATCACAAACGAAGAACTCTAATGGAGAGTTAAACAACACACAAAAGGAGTGGGATAAACAACAACGTAACAACTTTGCTGAGAGATAAACAACACACTAAAGGAGTGGGATAATGAGAAACAAAAAGGTCTATTCGAGATTTAAAAATTACACAGAAAGGAGTAAGAGTATCATGTATAAAGAACTCTAATTAGAATTAAACAACACACAAAAGGAGTGGGACTAACAACAAACGTATAACTCCACTTGAGAGATAAACAACACACTAAAGGAGTGGGATAATGTGAAACGAAAAAGTATATTCTAGATTTAAAATATACACATAAAGGAGTAATAGTATCAAAAACGAAGAACTCTAATGGAGAGTTAAACAACACACAAAAGGAGTGGGATAAACAAAAAACAAACAACTTGCTCGAGAGATAAACAACACACCAAAGCAGTGCGATAATGTGAAACGAAAAAGTATATTCGAGATTTAAAATATAAACAGAAAGGAGTAAGAGTATCACAAACGAAGAACTCTAATGGAGAGTTAAACAACACACAAAAGGAGTGGGATAAACAACAAACGTAACAACTTTGGAGAGAGATAAACAACACACTAAAGGAATGGGATAATGAGAAACAAAAAGGTCTATTCGAGATTTAAAATATACAGAAAGGAGTAAGAGTATCACAGTAAAGAACTCTAATGGAGATTAAACAACACACAAAAGGAGTGGATAAACAACAAAACTAACAACTCTTGAGAGACAAACAACACACTAAAAGGAGTGGGATAATGTGAAACGAAAAAGTATATTCGAGATTTAAAATATACACAGAAAGGAGTAAGAGTATCACAAACGAAAAACTCTAATGGAGAGTTAAACAACACACAAAAGGAGTGGGATAAACAACAAACGAACAACTCTAATTGAGTGTTAAACAACATATTAAAGGAGTGGGATAATGTGAAACGAAAAAGTATATTCGAGATTTAAAATATACACAGAATGGAGTAAGAGTATTACAAATGAAGAACTCTAACGGAGAATTAAACAATACACAAAAGGAGTGGGATAAACAACAAACGAACAACTTTGCCTGAGAGATAAACAACACACAAAAGGAGTGGGATAATCAGAAACGAAAAGGTCTATTCGAGATTTAAAAATTACACAGAATGGAGTAAGAGTATCAAATAAAGAACTTAATAAGAATTAAACAACACACAAAAGGAGTGGGCAACAAAAAACAAACTAACTTGAGAGATAAACAAAACACTAAAGGAGTGGGATAATGAGAAACGAAAAAGTATATTCGAGATTTAAAATATACACAGAAAGGAGTAAGAGTATCACACACGTAGAACTCTAATGGAGAGTTAAACAACACACAAAATGAGTGGGATAAACAACAAACGAACAACTTTGCCTGAGAGATAAACAACACACTAAAGGAGCGGGATAATGTGAAACGAAAAAGTATATTCGAGATTTAAAATATACATAGAAAGGAGTAAGAGTATCACAAACGAAGAACTCTAATGGAGAGTTAAACAACACACAAAAGGAGTGGGATAAACAACAAACGAACAACTCTGCTTGAGAGATAAACAACACACTAAAGGAGTGGCAATATGAGAAACGAAAAGGTCTATTCCAGATTTAAAATATACATAGAAAGAAGTAACAGTATAACAGACGAAGAACTATAATGGAGAATTAGACAACACACAAAAGGTGTGGGATAAACAACAAACAAACAACTTTGCGTGAGAGATAAACAACACACTAAAGGAGTGGCAATATGAGAAACGAAAAGGTCTATTCCAGATTTAAAATATACATAGAAAGAAGTAACAGTATAACAGACGAAGAACTATAATGGAGAGTTAGACAACACACAAAAGGTGTGGGATAAACAACAAACAAACAACTTTGCGTGAGAGATAAACAAAACACTAAAGGAGTCGGATAATGAGAAACGAAAAGGTCTATTCGAGATTTAAAAATTACACAGAATGGAGTAAAAGTATCACAAACGAAGAACTCTAATGGAGAGTTAAACAACACGCAAAAGGAGTGGTATAAACAACTAACGAACAACTCTTCTTGAGAGATAAACAACACACTAATGGAGTGGCATTATGAGAAACAAAAAGGTCTATTCCAGATTTAAAATATACATAGGAAGAAGTAACAGTATCACAGACGAAGAACTATAATGGAGAGTTAAACAACACACAAAAGGAGTGGGATAAACAACAAACAAACAACTTTGCGTGAGAGATAAACAAAACACTAAAGGAGTCGGATAATGAGAAACGAAAAGGTCTATTCGAGATTTAAAAATTACATGTAAAAGGAGTAAGAGTATCACATAAAGAACTCTAATTAAGAATTAAACAACACACAAAAGGAGTGGGATAAACAAACGTAACAACTTGCTCGAGAGATAAACAACACACTAAAGGAGTGGATAATGAGAAAAGAAAACGTATATTCGAGATTTAAAATATACACAGAAAGGAGTAAGAGTATCAAACGAAGAACTTAATGGAGAGTTAAACAACACACAAAAGGAGTGGATAAACAACAAACTAACAACTTTCTCGAGAGATAAACATCACACTAAAGGAGTGGGATAATGTGAAACGAAAAAGTATATTCGAGATTTAAAATATACATGTAAAGGAGTAAGAGTATCACAAACGAAGAACTCTAATGAGAGTTAAACAACACACAAAAGGAGGGATAAACAACAAACTAACAACTTTGCTCGAGAGATAAACAACACACTAAAGGAGTGGATAATGAGAAAAAAAAGGTCTATTCGAGATTTAAAATATACAGTAAAGGAGTAAGAGTATCACAAACGAAGAACTCTAATGGAGAGTTAAACAACACACAAAAAGGAGTGGGATAACAAACAACAACTTTGCTGAGAGATAAACAACACACTAAAGGAGTGGGATAATGAGAAACTAAAAGGTCTATTCGAGATTTAAAATATACATGTAAGGAGTAAGAGTATCACAATGAAGAACTCTAATTAAGAATTAAACAACACACAAAAGGAGCGGAATAAAAAACAAACTAACAACTCTGCTTGAGAGATAAACAACACACTAAAGGAGGGATAATGAGAAACGAAAAAGTATATTCGAGATTTAAAATATACACAGAAAGGAGTAAGAGTATCACACACGTAGAACTCTAATGGAGAGTTAAACAACACACAAAATAAGTGGGATAAACAACAAACGAACAACTTTGCCTGAAAGATAAACAACACACTAAAGGAGCGGGATAATGTGAAACAAAAAAGTATATTCGAGATTTAAAATATACATAGAAAGGAGTAAGAGTATCACAAACGAAGAACTCTAATGGAGAGTTAAACAACACACAAAAGGAGTGGGATAAACAACAAACGAACAACTTTGCCTGAGAGATAAACAACACACTAAAGGAATGGGATTATGAAAAACGAAAAGGTCTATTCGAGATTTAAAATATACACAGAATGGAGTAAGAGTATCACATACGAGGAACTCTAATGGAGAGTTAAACAACACACAAAAGAAGTGGAATAAACAACAAACGATAACTCACTTGAGAGATAAACAACAGAGTAAAGGAGTGGGATAGTGAGAAAAGAAAAAGTATATTCGAGATTTAAAATATACACAGAAAGGAGTAAGAGTATCACAAACGAAGAACTCTAATGTAGAGTTAAACAACACACAAAAGGAGTGGGATAAACAACAAACGAACAACTCTGCTTGAGAGATAAACAACACACTAAAGGAGTGGGATAATGAGAAAAGAAAACGTATATTCGAGATTTAAAATATACATAAAAAGGAGTAAGAGTATCACAAACGAAGAACTATAATGGAGAGTTAAACAACACACAAAAAGAGTGGGATTAACAACAAACGAACAACTCTGCTTAAGAGATAAACAACACACTAAAGGACTGGATAATGAGAAACGAAAAGGTCTATTCGAGATTTAAAAATTACACAGAATGGAGTAAGAGTATCACAGAAGAAGAACTCTAATTATGAGTTAAACAAAACACAAAAGGAGTGGGACTAACAACAAACGAACAACTCTGCTTGAGAGATAAATAACACACTAAAGGAATGGATAATGTGAAACGAAAAAGTATATTCGAGATTTAAAATATAGACATAAAGGAGTAAGAGTATCACAAACGAAGAACTCTAATGGAGAGTTAAACAACACACAAAAGGAGTGGGATAAACAACAAACGAACAACTCTGCTTGAGAGATAAACAACACACTAAAGGAGTGGGATAATGAGAAAAGAAAAAGTATATTCGAGATTTAAAATATACATGTAAAAGGAGTAAGAGTATCACAAACGAAGAACTCTAATGAGAGTTAAACAACACACAAAAGGAGTGGGATAAACAACAAACGTAACAACTTTGCTCGAGAGATAAACAACACACTAAAGGAGTGGGATAATGAGAAACTAAAAGTCTATTCGAGATTTAAAATATACAGTAAAGGAGTAAGAGTATCAAATGAAGAACTCTAATTAAGAATTAAACAACACAAAAGGAGTGGGATAAACAACAAACAACTACTGAGAGAGATAAACAACACTAAAGGAGTGGGATAATGAGAAAATAAAAAGTATATTCGAGATTTAAAATATACACAGAAAGGAGTAAGAGTATCACAAACGAAGAACTCTAATGTAGAGTTAAACAACACACAAAAGGAGTGGGATAAACAACAAACGAACAACTTTGCCGGAGAGATAAACAAAACACTGAAGGAGTGGGATAATGAGAAACGAAAAAGTATATTCGAGATTTAAAATATACATAGAAAGGAGTAAGAGTATCACAAACGAAGAACTCTAATGGAGAGTTAAACAACACACAAAAGGAGTGGGATAAACTACAAACGAACAACTTTGCCTGAGAGATAAACAGCACACTAAAGGAGTGGGATAATGTGAAACGAAAAAGTATATTCGAGATTTAAAAATACATGTAAGGAGTAAGAGTATCACAAGAAGAACTCTAATTAAGAGTTAAACAACACACAAAAGGAGTGGGATTAACAAACAACAACTCACTTGAGAGATAAACAACACACTAAAGGAGTGGGATAATGAGAAACAAAAAGTATATTCGAGATTTAAAATACACATAAAAGGAGTAAGAGTATCACAAACGAAGAACTTAATGGAGAGTTAAACAACACAAAAAGGAGTGGGATAAACAACAAACGTAACAACTTGCTCGAGAGATAAACAACACTAAAGGAGTGGGATAATGAAACAAAAAGTATATTCGAGATTTAAAATATACATGTAAAGGAGTAAGAGTATCACAAACGTAAGAACTCTAATGGAGAGTTAAACAACAACACACAAAAGGTGTGGGATAAACAACAAACAAACAACTTTGCGTGAGAGATAAACAAAACACTAAAGGAGTCGGATAACGAGAAACGAAAAGGTCTATTCGAGATTTAAAAATTACACAGAATGGAGTAAGAGTATCACAGAAAAAGAACTCTAATAATGAGTTAAACAACACACAAAAGGAGTGATAATAAACAAACTAACAACTCCACTGAGAGATAAACAACACACTAAAGGAGTGGATAATGAGAACGAAAAAGTATATTCGAGATTTAAAATATACATAAAGGAGTAAGAGTATCACAACGAAGAACTTAATGGAGAGTTAAACAACACAAAAAGGAGTGGATAAACAACAAACGTAACAACTTGCTGAGAGATAAACAACACACTAAAGGAGGGATAATGAGAAACGAAAAGGTCTATTCGAGATTTAAAATACATGTAAAGGAGTAAGAGTATCATGTAAGAACTCTAATTAAGAATTAAACAACACGCAAAAGGAGTGGTATAAACAACTAACGAACAACTCTGCTTGAGAGATAAACAACACACTAATGGAGTGGCATTATGAGAAACAAAAAGGTCTACTGCAGATTTAAAATATACATAGGAAGAAGTAACAGTATCACAGACGAAGAACTATAATGGAGAGTTAAACAACACACAAAAGGAGTGGGATAAACAACAAACGAACAACTCTGCTTGAGAGATAAACAACACACTAAAGGAGTGGGATAATGAGAAAATAAAAAGTATATTCGAGATTTAAAATATACACAGAAAGGAGTAAGAGTATCACAAACGAAGAACTCTAATGGAGAGTTAAACAACACACAAAAGGAGTGGGATAAACTACAAACGAACAACTTTGCCTGAGAGATAAACAACACACTAAAGGAGTGGGACACTGAGAAACGAAAAGGACTATTCGAGATTTAAAAATTACATGTAAAGGAGTAAGAGTATCAAAATGAAGAACTCTAATGGAGTTAAACAACACACAAAAGGAGTGGATAAACAACAAACAAACAACTTGCTGAGAGATAAACAACACACTAAAGGAGTGGATAATGAGAAACTAAAAAGTATATTCGAGATTTAAAATATACATAAAGGAGTAAGAGTATCACAAACGAAGAACTTAATGGAGAAACAACAACACACAAAAGGAGTGGGATAAACAACGAATGAAAAACTTTGCCTGAGAGATAAACAACACAATAAAGGAGTGGGATAATGAGAAACGAAAAAGATAATTCCAGATTTAAAATATACACAGAAAGGAGTAAGAGTATCACAAACGAAGAACTCTAATGGAGAGTTAAACAACACACAAAAGGAGTGGGATTTACAACAAACGAACAACTCTGCTTGAGGTATAAACAACACACTAAAGGAGAGGCATTATGAGAAACGAAAAGTTCTATTCAAGATTTAAAAATTACACAGAATGGAGTAAGAGTATCAAATGAAGAACTCTAATTAAGAATTAAACAACACACAAAAGGAGGGGATAAACAACAAACTAACAACTCACTTGAGAGATAAACAACACACTAAAGGAGGGATAATGAGAAACGAAAAAGTATATTCGAGATTTAAAAATACATAAAAGGGTAAGAGTATCACAAACGAAGAATTCTAATGGAGAGTTAAACAACACACAAAAGGAGTGGGATTAACAACAAACGAACAACTCTGCTTGTGAGATAAACAACAGACTAAAGGAGTGAGATAATGTGAAACGAAAAAATATATTCGAGATTTAAAATATACAGAGAAAGGAGTAAGAGTATCACAAACGAAGAACTCTAATGGAGAGTTAAACAACACACAAAAGGAGTGGAATAAACAACAAACGAACAACTTTGCGTGAGAGATAAACAACACACTAAAGGAGTGGCATTATGAGAAACGAAAAGGTCTATTCCAGATTTAAAATAAACATAGAAAGAAGTAACATTATAACAGACGAAGAACTATAATGGAGAGTTAAACAACACACAAAAGGAGTGGGATAAACAACAAACGAACAACTTTGCGTGAGAGATAAACAAAACACTAAAGGAGTCGAATAATGAGAAACGAAAAGGTCTATTCGAGATTTAAAAATTACACAGAATGGAGTAAGAGTATCAGAGACGAAGAACTCTAATTATGAGTTAAACAACACACAAAAGGAGTGGAATAAACAACAAACAACTTGCTGAGAGATAAACAACACACTAAAGGAGTGGCATTATGAGAAATGAAAGGTCTATTCCAGATTTGAAATATACATAAAGGAGTAAGAGTATCACAAACGAAGAACTCTAATGGAGAGTTAAACAACACACAAAAGGAGTGGGATAAACTACAAACGAACAACTTTGCCTGAGAGATAAACAACACACTAAAGGAGTGGGACACTGAGAAACGAAAAGGACTATTCGAGATTTAAAAATTACACATAATGGAGTAAGAGTATCATATACGAGGAACTCTAATTATGAGTTAAACAACACACAAAAGGAGTGGGATAAACAGCAAACGAACAACTTAGCCTGAGAGATAAACAACACAATAAAGGAGTGGGATAATGAGTAAAGAAAACGTATATTCGAGATTTAAAATATACATATAAAGGAGTAAGAGTATCACAAACGAAGAACTCTAATGGAGAGTTAAACAACACACAAAAGGAGTGGGATAAACAACAAACGAACAACTTTGCCTGAGAGATAAACAACACACTAAAGGAGTGGGATAATGAGAAAAGAAAAAGTATATTCGAGATTTAAAATATACATTGAAAGGAGTAACAGTATCACAAACGAAGAACTCTAATGGAGAGTTAAACAATACACAAAAGGAATGGGATAAACAACGAACGTAACAACTGCTGAGAGATAAACAACACAATAAAGGAGTGGGATAATGAGAAATGACAAGGTCTATTCGGGATTTAAAATATACACATAAAGGAGTAAGAGTATCACAAACGAAGAACTCTAATGGAGAGTTAAACAACACACAAAAGGAGTGGGATAAACAACAAACGAACAACTTTGCCTGAGAGATAAACAACACACTAAAGGAGTGGGATAATGAGAAACGAAAAGGTCTATTCGAGATTTAAAAATTACACAGAAAGGAGTAAGAGTATGACAAAGAACTAATTAAGAGAGTTAAACAACACACAAAAGGAGTGGGATAACAAACGAACAACTTTGTCTGAGAGATAAACAACACACTAAAGGAGTGGCATTATGAGAAATGAAAGGTCTATTCCAGATTTAAAATAAACATAAAAAGAAGTAACAGTATAACAGACGAAGAACTATAATGGAGAGTTAGACAACACACAAAAGGAGTGTGATAAACAACAAACAAACAACTTTGCGTGAGAGATAAACAAAACACTAAAGGAGTCGGATAATGAGAAACGAAAAGGTCTATTCGAGATTTAAAAATTACACAGAATGGAGTAAGAGTATCAGAGACGAAGAACTATAATGGAGAGTTAAACAACACACAAAAGGAGTGGGATAAACAACAAACGAACAACTTGCTCGAGAGATAAACAACACACTAAAGGAGTGGGATAATGAGAAACAAAAAGGTCTATTCGAGATTTAAAAATTACAGAAAGGGAGTAAGAGTATCACAAAGAAGAACTTAATGGAGAATTAAACAACACACAAAAGGAGTGGGATAAGCAACAAACGAACAACTTGCTGAGAGATAAACAACACACTAAAGGAGTGGGATAATGAGAAACGAAAAAGTATATTCGAGATTTAAAAATACATGTAAAGGAGTAAGAGTATCACAAACAAGAACTCTAATGGAGAAAAACAACACACAAAAGGTGTGGGATAAACAACAAACGAACAACTTTGCCTGAGAGATAAACAACACACTAAAGGAGCGGGATAATGTGAAACGAAAAAGTATATTCGAGATTTAAAATATACATAGAAAGGAGTAAGAGTATCACAAACGAAGAACTCTAATGGAGAGTTAAACAACACAAAAGGAGTGGAAACAACAAACAACAACAACTTGCTCGAGAGATAAACAACACACTAAAGGAGGGGATAATGAGAAACAAAAGGTCTATTCGAGATTTAAAAATACATGTAAAGGAGTAAGAGTATCACAATGAAGAACTTCTAAGAGTTAAACAACACACAAGAGGAGTGGGATTAACAACAAACGAACAACTGTGCTTGAGAGATAAACAACACATAAAGGAGTGGCATTATGAGAAATGAAAAGGTCTATTCGAGATTTAAAATATACACAGAAAGAAGTAACAGTATCACATACGAATAAGTATAATGGAGAGTTAAACAACACGCAAAAGGAGTGGTATAAACAACTAACGAACAACTCTTCTTGAGAGATAAACAACACACTAATGGAGTGGCATTATGAGAAACAAAAAGGTCTATTCCAGATTTAAAATATACATGTAAAGGAGTAAGAGTATCAAACTAAGAACTCTAATGGAGAGTTAAACAACACAAAAGGAGTGGGATAAACAACAAACGTAACAACTTTGCTGAGAGATAAACAACACACTAAAGGAGTGGGATAATGAGAAACAAAAAGGTCTATTCGAGATTTAAAATATACATGTAAAGGAGTAAGAGTATCAAACGAAGAACTCTAATTAAGAGTTAAACAACACACAAAAGGAGTGGGATAAACAACAAACTAACAACTGCTCTGAGAGATAAACAACACACTAAAAGGAGGATAATGAGAAAAAAAAGGTATATTCGAGATTTAAAATATACACATAAAGGAGTAAGAGTATCACAAACGAAGAACTTAATGGAGAGTTAAACAACACAAAAACGAGGGATAAACAACAAACGTAACAACTTTGCTCGAGAGATAAACAACACTAAAGGAGTGGGATAATGAGAAACAAAAAGTATATTCGAGATTTAAAATATACATGTAAAGGAGTAAGAGTATCAAACGTAAGAACTCTAATGGAGAGTTAAACAACACACAAAAGGAGTGGGATAAACAACAAACGAACAACTTTGCTTGAGAGATAAACAACACACAAAAGGAGTGGGATAATCAGAAACGAAAAGGTCTATTCGAGATTTAAAAATTACACAGAATGGAGTAAGAGTATCACAGAAGAAGAACTCTAATTATGAGTTAAATAACACACAAAAGGAGTGGGATTAACAACAAACGAACAACTTTGCCTGAGACATAAACAAAACACTAAAGGAGTGGGATAATGAGAAATGAAAAAGTATATTCGAGATTTAAAATATACACAGAAAGGAGTAAGAGTATCACACACGTAGAACTCTAATGGAGAGTTAAACAACACACAAAATGAGTGGGATAAACAACAAACGAACAACTTTGCCTGAGAGATAAACAACACACTAAAGGAGCGGGATAATGTGAAACGAAAAAGTATATTCGAGATTTAAAATATACACAGAATGGAGTAAGAGCATCACAAACGAAGAACTCTAACGGAGATTTAAACAACACACAAAAGGTGTGGGATAAACAACAAACAAACAACTTTGCGTGAGAGATAAACAAAACACTAAAGGAGTCGGATAATGAGGAACGAAAAGGTCTATTCGAGATTTAAAAATTACACAAAATGGAGTAAGAGTATCACAGATAAAGAACTCTAATTATGAGTTAAACGACACACAAAAGGAGTGGAATAAACAACAAATGAACAACTTTGCCTGAGAGATAAACAACACACAAAAGGAGTGGCATTATGAGAAACGGAAAGGTCTATTCCAGATTTAAAATTACACAAAAGGAGTAAGAGTATCACAGAAAAAGAACTCCAATAGAGAGTTAAATAAAACACAAAAGGAGTGGGATTAACAACAAACGAACAACTCTGCCTGAGAGATAAACAAAACACTAAAGGAGTGGGATAATGAGAAACGAAAAAGCATATTCGAGATTTAAAATATACACAGAAAGGAGTAAGAGTATCACACACGTAGAACTCTAATGGAGAGTTAAACAACACACAAAATGAGTGGGATAAACAACAAACGAACAACTTTGCCTGAGAGATAAACAACACACTAAAGGAGTGGGATAATGTGAAACGAAAAAGTATATTCGAGATTTAAAATATACATAGAAAGAAGTAACAGTATAACAGACGAAGAACTATAATGGAGAGTTAGACAACACACAAAAGGTGTGGGATAAACAACAAACAAACAACTTTGCGTGAGAGATAAACAAAACACTAAAGGAGTCGGATAATGAGAAACGAAAAGGTCTATTCGAGATTTAAAAATTACACAGAATGGAGTAAGAGTATCACAGAAGAAGAACTCTAATTATGAGTTAAACAACACACAAAAGGAGTGGGATTAACAACAAACGAACAACTTTGCCTGAGAGATAAACAAAACACTAAAGGAGTGGGATAATGAGAAATGAAAAAGTATATTCGAGATTTAAAATATACATAGAAAGAAGTAACAGTATAACAGACGAAGAACTATAATGGAGAGTTAGACAACACACAAAAGGTGTGGGATAAACAACAAACAAACAACTTTGCGTGAGAGATAAACAAAACACTAAAGGAGTCGGATAATGAGAAACGAAAAGGTCTATTCGAGATTTAAAAATTACACAGAATGGAGTAAAAGTATCACAGAAGAACTCTAATGGAGAGTTAAACAACATATAAAAGGAGTGGGATAAACTACAAACGAACAACTTTACCTGAGAGATAAAGAACACACTAAAGGAGTGGGATAACAAGAAATGAAAAAGTATATTCGAGATTTAAAATATACACAGAAAGGAGTAAGAGTATCACAAACGAAGAACTCTAATGGAGAGTTAAACAACACACAAAAGGAGTGGGATAAACAACAAACGAACAACTCTGCTTGAGAGATAAACAACACACTAAAGGAGTGGGATAATGAGAAACGAAAAGGTCTATTCGGGATTTAAAATATACATGTAAAGGAGTAAGAGTATCACAAACGTAAGAACTCTAATGGAGAGTTAAACAACACACAAAAGGAGTGGGATAAACAACAAACTAACAACTTTGCTGAGAGATAAACAACACACTAAAGGAGTGGGATAATGAAACGAAAAAGGTCTATTCGAGATTTAAAATATATACAGAAAGGAGTAAGAGTATCATAGAAGAAGAACTCTAATTATGAGTTAAACAACACACAAAAGGAGTGGGATTAACAACAAACGAACAACTTTGCCTGAGAGATAAACAAAACACTAAAGGAGTGGGATAATGAGAAACGAAAAAGTATATTCGAGATTTAAAATATACACAGAAAGGAGTAAGAGTATCACACACGTAGAACTCTAATGGAGAGTTAAACAACACACAAAATGAGTGGGATAAACAACAAACGAACAACTCTGCTTGAGAGATAAACAACATATTAAAGGAGTGGGATAATGTGAAACGAAAAAGTATATTCGAGATTTAAAATATACACAGAATGGAGTAAGAGTATCACAAACGAAGAACTCTAACGGAGAGTTAAATAACATACAAAATTCGTGGGATAAACAACAAACGAACAACTTTGCCTGAGAGATAAACAACACACTAAAGGATTGGGATAGTGAGAAACGAAAAGTTCTATTCAAGATTTAAAATTACATGTAAAGGAGTAAGAGTATCACAGATGTAAGAACTCTAATGAGAGTTAAACAACACACAAAAGGAGTGGGATAAACAACAAACGTAACAACTTGCTGAGAGATAAACAACACACTAAAGGAGTGGGATAATGAGAAACTAAAAAGTATATTCAGATTTAAAATATACATAAAAGGAGTAAGAGTATCACAAACGTAAGAACTCTAATGGAGAGTTAAACAACACAAAAAAGTGGGGATAAACAACAACAAACTAACAACTTGCTCGAGAGATAAACAACACACTAAAGGAGTGATAATGAGAAACGAAAAAGTATATTCAGATTTAAAATATACATGTAAAGGAGTAAGAGTATCACAAACGAAGAACTCTAATGGAGAGTTAAACAACACACAAAAGGAGTGGGATATAAACAACAAACAACAACTCACTGAGAGATAAACAACACACAAAAGGAGTGGGATTACGAGAAACAAAAAGGTCTATTCGAGATTTAAAATTACACATAAAGGAGTAAGAGTATCACAAACGAAGAACTCTTAATAGAGAGTTAAACAACACACTAAAGGAGTGTGATAAACAACAAACGTAACAACTTTGCTGAGAGATAAACAACACACTAAAGGAGGGATAATGAGAAACTAAAAAGTCTATTCGAGATTTAAAATATACATGTAAAGGAGTAAGAGTATCAAACGTAAGAACTTCTAATGAGAGTTAAACAACACACAAAAAAGGAGTGGGATAAACAACAACTAACAACTTGCTGAGAGATAAACAACACACTAAAGGAGTGGATAATGAGAAACAAAAAGTATATTCGAGATTTAAAATATACACATAAAGGAGTAAGAGTATCACAAACTAAGAACTCTAATGGAGAGTTAAACAACACACAAAACGACTGGGATAAACAACAAACGTAACAACTTGCTGAGAGATAAACAACACACTAAAGGAGTGGGATTATGAGAAACGAAAAGTATATTCGAGATTTAAAATATACATGTAAAGGAGTAAGAGTATCACAAACGAAGAACTCTAATGGAGTTAAACAACACACAAAAGGAGTGGGATAAACAACAAACTAACAACTTTGCTGAGAGATAAACAACACACTAAAGGAGTGGGATAATGAGAAACAAAAAGTCTATTCGAGATTTAAAAATTACATGTAAAGGAGTAAGAGTATCAAATTAAGAACTTAATGAGAGTTAAACAACACACAAAAGGAGTGGATAAACAACAAACGTAACAACTCACTGAGAGATAAACAACACACAAAAGGAGTGGGATAGTGAGAAAACAAAAAGTATATTCGAGATGTAAAATAAACACATAAATTAGTAAGAGTATCACAAACGAAGAACTCTAATGAGAGTTAAACAACACACAAAAGGAGTGGGATAAACAACAAACGTAACAACTTGCTGAGAGATAAACAACACACTAAAGGAGTGGGATATGAGAAACTAAAAAGTCTATTCGAGATTTAAAATTACATGTAAAGGAGTAAGAGTATCACAAATTAAGAACTTAATTAGAGTTAAACAACACACAAAAGGAGTGGGATAACAACAAACTAACAACTTACTTGAGAGATAAACAACACACTAAAGGAGTGGATAATGAGAAACGAAAAAGTATATTCGAGATTTAAAATATACACAAAGGGAGTAAGAGTATCACAGACGAGGAACTCTAATTATGAGTTAAACAACACACAAAAGGAGTGGGATTAACAACAAACGAACAACTCTGCTTGAGAGATAAACAACACACTAAAAGAGTGGGATAATGTGAAACGAAAAAGTATATTCGAGATTGAAAATATACACAGAAAGGAGTAAGAGTATCATAAACGAAGAACTCTAATGGAGAGTTAAACAACACACAAAAGGAGTGGGATAAACAACGAACGAAAAACTTTGCCTAAAATCCACTTGAGAGATAAACAACACACTAAAGTAGTGGGATAATGAGAAAAGAAAACGTATATTCGAGATTTAAAATATACACAGAAAGGAGTAACAGTATCACAAACGAAGAACTCTAATGGAGAGTTAGACAACTCACAAAAGGAGTGGGATAAACAACAAACGTAACAACTTGCTGAGAGATAAACAACACACTAAAGGAGTGGATAATGAGAAACAAAAAGTATATTCGAGATTTAAAATATACATAAAGGAGTAAGAGAATCACAAACGAAGAACTCTAATGGAGAGTTAAACAACACACAGAAAGGAGTGGGATAAACAACAAACTAACAAATTGCTGAGAGATAAACAACACTAAAGTAGTGGGATAATGAGAAAAGAAAAAGTATATTCGAGATTTAAAATATACACAGAAAGGAGTAACAGTATCACAAACGAAGAACTCTAATGGAGAGTTAAACAACTCACAAAAGGAGTGGGATAACATCGAACAAATAACTTTGCCTGAGAGATAAACAACACAATAAAGGAGTGGGATAATGAGAACCGACAAGGTCTATTCGTGATTTAAAAATTACACATAATGGAGTAAGAGTATCACAGACGAAGAACTCTAATTATGAGTTAAACAACACACAAAAGAAGTGGGATAAACAACAAACGAACAACTTTGCCTGAAAGATAAACAACACACTAAAGGAGTGGGACACTGAGAAACGAAAAAGTATATTCGAGATTTAACATATACACAGATAGGAGTAAGAGTATCACAAACGAAGAACTCTAATGGAGAGTTAAACAACACACAAAAGGAATGGGATAAACAACAAACGAACAACTTTTCCTGAGAAATAAACAACACACTGAAGGAGTGGGATAATGAGACACGAAAAGTATATTCGAGATTTAAAATATACATGTAAAGGAGTAAGAGTATCACAACGTAAGAACTTAATGGAGAGCAAACAACACAAAAGGAGTGGGATAAACAACAAACGTAACAACTTGCTGAGAGATAAACAACACACTAAAGGAGTGGATAATGAGAAACAAAAAGTCTATTCGAGATTTAAAAATTACATAAAGGAGTAAGAGTATCATGTAAAGAACTCTAATGGAGAGTTAAACAACACACAAAAGGAGTGGGATAACAACAAACGTAACAACTTTGCTGAGAGATAAACAACACACTAAAGGAGGGATAATGAGAAAGAAAAAAGTATATTCGAGATTTAAAATATACATGTAAAGGAGTAAGATTATCACAAACCAAGAACTCTAATGGAGAGTTAAACAACACACAAAAGGAGTGGGATTAACAACAAACGAACAACTTTGCCTGAGAGATAAACAACACACTAAAGGAGTGGGATAATGAGAAAAGAAAACGTATATTCGAGATTTAAAATATACACAGAAAGGAGTAAGAGTATCACAAACGAAAAACTCTAATGGAGAGTTAAACAACACACAAAAGGAGTGGGATAAACTACAAACGAACAACTTTGCCTGAGAGATAAACAACACACTAAAGGAGTGGGACACTGAGAAACGAAAAGGACTATTCGAGATTTAAAAATTATGTAAAGGAGTAAGAGTATCACAAACGAAGAACTCTAATGTAGAGTTAAACAACACACAAAAGGAGTGGGATAAACAACAAACGAACAACTCTGCTTGAGAGATAAACAACACACTAAAGGAGTGGGATAATGAGAAAAGAAAAAGTATATTCGAGATTTAAAATATACATTGAAAGGAGTAAGAGTATCACAAACGAAGAACTCTAATTGAGAGTTAAGCAAGACAGAAAAGGAGTGGGAAAAAAAACAAACGAACAACTTTGCCTGAGAGATAAACAACACACTAAAGGAGTGGGATAATGAGAAAAGAAAAAGTATATTCGAGATTTAAAATATAATGGAGTAAGAGTATCAAACGAAGAACTCTAATGGAGAGTTAAACAACACACAAAAGGAGTGGGATAAACAATAAACGAACAACTCTGCTTGAGAGATAAACAACACACTAAAGGAGTGGCAATATGAGAAACGAAAAGGTCTATTCCAGATTTAAAATATACATAGAAAGAAGTAACAGTATAACAGACGAAGAACTATAATGGAGAGTTAGACAACACACAAAAGGAGTGGGATAAAGAACAAACAACCAACTTTGCGTGAGAGATAAACAAAACACTAAAGGAGTCGGATAATGAGAATCGAAAAGGTGTATTTGAGATTTAAAAATTACACATAATGGAGTAAGAGTATCACAAACGTAAGAACTTAATGGAGAGTTAAACAACACACAAAATGAATGGGATAAACAACAAACGAACAACTTTGCTGAGAGATAAACAAAACACTAAAGGAGTGGGATAATGAGAAACGAAAAGTATATTCGAGATTTAAAATATACATTGAAAGGAGTAAGAGTATCAAACTAAGAACACTAATGGAGAGTTAAACAACACACAAAAGGAGTGGGATAAACAACAAACTAACAACTTTGCTGAGAGATAAACAACACACTAAAGGAGGGGATAATGAGAAACGAAAAGGTATATTCGAGATTTAAAATATACATGTAAAGGAGTAAGAGTATCACAAACGAAGAACTCTATGAGAGTTAAACAACACAAAAGGAGTGGATAAACAACAAACGTAACAACTTGCTGAGAGATAAACAACACACTAAAGGAGTGGGATAATGAGAAACAAAAAGTCTATTCAGATTTAAAATATACATGTAAAGGAGTAAGAGTATCAAACGAAGAACTCTAATGGAGAGTTAAACAACACACAAAAGGAGTGGGATAAACAACAAACGAACAACTCTACTTGAGAGATAAACAACACACTAAAGGAGTGGCAATATGAGAAACCAAAAGGTCTATTCAAGATTTAAAATATACATAGAAAGAAGTAACAGTATAACAGACGAAGAACTATAATGGAGAATTAGACAACACACAAAAGGTGTGGGATAAACAACAAACGAACAACTTTGCCTGAGAGATAAACAACACACAAAAGGAGTGGGATAATCAGAAACGAAAAAGTATATTCGAGATTTAAAATATACACAGAATGTAGTAAGAGTATCACAATTGAAGAACTCTAACGGAGAGTTAAACAACACACAAAATGAGTGGGATAAACAACAAACTAACAACTTGCTGAGAGATAAACAACACACTAAAGGAGGGATAATGAGAAACAAAAAGTATATTCAGATTTAAAATATACATGTAAAGGAGTAAGAGTATCAAACAAAGAACTATAATGGAGAGTTAAACAACACACAAAAGGAGTGGGATAAACAACAAACGAACAACTTTGCGTGAGAGATAAACAAAACACTAAAGGAGTCGAATAATGAGAAACGAAAAGGTCTATTCGAGATTAAAAAATTACACAGAATGGAGTAAGAGTATCATATAAAAGAACTTAATGGAGAGTTAAACAACACACAAAAGGAGTGGGATAAACAACAAACTAACAACTGCTGAGAGATAAACAACACACTAAAGGAGGGGATAATGAGAAACAAAAAGTATATTCGAGATTTAAAAATACATAAAGGAGTAAGAGTATCAAACTAAGAACTCTAATGAGAGCAACAAACACACAAAAGGAGTGGGATAAACAACAAACAACAACTGCTGAGAGATAAACAACACACTAAAGGAGGGATAATGAGAAAAAAAAGTATATTCGAGATTTAAAATATACATTGAAAGGAGTAACAGTATCACAAACGAAGAACTCTAATTGAGAGTTAAACAACACACAAAAGGAGTGGGATTAACAACAAACGAACACTTTGCCTGAGAGATAAACAACACACTAAAGGAGTGGGATAATGAGAAACGAAAAAGTCTATTCGAGATTTAAAAATTACATGTAAAGGAGTAAGAGTATCAAATTAAGAACACTAATGAGAGTTAAACAACACACAAAAGGAGGGGATAAACAACAAACAAACAACTCTTGAGAGATAAACAACACACTAAAGGAGTGGGATAATGAGAAACAAAAAGTATTCGAGATTTAAAATACATGTAAAGGAGTAAGAGTATCAAACGAAGAACTCTAATGGAGAGTTAAACAACACAAAAGGAGTGGGATAAACAACAAACGTAACAACTTGCTGAGAGATAAACAACACACCAAAGGAGTGGGATAATGAGAAACAAAAAGTATATTCGAGATTTAAAAATACATGTAAAGGAGTAAGAGTATCACAAACGAAGAACTCTAATGGAGTTAAACAACACACAAAAGGAGTGGGATAAACAACAAACTAACAACTTTGCTGAGAGATAAACAACACACTAAAGGAGTGGGATAATGAGAAACTAAAAGGTATTCGAGATTTAAAAATTATACGTAAAGGAGTAAGAGTATCAAACGTAAGAACTTAATGGAGAGTTAAACAACACAAAAGGAGTGGGATAAACAACAAACTAACAACTTGCTCGAGAGATAAACAACACACTAAAGGAGTGGGATAATGAGAAACTAAAAGGTATATTCGAGATTTAAAAATACATAAAAGGAGTAAGAGTATCAAAATAAGAACTCTAATTGAGAGTTAAGCAAGACAGAAAAGGAGTGGGAAAAAAAACAAACAAACAACTTTGCCTGAGAGATAAACAACACACTAAAGGAGTGGGATAATGAGAAAAGAAAAAGTATATTCGAGATTTAAAATATACATTGAAAGGAGTAACAGTTTCACAAACGAAGAACTCTAATGTAGAGTTAAACAACACACAAAAGGAGTGGGATAAACTAAAACGAACAACTTTGCCTGAGAGATAAACAACACACTATAGGAGTGGGACACTGAGAAACGAAAAGGATTATTCGAGATTTAAAATATACAGAAAGGAGTAAGAGTATCACAAACGTAAGAACTTAATGAGAGTTAAACAACACACAAAAGGAGTGGATAAACAACAAACGAACAACTTTGACTGAGAGATAAACAACACATTAAAGGAGTGGGATAATGAGAAACGAAAAAGTCCATTCGAGATTTAAAAATTACACGGAAAGGAGTAAGAGTATCACAAAAGAACTCTAATGGAGAGTTAAACAACACACAAAATGAGTGGGATAAACAACAAATGAACAACTTTGCCTGAGAGATAAACAACACACTAAAGGAGCGGGATAATGTGAAACGAAAAAGTATATTCGAGATTTAAAATATACATAGAAAGGAGTAAGAGTATCACAAACGAAGAACTCTAATGGAGAGTTAAACAACACACAAAAGGAGTGGGATAAACAACAAACGAACAACTCTACTTGAGAGATAAACAACACACTAAAGGAGTGGGATAATGAGAAAAAAGGTATATTCGAGATTTAAAAATTACATGTAAAGGAGTAAGAGTATCACAAATTAAGAACTCTAATGAGTTAAACAACACACAAAAGGAGTGGGATAAACAACAAACCAACAACTTGCTGAGAGATAAACAACACACTAAAGGAGTGGGATAATGAAATGAAAAGGTCTTCGAGATTTAAAAATACATGTAAAGGAGTAAGAGTATCACAAACGAAGAACTTAATGAGAGTTAAACAACACACAAAAGGAGGGATAAACAACAAACTAACAACTTGCTGAGAGATAAACAACACACTAAAGGAGTGGGATAATGAGAAACAAAAGGTCTATTCGAGATTTAAAATTACATGTAAAGGAGTAAGAGCTTCACAAACGAAGAACTCTAACGGAGAGTTAAACAGCACACAAAAGGAGTGGGATAAACAACAAACGAACAACTTTGCCTGAGAGGTAAACAACACCCTATAGGAGTGGGATAATGAGAAACGAAAAAGTCTATTAGATATTTAAAATATACAAAGAAAGGAGTAAGAGTATCACAAATGAAGAATTCTAATGGAGAGTTAAACAACACACAAAAGGATTGGGATAGACAACAAACGAACAACTCTGCTTGAGAGATAAACAACACACTAAAGGAGTGGGATAATGAGAAACGAAAAGGACTATTCGAGATTTAAAAATTACATGTAAAGGAGTAAGAGTATCACAAATAAGAACTATAATGGAGAGTTAGACAACACACAAAAGGTGTGGGATAAACAACAAACAGACAACTTTGCGTGAGAGATAAACAAAACACTAAAGGAGTCGGATAATGAGAAACGAAAAGGTCTATTCGAGATTTAAAAATTACATGTAAGGAGTAAGAGTATCAAACGTAAGAACTTCTAATGAGAGTTAAACAACACACAAAAGGAGGGATAAACAACAAATTAACAACTTTGCCTGAGAGATAAACAACACACTAAAGGAGTGGGATAATGAGAAACAAAAGGTCTATTCAGATTTAAAAATTACATGTAAGGAGTAAGAGTATCACAATGAAGAACTTAATGAGAGTTAAACAACACACAAAAGGAGGGATAAACAACAAACAAACAACTGCTGAGAGATAAACAACACTAAAAGGAGTGGGATAATGAGAAACAAAAAGGTATTCGAGATTTAAAATATACATGAAAGGAGTAAGAGTATCACAATGAAGAACTTAATGGAGAGTTAAACAACACACAAAAGGAGTGGGATAAACAACAAACGTAACAACTTGCTTTGAGAGATAAACAACACACTAAAGGAGTGGGATAATGAGAAACTAAAAGGTCTATTCAGATTTAAAATATACAGTAAAAGGAGTAAGAGTATCACAAATAAGAACTTAATGAGAGCAACAACACAAAAGGAGTGGGATAACAACAACAAACAACTGCTGAGAGATAAACAACACACTAAAGGAGGGATAATGAGAAACAAAAGGTCTATTCGAGATTTAAAAATACACATAAAGGAGTAAGAGTATCACAAAGTAAGAACACTAATGGAGAGTTAAACAACACACAAAAGGAGTGGGATAAACAACAAACAACAACTTTGCTGAGAGATAAACAACACACTAAAGGAGTGGATAATGAGAAATAAAAAGGTCTATTCGAGATTTAAAAATACATAAAGGAGTAAGAGTATCAACGTAAGAACTCTAATGAGAGTTAAACAACACACAAAAGGAGTGGATAAACAACAAACTAACAACTTTCTGAGAGATAAACAACACACTAAAGGAGTGGGATAATGAAACAAAAAGTCTATTCGAGATTTAAAAATACACATAAAGGAGTAAGAGTATCACAAATGAAGAACTTAATGAGAGTTAAACAACACACAAAAGTGGGATAAACAACAAACCAACAACTTGCTGAGAGATAAACAACACACTAAAGGAGGGGATAATGAGAAACAAAAAGTCTATTCGAGATTTAAAATATACATGTAAAGGAGTAAGAGTATCACAAACGAAGAACTCTAATGAGAAACAACAACACAAAAAAGGAGTGGGATAACAACAAACGTAACAACTTGCTGAGAGATAAACAACACACTAAAGGAGTGGGATAATGAGAAACTAAAAGGTCTATTCGAGATTTAAAATTACATGTAAAGGAGTAAGAGTATCACAATGAAGAACTTACTAAGAGAGTTAAAACAACACAAAAAGGAGTGGGATAAACAACAAACGAACAACTGCTGAGAGATAAACAACACACTAAAGGAGTGGGATAATGAGAAAAAAAGGTCTATTCGAGATTTAAAATACATAGAAAGGAGTAAGAGTATCAAAACTAAGAACTTAATGAGAGTTAAACAACACACAAAAGGAGTGGGATAAACAACAAACAACAACTTGAGAGAGATAAACAACACTAAAGGAGTGGATAATGAAACAAAAAGTCTATTCGAGATTTAAAAATACACAGAAAGGAGTAAGAGTATCAAATGAAGAACTCTAATGGAGAGTTAAACAACACACAAAAGGAGTGGATAAACAACAAACAACAACTTGCTGAGAGATAAACAACACACTAAAGGAGTGGGATAATGAAACAAAAAGGTCTATTCGAGATTTAAAATATACAGAAAGGAGTAAGAGTATCACAAACGAAGAACTTAATGGAGAGTTAAACAACACAAAAGGAGGGATAAACAACAAACTAACAACTTGCTGAGAGATAAACAACACACTAAAGGAGGGATAATGAGAAACAAAAAGGTCTATTCGAGATTTAAAATTACATAAAGGAGTAAGAGTATCACAAATGAAGAACTCTAATGAGAGTTAAACAACACACAAAAGGAGTGGGATAAACAACAAACAACTCACTGAGAGATAAACAACACACTAAAGGAGTGGATAATGAGAAACGAAAAGTATATTCGAGATTTAAAATATACATAAAGGAGTAAGAGTATCACAAATGAAGAACTTCTAATGGAGAGCAAACAACACACAAAAGGAGTGGGATAAACAACAAACAACAACTTGCTGAGAGATAAACAACACACTAAAGGAGGGATAATGAGAAACGAAAAGGTCTATTCGAGATTTAAAAATTACATGAAAGGAGTAAGAGTATCACAAAGAAGAACTCTAATGAGAGTTAAACAACACACAAAAAGGAGTGGGATAAACAACAAACTAACAACTTTCTGAGAGATAAACAACACACTAAAGGAGTGGATAATGAGAAACAAAAGTATATTCTAGATTTAAAAAATTACAAAGGAGTAAGAGTATCACAAACTAAGAACTTAATGGAGAGTTAAACAACACACAAAAGGAGTGGGATAAACAACAAACGTAACAACTTTGCTGAGAGATAAACAACACACTAAAGGAGGATAATGAGAAACAAAAAGGTCTATTCGAGATTTAAAATTACATGTAAAGGAGTAAGAGTATCACAAAAGAACTTAATGAGAGTTAAACAACACACAAAAGGAGTGGGATAAACAACAAACAAAACAACTTTGCTGAGAGATAAACAACACACTAAAGGAGGGGATAATGAGAAATGAAAAAGTATTCGAGATTTAAAATACACAAAAGGAGTAAGAGTATCAAAAGAAGAACTCTAATGGAGAGTTAAACAACACAAAAGGAGTGGGATAAACAACAAACAACAACTTGCTGAGAGATAAACAACACACTAAAGGAGTGGATAATGAGAAACAAAAGGTCTATTCGAGATTTAAAATACATGTAAAGGGAGTAAGAGTATCACAAACTAAGAACTTAATGGAGAGTTAAACAACCCACCAAAGGAGTTGGAATAACAACAAACGTAACACTTTTGCTGAGAGATAAACAACACACTAAAGGAGTGGGATAATCAGAAACAAAAAGTCTATTCGAGATTTAAAAATACATGTAAGGAGTAAGAGTATCATGTAAAGAACTACTTATGAGAGTTAAACAACACACAAAAGGAGTGGGATAAACAACAAACTAACAACTCTTGAGAGATAAACAACACACTAAAGGAGTGGGATAATGAAACAAAAAGTCTATTCGAGATTTAAAATATTACATGTAGGAGTAAGAGTATCACAAACGAAGAACTCTAATGGAGAGTTAAACAACACACAAAAGGAGGGGATAAACAACAAAACAACAACTTTGCTGAGAGATAAACAACACACTAAAGGAGGGGATAATGAGAAACGAAAAAGTCTATTCGAGATTTAAAAATATACATAAAGGAGTAAGAGTATCACAAAAAGAACCTAATGGAGAGTTAAACAACACACAAAGGAGTGGGATAAACAACAAACTAACAACTCGCTGAGAGATAAACAACACACTAAAGGAGTGGATAATGAGAAACAAAAGGTCTATTCGAGATTTAAAAATACTGTAAAGGGAGTAAGAGTATAACAAACGAAGAACTCTAATGAGAGTTAAACAACACACAAAAGGAGTGGGATAAACAACAAAAAACAACTTTGCTGAGAGATAAACAACACTAAAGGAGGGGATAATGAGAAACAAAAGGTCTATTGAGATTTAAAATTACATGTAAAGGAGTAAGAGTATCAAACGAAGAACTTAATGAGAGTTAAACAACACAAAAAGGAGTGGGATAACAACAAACGAAACAACTTTGAGAGATAAACAACACACTAAAGGAGTGGATAATGAGAAATGAAAAAGTCTATTCAGATTTAAAAATACATGTAAAGGAGTAAGAGTATCACAAATAAGAACTTAATGAGTTAAACAACACACAAAAGGAGGGATAAACAACAAACGAACAACTTTGCCTGAGACATAAACAAAACACTAAAGGAGTGGGATAATGAGAAACGAAAAAGTATATTCGAGATTTAAAATATACACAGAAAGGAGTAAGAGTATCACACACGTAGAACTCTAATGGAGAGTTAAACAACACACAAAATGGGTGGGATAAACAACAAAACGTAACAACTCTGCTGAGAGATAAAA